>CM060920.1:603056589-604256589 GCA_030737875.1 Allium sativum
AAAGAGAGTGGCTCTCTAAAGTACTATGCTTAGACGTATTTGTTGTCTCTTATCATTCTAATAACAGTTCTGTACTTTTGCAAAACCACTGTACTATCACAATGGATCAGTACAGCTGGTATTGGTTTTTCCAATAAGGGAATCTGCTAGTGCTATCATCTCAAACTCCATAGTAGACTAAACCAAAATATCTTTTTTAATTTCCAAGAAATAGCTCCTCCAGCAATACTAAATATGTAGTCACTGGTCGCTTTAGAATCATCAGATAAAGTATTCCAATTTGCATCGGAATAACTTTCAAGACAGTTGAAAACTTTTCATAATGTAATCAGAGGTCCATAGTTCATTTAAGGTATCTCATGACCCTCTCAATAGCATGCCAATGCTCTATACTAGATCTATTGGTAAACATGCACAATAATCCCATGACACAGGCAATGTCGAGCCCAACACAAGCAGTGGCATACCGAAGGCTGCCAATGTTCCTCGCATAATTAGAATATCTTACACCTTCACTATTGATTTTAAATAGCTTTACACTGGGATCATATAGTGTACTTGCAGGTTTGTAGACAAAATAATTGTATTTCTTTAGAATCATCTCAATATAATGAGATTGATCCAAAGAAAGTCCCTTTCGAACGTAATAATCTTAATATCAAGGATTAAACTTGCTTCATCTAGTTATTTCATGTCAAAATTGGCAGTTAACAAAGATTTAACGGCGTTTATGGCATGAATGTTTGACCTAAAAATAAGTAGGTCATCCACTTATAAACATATGATAATACAAATGCCATTTTCAGATTTATAATAAATGCGTTTGTCACTTTCATTAACTTTAAAACCATGTGAGATTATCAAGTTATCAAATTTTTCATGACATTGCTTAGTGGCTTGTTTTAAACCATATATCGATTTATCTAATTTGCAAACTTTATGTTCTTGACCGGGAACTACAAAATCTTCAATTGGTCCATATAAATTTCCACTTTTAGTTCATCATTTAGAAAGGTCGTTTTAACATCTATCTGATGTATTATTAAATTATGAATAGATGCTAGTGAAATTAATACTCGAATTGATGTAATTCAAGTTACAGATGAAAAAGTGTCAAAAAGGTCTACATTTTCTCTTTGTTAAAACCTTTCGCTACTAAACGTGCTTTATATTTGTCAATTGTACCCTCAGGTTTTAATTTTCTTTTAAGTACCCATTTACAGCCTATCAATTTACATCCGGGTGTTAAATCTACTAAGTGCCTAGTCTAATTGGATTTCAAAGAATCCATCTCATCATTTATAGCCTCTTGCCAAAAATTGGTATCTAACGAAGATAAGGCCTCTTGGAGGTTCAAGGTATCCTCCTCTATAATAAAAGCACAAAAATCTGAACCAAACTCTTTTGTAGTTCTAACTCATTTACTTCTTCTAGATTCATTTTTAGAATATTCATTAATTTCTATTCCAATAGGCTTATGATTATATATGCCCCCAAAACTTCTTAATTTATAAGGAAATTTCAATTCATAAAAATCAGCATCATTTGATTCAACTATGTCATGTGTATTTATGTCATAAAATTTGTATGCCTTGATATTAATAGCATAGCCAATAAATACACATTCATATGCTCTATTTTCCCATTTTATTTTCTTAGGTTCAAGAGTACAAACATATGCCAAACATTCTCAAGTTCTAAAATAGGACACAATGGGTTTGTAATTCTTCAAAATTTTAAAAAGTGAAATTTTACTTTTTATTTTAGGGATTCTATTTAAAACATAACACATGGTTAATAATATATCCTCCCCCCTCCCCCCCCCCCCCCCGCCCTACCAATGGTTTGCTGCACCCGAATTTAATAAAATGGCTACAACCAAGCCAGTAAAGGTCCTATTTTTCCTTTAATCTTTACCGTTCATTTCAGGTGAACAAGGTGCAGTTCTCTCATGTATAATACCTTGTAGTTTACAAAAATTCAGAATTGAACTTGATTCATATTATGTTCCTCTATCACTTTGAAGTATCTTAATTTTCTTATTGGATTGATTTTCAATTTCACTTTTGAATGTTTTAAACACGTCAAATGCATCACTTTTATTTCTCATAAGATATACGTAATTGAAATCATAACAGTCATCAATAAAAGTGATAAAATAGCGGTGTCCATATCTAGTCAATGTGACATCAAGCTCACATATGTCAGATTGAATTAAATCTAAGGGTCCAGATACTTTATCACCAAATTTATGTGGTTTCTTTGTATTTTTAGCTTGAGTACAGAATTCATATTTATCAAAATCAATTTTTGACATTTTTGTAATCATATCTAAGGTGCTTAATTATGTTACGAATTATACATTTATTAACATGACATAATCTAGAGTGCCAAATATTAAAATCACACAACCTGTTAGCAGAGCTGGTCACTTTATTATATTCAACATTAAATTTAAGCATTCCCTCGTAAGCGTAACCCTTTCCCAAAAACATACCTTTATAAGTTAAGGTATACAAATTAGCCTCTATAACTTGAGTAAAGCCAGTCTTACTAAGAGAAAACCAGAAACCAAATTCTTTCTCATCTTTGATATGCATCACGTCTTTCAAAATAACTGACTTTCCAGAGCCAAACTTGATTCCATATTACCAATACCAGCAACTTTAGTGGTGTGAGAATCTTCTAACAGAACTTTCTGGTCATCGGCAACCATATATGTATTGAACATATCACGATCATAGCAGACACGTAGAGAAGAACCAGTATTTACCCACCAACCTTCTGATCCATCAATAAGGTGAATCTTAGTAATCATATCTGTAAGTGGCTCCTCAGTCGGGTTTGCCTACGGTGCAGGGCCTGACTTGTTTTGACACTTGCGTGGAGTATGACCAGGCTTCCCACAGTTGTAACATAAAAACAACTGCCATAATCACTCTTTTGGGTTTATTGCTGCTATCCTTTTCGGTTCCCTTATGGGTTCCTATTCTGTTTGTTGTGGTGGTTATGATTTGATGGCTAGCTTTTAGACCAAGCCATCCAGATTCATACACAAGCCCAATGCGGATTGCTGCTCGTGAACTTGCCTCGACCCGTTTGTGATCCCCCATGATGTCTCCGGCTCGTGAATAAGCTTCGCACTCCGCTCGTGATATAGCGTCACGACCCATTTGTAGGATAGAAGCACGAGCCGACCTTGACGACCAGAGATCAATGGCTAAGACTCGGTCACTCGCGAACCGTGAACCTAGGATCCGGTGACACCTGTCCATAACCGCCATATTGACCATTTCTCCAACAAGCTACGAACCAGTCCGAGATCCTCGGAATTTGTGCCACGTGTGACCACGAACCGCCTGTAGATACCATCTATAAATTGCCCTATGCTTGGCATTTTTGAGGATCTTTTGGCAATTCTGAGTGTTGTTATCACCATTGTTGCTTCTCTATTATTTATGATCAGTATTATTACGAAATTATTGAGAGAATTATCATTGTAATCGTGAGATTGAGAGAAATCATTGATTGTACTTCCATTCTGTGTATAATCAAAGATATATAAAGTAGACGTAGGCTCATTTACACCGAACCATTATAAATCTTGTGTGCTCTCTGTGTTTTCTTTCATTTCTAGACATTAATCTCTGCAAATTCAGTTAATTTGGGTGTTAGAACCATTTTTGGATCTAACATTTTGGTGCTTTCACTGAGAACCGAAGTTTCAGCATATCAGGTTATTACTCTACTGTTTGGATACTCAAGTCCGGAGAAAATAGTCTGAATCTCCACTGTTTTGATTTATGAAGAATTTAGCAAACTCAAGGCATTATGGCTGGAAAGAAGTCCTAGCATGCACGAGCTTCGCATGCGAATGAAGCTACAAACAAAGTTAATGAAGAAAGCGTTCAAGAGCAGGTCGAATTGGAGTCTCTGGATCGCGAAGAGGAGGGGCGATCTGACCCGGCGATGGTGTCACGACCCCAACAAATGGCATCACGACCCAGTCTCAGGACTACACCACGAGCCACCCCGCTTACATCACCATAAACCGACTCCAGGGGGGCACCATGAACCGACATCAGGAAGGAACCACGAGTCATCAACAGAGGGGGACCACGACCCAAAATTGCAACCAGAACACAAATCGACCTGGAAAGGAGATTATGGCTCGTTCTACTCATGTTGGTGCTTCTGCTCGACTAGGCTCGAGTTCTTTACATATAAGAGATAATGTTGATGATCAATTTAATTATTCCGCTCCAGCTACTAAAGGAGATCTTTCCCGCATCCCTGATATGTTGGGGAGAATGAATGACGAGTTGACAGCCCAAAGACAAGAGAGCTCCCTATTACGACAGAACCTCACTACGTTGGACAGGCGCATTGATGATCTCCAAAGGCAGAGGACACCTCCGCCAGCCCGTCCTTTGGCACCAGGGTACTCGTCTTCTTCTGGGGAATCTCCAAGACCCCCACGATGACCATTGGAAAGGGTTGAAAATTTGGAACAACTTTGGTTTGGAACGCTTCCCTCCCGAGAAGAGGCAGCACTTCACCTGGGGCCCATTGACCATAAACTGAATAATCCTGCAGCACATTCTAGAGCACAGGTCGTTAATGATCCTGTTGAGAATCGACCACCATATCACCCTCGCCGCGTGATTGACCCTGGCAACATGGGGCAAGGAAGCTCTGCTCAGGCTCCAGACTTCGTGGCAACCCGTCGAAGGAACGATGGAGGCTACTGTAGAGCAAGAAGTGCTGATCCTGAATCTATAGTGAATCCTGCTGATGTTGAAGCAATGATTAGGCAGATCATAGTGGATAGCCGTGGGTAGAGAAACGAAGATTGGGGGTATAGAATGCAGTCATACGCCCTACACAGATGATATATTGGAAGTTACATTTCCGAGGCGTTTCAGCATGTCAACTATGAATCGTTATGCCGACAGGATAGACCCAGTTCAACACCTGATGAGGTACTCGTGGTCCGTGAATGCCGCTATAGCCTCCGACGCCATAAAGTGTAAAGCATTCCCGATATTCTAGGAAGATGTGGCATTAATGTTGTTCACCCACTTTCCAGCACGATCGATATCCAGTTTTAGGGAACTGAGTGAAAAATTCGTGAACCAATTTCGGCTTCACGCTCAGAGATCTAAAAATATCATGGAGTTATCCCTTATTAAACAACGTCTTGATGAGATTCTGAGGTCGTACCTGGATCATTTCAACCTATCTATCACAGAGGTCAGAGACCCTCACGATCAGACTGTCTTGATGGCCTTAATCGACGCGGTGGACAAAGATACTGAATTCAGAAGGTACCTAGTTGGAAAGTCGCCATTGACTAGAGAGATATTCTATGAAAAAGCTAATATTCGCCTGCGTTAGGAAGAAATATATGCCAACCGGAAGAGGAAGGCCACCGACAAAGAAGATATACAGAGCAACGTAGCCATTAAGCAGACAGGGGACAGCTCAGGGAAAGTCAAAGTAAATGTCGGAAATAAAAATGGCCGCCAGTTGGGAAATAATAGTCGGAAGAGGAATCGGGAGAACGATTCCCAGAGAAGGTCTCGATCCAGGATATTTGAGAACTTCACACCATTAATTGATACGTTAGAGAACATCTTTATGGATACTTATAATGTTCTCTAATACAAGATGCCTCCCCCAAGGGATTTAACGGAGAAAGAACGCGAAACTGGCAAGTTTTGCCTCTTCCACCAGGTTCATGGTCATTCCACTAACGAATGTCGTCATTTGAGAGATGTGGTTGAAATGCTACTCCGAGAAGGAAAACTAGATGAATATAAGGTGGATCCAAGAGATCGGGGGCAAGCTGGACAGGCCCTGAACCAAAACCAACCGGTTGCTAGACCCACCCCTCGGCAGAAAGGAAAGAATATTGTAATCAACACCATAGTCGGAGGGCTTTATTTGGCAGGACACAGCTTCAGGGAAATGGATCAGTATGTCAACGCAGCCAAACAACACCTTGAGGTTGGAGAATGCAGTAAACCTGACGATTCTGCTCCAATCAAACAACATAAGGCAATGTCCGACGATGTTATATTCCGCAGTAGAGAGAGTATTGGAGTTCATTCCCCAACTGAAGACCCATTAGTGATCACAGTCATTATCGGTCTGGCTATAGTCCATAAAGTTTTGGTGGATAATGGAATCTCTGTCAACATTCTGTTCAAGAAAGCATTTGATCAAATGAAGTTAGAAGCAAAATACTTGAAGCCTTGCGAGGGATGGGTCCGTGGCTTTAATGGAGCCTCAACTGCCCCAATTGGATACGTAGAGTTGTCCGTCACCCTGGGAGAAGGAGATCGCCAGATTGTGAGGATTCTCCTCTTTGTGGTCTTGGATGTAGAGTCACGGTACAATGCCTTTTTAGGCCGACCGGCCCTGGCAGAATTTAGAGCCTTCATTGCGCCTTAGTGTATTTTTTTGAAATTCCCAATGGATGCAGGTGTAGGAATAATCAGAGGAGATCAAGTCATTGCACGAGCATGCTACATAGCAGAACTCAAGTTGTTGCGTAAAGGGAGAGATGTAGAAACAAAGGGCGCTTCCTCCCCTACAAGGGGGGAAACGTCGTAGCAACTAAAGAAAATAACTCTGGGGGAGTCGCCCAAGGAACTGCCCAAGGACATAGATCCCAGAGAGGATGAAGAACCTGGGGGCAGAACGGCGACTCCCGATGAAACGATTGTGGATGTACTAATCGACGATAGTGACCCAGAGAAGGTCCTGAAGTTTGGATCCCAGGTGGACCTTCTTCGAGCAAGAGAATTAACGAATATCTTGAGGGCAAATTTAGACGTGTTTGCCAAGATTCACGTTGTCATGTGTGGGATATCTCCCTCGATTATGAGCCATTCATTAAGTATCAACCCGAAGCATCCACCCGTCAAACAGAAAAGGCGAATGTCGGGACCAGAGAGGTCTGTCGCCCTGAAGGAAGTAGTAGACAAGCTGAGAAGTAAGGGGTTCATCAGAGACTCAACCTACCCATAGTGGATTTCAAATCCGGTTTTGGTAAAGAAAGCTAATGGAAAGCGGCGCACTTGTATTGACTTCTCAGACATGAACAAAGCCCGGGTGAAGGACAGTTTTCCACTACCAAGAATCGATCCGTTGGTGGATTCAACGGCAGGTCATGAACTCCTCTCCTTCATGGATAACTACTCGGGATATAACCAAATTCCTATGCATGTTCCGGATCAAGAGCATACTAGCTTTATCACGAACTTAGGGTTATATTGCTATGTAGTGTTGCCATTCGGTTTGAAGAACGCCGACGCTACGTACCAGCAACTGGTGAATAGAATGTTCTATAACCAAATCGGGAAGACAATGGAGGTGTATGTCGATGATATGTTAGTGAAGTCCAGACAATCATCCAACCACACTGTTGATTTAGCAGAAATGTTTGATATCCTCCGAAAATACGGGATGAAACTCAACCCTATGAAGTGTTCATTTGGGGTTGCCTCTAGGAAGTACTTAGGATTTATCGTCAGTTCGCGTGGAATTGAAATCAACCCAGACCAAATTGCGGCAGTCAGAAACATTTAGAAACCCAGACAAATCAAAGATGTGCAAAGCCTCACAGGAAAAGTAGCTGCGTTGAGCAGATTCATCTCCAAGGCTACGAACAAGTGTATTCCGTTCTTTGAGCTGATAAAGCGAGGAAAGCGCAATTTTGAATGGACTCTTGATTGCGTAGAAGCATTCCAGAACCTGTTGAATCATCTTAAGAGACCTCCGGTACTGTTAAAGCCGATCGATCATGAGGACTTGTTTGTGTACTTGGCAGTGTCGTCCCATGCGATAAGTCCAGCCTTGGCGAGGGAAGAAGATAAGATTCAGAGGTCAGTGTACTATGTGAGTAAAAAATTGGCGGCAGCCGAGCAAAACTACCCAAGAATAGAAAAGCACGCGTACAGTTTACTAATAACTTCAAGGAAGCTTTTCCACTATTTTCAAGCTCATCCTATCATCGTGTACACTAACCACCCGCTTAGACAAGTTTTGCAGAGGCCAGAGGCATTAGGAAGACTACTCAAATGGAACATTGAATTAAGTCAATTTGATTTGAATTTTCAGCCCCGACGATCGATAAGGGGGCAAGCATTAGCGGACTTTATAGCAGAGTTCACTATCCCGAAGGATGATGTTATGAGTGCAGAAGCTGGTTCTCCGAAACAAATTCTTGACCCCAACGCCTGGAAATTATATACTGACGGCACCAAGAATGACAGACGATCTAGTGCTGGAGTTGTGCTTGTAACTCCCGAAGACCGATTACTATACTTTGCCCTCGGATTGTAGTTTCCTGCCATGAATAATGATTCTGAGTATGAAGCTCTCATTGTCGGGCTGAAACTCGCAAACGAATTGGAAATAACGAAGGTAGATATCTTTTGCGACCCCAAGTTAGTTGCGAACCAGGTCAACGAGGAATTTCAGGCTAAGGGTCCGAGACTGATATCATATTTAAAAGAAGTAAGAAAGTTGCTCGATAACCTTGATCACTACAACATAACTCATATTCCTCGAGCAGAGAATCAAAAGGCATATAAGTTGGCAAAGATGGCTAGTTCTGACAGTCCCGAAGACACCGAACTAGTTCCGATTGAAGTATTACACTCTTTAAGCGTTGATCAGATAGAAATTGATCCCGTATTGGAAATTGAACCTGAAAGGGAGTCATGGATGATACCCTCGAAGAACTTTCTAATGATTGGAATGCTTCCGACCAAGAAGAGCGAGAAGCGTGCTATTATCCGAAAAGCCCCCATATATATTATGCAAGGCAAAATCCTGTATATGCAGGGATTCTCGATGTCTCTCTTCCGGTGCATAGCCCATGACGACATCAAGCGTGTACTGAAAGAAGTGCAAGAAGGTGAATGCAGTGACCATACTGGAGGACAAACACTGGCAAAGAAGATATTGCGGTGTGGCTATTTCTGGCTGTAATAACCCGGAAATCCAAGCCAATTTAATTTTTTTATTTTGGCGATTTTGATGAATTTTGAATAATTAAAATGAATTATTTTAAATAATAACGACGAGAAATTTATTTTGAATGTAATTAGAACGTATATATTTATTTGAATCGACGTTAGAATATAAATATTTATTTTAAATTATAAAAGGAATTGAAAATAGCGCTGTAGTTTGAAAATTCGATTTCGAATTTCAAATGAATGTACAGGATTCAAAATAAACCGGATTTTAGCGAAACCAAAAATATTAGAATCTAAATGAAAATATCTTTCCAACGAATCCGAAAAATTGAAATTTCATAGTGGGGATAAAAAGTAATGTCCGGTTGAAAATTCAGAATACTCGCTATGGAATTCTGGCCCTTAAAAAGGGAAATTTTGCAAACGACCTCTGTTTTCGACGAAACCAATTTTGTTGGATCCGTGATGTCAAGTTATTGCTAGGTTTCAAAATTCGTAATTTTCTGAATCAATATGTGAGCGTGGAAAAGGAAAACGCGTTTGACCAATTTCAGTTAATTTTAATCGACTGGAAAATGGCCATTTTTCAAGTGGTCTCAGAATTTGACGAAATTAGTTTTGTTAGGACCGTATCGTCAATACGAAGCAAGAAATAATTTTTCTGAAATTTTTCGAGTCGGTATGTGGCCCCGGTAATTTAAAATGTATGTTCAAATTGAATATATACTGATCTATATTTTAAATTTAGTGAAAACTGATCGAAACGGCCAAACTGGCTTATGATGCATATCCCATTGTGTTCAGAATGGGGGTATTACGCTAGGGATGACAGTCAGTGGGCTCAATTTTGAGTTCAAATTTTAAAGTAACCATTTGGAGAATAAAATAATATATATAGTATTATATAACTATACCCTCACATCTCTCCCTCTCTTTCTCTCTCTTCGATTTCAGAAAATTAAATGAAAATAAGAAAAAAAAACCGCATCGCAGAAACCCAGCCCCCCTTCCGCGCCACCATCGCGATCGCCGCCACCCTCCCTAACCTCGCCGCCGACCTCCCCAACAACTCCGACCTCCCCTCGCTCTTCCTCCCTCGCACCGATTCCAACCACCCCCAAAACCCTATCGCCCAAATCCCGTCGCTTGCCAGCCCCGCAACCCCACGCCACCTATCTCCGCCACCAGACGACACCCCACCGCGCCACCCTACCACCTAACGCCACCTCGAGCCCCCTCCCTCGGTCCGAACAGAAAACCACCCCCCTTCGACTGAAGAACCTCTCGAAACCCTAGAAGACGAAGACCCTGGTTATGAGGTGCTTCGTTAGGGGATTCAGCGACCGAAAATAAGTGAGTTTTATTTATGTAATTTTATATGAATGAAATTGGTATAAAAACCCGTATTTTTATTATATTAACATCGCAATAAAAATTTGATTTTAACATGTGTAGTAGCACTGTAAAGATTTGATTTTGAATATGATAAAGATTTGATTTTTATAACATGAAAGGTGGAATTTTTATAAGAAGTAAAGATATGATTTTTAAAGAAGTAAAGATTATATTTTTATATGTGAAAAGATTATATTTTCATGAAATGAAAGATTAGATTTTCATGAATATGAAAGCAATATAAGGAAATGGTTTTTGTTATGTAAAAATATAATTTTTATCGTATGAATAACAATAAAAAGATATGATTTTGAAATACAAAAAGATTTGAAATAAATATGATTTTCATATTTGTAGCTAATTGAAAATATAATCTTTATATACTAGAGAATATAAAAATGTGATTTTTATATGAGTGGTGATATAAAAATATAATCTTGATATAGGAAGTAGCATTGTTAAAATATATTTTTTAACATATACTTCGTGAAATAGACTGCGTTGGAAGCACGATGATGATTTCCTACATATGAAGAGCCATGGCGTTTGGTTTAGCTAATCGGTGAGAACTCCTCACTTTTATTTTAATTTCTAGTTGAAATATATACTAGGATGCAGACGGTGCTTAGTAGCACCCGACACCCGTCGTCCACAGACCATGTATGACTTGTTTGTTTAATTGATGTGTTGTGAAAGTTAATTGTGTGAAGTGGGATGAAAAAAATATTTTATAGTTAAAAATATGATTTTTAACGTGTATATAAAATAAATATTCATTTAAAAATCGAAGGACATGCTTATGTACACCCATTTGACTGATATTGATTGGGATGATAAATTTTACACATCGCCCAACTGATAAAAATCTGTGTTTATTGATTTGAAACCCCATACGGGTATTGGGATGATATTTGATGTACACTAATCCTGATTGTTTAGTTGTATGTCAATCGATGGGTTGACAGACCGTGTAAGCGTTAATTATTTATATTTAATGCTTATGCAGTTGTGTGGTGCACTCTAGATGATGGTTGATTATTTATCGTTGCTATTATATACATGTGTTGTATGGTATCCATATAATTAACATTATATGGTAATTGATTGGGCCTCATTCCAATTTGGAAAATAAGGAATATTATAGAAAGAAAATTCATGTGTTGAATAGAATAAATATTCATGTGTTGAATAAAATAAATTTTCATGTGTTGAATAGAAGAAAACATTCATGTGTTGAATAAAAGCCGTGTTGATTAGATTGACGCCATTTTAATGTGAAATATATCTATATCGATTTTATTCATTTTTATAATGAATATAGAAAAGGAAGTGATTTCAAAATATAACGTTTTGAAAATATTATCATTTATAGATTAATGATATGGAATATTCAATTTTGATTTGAAATTGAATATGAAGTTGAAATCGTTTTGAAAACGAATTTAAAACGATTTATAAAATATGTTTTGAAAGGAAATCGACGAATATATATATAATGGCCTGAAAAGAACGCACTGCGCTGCGGCTGTTAGCGAATTTTGACCATTGACTTCGAATGGACGTTACGGGGGATCCGACCGTCGGATTCTCCTAAAACAGGAACCATTGGGTTCGTATCGAAAAGAGCTTTCTAACGAATGTTGAAGATTTGAGATCTAACGCTTGGATTTGGAATTATGTCCAAATCAAATTTGGAAAAGGTCGTTGTAAGTGCAGTTCGATGGCCGTTGATGGAAATCGACTGTACGAGCCTTGATAAAATTATTAAAAATAGTAATAATTTGTGTAAAATCATAAGAAAAGATTTGGAAAGAATTGGGATGAAAATTTCCATATTTGAAAAGATAAAAATAGATTTTTATCGAAATGAACTAGTTTTGAACTAGAATTATAATTCCATTTATTTTTAAAATAAATAAAGCGGATTTGAAATTGTTTTAAAAGTAACCAGAATTTCAAATAATTGAATTGGAATGGATTTGAATCGAAATTGTCTTTGGAATATTTCGATGTTGGATTTCGTGATCATACAGATATTGTTATGGAAATTTGAAAGATATATTTATGTCGTTATTTCTAATACGATATTTGTTGGTCGTAGAATTTGATATTAAATATAAGCCGATATATTTTCTATTCAGAGCCTTGTATTTAATATCAAATGGAATTTGGGTTTGTCGTGAATGGTGTCTTCAATAACACTGTTCTTAAACCCAGTTGAGAAAAAGATTAAATCTTTTTATTTAGATTCCCAGTTGAGAAAAAGATTAAATCTTTTTATTTAGATTTAATGAAGTATACAAATTAAATGGTAATTGGAATTGAATAGAATGTGATTTTGGGTTAATCGTGAACATTATTTTAAATGACATTGGTTCTTTAACCCAGTTAAAGACAGGATGTGATTTCCTAAGTTAAATAATCAATGATAGGGATTATTGGGAAGATTAATACCAAGTGGAGTTTTAATGAATCTTTAATTAGATTGAAATAATCGAGAATGGAGTATCACTAGTTTTGCTCCAGGCGATAGTTAAATCTTTAATTAGATTTGAACGTGAAATGGTAATTGAATTTACCGATAGTACCGTGGTGTTAGATATGAAGTATGACCAGTTTTACTTCATGGGATGAATAGGTTGGGATTGGGAAATAAAATAAATGATTACTTCGGTGTGGTTCGCTAATCCCGACTAATTTGAATTGATATTCAAAAGAGGATTAAAGAATAAATCTAAAGAATTTATCTTTGATAAAATTAATGGGAACCTTTCCCAAAGTATAAGAATATTTGAATAATAGAATATTATGAATTGGAATGAGGCGTATGTTGTGTTTGTGTAACACTTGTTTATTATATATGCGGGTTATTCAGAAAGACCGGGTTTATCCCATTCTAAATAACTGATACGACGATAAGTCGAAGGTGAAGACGGTGGTTGAAGACCGGAGGTCTTCACATCATTTGGATGATTCCCGATGATCTTGATTGGCCCATACACCCAAGAGGAGGGAATGAATTGGTGATCGTCCAGACGTACTTGGAGATCGATGGATATGCGAGGTACAAGGTGCCTCCGGTTTCATTCAGACCCAGAACGAACTTGTAAATTGACTGTGTGTCTGACATTGGATTTTATTCTGTGTGATTGATTTCTATTAAATACATATCTGTTTGGCGGCGGAGAATTTATTCTCTTGCTTAACGCCCTTCTCTGAGACGTACGAGCTCAGGGGTTATATATTGATGGATATCAATCGCGTGGAGTGAATTGCCTATGTGGCATGCCTAAGTGGAAAATGATTAAGGCTTCTATTGAAAAGCAAAGTCTTGTGGTTGATGATCAAAGCACGACCTGTGTGGCATAGCTTTGTGTAGCGTTGATTCGCAAGCCTCACACCCTGGTTGTGAACCAAAAATGGGAGAGGACATCAGGGAGAGCATGTGTTTCCTTCTAGCTAGAAGTGGCGTCAGTGGTTTTACACGCCCTGACGAGTTTGACTTATGTGGTTGTTGGATTGCGAGGCGCCTCGGATATATCAGTGACTATGTTGAGCCGATGGAGTCATTGGACTCATTTACGCCCCAAAGGGCGGGGAAACGCAGTGTTCAGGCATTTCAATCCACATCGGTGGACCGGCCCTGACGATCCAAAGGCTTGACTGAGTACTTGCCTGAGACATGGGCTAGATTGTCTCGAATTCGGTGGAGGACGATCCCTTGCCTCGGTTCACGGACGAAAATCCAATTTCCAATATGTGACTTTGCGGTTTTGATTGTAAACCTATATGGCGACATAGTGGTATGGGGCATTTATGCCGTCTATGATTGATACTTATGATTGAAATTGTTTTAACACTATACACTTATAGTAAAAATAAAACTTAAAATTTAGCGTATCAAGCATTCTTTGGCTATTATATGGTAAAAACCCTATCCTCTGGCTTGCGTTGCATTGTGTGATGGGACCTGGGTCTTATAATAGCTTCATTATTCTTTATTTAGCATTGCGCTGTTGTTTTATGCACTGGTATTCTTGGGAGGAAACCCGTTTCGTGTTATACGGTGTGACTCTTGATTTACCGAACTTTAAAATAAAGATTAATAACTGTTTTAGTTCTCACACCAGTCACATGACTGACCTGGAGTTTATTGTTTTAACCTAAACTCTGGGTGCCCTTATTTTGATACGAGCAGCTAGTAGTTTTGGTTTTGCAGATTTATATTCACAGGATCCTGGTTTACAGCTGGAACAATACTCTGAAAGCTCTGTATCCGTGTACTATTTTCAGTTGTGTTTTGTATTATTTTCCGCTGCTATGTAATGTAATTTAAATCTCTGATATTTTCCATGTAATATTTATTCGTACTCTGTATATCCTAGTATTCTGATGGAATTGTTGTAATTAACAATGAAATGTTCTTCTGTTTGCGTTCCGATGTGTCTTGTCCTCAATTCAATCTGGGCTTTCCTTATCGGGGAAGTTCAGGTCATTTCACTGGCCTACCACAAACAAAGACACAGCTAAATATGCACAGCGATGTGATGTATGCCAAAGATTTTCCAAGATTCCTAGGGCGCCCCTAGTTAGTTGAAGACGATGATGAGCCTGTGGCCTTTCGCTGTGTGGGGGATTGACATCATTGGAAGTCTCCCTATAGCAAAGGATGGAGCAAAGTTCGCCATTGTGGTCGTGGATTACTTCACAAAGTGGGTCAAAGCAGAACCATTAACCACGATCACGACCAAGTGAGTAATTAACTTCATCGTCATAAACATCATATGCCGATTCGGGATTCTGAAAGTCGTCATAACAGATAAAGGAACCCAATTTGATTGCACAGACTTCAGAGACTTTTGCCAGAAGTACCACATCGAGAAAAGGTACACCTCTATGGCACATCCGCAATCGAACGGGAAGGTCGAAGCGAAAAATAAAGTGACTAAATCCATTCTGAAGAAAAGACTGAAGCGGGCCAAAGCCATGTGGGTCGATGAGCTACCATTGGTTCTATGGACATACAGGACAACCTACAAATCGGCGACATGCCACACACCTTTCTCCCTCACTTTCAGAGCAGAATCGGTCATCTCGGTTGAATTAGTAGTACCCTCTCACAGAACCACTTATTATGACCCAATGACCGATAACAAGATGCTCCTTGAATCCCTGGATGCGGTTGAAGAAAAGAGGGACGAAGACGACCTCCGTGCCTTGAGGAATAAGCAATAGGTCGCCCGATATATAACAAAAAGGTTCAAGCCTGAACCTTTGAGCCGGGAGACTTAGTCCTGGAACGTGTTTTTCAACCACCAGTACATCTGGGCCCAAAATTGGAAGGACCGTATGCCATCCTCCGTAGGGTTGGTAATGGAACCTTCAATCTAGCAACTGTGGATGGAGATGAAATTCCCAGAGTGTGGAATGCCCAGCATCTTCGGCACTACTTGACATAAAATTGTCAATTTATTCTGTTGGTTTTAGGACCATGTAAAAAGGCACGACTTACCTAGAACAGTTTGGTTATTTAAAGAAGAGATTATAAAGTGGACGTAGGTCATGATTCGACTGAACCACTATAAAAATATCGTGTGTCATTTACTTTTACCGCCTTGCTTATTTATTTTGCTATTTTTTATTTGTGTGAGCTATCACCATTATGAAATTCTATGAAATCCTGCAATGACCTTGAAACACGTAATTCAAAAATGCCCTCTATTAAAACAAGAGATCACATGATCTAAGGCCGAGTGTGCAGTGAAGTAAACAACACTACCGTTAATGCTCCGGTTCTCATGATCTGAGAAGGAGTACAAAGGACAAAGAATTATTCGCGAGACGTGAGGGTGCACCATGATTAAAAGACCGTCTCAATAGCACTATACCCTTGACATCCGACGGGAGATTATAAAGGCGCTAGGGACTTAACGCCACCAAATAACTCTAACCCCGCTGAAGGAATGGGGAACAAATCGAAAGTTGAGTTCGAACCCTATCCTGGGTATACGACAGGAGAGTATAAGGGCGTTTTAACTAAATGCTGCACAAGGGTTAATATCTCGCTGCTGGATCAGGAAAAAGAATGAAACTTAGCCCGACGCCCTCATATCCAGACATGGGGGTCAACCCATGTGTGACTGTAATCAATCCTCAATAAGCCCTTGCTAGGCATTATATTAATGATTGATTTGGGGCATACTCATACAACATTAGACATTTTTTGTAGAACAGGAATTTTTAATATTGATCACATATGACTTTAATTTAGTTACAATTATATTTAATATCTGTGACTTAGAATGATAAACTCGCAGGTACGCGATGATGCAAAAGAAACAGGTTTTCATTCACTAAGTTCGGATTTACAAAATAAAGTTGAGCAAAAGGCAAGGGCCATACTCGCAGCAACATCATAAGGCCAGTGGAATAACTAAAAAAGAAAGACATAATTAAACTAGCACTACTTGGGCTTTGGGGATGGTCTCAGCCTCTTCTCCTTCCTCTTCTTCTCCGTCTCCTCCATGTCGGCATCAGTTTTGTCCTGTTTCCTCTTCTTCTTGTCAGAAGGAGGATCCATTGGAAGGTTAGTAGACTGGACTACAAGCTGCGTAGTTATCGATTTACCGGACAGCTTTATGATCATCTCAGAGCCGGGAGCAGATGTAGAGACCGGTCGTACATCTAGAGGTTGTTGTTCCTCTATTTTCAAAGCCAACTACCTATCCCTCTTTTCCTTGATGTCAGCCAGAGTCTTGCTGTCATCATCTTTGGTCTCCCCTATGATGTCTACATATCTTCGTCCTCGTGACCGTCATCGGTATCGTTAGGAGCTCCAATAATTTTAGCATCTTTTGGAGCATCCGTGCTTGATACCCCAGTAGCCTCCTTAGTTGTCTTAACCTCGGTTTACTTTGGATCTTCGGGGATGATCTCAATAACTGGGGGCACGCAGACGTTCTCGACCTCAGCCCCCTTTTCTGCAATCTCCTCGAAGGACTTGACACCTATATTTTGAGAAGCAATAGTTATTAGTTTGGGGGAAAGTGTGGCCTCATCAATTGATCGCTCCACAATTTGACGACAAGTTATAATAGCTTTGACAAATTGTGGAGAAAATATGAAGATACTTTCCGCTGATTATACGGCCGACGTTGCATTGGAAGCCCCAACGGCAGGAGGAATTGAGGCTTCGGAGATCAAGGGATCATCTGGATTATATTCCTCAACTTCAGAAGTTTTAGGTTCTGGTGCCGAGCTGGAACCCTCATCGATTTTTGCTTTGCCCTTGAGATCAGATTTCTCTTTCTCCATGGCCTCTCGGATCATACGACTACCCTCCGCTAAAGCCTCAGCCTCTCCGCCCTTGAGGAAAGTCTCCATAAGTTGGCCTTCGTCAATCTCCTCAACCTTCAATCGCTGCTTTTCTCCCTCGACAATCATATCCCAGACATTAATTAAAGTGGTGTTATAATCCTGGATCCAAGAGATGTCTCGGTTTCGAATAACTTGAGCAAAGAAGTCCATAGCAGCTCCTCAAATCCTTCTATCTCCTTCCCGGCTGCAGCAAGATTAGGAGTGGTAGTGGAGGCCGACTAAAGAGTTGTGTTGGCGTTACTCTCAGCAAGAGCTGCCCATTCCTCAGCATGGGCAAGTTTACTGTTTAAGCTCGCCCTCTCCTTTTCCCAAGTAGCCTTTTTCATAGCAAAGATATCTTGCGCAACCTTCAGTTCAGTGTTAGCAGTTTTAAGATCCTCAATTTCCTTCTTTAAAGCCATACGCTCTTGGCTGTTTGAATCAAGCTCATGATGAAAGCATTTCTTGGCATTCTCTAGCTAAGTCTTCAAATTGTCAGCATCCCGTTGAGCTAAAGCAAGAAGAGCCTATGTATCCTCAAGATCCTTTACTGCTTTATTCCTAGCCCTAGCATCATTATCAATTTTTAATCTGGCCCTGGCTGCCTCTGTCTCTAGAGTACGGATAACATCGAAAAGATTCTTGGCATGTTTCCTCATTATTTTATATTGCTTGGCTACATGGGCGATGTGTCCCACAACTTCAGCATCCCAGTCCTCAGGAACCAGTTCTAAGTCTGGGACGAAGACCATTCTCTCAAAATAGATCTCGGGAAATTGTTTCCGCAAGCACTCCAGTTTAGCCCGGTAATAAGGGGCCAAAGTCACCTCTTGCATAGTAGTGGATTACAAGTGACATTGACTAAAAGGAACAAGATCTGCCTTCTCCTTTTATTTGTCTTTGCCTGGCCCCTTATGCTTATCTTTGGGTTTGTGATGCTTCTTAGAAGTTTTGTCCCGAGGGGGTAGGCCCTTTGGTGGAGTTGGAGCCTTGGGAATCTCTTTACCGCTGGTATGTGGTACTTGATGATGGTGGGACTTCTTGGGATCCTGCTTAGAAGGAGAGCGAGAGCACGGGGAATGAGGTTGATAGGAATCGAGGCATCTTTGACTATCCCTCCAGCGACTGTCGCTACGATCGTGCTCGAACATGGAAGAAAGCTTGGTAGTATTCTCGCGAAGAGCATGGAAAGAGTAAGAGTAATGACAAGGCATGTTTCCTGCAAAAAAATAACAAGTGGGAGTCAGGATTACAAATATGCTTAGTGCAAAAGTGTTGTGACAAGTGGTGCATGTGGTCTATGTGTCCGTGTAATCCCCACTAACAAACCAGAACCCGAAGTTTGGCTCGTCTGCACGATTTCTTTATTTTTGGTAGGGGAGATTTCTCACTCAGTTGTAGGGAAGAAGGGTTCCTCTCTGAAATCTCCAAGGGTATACATGTCATCTGGCAAGGGGATCTTTTCTAAACCCTCGAGTATCTTCTCCTCTGTTAATGTAGGTTCCACTAGTGGTGGAGTCTTCAGAGGAGACTGCCCTTTAGAAGAAGGATTACCTTCCGGTTCATTATCCCGAGCCTCGTCTCCTTTGTATATATTTAGATCCTCATCATCCTGGTCGATCAATGGAGAAGGACTTTTAGGGATCTCCGCTCTCGTTGTTCCTTCTCCCCTCGCCGAGGGCATGCTACTAGAATCCCCAAGAGTAGGGGGCACGTACTTGTAAGGCCTGCCACCCAAGCCAAGCCTGAATCTTATGTCCAAAAGACGGTGTTTGCGAAGATTCTCGTTGGTGATACACTTCTTGATTCTTAAGAAATCTGATTTACTTTTAAGGAGGTAAGACAGTCGGTCTTCATATATCGAACCTTCTGTTTTTGAAAAGTTGTGATCTGCACAAAACAAAGAAACACATTAGCACTTTAATAATGCAATCGGAGCATGCATTGAAAGATTTAAAGTATACTTGATTGTAGCCACTTCCTCGCACATCCGGCTTGACTCTTTATGTAAAACCAATCCAATTTGGCATCCCTTATGTTGCTATGACTATCCGATAAAACCTTTTTGCCGGCAATTGACTCGAAAAAAGTGAAATTCGGAGTCCCTGTGGAACGATGCTTGAAATGATAAAAGAATTTCAAATCCTTGAAAGTGAGCTAGGTCTGTAGAACCTCTACATACACAACGTATAGGGTATACAAAGCCGCGTAAGCGTTGGGACGGAGTTGCATGGGGGCAGTGTGTAGTCGTATTAGGAGATCAACGACAATTGGAGGAAATAGAGAAATAGTGCCTGCCCAACACATGAGCCGGCTGACAGTCATGTACCCTTTTGGGGGCAGAATGAGGCCTATCTCCATCTTCTAGAGTTTTCACATCGTCCCAAGAAATCCCATGTCTTAAGCATATTTTCTTAAGCCTTATATCATCCAATTTGGAAGCTAGAGAATTAGTGAGCTTCTCTTTCTCTACTTCCTTAACACCTGGGATCTCGTCTGGAGCCCGAACATCATCTTCTTCCTCTTCTTCAAGCGACATGCCCTCAGAAGAATTCGATTCTATATCTGTTTCATACTCGAAGCCAGAATTACTCCAGTCTAAGCCTGACGGGAGCACATCAGGATTGTGATATTTTGAGGATTCTGGTTCTTCTCTCATTTCGGATATTCTTGAGGAGCGTCTATTTAACATGGCTGTGTTGGCGAGTAAACACGAAAGATTAGGGTGTAGTTACCCATGAACTGTGTGCATATCCAAGTGTTGATGTGTACAAATGTGCATAATACTGGAAAAATAGAGACACAAAGAAAATTGGATAAACGTAATAATGGTCATTGTATGTCACTGAGCTATGCTATTGTTCAATCCAAAAAGTTCATCTCTAAGGCTCTAACATAACTGTCCATTGATACATCAGAATTACATTACATTTTCTGGTCAAAATATGTATCGGCTCGCGGTATAAGATTGGCTCGTGAGGCTTGGTTCGGCTCAAGGTGCAAAGCTCGATCGCGAAATGAGTCAGATTAGTGGAAGAACTTCGGCATGTGAGACAAACATCGGCACGTGGGCAGGATTGGGCTTGTGGGATAGTACAACTCGTGACCTATATTGCATCGACCGAACGACTCATGAAAGACCCCCCCACGATCCGCTCTATTCCCTCTTCCCATGAACCTATGCTCTCCCATTCCCACGAATCGATCCGCTATCCAAACTAAGACTTCGCCTTCGTTTCTGGTTCCTCCGCCTCTCCATTGCCACGAACCAGGCCATCACCCCGCCTGCGAACCGACATGCTGCAGCTCGACTTCTTCCTCACCACTTCTCTCTTCCATCCATGAATCTACACTCTCCATCTCGATTAAACCCATTACACCACTACCATCCTCCAACCTCAACACCACAAACTATGCAACCATAATCCCTCATACCAACAAAAACTCGAGCGAGGCAAGGAAGAGTGAAATTACATACAAGTATTTCTAGTATATTTAAATAAAATGGGAGGAAATTGATTTCTGGAAGTCTCGATTTAGGGTTTTGATTTGAAAGAAAAAGCGAAAGGCGGCAGCACTGTAAAAGGAGAAGAAGAGGAGTGGCCGGGGGGAGGGGGTAGCCCTGTTTATATAGGTATTAGATCGGCTCTTCGTATTCCCACTTTTGTCGGCTCTGGACCGTGATGACCTACGGCTCACGGGCAGTCATGAAGGCCCATCGTGGAATGACTTGGTGGCCTATTCAACCTTTGGCATGTAATTAATGCCGTATTCACGGCCCATGATATGTTCCAACGGCCCGAACTCAAAAAAAGAGAGAGAGAGGAAGATGCTTACTTAACAAGTTGATCATGATACATTCCGGAATTCAGAGGGTGGAATCTAACCAATAAACGAGGAAATAATTGGAAGTCAAGCATGATATTTATACTCCCCAAGGGGTGCAACCATTTGAAGCAGTGCGACGCTCTAGAGGGGTGTAGATGTTGATCTACATCGTTTCATAAAAGTAAAGTTCAGCAGTTTCAAACCATGTTCCATTCCCGATAAGACATACTTTGAGGGGGCAACATGTTGGCTAGCTTTTAGACCTAGCCATACAGATTCATACACAAGCCCAGTGCAGATTCCTGCTCGTGTAGTTTTCCTTGACCCGTTTGCGATCTCCCATGATGTCTCCGGCTCGTGAATAAGCTTCGCAATCCGCTCGTGATATAGCGTCCCAACCCGTTCGTAGTATAGAAGCACGAGCCGACCCAGACGACCAGGGATCAATGGCTAAGACAAGGTCACTCACGAACCGTGAACCCAGGATCCGGTGACACCTGTCCATAACCGTCATATTGACCATTTCTCCTTCAGCCACGAACGGATCCGAGATCCTCGGGATTTGTGCCACGTGTGACCACGAACCGCCTGTAGATACCATCTATAAATAGCCCTATGCTTGGCATTTTTGAGGATCTTTTGGCAATTCTGAGTGTTGTTATCACCATTGTTGCTTCTCCATTATTTCTGATCAGTATTAGTATGAAATTATTGAGTGAATTATCATTATAATCGTGAGATTGAGAGAATCATTGATTGTACTTGCATTCTACATATAATCAAAGATATATAATGTGAACGTAGGCTTGTTAACGCCGAAACACTATAAATCTTGTGTGCTCTCTGTGTTTTCTATTATTTCTAGACATTAGTCGCTGCAAATTCAGTTAATTTGGGTGTTAGAGCCATTTTTGGATCTAACAAGATTCTTAAAAGACTTCTGGTTTGGTTTCAGTTAAGCGGGTTTGGTCTTTTTAGTTTATTTATCGGTGACAACTAGCACTTCCTCCTTCAGGTCCTTCTTTTGAGCCTCCTCCTCAAAACGAAGGTGAGTGATCAAGCTTTTCAAGGAAAATTCCTTAGTCTTATGCATCAAAACGTTTTTGATGTCCTTCCGACTTGGCGCAGTTTCTCAATAATGACAAGAATCTAAGACTGTTCATTTAAAATCTTACCTTTTGAGATGATCTCATGAGCTATTTTCTGAATCTCATAAGGCTACATCTTTACTGACCTATCATCTGCCATTTGAAATTTATGGTAGCGACTGATAGCACACTTCTTTGCCCCTGCCTCCTCCATGTCATACTTCTTCTTCAGCACCTCCCAGATCTCCATTGATGATTTGTCGGAATTGTAGTAATCGTATAGTCATCACTGAGGCCGGTTAGAATGAAATTTTTGCAGAGGGAGTCGTTTTTAATCCAAGTTTGGAGCCGCTTCGATAGTTTTATCCAAGAAGCCATCTGGGCTTCATTAGATTCATTGGATTTCTCTGACAGCTGCGGTTTTCCAGTCGTGAGAGCAGCAACCACTTTTCTCATTGTCAGAAAGATCTCCATCTTCTGACGCCAGCGTCTGAAGTGTAGCCCTTCGAATCTGAATGGGGGCAGCGGTGACAGGATGGATCTGGAACGTGGAGGAAGGTGCAGCGTTGTCAAAATTTGCATTCGAAGCCATTGATTTTTTGAGAACGTATTCAATTTAATGGAAAAACAATGGTTGAGTCATGTACAAAGTCGCTCTCTTGAAGACGTTTCAGTGATTTGCACAATGCTGCAAAGCAGTTCGTAACTTTCACAAATGAATTGAGCCTGATTTGTACTCAAATTAAAAAAATGTATTGCTCTTTTCTTTTTGTAATAATTTTTTTTCCGATGAAGATAAGAATTTTTTTGAAGAGAGAGGAAAATGAAAAAATTGTTCTATAACTTGATTTGTCTATTCCATTTCTTATATAAACAGAAAAAATGTAACGTTTGCTATGTTAGTGGGAGGAAAGTTGGATCACAATTAGTACCATAAGAAAAAAAAGAAACGGTTAACGTGTAAATTATATACTTTTCAAAAATGATGAGCGTTAATAAGTTTTAATTAATTACCATTCATAAATATATTTTAATACTATTTTATTTTGTAACAGCTCAATAAAAAGTCACATAAATATATGACCGTTGCGCTAGTGTAATTACTCAATCACAATAATGGCTCAATAATAAATTCTTAGTAACTATAATTCCTTTTAATAAATTCACTACATATACAAAACTTTTCCAACAACATGTTTGACATATTTTTTGGTGCTATAAAGGAAATATTATATATTTAATAAAACTTTAACATAATTTTTTTTTTACATTTATAACAATGGCATTAGGTTGCGAATTTTATTCAACAAAGTTGCTAGACGCGCATACCATTTTATACACATCCATAATGGCAAATAGTTGCATGCTATTCTGATAGTTCGCCACATCTAATGTATTTTCTCATACCATTGATTTTATAGTCATTTTTGATCTAACGTCACTATATATTATATGTGTATCCACATTGAAATTTTCTAATAATGATGTGCTATTTTTATTTGAGCTATGCTAAGTTTTGTATTACTTAACGTTGGACTCACTTAAGAGTCGATGTTTCAGTTTAACTAGGCATGCATAAAATTAGTTGCAAGTTGTTAATTGTTTACATATATTTCCCACATTATGTTGTGTTATATGTGGCAAAATTATAAATTTTTAAGTTACTCCAACAATTCAACTAGTATTGGATAATGTGAAGTAGTATACTATTCTGAATGGAAAAAAAAACTTATATTCACTTTGAAAACATCAATTTTCTTTTAATATGTTTTCTTTTTGCCATATGTTAAACTTTATTACCATATTAAAGATGTACATATTTGGATTCATATTTTATATTGGATGTATCAATGTCGAGCTTATGCATATTTTAAGCAAATAGACACGCTCAATAATGTAATGCTTAACAAGTACGGAGTAATTAATGGTTGATGCTTGTGTTTTTTTGTATGTCCATTATTCTCTATTGATATTTATTACACTTTTAAGCATTTTAATTATGTAACTGGATATCTTAATAAAAGTGCACCAATGATTTTTAAGAAAAACAATAAAATAAATAAGGTAAGATTTATTTCCATCCACATTATTATTTAGTTTATCTACTCTATTTTCGGACATAGTTTGACATTTACAATATATGTAAAAAAAAAATCATCCACAGCTCCTTTTCCTTAGGATATTCATTTTCTTCATCTAATATTCACTTTATTGTTTTGGTTGTGTCCTGCACATATCAAAAGATTCATTCAATATAAAAAGAGTTTTAAGCTTTTCTTTGAAAAAACTGAGTATCCTAATTTTATGAAAGCACTTCCTATAACATGATGTTTGGGAATTACGAATCAAGAACGCTCAAATCAAATCCCCAAGCATAGTGGAAGATGGGATCGTGGTAAAAGTGCAAAAACAACCAATTATTATATCAAACAGATCTCAACCCAACCCAATAACAATTCAAAATAACAAAACAGAAGATATAATAAAGCAATAAGAAAAATAAATCATATAATAATTTATAGTGGTTTCACTAACGTCTTGTTGGTGTACATCCAGTTTAAGAGAAAGTTTTTATTATATACCAGTAGAAGAGTACAAGAAATTGAATAGAATGATCAAAATTCACAAGATAAAATTGACTTTATGGAGATGAGAATTGAAGAATATTAGTATTCCTAAAACCCTAATTAAAATAAGCCTATTCAATCCCATAATCATCCTTTGAATCCAAAAAGAGCATATATAGGAAGAGACTAATCTTTGGCAATTCACCAAATTGTCCCTTGAAACTTCACAAATCGACATATTGAGTCCACAACCTAAAATTAGCTCAGAAGTCGCCTCAGACGTCTAGAATATAGGTCCACACATCTGAGAAGAGCCTCTAGAAATTCCTCTTTATATGACCATATGTCCGACACGTTTTACCAAACATTTGGCAAGTCAATTTTTTTAGCTCGGATATTTGATAAAAAAGTAAGATGTTTAAAGGAACTCTCTGGTTGTAATTTCCATGTGGTCAATCGTCTGACCCTCCTTCTAGCTGAATTGTACTCCATATTTTCACCTGCAACTTCCTCCTATAGTCTTTGATTTGCAAACCGTACGTCTTCTCCATTACGAAGCTATTTCCAACTGCTTAAATTCTACCATATATAATCGCAACATTCAACAATCCACCTCTATAGTATATCCATCTCCAACACCTTAGCCAAAAGTACCAAGTCATCCTGTACCTCTTACCAAACAAGCTTGAATGTTTTCCCCAATGAGATCCTGTATGGCCATCGTCCGTTCCTCTCCATCAACGAGTTCAAGCGGAGCCTTCACCCGCTAATGGAGTGTTGAAAATACCCAACTCCAAAACCAGTCTCATCATATACAAAAATACTTGTGAGTGTAAACAAGTACATACCAAGAAGATAGAATTCCAACATCTCACTGATACTCCTCCTCATCCATAACCAAGCTTCTCCCTCAACCGTTCCACCCTTAGCACTTCTCCTAGCGAATTAATTTCAAATAATACTCGAACTTCCCAACCGGGGATGCTGTAGTAAACATACCCATCGCATTATCCTTTGTATGCACCTTTCGAAGATATACTTGCTTATCTTCATTCAAGGCTACTAAAGATGATTCTATCACTTCAATATTCTTTGTGCAAGAACTAAAAGCCAAATTCTCCGCTAAATGAATAGCACTTTGGTTGTCAATTTGAACATCCACGCTATCATATTCAAAACCCAAGTCACACAACATCGCTTCAAATAGAGTGCCGCCTTTGCTATTTCTGCCGTAGCTATCAATTCTGCCTCCATAGTGGATAAAGCAAGTACGGTTTGCAATCTTAATCTCCAAATTATGGAAGTACCACCAAAAGAGAAGATATATCCAGAGGTTGATTTTTTTTATCTTTATCATCAGCTTGTCCAAATCATAATAACCAACTAACTTGCAATTCTTCCCCTTGTTACCACAAAAGCAAGACCATGAGATGTTGTACCTTTCAAATATCTCAAAATATCCTTCACGTCTCTCAAATGCGATTTCCCCATATTAACCGTATAACGACTAACCACCCTGATGACATTTGGAATACAAGGACTAGTGCACACCATGCCATACGTCAAACTTCCAACCACACTAACATATGACACCTTTTTTATATAGGCCTTGTTTTTCTCCTCGATAGGTGATCCCTTACTCGAAAGCTACACTTGTAAAGGTAAAGGTGTATTTAATGTCTTTGCATTCTCAATGCTAAACTGACCAAGCATTTTTCCTATATATTCCTTTTAAGTCAATTTCAATTCAAAATGTTTTCGATCCCTAACAAATTCCACGCCCAAATTTCTCCTTGCTTCTCCAAGATACTTTATTTTGAAATCCGATTTTAAACTTAGTTGTGACTAGTTGATTTTGTTTTCACCTTTAGAAGCTATGAGTAGTCATCCACATACAAGAGTAAATACACCCAACAATCATTTTTCAACTTTTTTAAATAAACATAAGCATTCTTGATACTTCTATTAGAACCATTTTAAAGCATGAAATGATCAAATGTCTTATAAAATTGCTTCAAAACGTATAGTGATATATTTAACTTGAATACCAAATTTGACTTACTATCAATCACAAACCCTTCTGGTTGCCATATTAAGATGTCTTCATCTAAAGGCTTTCTGCAAAAAGGCGGTTTTCACATCAAATTGGTCCATCTCTAAGTCGTGAATAGCAACTATGGAAAGTGACATCCAGATTGAAGTATGTCTCATGACTAGTGCAAAAATTTCATCATGCTTCTTCCCCTTCCTTTGTGCAAACCCCTTTGTCACTATCCTGGCTTTGTATCTTTCAACATGCTTCACCTTTTATATCCATTTGCATCTAATAACATGGTTTCCTTTAGGAATGTTAGCTAACTCCTATTTTTGATTCTTCATCAACGACTGCATCTCTACAACCATGGAAAAAATCCACTTCGAGTTATCAGTCAAATCCATGATTTCATCAAGGTTCATCAGCTAACCTTTGTGCCCATGAAGAGTATAATCCAAATTATCGCAAATGCTAAGATAGTTTCAACCACCGTGTCTTTCGGGTGGTCACACTGCACATCTACTAACCCGAGTAGCAATTCCTTCACCAGTCATCCTTCAGCTCCACCTTGAACTAAAACTTCTCTAGTGACATGTACATCACCAACATCACTATAAGAACCAATTAGACTATGTGATGTACCATCAAATACTAACTCCTCACAAGCATCATCAACTACTTTACTCCTATGCCTGAGAGAGGGTATAATTTCCTTCTCCTTTGATCCTCCATGAACCAAATCTGGAACACCTGATGAGATTCCATTCTCCTTGAACTAAGCCGACTCATCCAAAGTGACATGATGAAAAATCACAAATTTACTCATTTTCGGATTCCAAATCCGATTATCTTTTACACCATTTGTATAACCAAGCGAAATCCCCAAAAAAGTTTTGGCCTCAATCTTATCTTTCCCTGGATCATGCACAAAAATCGGACTGCAAAACACATGAAGATAACTCAAGTCAATGATCTCTCCCATTCACACTTCCTATGGAATTTTGTTGTCAGTGGCCGAAAATGTATTTCGATAATAATATGCATTGCAGTTTAAAAGCTTTAGCCTAAAATCCCTTTGACAAACCTGATGTCAATCTCATGCATCGGGCTTTCTTCAGTAGAATTCGGTTCATTCTTTCAGCTAGTCCATTGGATTGTGGATCTCCCATTGTAGTAAAATGCCTCCAAATACATGATGCTTATAGAATTTCATAAAATCTCTGGAAACATGCTCTCCACCATTGTTAGACCTAAGTATCTTCAAAGACTTTCCACTCTTATTCTCAATAAGAGCCTTTCATTCCTTGAACTTCGCAAATTCCTTTGACTTATCCTTTATTAGATGCAACCAAATTTTCAAAGAAAAATCATCAATAAAATAAATATTATACCTTACTCCTTCCAAAGAAAATACGGGTGCTTGTCCCTAAACATCTAAGTGCACATAATCAAGAATTCCTCATGAATCATGTTTCCTTTCACCGAGTGATACCCTTGTTTGATTCCCCATGACACATTCCTTGTAACACTCAAGCTTGTTAAAACTCTCTTCATCAATCGTTTTCTTTCTACAAAGAATATACAAAATCCTCTCCGAGACATGACCCAATCTTAAATGCAACAACCGTTCTATACCCAATCCTCAAGAACTACAACACTCACGCAAGTCTCACCCTCCGCGCTACTCCCTGAAGCAAATAAATGCTATTAGCCCTAACACCCTTCATAACCATAAGTGCACCCTTCAAAACCCTAAAGCTTGCGCTCTTAATATTGATCTCGCATCCCAAAGAATGCAGCTATCCAAAGAGATAGGTGACTTATGTGGTCGTGGAACATACGCACAGTAGTGAGAGTTCAAACCACTTCGTTGTACATTGGAAATTGCACGGAATAAATGCCCTTCAACTTTTCCCATAATAATTGAATTTCCTTCTATGTCTTCATAAAAAGAAAAATAATTCTTATTTCGTGTCATATGATAAGAAGAAATCGAACCGAGCACCCATTCGTTACTCGAAACATCTGATGCTACCATCGACAAAACATCAATGTCTCCCTCACCACCTCCACACGTCACTACATTACTACAACCGATGAGATTGCTACATCTTTCCCTTCTGCTTGTTTGGACACCCATTCTTTTAATGACCAGGTTTCCTTCAAATAAAGCACTTGTTGCTTCCTTCTTTCGATTTTTGTCTCCAACCAGACTTTCTTGACATAGAATGGCCCTAGTTTTCCTTCTTATTACATCTCTCCTTTTCCAGAAACAAACCGTTACCATTTCCTGTACCGCTACTTCCACCACTCAGCTCCTTTATTTGATCTTCCAATTTCTGACTAAAAAGAAAAATTTTGACATTATCAAGAGTCAACGTTTCTCGACCATAGATCAAACTATTCGAGAAGCCTGTATAACGGTTCAACAATGAACGTGATAATATCATCATCATTCCAATTGTCAATAACCAATTGTTACCCATAAGTTGCGAATGAACCACGTACATAAGGAGCAACACCAATGAGACTAGCTGTTGATGCACTATTTAAATATGATTCCTTTCTACAATAATCTACCAACACCAATGCTCTGATACCAACTATAGTGGAGAATTTGGACTCTAGACCGTTCAAATCAAATCCCTAAACACAGCAGAAGAAGGGATCATGGTAAAAGTGCAAGAACAACCAATCAATATCTCAAGACAATCTCAACCCAATCTCAACCCAATCAAATAACTAATCACAATAAAAAAACAAGAGATATAATTAAGCAATAACGAAAAATAAATCACATAGCGATTTGTAATGGTTCCACTAATGTCTTGTTAGTGTACATCTACTTTGATAGAGAGCTTTTATTATATATCGTTAGAAGATTACAAGAGATTGAGTACAGTGATCAAAATTCACAAGAAAATTTTGATTTTGTGTAAATGAGAATTGAAGAATATGATTCAAAAAACCGTAATTAGAATAACACCATCCAGTACCTTTTTTATCAATCCCTTAATCATTCTTTGAATATGAGAAAAGCTTATATAGGGGGAGACTAATATTTGAAATTTCCCCTTGAAACTTCGCAAATCAACAAACTAAGTCCACAACTATAACTCACAAGTCACCTTAGATGTCTCACATTGAGGATTAGATGTACGAGAAGAGCCCCAAGAAATTCTTTCCTGTAAGACCAGACGTTTGTCCCATTTTACCATACATTTAGCAAGCTATTTGTTTTAGCTTAGAGATCTAACTAAAAAGTCAAATGTTTGAAGCAATTCTCTAGTTTTGATCTTCATATGGTTTGACCTATGATCCCATAGCCAGATGTCTGATCCCCTTCTAACTAAATCCCTCTCCACCATTTCACATACAACTTCCTCCTACAACCTCCAATTCGCAAACTGTCTTCTCCATTACGAAACTACTTCCAACCATTTTAATTCTACCGTATATTATCGTTATATTCAAGACATGATACAAGATTATTTTCCAATAATATCTCAAATGTTCATTGAACTTTTGATGTTTTACAGAATTTTTATAGAATTAATGGTTTGATCCATGAAATGATGATTCTCTTTTTTAATTTTTTTTTTCTACCATCGAAATCTATATCCGACTTCACATTCTGTAAGCCTCTGTAATACCCAATAAACTAATTGCCATAATGAAATACAACAATTATTAGTTCGATTATAGACATAGAGCTATTTTGCAAGAGGTAGGAACCTTGGATAATTTAAATAATTTAAATTATAGCAGATTAAAAAGTAGTTACCACTTATAGAGATTGAAGCTTCAAGCAAAGAAGTTAGTAGTGATACTTAGAAGATAACAACTAACAAGATAAATATAATTTTGTATTTACTAGCATGGTGAATTAGCCGAGAGGTACATTGCATATTAGTTTTATTTATTTTCCAAATAATAATTATAATATAATTTCCATAGAAAAAGGTAATGTTCAATTTTCGTTTGTTGGTTCACAACTACCGATTACCATTTTATACAACAATCACGTTATGTTTTAAAAGATATAGATTTATGCTCATGAAGGAGGGAAATAAACAAGCATTTTAATTAAATTAGAAACAAATTAACTAATAGAAGTGGAGAATAGAAGTCACTTATGTGGTGCCCGCGGACCAGGCTAGGTGCACTAGCGAGGGTTTTATCACTCCGATCGGTTTCCCTCCTGAACAAATTCAAAAAAAGAAGAAGTGATGGATAGATATTAAAGTATAGAAGACAACTTCCTGAGCACGAAATAATAATTATAACGTATTTATTTGTAAATCCACTGTGGGTTAACTTACAGAAAAGTTGGTTGATTAGCTAACAAATCATGTGGATTAGGATAAAATTAACTAATGAATAGTTTTAGTCCACAAACATTCGTTCTTATATTCGTATTACTAAAAAATGAAAAAGATTATGCTAGATAAATTATGTTATGAACACCGTATGCATATCATGGGTTCACGTTAGTTAATAATGTGTTACATTTAAAGATAACACCCAACTTTGTATAATTGTCAGATATTAGTAATTTTCCTTAAAGTAAAATTTAAATAGAATTATGGTATTTGTACTTTTAGAGATGCGCTAATCACATAAACGTATAAACCAAATTTATACTTTCCATGAAAATGCAGTTTTATATGTACTTCGAGTGGAAGTGAATTATCTATATATTCATTACTTTGTGCAAAATTAAAATGTGGTGAAAATTAAAATTTACATAATACACTCTTTTTATAGTTATCTCAATTTTTCATAAACAATGTCAAACATAATTAGTAATATTTGGAAAGTTATTGCTTTATCCAAAAACTAAAGTTCTTATGTGGTTAGCTACACAAGAGTAATTTAAAATATGTACTTTCTAGAAAAGGAAAAATATAATTATTGCTTATAAATGTTTTTTTGTAATAAAGGAATGGAAACCTCCTTACGCCTGTAATATGACTGTCATATGACTTAATATATTTTTGTAGTTTGCTTTAATAATTTTTAATTTTACATGACTAGTAACGATGTTAACTATAAATAATATTGGAACCATATTAGGTTTTGTTACTTTGGATTTCATAGATTAGCAATTGATACTATTTTTATTATAAAAATCACATATGATATCTGATATTTAGTGATATTTGCAGTTTATTTAACAAAAAACAAGGGGGTGAATGTGTGTTGAAAGAGCAAAGGTTTTGCTAGTGATATCAATGGCAATCGGGAAGGAAATTGCGGTGGAGGTTAGAGATAATTAATCGATGGATGGTTTTTTAAGAGTTTCTAAAGGACATCGTTGAAACAATGTCCGATGAGTTACTTTAATGATAGTCAAAATATGTTGGTATTTATGACTTGAAAGGAACTAAAGAGTTTTCAGTAATATAAATACCCTAACCAATACATTGAATTACCTTACTTTGTTTTCATTGGATTTAAATCCATACTTATATCTCATATCAATTCAGCTAAGGAAAATGTAGTATTAAAAGTACAAGTAGTAACAATATCCTGTATATCTTTTTAATTGATATCAGTGCCAATAAATCTAATGATATGCTACTAATATGAAATGGGTGGATTTTAAAATATTGTAACTTTTTTTTGCAATAGATTCATAATTATAATTGTATGATCCATATCATAATATAATGCTTTATATTTACTCTTTTATCATAGTCTTATATAATGCTTGATGTGCTTATTGCCTTATTACGACATACATATAACTCATTTATAAACACACACACACATACACACACACACACATACATATATATATATATATATATGTGTGTGTGTGTGTGTGTGTGTGTGTGTGTGTCAACTAAATGATTTCCCTCAGTGTTTTTTCAGGCTTTTGATGTATCAATAAATGTTTGGATTTAGCAGATTCTACTATCTCATTTTTGATAATTGATATTAGAGTATCACCATTACGGATTTTAGTTGATAGGATTGGATAGTTTTATTTCATTTTATTATACATGTTGTTTTATTTCTACCAAGCTTGTTAGGAACATCATTACTAAGCAGCTAATAAAATTAATGAGGGTTCTACTCTTATAACAGAGGATCGTATATTTCTCTCAAAAAAATTATGACCTACTTGATAATCATATTATGGATCCACTTTTATTAATTGCTAACCTCCATTACAAAACATTTTTTTTTCAACTTTAGGAAAAGAAACATCAAAATATGAGCTTGAAAGACTTGTGCTAGCTGAAATCCAAATGGAGATCAGGAATTAGAAAAATTAGAAGATGTCGTATGGAGGTTTTAATTGCGATGAGATATTGGCAATGTAACTGAAGATATTTGCAAGGTAAGTGAATAAAGGTCTAATGAATGAGAAATACGTAGCGCAAAATTAAGAATTTATGTACAATTATTGAAGAAAAAATTGAATCCTATGCATGAAACCTTCAATTCAATATTTGATCCTAAGAAAAGGCACTATAGAGAGGGCAATTATCAATGGAGACAATACTTGTCTTTGATTTGATAATCGATTGATGGGATGTCAAAAAAGTTGTTGGGTTGACGTATTATTTCGACCATAGTTGTGAAGACCGAACTGAAAGTCAAACCATGACAGTGCATGGTCCATGGTTCTCGTGGTTCAATCAGTTAAACCATGAGAACCGCGTTATTAAATTATTTTTATTTTTATTATTAAAATGTAAAATTATTTTAAATACAGATAAAGTTTAATCTATTATGACAAGCACCCTTGTCCAAATTGGTTGGGACACTTTGATAATATGTAGATGTCATGGGTTCGATTTTCATTTTCAACCCACTTTTTGTGTGATATGTTATATACTATCTAATTGGAATAATTATATAACATCTTATCGTAGCAAAGTTGTAAATTTACTAATTTTTCATAATGAAAGAGCACTAGTTCAATAATAATTCGTAAAATGTACATAACAATGAATTATGTTATTTAAAATTTAATGACAATTGTTATGAAATTATTTTTCAAATTTATTATGTTACAAAAATGAAGAGTGAGTTGATTATTTTTTTTCAAATTTGAAGAACTTTTAGCTTCAAAGAGGTCGGTCTAGGGATTTTTTAAGGGTTTTGAGTTTAAACTATGGGTTTATGCACGCACAAGGTTATTTCATTTTCAGAGTCATGGAGCGCCAAGGTCGAAGGTTAACTGAGATCAAATAAATATTGGTTGGGTCTTTAAAACACTGATTTCGACCATTGGAGGATATGGTAGGAAAGTCTCTACTATTGATTCTAATGGAATGGAAGAAAGACAATGTAGTTTTCTCCTGATTTAAACAAAAAATCTGTAAAAATCCCTTTGAACAATGACTATATTGGGGACCACTTGGTATGAAGCAATAAAATTAATGGAGAGTTTCCCTTATTTTTAGAATGGAATCTTGTTGGGAGAAAATTGGCAGACTGGAATGGTGCAGTAATATATGGGATAACAATTGTGTTATATAACAATGATCGATATAAATTTCCTTCCTACCACATATGGTGCACGCATATGAGTTGATACACATATCCTTGCAACAAAAGGAATCCTTGATGTTACATGCCTACCAACTCATATTTGTATTCCACTCCTTTAATATATTACGTGATGTATAACTATTTATTTAAACTGCCATTCCGGCCTTAACAACATGTGAGGCAATCCTAATAGTCTCCCCGTTGACTCGCATCCTACGTGTATCTTTTGAATGCACTGTCATGTCTACATGGCCCAGTCTGTAACCTTTGTTCTGATACCATTGTTATATAACCTTTGGATCTGATACCACTGTTAATCATCGAAATATGGAAAGACAATCAATTAGACTAGACGTGAAAAAGGAATACATTTGCTTTTACTTCGACAAACCTTGTCATCAGTTGAGATTTTGTCATAAGCTTAAAAGGAACATGGTTAAGGCACTAGAAAACGGCTGGATGAACAAAATAATAATAACGGTGATGAGGTGAATTTTGGTAAGGAACTTGAAGGCAATGATTTATATGATAATAATGGAGAAAGTAAAAGCTGGGTCTTTGAATTTGGTGTGAGCTTACACATATTCAATCAAAAGAATGCATTTATTGAATATAAAAAGCAAGATACTAATGTGGAATCTGCTAGTGGTGAAAAATAGTGTGTTAAAGGGATATGTTTTGTTAGATTGAAGATACATAATGGAAGGGTGATGAAACTCACGGATGTTAGGTATATTCCAGAAACTACGAAGAATTTTGTTTCGGCAGGGCAGCTGGAAGCAAAAGGCTGTAATTTTTCAACTCAAGGTGGAGTCACAAGGGTTTAGAAAGATAATAAGGAGGTGTTCTGGGCTAAGAGAGATAGCAACAATATTTACAAAATGCTTCGAAAGACAATTGAGAATGAAGAAGGTTCTCATTTTGCGGATAAAGGGAGAAATTTTTCTGAATTGAGGAGAAGCCGGCAACGTAAAGCCCCAAATCCTGCTTAGAGGCCATTGTGGTATTACAATCATATTTTAGATCAATTTTTTGTAGTACATCTTACGAGGGAGACATGTCGTTTGCAGGAAGTGGTTGGGTTTGTAACAAGGTTTTGTTTTGAGATCGATGATTATTGCAGATATATGATATTTGAATCAAGGTGGAGTGTTGAATTTGTTGATTCAAAATTTTTTGAAGAGCAAAGTAATATATTAGTTCATTTGATCAATCAATTAACTTGGTTTTCATAGGAGGAAGGAGGCTAATTATAATAAATCAATTAATCAGTGAGGTATAAAAGAGGAATGATAACCATTTTTAATCGATTGATTTTATAATGGAAAGAAATAAAAGATATATTTTGGAGAATTTTTTAGGCCGAATTACGGTTTTTGATTAGATTTTCTATTTGCCTATATAATTAGCTTTTAGGTTTGGATTATCTATATTATAAGAGGGAAAAAGTTATTTCTTTTGTTTGGAATTGAGATATCTTCTCAATTTTTTAGGTTTTTTTATAATCAATTGGTGGATTAATAAAGATTTTGTTGTAAGGAATATGTTTGTTATTTTTCTTCTTCTCTCTTCTAAAATCTAATTATGTAGAGATCCTAAGGAAATCCGAATAGATTGTTTGCTGAAAATGTCGCAATATGGTTTATTAGCAAAGTTTTGTAAGCTAAATACAAAAAAAATCCAGAAATGGAATGTAGTAATGGTCTACGGATGTAAATGTGAAAGTAAGGGATATAATGTAGAATCCATTTTTGGTTCCGTTCCCTTATTCTAGCCTATTATGGGAAAACATTAAATACAAACTACAAGTTCCATTTTCTACAATAACCATATTAATGACATAAATTCAAGGGTGCTTTATAAAAACAATGGTAATAAATCAATCAAATAGTATGACTTAGCAATAGCAAACCTCAAACAACATGTATTGGTATAACACAACATAAAAATCTTTCAAAATTTCGAGTATCACTAAAAAATAGCGTAAGGTTAATTTTATCAAATTGCAAACAACTGTCAATTCATTGAGTCTTCAAATAAGATGACATAAAATGACAAGCACCTTGTCCATACTGGTTAAAACGCTTGAACATGGTACAAGAGGTCATAGGTTTGATTCCTATTTGGGTGTCTAACCCCCTAATCATAAGGGCGATTCCCTCTGCGTGTGGTGTAATCCACTTGCCTTGTAATATGTTATGTGCTACCTAAAACTTTAAATAAAGTAACAATTTCAAAAAAAAAGAATGATATAAACAGTAAAGAGAATATCTTTAAGATATTCAGATACGATCTTATCTAGAAGGAAGATGTTGCAATTCTAAATATATCCATTTATAATGGAAAATCGATAGATTCAATGATTGTTAGCAATGAGTAGAGTTCAAATATCATGCTTTTTTGAAACTTGAAGTTTCATTTATTAAAGTTGTGAAGATGCTTATTTATTTACATCTTGTTTAACTGGAGATAATTATTAGGCAATGGCTTATCTTGGTTTTAATAATTTTCATGCTTTATATGTTGGTTATATTTCAGGTTTTTTGGCAATAGAAGCATAAAGGGCCTTACATTGGTTTTTGAGTTGGATCCTGGCTCACCGCTCGTAGTTCGTTCCCCTTGTAGCTATATAATTTACATTAGGTATATAGAGCAAAAGTTTGAAAAAATATTAAGTTTCAAATCATTTAAACTATTTTCACTTTTTATAAAATTTACATCAAAAAATATTTGCCTACTTTTGGAAACAAAAAGAAAATTTTGCTTTGAATTTTTAAAGTGTACATACATGCATGTATTATTATTTTACAAATTATAGGCTACACATGTTTAAATTAAAAAAATTGGAAATTTTAAAGTGATTTTTTTAAATATATAGTTTAATATAATGCATATACATATAAATATGTGTTGGTTTTTTAGTACGATTTTGTAATTTGTATAAAAAATCATTTTCTCATGGCATTCATACAAAAATCTTATTTGATAAAAAAACTTTATTTAAATTGTGAACTTTAAATATATGTGTGTGTGTATATATAGGTAATCAAAAATGTAACACCCCGTATTTCCTATGAATATTAAAGTAACGAATTAAAAATACTTAATTTTAAAAGTGAGAATTAAGGGAAATGAGTTACGCCATTGCGTTCATCTCAGAATTCTGCTTGAGATAGAGTCCAAGTTTGTGAGAATCGGACTTCGTATGAAGAAGTTATGGAGTTCAGAAGATTTCATTTTTAAATAGAAAATTATATAATTACATAATTAAATAAAACAAAAACAGTTCGAATTTTGAAAATCACGTGAATCAATTGGGCGGGAAAATTCCCTCCCATAGGGGTCGACTCCGCCCAGGGGGGTCGACATAGGTGTCGACCCCAAGAGGGGTGCCGACGGGGGTGTCGACGGGGGTGTCGACCCCCCTATAAAGCTCGACCCCCTCGCCCAGATCCAAACAGTGACGATTTTATGACTTGTTACTGAGTCACTAGGGCATAGGTTGGGATTTCTAGATAGCTCTATCTAGTTTGGACGGTTCTGATCTAACGGTTCTGATCTAACGGCTCACATAAATATAAACCTCTATAAATGCAACCCCGACCCTCAACCCTAAATCACACAATTTCATTCCAAGGAGCCACCATGCTGTCCATGGTCAACCTAACATAGCCACCATTTTTCTCTAACTAGGAAGCAAACTAGAAAGCAAGTTAGAAGCTAAGAATCAAATCTAAATTGGAGAATCGATAGTCTACGTCAAGGGATAGCTTTTTAGTTTCAGAAAACAGATCCCAGAAAACAAAAATTTTCTTTTGTTTGTAAGTATTGTCATTATTTAGATGTGAACAATTAAAAGTTATGATTTGTAATAAAGTGAAAACTAGAGTTGTTCCTAGTTGTAAGATAATGGTGATGCTGATTCATGTCTATTCTTGTAATGATTCTATCATATATGCCTATGAGACTATTGTGGTTTATTGGACTTATTATGTTGTATGTTAAACCAATCATGTATTATACGAATTTGGTGACTCTTTCATGTTATGTTACATGCAAGATTTTAGGCTAAGTCGTATATATGTTTAAATCTACATTTTCATATGTTTAGATCTATGTTAATTGGATCCAAAATACAAGTTCACATCTGCATGCCTAATTGGATTTGTGTAATTCTATGTAAGTCCCCGTTCATATGCTTAAGATTCATGTTAATTGGATCCAAATTGCAAGTTCACATCTATATGCCTAATTGGCTTTGTGTAATTCTATGTAAGCCCCGTTCGGATGCTTAAGATTCATGTTACTTGGATCCAAAAAATGCAAGTTAATTGTTTTATGCCAAATTTATATGACACATGTTTAGTTAGATCCTTATTATTTTATGTTGTGGAAATGGTACATGCTCCCTTCTTTTCCCTTTTGTTTATAAGTTAGGCTAAGTTGCGAGCCTAACATTCTATGTGAATTTCGCGAATGTATAACGGGTGTAACGTTGGGGAAAAACCTTAAATTTCATATCATTAGCATAGTTTCGCTCATAATCATATAAATGATTAGTGGTATAAAATGGTATAATTTATATACCTAAAAATTATGAGCATGATTTAGAGGGTAAATGAGGCATGACTTGAATGGCAATAATTGTGGATAATTTACATATAAATATGAAGGGTAAATATGTAAATTAAGTAAAAGACGAATATGCCTAACCCGAGGTTAGATTGAATTACGGTGTCAGACTGCCCGGAACCGCCCGGCACATCCAGCAACCGTAAAAATATAAATCTAATGTGAGAGGTTAGCACATCAAGCCCAAAAGAACCTGAGGTTAGATTGAGTTGCGGTGTAAGACTGCTTGGAAGCGACCGTTACATCCAGCGACCGCAGCAATGCATATCTAATGTGAGTGTTTGGTGGTTTAATCAATGATTAAAGCTAAGACTGGAATGGTAGGGTTAAGTTAATTAAGGCAACACTCAACCAATACAACATGTTAATTAAACTGATGGGTGGTGTTAGGTTAATTTGAGAACACTTAATCATTTTAACATGTTGATTAGGAAACCCTAGTAACAGGGACCCATTTCAACAGGTACCCACATAGATGTATCATGGTACCCAAAACTAGGCAGGGTGGGACACGATTACTGGGCTAATTATAGCGGTCAAAACAACAGCGTGTGGTGCGTCAGTGTAAGTTCCGACGGAGTGTGGGCATACACGTACTTCGAAGTGGAAAAAGCAGGCACCAGGCATCAGTAGTTATACACTGTGCATCTTGAATTGTGTCGGGTTGCCACTATAGGATTTGATACACCCCATGGTGGGACCAGCACTGGTATCTACAATCAAGCGGGCCAAATGACACGAGCAGTGAATATATATACGAGTAGGAGTCGATCGATAAAGGGGATCATTTATCTTGAACACATGATGCTAGTTGAAACACTTGTAAATGGGTGCAGAGAAGTAGTAATGAGTGCGATAGCATATCCAGTTTTATTATCTTATTTCTAGGGTGTTGTCCTAGGTTCAGTTTATTCATGTCATGATCCTTTTTCCTGTTTACATGCTAAATAATCACTGGACTTACCAGACTCATGTCTGACCCAATTTTCTTTCATCTCTTTTCTTTCGTTTCCCCCCTCCCCCCAGGTACGCAGGGAGGGAATACTTCAGCTTAGTTCAGACCATTTCCAGCTTGAAGAGAGTAGATGTATTGCTTGGATTCTCTTTCCTTGGGCTATGGCTTTGGATACACTCTTATTGGGGATTTATGCTGGCTTATTGTTATTTTATGCTTCTTTATGTTTTAATTAAGACAGAGATTTTGTTGTAATGATTTGGAAGTTGGTTTGAGACGGTTGTTGTAATGTTTTGACTGAACCACGTACTTATGAAATAAATTTAGTTTTTTCGCTGTTTATATGTCTATCTCGTAAATTATCTATATCCTTTACCAATAATGCTCCATCGAAGTTAAGGCATTCCCTTTGTGAGTGACCTTAACAAAGGTGTGGTGTTTCACTTGGTATCAGAGCCGAAGGCTACTGGATCTGATAAAAGATTTGAAAAATTATTTTCAAAACGGTTTTAAAAGCAACATTTTCAAAAGAAATGTTTTGTTTTAAAGGAATATTCCCCAAAGCCATATGCACTATCTTTTGATCCTCTATTTGAATCCTTGTTTCCTTCTTTCCTGAGTCTCTGTGGATCCTGGTTTTCTGGGAGGTAACCTCCTCGCGGCATGGTTCCGTAGGCTTGATGAGTCTACGACATCAAGCAAAGCGCAAAGAAGTGCCCAACTTCCATCTATAGCCGCAATAGTTTCACCTACGGCTAATTTTCTTTCAAGCTTTGCAGGAATTTCCGTGCGATGGAAGCAGCTTCCAGGAGACTTGTCAACAGGTTACACAAGGATGGCAAAGATGAGAATGAGGGGGTTTGGATAAGGAACATAACCCAAGGATGAGAAACTCATGGATATGGACTTTGTCCACGAAGGAGGAAAGAATAGAAAAATCTAAGGCAAGAGGAAGTGTTGTTATTATGGGTCATATAATTAAGGACAAGGGCAAGAACAAAGGACAGGATTTTCAGGAGGGAAAGTGCAAGCTCTCACCGCCAGCGTACCTGAGAGAGGTAGTAAAGCTTCGGTTAAAAAAGTTTAGTTTTCTTTTTGATCATCCTATTAGTACTGTTTTTGATTTTAGCGCTTCACGTTCGTTTATATCTGCTTCCATAGTTGAGTCTCTACACCTTAGTACTTGTATAATAGAAGATCCCATTATTGTCTCAAATCCGGTTGGTGGTTCGGCTCGTTTATCTTTCGTTTGTAAGGATTTGAGAATAGCTATGTTAAGTATTGAGTTTAAGTGTAATGCTTATGTTTTTGGTTTCACGGGCTATGGGTTGATTCTTGGCATGGATTGGTTAGCTAGTAATTGTGAAAAGAGGGTAGTTAGACTTTCGACTTGCCTCAAGAATACTCTCGAGATTTCATGCGATCCTAAGGGATTAGTTTGTCTTGGCCACCTAGAATCATTTGATGCATCTATCAACGATTTGCGATCCGTTAGAGTAGTCCATGAGTACGTATATGTTTTTGATCAGGTTAGGGGTTTATCCCCTAAAACGCAAGATAATCTTCTGCAAATGTCTAGTTGACAATGCAAAGCCAGTTGCATTACCTACACGACACATGACTCCAAGGGAAAGGAAGGGCTCTGTAAACAAGTAAAAGAGTAACTTGACAAAGGGTTCATAAGGCGAAGTACTTCTAAAATGGGGTGCTCCAGTTGTTTTCGCTACATAGGAAGATGGTTCACTTCGCTTGTGCATAGATGATATTTTGGTTTTCTCTAAGAATGAGGAAGAACATGCTTTGCATCTATGGGAAGTCTCGGATACCCACCAAGTGCATCAACTTAAGGCGAAGTTCTCCAAAAATGTCATTTTTGGAGAGAAGAAGTAAATTTTCTAGGACATGTGGCGCCCAAAGAAGGGATAGCAGTAGATCCCGCAAAAGTACTTACAGTGCAAGACTGGAAGGTCCCAAGGAATGCAACAGAAGTAAGAAGCTTTCTTGGACTAGCAGGCTAATATAGGAAGTTAATAAAGGACTTTATGAAGGTATCGGCCCCACATATAAATTGACGAAGAAGAATCTAATCATCTTAGTATATACACTTGGTAACATGGTTAGCATCTGTTTATTTTCAAGAGATAGTTCTGGGAATGTTAGCATGACACAGCAGAAGTTGTAGTGCCAAGTACACTATAAAAAGAAAAGGTGGAATGGAAGGCGACAGTGAAATGAAATCCAACGCATATTCTGGAATCAGAAATTAAGTAGCTACGCAAATCGTGAAGTTAAGACAGTCAGTGCAATATGGAATGAAGCTCAAGAAGAAGCGACTTAGAAGACTGAAGACTAGATACGCGCATCATACCCTTTTTGAGGGTATTTCCTTGATCTCTCTTTTCTGTAAAGTTTATTTGCTAGTCTTCATCTTTTAAGTATATCCTCTCGATCCTATCCTCGATCCTTAGGTAGAAGCCAATGGATGTAAACATGTGTTTGAGACATGTTATGTTTGCTGGACGCAAGTGGATGTAAGTGTTTGCTAGTGGTTGCTCGTGGATGCATATACATACATTAGGCACTAGATCGGCTCAGTCACTTCCATATTGCATATGCATGAGTGAATTTTTATATATATGAATTGAAACTTGATGTGTTATCATATGGATGTATAAAGTACGATTAGGAATAATTGCATACATGATGGACTCATGGCACTGGCATAATTCGCATTAAGGAGGTCAACTGAATCAGCAGACCGCTTGATTTTGCAATATATAAGGACATATACACACACTATGCATATGTTCATGAAAAGCATTAGAAATATTTTAAGGACAATGGACGCCTGTGATAGAATGGTTGTGTAGATGGATGTTGGATGTTAGGATACATTCTCCTTGACTTGGAGATTTTGGGGACGAAATCCTTTAAAGGAGGGGAGAATGTAACACCCCGTATTTCCTATGAATATTAAAGTAACGAATTAAAGAATACTTAATTATAAAAGAGAGAATTAAGGGAAACGGGTTACGCCATTGCGTTCGTCTCAGAATTCTGCTTGAGGTAAAGTCCGAGTTTGCATGAATCGGACTCCGTATGAAGAAGTTATGGAGTTCAGAAGATTTCATGTTTAAACAGAAAATTATATAATTATATAATTAAATAATTAAATAAAACAAAAACAGTTTGAATTTTGAAAATCACGTGAATCAGTTGGGCAGGAAAATTCTCGTCCATAGGGGTCGACGCCCCCAAGGGGGTCGACATAGGTGTCGACCCCCCAAGAGGGGTGTCGATTATGGTGTTGACCCCCCTATAGGGGTCTACCCCCTCGCCCAGATCCAAACAGTGACGATTTTCTGACTTGTTGCTGAGTCACTAGGGCATAGGTGGCGATTTCTGGATAGCTCACATAAATCTAAACCTCTATAAAAGGAACCCAACCCTCAACCCTAAATCACACAATTTCATTCCAAGGAGCCACCATGCTGTCCATGGTCAACCTAGCATAGCCACCATTCTTCTCCAACTTAGAAGAAAACTAGAAAGCAAGTTAGAAGCTACGAACCAAATCTAAATTAGAGAATCGATAGTCTACGTCAAGGGATAGCTTTTCAGTTTCAGAAAACAGATCCCAGAAAACAAGATTTTTCTTTTGTTTGTAAGTCCTGTTATTATTTAGATGTGAACAATTAAAAGTTATGATTTGTAATAAAGTGAAAACTAGAGTTATGCCTAGTTGTAAGATAATGGTGATGTTGATTCATGTCTATTCTTGTAACGATTCTATAATATATGCCTATAAGACTATTGTGGTTTATTGGACTTATTATGTTATATGTTAAACCAATCGTGTATTATATAAATTTGGTAACTCTTTCATGTTATGTTACATGCAAGTTTTTAGGCTAAGTCATATATATGTTTAGATCTAAATTCTCGTATGTTTAGATCTATGTTAATTGGATCCAAAATTCAAGTTCACATCTACATGCCTAATTGGATTTGTGTAATTCTATGTAAGTCCCCATTCATAAGCTTAAGATTCATGTTAATTGGATCCAAATTGCAAGTTCACATCTACATGCCTAATTGGATTTGTGTAATTCTATGTAAGCCCTTTTCATATGCATAAGATTCATGTTAATTGGATCCAAAAATGCAAGTTCACCTTTTTATGCCAAATTTATATGACACATGTTTAGTTAGATCCTTATTATTTTATGTTGTGGAAATGGTACATGCTCCCTTCTTTTCCCTTTTGTTTATAAGTTAGGCTAAGTTGCGAGCCTAACATTCTGTGTGAATTTTGCGAACGTATAACGGGGGTAACGTTGGGGAAAAACCTTAAATTTCATATCATTGGCATAGTTTGGCTCATAATCATATAAATGATTAGTGGCATAAAATGGTACAATTTATATACCTAAAAATTATGAGCTTTATTTAGAGGGAAAATGGGGCATGACTTGAATGGCAATAATTGTGGATAATTTACATATAAATATGAAGGGTAAATATGTAAATTAAGTAAAAGACGAATATGCCTAACCCGAGGTTAACTGCCCGGCACATCCAGCAACCGTAACAATATAGATCTAATGTGAGAGGTTAGCGCATCAAGCCCAAAAGAACCCGAGTTTAGATTGAGTTACGGTGTAAGACTGCCCGGAACCGACCGGCACATCCAGCAACCGCAACAACACATATCTAATGTGAGTGGTTGGTGCTTTAATGAATGAATTAAAGATAAGACAGGAATGGTAAGGTTAAGTTAATTAAGGCAACACATAACCAATACAACACGTTTACTAAATAGATGGGTGGGGTTATGTTAATTTGAGAACACTTAACCATTTTAACATGTTGATTAGGAAACCCTAGTAACGGGGACCCATTTCAGCAGTAACCCACATAGATGTATCATGGTACCCTGAACTAGGCAAGGTGGGGCATGATTACTAGGCTGATTATAAGCGGTCAAAACAACAGAGTGTGGTGCGTCAGTGTAGGTTCTGGCGGAGTGCGGGCGTGCACGTACTCCGGATTGGAAAAAGCAGGCACTAGGCATCAGTAGTTATACACTGTGCATCTTGAATTGTGTTGGGTTGCCACCATAGGGTTTGATACACCCTATGGTGGGACCAGCACAGGTATCTACAATCAAGCGGGGCCGAATGATACAAGTAGTGAATATACATACGAGTAGGAGCCGATCGATAAAGGGGATCATTTATCTTAAACACATTATGCTAGTTGAAACACTTGTAAATGGGTGTAGAGAAGTAGTAATGAGTGCGATAGCATATTCAGTTTTATTATCTTATTTCTAAGGTGTTGTCCTAGGTTCAGTTTATTCATGTCATGATCCTTTTTCCTGTTTACATGCTAAATAATCACTGGAGTTACCAATCTCATGTCTGACCCATCTTTCTTTCATCTTATTCTGTTCCGTTCCCCCCTTCCCAGGTCTGCAGGGAGGGAATACTTCAGCTTAGTTTGGACCATTTCCAGCTTGAAGAGAGTAGATGTATTGCTTGGATTCTCTTTCCTTGGGCTATGGCTTTGGATACACTCTTATGGGGGATTTATGCTGCCTTATTGTTATTTTATGCTTCTTTATGTTTTAATCAAGATAGAGATTTTGTTGTAATGATTTGGAAGTTGGTTTGAGACAGTTGTTGTAATGTTTTGACTGAACAACGTACTTATGAAATAAATTTAGTTTTTCCGTTGTTTATATGTCTGTCTTGTAAATTATCTGTATCTTTTACCTATAATGCTCCACTTAAGTTAAGGCATTCCCTTTATGAGTGACCTTAACAAAAGTGGGGTGTTTCAAAAAATGTATTTATAAATAAGTAATACTTATTTATAGTGGTTTATTAAGTTCAAATAATATGTTTTATAAATGTGAATATTGGCACATTTGTAGAGAAAAATAAATATATTATATAGACGGAGTTAGACTTAAACAACATCACTTTGTATATATAATATTAAAAAAATAAAATTATTGCCTAATTTTATTTACTATTTTAGACTAATATGTGCAAGCCCCTCCACATAATTGAGACATCGTTATAAACCGGTGACACTAGGCTTACTCATTAACCATAAATCTCAATGGTAAATTATTTGTATATATGTGTTTATCCTATTTACCCCGGGTTGTGTCATAATATTTAAGTTAGTTATAATGTTTGTATTGTGAATAAAAACGTATCACAAAATTTAAATAATAAATTAGATTAGAATTCAACTGAGCTTATGTTGTGTTTATGTGAATAACTAACCAATGTGCAAGGTGGTTGACTCCTATTTCGTGTTTCTAACCTCCTAGCCATAGGGGTGATTCCCTCTACGTGAGGAGTAATCCACTTGCCTTGTAGTATGCTATGTACTACCTAAAACCTTTAAATAAAGTAGCAATTCCAAAAAAAATGATATAAAGAGTAAAGACATTATCTTTAAGAAATTCAGGTACTATCTTAACTAGAAGAAAGATGTTGCAATTCTAAATCTTTCCATTTATAATGGAAAATCGGTAGATTTAATTATTGTTAGTAATGAATGGAGTTCAAATATCATGCTTTTTGCAGACTTGAAGTTTAATTAATTAAAGTTGTGAAGATTCTCATTTATTTGCATCTTGTTTGACTGGAGATAATTATTAGGCAATGGCTTTTCTTGGCTTTACTAATTTGCATGCTTTACATGGCTATGTTCCAGGTTTGTTAATAGAAGCATAAAGGGAAGGACATAGGTTATTGAGTAAGATCCTTGTTCGCCTCTCGTAGTTCGTTCAAATTGTAGCTTTAAAATTGTACTTTAAGTATATAGAGCAAAAGTTTCAAAAAATATATAATTTTCAAGTCATTTAAACAATTTATAAAATTTATGTCAAAAAAATATTTGCCACTTTTGTAAAAAAAATGTTTGTTTTGAATTTTTAAAGTGTACACACATGCATGAATTATTATTTTAAAAAGTTATAGGCTCCACGCGTTAAAATAAAAATGTTTGGAAACTTTAAATTCATTTTTTTTAACATACAGTTAAAGTAAATGCATATACAGATAAACACGTGCTTGTATTTGAGCACAATCTTGTAATATATATAAAAATTCATTTGCTCATGGCATTCATATAAAAATAATATTTGATAAAAAAATTATTTACTTAAATTCTAAAATTTGAATATATATGTACTTATATATATATATATATTTAAAATGAAAAATTTATTTATAAATAACTAATACTCATCCATATAGTCTTTTTTTAACTTCAAATAATAAGTTTTATAAATGTGAATATTAGCACATTTATTGAGAAAATAAATATAATATATAGCTGCTTTCAAAATCCCTATGACGATTGGGGTTCAGCCTTTTTGCCCCTTTCCTCCTTCAGTTCGATTCATTTTCCCTTCTGCTTACCTTCACTCCTCGGCCTCCGCTTAACTCCTTTCCCTCCTACCCTAGCATTCTCCTATGTGGACCAACGGTGCTTCCTCCAGTTCCAGATTTGTCCTTGATCTACCTACTGACTCCTAATCCATTGCTGAATCCTTCTTCCTCACTCTCTCCTAACTCTACTTTTCTGACAACCTACTCGTTGCTTTCCTTTCTCCCCTCCTAACCCTAGCTTCAATATCCCTTGATTCCACTTCTTTATTTACATAAACAATCCTTTCTGCTTTTCTAATTATAGTTATTGCATCACCTTAGGTTGCTCCCTCTTTGTAGACTGTTTCGACACTAGTGTTGATTTGTTAAGAGATAGTGCTCCTCGCTGCCTCCGCTTCTAGCTGTCCCCTTCCCCCATAGTCCGGCTCCATTGCTAGTGACAAGCTAGATGTTGCTACTATTGTATTGGTAAGGTATTTGGTTTCTTGTTTGTATTTCATGAGTTGTATTTGAGTCTGTTCGGTTGCTGCTGCTTTGGTTCCCTAAGAGTGGTCGCAATCTGATTGTGTGTGCCATCTTAGTGTGTGTCTATGGATTTTGGAGTGTGGTAACTTGTGATCTAGCAATCCTTTGGTTGTATTCCTTGTGGTGTAATCTGGTTCTAGCATAGAAGATTTAAATTGAGTGTTCCAATGATGTTGTTTCTATAAGTCAAAATTAGCCTCACATCCTTTAAATTAAACTTAATTAGTTTCACATCCTCCCCTTTGTAAACATATAAATTTCATCCCTATTTTTAAAACAACGGCTAATTATTTCCACAATTGCCCATTTTGATATTTACGCCATTAATTACGGATCTGATCCGATATTTCACATTTGTGATAAAAAATTTACTTAAACATATTTTTCAGTGCTAATGGCGGCGGCTTATTTGTTTTAATTTTCTGAACATCCATTTTGCTCGATATAAAAATCAATTTGATCGTCAACTTTTCCAGAGAATAATTTTGGTCCCCCCTTTTATTTATAAAATGGCGTCGTCTTTATCAAGGTAATATGTTATTTTTCAATATACTTTTATATCGAGTATAATGATTTCTATTTCGAAATTGAATTTTGTTAATTAATTATTCTGAATTGGTTTAATTATTCTGTTTAATTGACTAATAGTTTATTTTTTTATAAAGTTTTTTTTTTGCTTATTGTGCAGCGTTGTAAACTAATTTATCAACATATATTAAGGATGTTATACATAGATGCATAGAAATATGAATACATTTTCAAAATGAGTGTTAGAAAATGCAAATATTGGTATAATTCGTGATGTATTCAGAAAAGTTGCGTACAAGTGTGCATATTTTTTGTATATGTGCATTCTAATTTTTGGCTTTTTTTGTTTCTATTTGTTTGCGGGCCTAATGATCAGTTGTGTACACCATTATGAATATAGTCTTATTGAATTCATATTACAGGTGTTCTGGATTTATTTTTTAATCTATTATGTGCAAATATACTTAAAATTTGCATGTAAGTATACATATATTTCTAGTATTTGCGTATATGTACGCATATAGTTACAATTAACTAAATGTGTTTTTCTACTTTTTTTTTATTAATGCAGATTAAGCCGATTTTTTTTTCAACTAATGGTCCTGCAAATATTGGTGCTGGTGCTGCTGAAGCACGGGAATGATAGTTGTTCTATTCGCCTTTATTTTGATAGTTCTGCTACTATCGTGCGGGATGCTACTTGTGGTAAATGGATTGAGTTAAGTTCGTTGTCAGTTGACTTGTATCACTTAAGAGATGGTTTGAGAAGAAATATAGAAAGCAATTCTGATCTTCAGTCCATTCTTTTATTGGCTGCACGTAATCGTAGGGATTATTTGGTTTTTTTTGTTGACGTCAATCGAAATAGTTCTTCAGTTGCTTATGGTAGTGATTCTTGTTTCGGTAGTGATTCCTCTTTTGCTAGTACTAGCGAGTCGAACAAACAATTTAAGCAATTGTTAAGAAGTGATTTGAATCAATCTGTTTCCACTGGTATCGGTCAACAATTTAAAGGAGGTGTTACTGAATTTAGACTTTATTTGATGATGTATAGTATGAAATCTAGATACAAGCTGAATTTGATTAAGAATGATAAAGAAAGAGTTACGGCTGTTTGTTCTAAACAAAATTGTTGTTTTAGGATTCATGCATCTCTCAAGTTTAATCTTTCGGGATATTTTGTTGTGAAGAGAATTCAACCTAACCATAATTGTGGTGCTGGAATTCATGACATAATTAATCCGGTTATATCTAGTAACTTGATTAAGTTGTTGGTTTGTAATCATATTCAAGCCAATCCTTTAATGAAGACAAATGATATTATCAATTTGTTTCAAACAGGGTATAATGTTATCTTGAAGTATTATTATGCTTACAGTGGAAAGAGGTTGACACTAGAAGATTTACATGTTAGTGATGTAATGTCCTACCATCATTTGCAGTCGTTTTGTGATGCTATTGGTACAACTAATCCTGGGAGTACTATTGTTTTGGAGTGTAATGATGATACACGTCAATTTAAGAGAGTTTTTATAGGATTTGAAGCTTTCTCATATGGATTTCAATATTGTCGGCCTTTAATTTTTGTTGATGCAACTTTTATGAAGGGAAGAGCTCAAGGGTGTTTAATGGCTGCTACTGGTAAAAATGAAAATGAAGGTATGTTGTTTTACATTTTAATACGCATTTATAACAGCATTTTTTATGTTTTTAGACTCACCTGTATGCAAATTTTTTACATTTTTGCACGTATTAATGCAATAAATCTAAACTACTGCATACAGGTTTAATATTATTTGGAATATATGTAATCAATGTTGCTAAGTTTTGAATAACTACATACAGGTATTCAAATATTTAACATATTTGCATAGAAATGAGCACATAATCTGTATTTATGCATACTTGATTGCTATTGTTCTATCTGTATTGAGTGAATGCATCAGTTTTTATTTTGTGTCTTTATGTATGCAAATGTTTCTACAATCTGTATGCACATAAGCTAATTTGGATACATATGGTAAAATAATTTGGAATTGTCTGTTTGAATACAGTTTTACTATAAATATGCGCTATAGTTTTCTGCCTAGTGTTCTAAAATAATATTACTACATTCAATTATGCTTATGTTCTAAATATGCTCATTCAAGTATGCAAATATTAAATATATTTGCATACATATGTGCATCTATTATGTATATATGCATAACTGAATGTATTAATCCTATCTCCACAGAGTGAAATCATCAGTTCTGATATTGTACAGTGAAGTACGCAAATGTTTTTAGAATATGCGTGTTTTACTGCTATTTTTTCTACTTGTTTCTGTTTTTGTTCTATTAATTAGTTAATTATTTTTTGCTCATTTTCTTAGGTTTTTCCCCTATAGCAATTGCTATTGTGTCTGGAAAAGATGAAGACAATTGGATTTGGTTTTGTGAACAACTTAAAGATTTTCTTAAAGATAACAGTAGAAGTTATGTTTTCATTTCCGATCGTCATCCTGGTACTCTTGTTGCAATTCCAAAGGTATTCCCAAATTCAGTTCATGGGTTTTGTTTTTATCATTTGACGAACAATTTAAAGGTTGCTCTAAAATCTCACTTTTCCAAAACAAATAAGAGGTTGTTGTTGGATACTTTTGCAAGAATTGCTTATGCATATAACTTGACTGATTTTAATGCTGCATTGAAAAACGTTAGAGACGTTGGTGGATCTACTGTCGCAAACTTTTTGAATGGAATTCCTTTTGAGAAGTTTGCTAACGTATTTTTTCCTGGTTGTCGATACGGTGAAATGTCATCAAACTGTTCGAAATGTTTTAATACGTGGATTTTTAAGGAAAGGCACTTACCAATCACTGCTTTGGACAAAATTAGATTGAAACTAGTGAAACTTATGTTTGATCGTCGTGAAGCTGCTTCTACTTGGAATAGTGTTTTATGTCCTGTGAATGAAACTCGGTTACGGAATCTTCATATGGAAGGAGCTTCATGGTTTGTTATAAAATCAAGTGAGTATAATTTTGAAGTTCATTCTCCCATACATCAATTTGTTGATTTATATATTTGTGCCAGTTCTTGTAACGTGTGGCAAATAAATGGTTTTCTGTGCTCTTATGCCATCAGATGTATTTTGAGTTGTGAAAATTTGGGTATGTACGACTACATTGAATCTTATTTCAAAGTCGGTCATTTTCAATTATCTTATTCTCATCCAATCAATCATATCATAAATTATATGGGAGCAGACGTTGCTTCTGAAGATGCAATTGTAGTTCCTCCAAAATGTTGAAGAATGCCCGGTCGTCTATCGTCCTCTAAAAGGTTGAAATCAGCAGATGAGTTTATAAGGACGAGTAGATGTAGTTTGTGCAAGAAGCTAGGACATAACAAAAGGACTTGTTCTTCAAAAGGCTATTAGATATGCTTGTTTTTTTAAAAAGACATTTGATTGTATTGTTCATTGTTCTGAACCATTATGTGCTATTTTAAATTTTGTTCTGTAATTTAATGTTCCATTCTCTTACTTGTATAGTTATTTTTATTATAGCCTATTTGCATGCAATTTTTCTTTATAGTTGCAAACATATATGCAATTATACTGATTATTTGTATCAAATTGATGACATTTTGCATATCTGCATATATATGCCTCAAAAAAATCATGTTTGATGCATATAGGTATGAAATTATTTATATTAATGGATAATGTATACAATTATTTTATTTCGCTGCATATAATTATGCAACTACTCTAATTTCTTGCATGCAAGTCTGCAAATGTACATCATGTAAGCATATATTTTTTTCCCTTGTATATTTTTTCTCTTTAGATCACGAATTATTTTTACCTTCTTAGTTTCCATATTAAAATTTGACATCTTAAAAAAAAGGCATCATGGACTATTGTATTGATCCTACAAATATTTGCAATAATTTATGCAATTATATTAAAATAATGCATAAATATATGCAAGTATTCAACACATGTTCAGAAAATAAATCATTTACTGCATTTCCATTTACGCTTCTATATAACAATACTTTCATATAACTTCTAAATTATCCTTCTCCCTTTAACAGAAAATTTAACAACATGTGCAATTAAGTGTGCAAGTATTATGAATAATTGTACTCTGGAATGCAACAATTCATAACATCATTTAATATCAGAAAAATTAAGTTCGTACCATAATATTCAACCTTAATTTATCAAATAAACTACAATAGTCATCCCATACTTGTTCGACAACTAAACAAAATACAAATGTATTCATGTATTAAAAATAATAGCGCATCATTCATATTAACAGTATTTGCATACATGTAAGCAACTAACAAGAATAATTAGATACAATTTTGTAAACATTCTAAACAATTTTGCACCTTTTGTATGCAAATTTCACAAAAATTTCAAATAAGTCTACGAATATTTAGACTATCTGTCATCAAGTTATCCACATTTCATAATTGCGTGAGATATTCAGAAGTATTAGATTCAGAAAATAAAATTTAACATCAATCCAGATTAGAAACTACATAATCTTGTCACTGTACTACGACTACTTAATACCATTCATAATATTTACAACAAACGTAAACATTATCTTTTCCAAATTTAAAATATCTTGTTTGCTTCAGATAGAAAGAAGTTTCGTGTCAAGTTTTCGGTTGGAGTCCAACTGTGTGGTTTACAGTTGAGAATCTCATACGCCTGAACAACTCTTTGAAGATAAATTGCTTGTGGCGTGTAAATTTCATCTTTCTTATCCAGCTCCATGTTCTCACTTCTTTGCATTATAAAATTCATCACAAACAATGCACAATCGACTCTATAAAAATAGGAAAAGATAATCATTTAGTCTGGAGAATTCAATTGTTTATGGAACTATTTTCCATTATCTGCATAAAATAATGCAATAATTTCAAAAAAATGCATGGTAGTACACAAGTAATCATAATTTAATTACTTACGTGTGTTCTTGATGTGGGAAGTTCGAAAACTCGATATCCTTGTGTTTTAGATAATTTTGTCCAAGCATTTTTTTTCACAAAAGCATTTATGTGCTTTCTCTGTTCAACAAAATAAGACATATTATTTTATAACATAATGTTGCAATTAATTTGAATATCAACGTACATACCATTTTCCTGGCTAATTTCTGTTGTTCTCCTCCTTCGCGTCTTGGTTTGTTTAAGTTATAATGTATCCACTGTCTTTCTTCTTTTACAAATTCTAAAAGTGAAAAATGATTCCTATGGTGTATAGGAACGAATATTTTGGTACAAGAGTTTTATTCTTCCTCAACTAGCTTGTCCACAAATTTTTCTACTTGTTCCATTGATTTTATATTAAGCATTGTATGTCATTGTTCAGATTAGTAATAAAATTTAAATGTGTATCACTGAATTTATGTTGAAATTAAGTAAATACTTACATAAGCTACAGTTTTCAAGCACAGAATTTCTGGGTCGTCCTTTCGTATCTCATGTGCAAACCAATCGATAATCTATAACAACACATACATTTTATTTGTTAGTGACACCTGAATAAACAAAGATATTTTAAAACAAAAATGAAATTACTTTAACTATATTATTATTTCGTTATGGCTATACCTGTGAGTCTACAAATCGTCCAAGTATCAAATATGCCCATGCAATACCAATAATGCATATGTCGTCATTACAATTTAGGTACGCACTTTTGCTATTAATTAAAAAATTCCAGTAAAATAAGACATAGAATTAGTGACCCAGCAGTATGTGCAAGTAAACCTACAAACTTGAATATATGTATGCAAGTATGTTTAAAACTTGCATACATTTATGCAAGTTTAAATATTCTCTAAAAAAATAATTGCAAACTAAACTACATACTCTTACATAAGCATTCTAGTTTTCTTACATGTGCGACTAGACATGGAAAAACGATTCACGAGGTATACGTGGGAGAAAAGGGGCGTTGTCAGTGGGTAGCATAATCCTAGTGGCCCTAGGTGGCTTGGACCCAGACCGAGTTGCGAGAACGTTTAGTAAGTGCATAATCCCTAGTGGTCCTAGGTGGCACGAATTCCAACCGAACATTCGAAAATTTAGAGCTAGAACAAAAGTAGTAGTCCGAACGAGTTTTCTAGGATGATGGAACTACGGTAAGGTAGTACGGAAAACAGGCTTAGGGCCCGTAGTAATTACGGTAAAGGATTGTACACATACATGAAAGGACTGTACGAGTTGGATTATGCTAGTGAGAGGGCGGGAATGACACGGGTTGAATCAAAAAGGACAATTTGGTAAATAACCTAACGAGACCAGAAACCGTAACTGAACGGTACATGTAGAGTATACAGGAGTTTATTATAACTACACTCACACAGAACTTATGTTCTGACCCCCCTCCTCAAAACATGTGCAGGTTAGGTACAAGACAGAGATGATATAGCTTAAATACTGACATAGCAGTATTATGAATGAGGTATAGTTACGTTCGGAAAAACTATATTTAATTACTTCTGCTGCGAGTTGCTTTATCAGGTTCTGACATGTTTTATTTCTCTGTCTTCTCTGCAGGATACCAGGACACTCAGCTCGGGGTTCGATGGACTGGATTTTGAGAAAAATTCGGTCTGTCGAAACCCGGGTTGTTACATCTGGTATCAGAGCCTAGGTTTAGCTTTCCTTGGGAATTTTTTTTTTTAAGAGAGAGTAATTATATAGATATTAGGTGTATATAAAGATCTAAGTCTAGTGGAGTTGTTGAGGACCAAACTTAGGAAGAAATAGAACTTTTACCCTGTACACGGAAAAATGGAGTCAAAGAGAATTTTTGAACCAATAAGTGAAACTGTGACGTGTACAAAAAGATGGATATTCTGGAGATTTCATGTTCCGCATAAGTGTATATTTCAAGGAAGTGGAACCGACGCGAACAGTGTGCGTGTCAGGGTGTAAACCGGTAACATAGCACGAGAGGTGGAGGCGGACTATCGCGAAGTAGACAAGAATTGCCGAGAAGAGAAAAAAAATCAAAAATCAGAAATCAAAGAGAAACAACAGAAGAAAAAATATATATACAGGGGTAGTCGACACAGGGGTCGACCCCCCTTGGGTGGGTCGACACCCGTGTCGACCCCCCCTGCGCTGGCAGAAAAAAATAAAAGGGCTGAAGGTCGTAGCCTTCAGCCAAACAGCACGCCCCCCCCCCCCCTCTCTTTTTCTTCAAGCAAGCTCCTCACCCCTTTTCTCCACTTCCACCACCTCTTGCTCCTCCAATTCTCAACTATTCTCCACAAAATTGGTCTTAATTGAAAGCTAACGGCATTCTCTACCCGGATCTACCCATCTCCCCTTCCAATTTGGCCCCAAATCGCCATGGTGAACGTTTATGAGCTTTACCCCCAATTGTCACCACAAGAAATAGAGTGGTGCAATGAAGACGAAGAGATAGTCAAGAAGTATATCGAGACCGCGGGGTTGAAGTTATTGTTGGGGCATCCAGTAAAGTTTGCCGATTTCGTTGCGACACCCGTGGAAGGTTTGTTTGTGGAAGCGGGCTTGTCTACTATTTTGGATGTGAACACCGCCGAGCGGAGAGGCTACAAGAGGTTGGTAAGGCTTTTTGACGCTAATTTACAAATTGGCAATGATGAAGAGGGGCTAGTAACTTTTACTTCTATGGTTAAGGGAACCCCTATATTTTTCAATGAGGTTCAGTTTGGGGAAATGTTGAATATTAGGGGTACGGGGATGGATACACCTGTTATAGAGATGAATGACATGCTTGTGTGGCGCAGAATTTTTAAAGATGAATTTGTAAGGAATTGGGATAGTGAACACTTGCGCCCGCTAGCTAGGTTGGTTATTAGGATTTTACAATACAATCTTGGGGGACAGAGTGCGGGTTTTGATAAAGTTGCGACGATGGTAAAGCGTGCCACATATGCTATCTTTGGGGGTTTACACATGAATTGGGCACGCATTATTTTACAAAATTACAGCCTTACTAAAGAAGGAAGACAGGCAAATATCCGTTATGGGAATTTATGGACCACAGTCACTGCACGGAGCGGCGTTAACCTGCAGATAGAGAGGTGTATCACATCTCCTTCTCATCCCTCCCATGTTTTTGATTTGACTGCATTATCAAGAATGGGTATCTCCCTACACGGTTTATTTGAGCCATTACCCGTGGAAGCCATGGAGCATGATTTGTTTGGGGAGGAAGGGGAAGAGGAAGGTGAGCCTCACGAGGCGCATGATTCTCAGCATGAGCAGACCGAGGAGCCCCAGTATGCACAGCCCAAGGAATTCAGTCCAGCACCGACAGAGCCGACTTGGGGAGCTGCTTGGACTACCCCAGCTCCGGATTGGGGGACTTCCCAGGCTACAGGTTGGGGGACTTCCCAGGCTACAGGTTGGGGGACTTCTGACACTTCTGCATGGGATCCCTGGGAGTCCCGAGACATAGACTGGAGGGCTGAGTTGAGGGCCGTCTCTGACCGATAGGCCCGCTTGGTTAGGGATCAGCAGGACATCCTCAGGGCCCAGCAGGAGATGTTCCAGACCCAGGTTGAGTTTTGACAGACTCAACAGCAGATGTTGCAGGAGATGAGCACTTCGTATGACCAGCTGGGATCAGGATTACAGGACCTTCAGTTAGAGGTTAGGACAGGGATGCATGACCTGCAGCAGGAGATGAGGCAAGGTAACAAACAGCAGGGGGAGAAGCTTGATAGCTTGGAAAGTCTCATCCACTAGGTTTGACTTAGGATATTGTACCCGTAGAGTAGCATTTTGTTTCCACGATGTCTAGTTGTTTCCTTGTTTGTCTGGTTGTAACAATGTACTGAAACTTTATCTAGAAGTAATGCTCAAATTTATGTTCTGAAAATTGTCGTGATTATTATTATTATGCCATAATAAGAATCGCAATGAATAGACAAAGAAAATACGATAAACGGGAAAAATATAGGTTTTTCCGTTATATGATATTTAGAAAAATTAGATTTTTCTAAATTTAAAAATGGATGATAGGTTCTGGATGCGACAATTGGCTGAACTGCACTCTTATTTTATAAGGGTATGGGAAAAATTTGGTTGAAAAACGTTTTCAAAATTTCTGCATTCATTTAGAATTGCAAGTATATTTAGGGTTTGGGCATCATACATTAAAAAAGAAATTTTCAGAAAAAAAAAATTGCATCCATCTAGGTGGTACCAAAAGTTAGGCATACATATTTTACTACAATGTACTTCACTTTGCACAAGCGCATATGATTGCAACAGTTGGTTGAACACTTTTTGGATGGTTACGGAGGGTTACTAATCCTACTCTTGTTGAATTTCGGGGACGAAATTCTTTAAGGGTGGGAGAATGTAACACCCCTCATTTTTATGATTTAAATAAATAAGAAATTCAAATATATATATATATATTCCGAGACGGTATAATATAATGGTGATACGCGAAACAAGTTAACTAAGAACAATGGAAAATAAAAGACACTCAAGTAAATATTCAGACACTAGTTAAACGGATTTCACCATTACGTTCGTCTCGGAATTCTACCCGAAAACAAGTCCAAATTTTCGTAAATCGGACTCCGTATGAAGAAGTTATGACCGTACGAAGTTTCAGAAATTTTAAAACAGTCTAAAATCAAAACGGATTCGAGTTTCAAGCCCAAATAGGAAAGGCGGGAAAAATTCCCGCCAACCCAGCAAGTCGACAGGGGGGTCGACCCAGGTGTCGACCCACCCTGGCCGGGTCGACACTAGGGTCGACATGGGTGTCGACCCCCCTAGGCAGGGTCGACACTAGTGTCGACCCAGGGGTCGACCCTACCCACGTTTTCCAGAATTTCTTCTGGAGCGTTCTAATGCTTATTGGCTGGTTTCTTGGACGAGAATCACGACTTTGTGGCTATAAATACACCCCTAGACCCCTTGAAATGATCACCATACTTCACGGCGAAGCCATGCCGGTTTCTAGACTTACCTCCCTCTCCTCCAAATGGATTTTAGGCCCACTTCTTCACTCTTGTCTCCAAAAAGCTCTCTTCTTGTAACTAAGGAGGTTTAGGCCAAGAAAGGTGACGACTTTGGATGAAGAGCTTGGAGCCAAGGGGACTACGCAAGGGAAAAGAGAGGAGTTCGGATTCAAATAGCACAAGGAGGTTGAAAGATCAATTCTTGGCATGAAATCAACATAAAACGAGATCTAATCGTTGCATAGAAGGCATCAACCTAGGTGAGTGGTGTTATAACAACCTTTTGTGTAAAATGCTATGATCGTTCAAACATATGAATCATGGATTGGAATTAGCATGAACATATAGCAAGTTAAAATAGGATTTGTGTAACGCTTGAGGACCTAATGCTTACCTATCATGAACCTAGTAACGTTCATGTTGACTTTTAGGTAGAAAGCCATGAGCTTTATGTGGTGACTTTTGCACAATGCAACCTATAACACTTCATGAACCTTATGATAACTTGCCTATGATGCTAAAACTTAATGCTAGTTACATGTATGTTCACTTTTGCCATGCTATCCCCCTATGTTTCTAAGTTGGTGTCATACATGTTTAGAAACAAATCACCACATATGCAAGTTGTGTAGGATACCCTTAGCCTCACCATGTTTAACTTGTGACTACTTTGCCATTTTATGCCCAATTTGTCATGTTTATATGTTCCCTCTTGATCTATTCGTGTTGATGCAAATATACGTGCGAAGGGGAAAACGTTAGTTAGGCAAATTTTAAATGACATGAGACATGATTAGGAAACATAGCACGAAAGTTGGCATATGATTATGCTTGAAAAACGTGATTATGGACACGACACTTAGAAAACATGAAATGGCCAACTCGAGGTTGGGTTGAGTTTGTAGCGTAAATCTGCCCGGAACCGACCGACATACCGGTAGCTACAAACAATAGGACCCAATGTGAGTAGTTGGTCATGTTGAACTATAAGACCCGAGGTTAGACTAAGTTGTGGTGTAATTCTGACCGGAACCAACCGGCATATCCAGTGACCACAACGAAGCCTAATGTGAGAGGTTGGGTGCATTAATTAATTAAGTTAATGCCACATGGATAGGTTAAGTCATGTACCCTTGAAAATACTTAACCAACGTTGACATGTTGATGGGATGGGGTTAAGTTACGAAACTGTCAGAACACAATTAACCAATCTAAGCTCGGAAATGTGATGGGATTAAGCTTAATCAAGACCTAATCAATCTAACATGATAACTCGATAAGGCTAAGTCGCGAACCATTTGAATATACTTAACCAATCTAAGAATAGTAATTGGATAGGGTTAAGGACTTGAACTTGAATACTTAGCCGCCCTTGGCATGATTCGTGGACAGGTTAAGTCTAAAACTGGGGCAACACTTAACCCATTAGACCGAAACCCTAGTTAGAGGGACTAGGTAGGAAAAAACGTAGTTAACAAGGGCAACGGGAAAGGAAGCTAAGTGGTAAACCTTAGTCAGAGATAACTAAGTCAAAAATTCTTAGCCAAGGACATGGGACCAGTTCATATATAGATGTGTAACCTGATACGGTAGGTCATCACTTAGTATACGAGGGGGAGCGAATTATCTGACTTAGATAAAGGCTCCAACGAACTGGGTGACGAAGCGGTAGCTTCGGGGGACGTGAGGGTACTCTTGGTATCCCTCTGTGAGGTGGCGGATGGTCCATGAAACCTGGCCTCACAGAGGTTAAGGTCTGCGGTAGAAGAGCCAAGAGTATGCCTTGGTTGCTATGCGAGCAACCTAAAGACTGGGATGGATTAGCATGGAGTTGTCGATTCTTGTTTTTGCCCTGGATAGCGCGTCGTCGACTACCTACCATCTTGAGTTAATCGTGTACGAACGGAAAGGCAGAGAACTCCCAACAGACCATGCACTTGCTATCGAGTCATGGGTGAGGTTGGCCAATAGGAAAGTGGGGCATAGTTGAGGCCGTGAGTACAGTTCTCATACATGATCCTTCTTGGATTGCCTTTCAGTAGTTGAGGGAGGGGTCCCATGGGACCATAGCCACGGTTACAAAAACAGACCTTGACATCTGCATCGGCAGACAATCTAAAGCTCCCGACCGAGTCCCGTATTTCTTGTTTTGCCCGGTTACGGGACTCGGGTGGCACGTTGAGACACATGTGCGACTAGACATGGAAAAACGATTCACGAGGTATACGGGGGAGAAAAGGGGCGTTGTCGGTGGGTAGCATAATCCCTAGTGGCCCTAGGTGGCTTGGACCCAGACCGAGTTGCGAGAACGTTTAGTAAGTGCATAATCCCTAGTGGTCCTAGGTGGCACGAATTCCAACCGAACATTCGAAAATTTAGAGCTAGAACAAAGGTAGTAGTCCAAACGAGTTTTCTAGGATGATGGAACTACGGTAAGGTAGTACGGAAAACAGGCTTAGGGCCCGTAGTAATTACGGTAAAGGATTGTACACATACATGAAAGGACTGTACGAGTTGGATTATGCTAGTGAGAGGGCGGGAATGACATGGGTTGAATCAAAAAGGCCAATTTGGTAAATAACCTAACGAGACCAGAAACTGTAACTGAACGGTACATGTAGAGTATACAGGAGTTTATTATAACTACACTCACACAGAACTTATGTTCTGACCCCCCTCCTCAAAACATGTGCAGGTTAGGTACAAGACAGAGATGATATAGCTTAAATACTGACATAGCAGTATTATGAATGAGGTATAGTTACGTTCGGAAAAACTATATTTAATTACTTCTGCTGCGAGTTGCTTTATTAGGTTCTGACATGTTTTCTTTCTCTGTCTTCTCTGCAGGATACCAGGACACTTAGCTCGGGGTTCGATGGACTGGATTTTGAGAAAAATTCGGTCTGTCGAAACCCGGGTTGTTACATCTTGTATGGACGGATGTCTGACAGAGTATTTCCAAACCATCACGTATATTGATTTCTCTAACTGTACCAAGAGTGGAAGCGGAGAAGGAAACTTCTTTTAGCTAACACATAATGTATTGTTGAGGACATCAATCAGTGATTGGATGGATTTGATGATGTGGCATTCAAAGTGAATCTGGTGTGATGATAAAGCGTAGCTTCTAGCCTCATCAACCGGTAAATGACAGAAAACGGGCAGGTAGCATGGCTAAGTCGGTCGCTCCGAAGTAGGGTGTATAATCACCTGATCTAGAGTTTCATTTATTTCTAAAAATCTATTGTCGATACTATCCCATTCGGGAAACAGTTGCTGATCCCAACCGTTGGTGATATACATTCAATACACTCAAGCAAAATGAGTGGTCGATCATGTGTGGCCGGGTTGCAAGATGTTCTTTTTGAACCCAGTGTATTCCTCTCTAGAGGTACACAAGCGAAAGGTGGTTGCATACCTTGTCATAGTTAGAAATCCATTACCCAACACGTGCTTGCGGTTTTGATTGTATACTATATATGTAGAACGTGATATGAAAGCGTTTCTGCTATATGGTTATTATATTGTGGTTGATAGACATTATTATAATATCAAAAGGTTTTGATATAAAGATAATTTGGATTCTCATAAGGGAAAAATCCGTTCCTTTATACGGCGTGGTCTTATGAGATATCATTTACCTGCTTGAATTGTTTTAAACTGTTTTACTCACACCAGTTCCATGACTGGCCCGGAGTTTATTTTGTTTTGTTTTCCCTAAACTCTTGGGTGCCCAATTTTGTACGCGCAGTCAAGTAGTCATGATTTACAGATATACTGGAAGAGCTTGGAGCAGGAGACTTCAGGATCATGTAGCTATAGTTATTTCCGCTATGTTGTAAGTGTTGTACTTTGATAATGATGTATATTCAAATACAGATTTATATTTCAAAGTTATGTTACATATATTATATGTTATTCGTTCTGCTGTGAGATTCGTGTTACTCTGATGTTGTGTTCTTCTTCTTCTTCTATTCTAAGTTTCTTTCTTATCTTTCCTCACCCTCTGTTTTCTTTCTATTAGTTTCCTGATTTTCAGTTTAATTTGGGGTTGGACTTGTGTTTTTGGTCAGCCCAAATTGGACTGGATTTTCGGGTCATTACACTGAATCTCTATTGTTTCTCCTCCCTTAAAGATCTCTTCAGAAAATATACATTATTAGTTAGGAAAAATTTTGAATCCAAATCTGGAGGAAAGGAACATATGCTTGTAAATAAGCGTTCAGATCTCTAAACGAAGTAAGGTAACTTTCTAGATTAGATCTATTCAAACTCCTTCTTCTTTCTTTCCTTTCTCTTTTAATGAAAATAGTCAATCCATGGTCATTATGTTTTAAATCCAATTAAGGGAAATACCATGGATGCTGAAACTTGATCAGATCCATAATTATGGAAGTGTACAAGGTGAGTGGGTTTAAGCCATAGCATTTTAGATAATAATATGTTATCGTTTACCATTCCCCATTTTGTATAATTGAATTTGCCAGAATAATTAAGAATTACTGTTATAACGAGTTGAGATGTTAATATGAATAATTCATATGTTGGATCAGTTAAAGTGTGGGAATGATTACATGTTGAAAACATACTTGTTAGAAAATGGGTAATGAACACTACTATAGTTATAATCACATGATTCACTTGTGGTATATTATTGAGTAAATGATATGTTTAACTTGTTAGATTTGAACAATTAACCGATTAAATATTTACATATCAAAATAGAATTCAACACATGTTAAAAAGGATATGCAACAAAATATTGGCATAATTTAATGACATGTAAATTGGATTACAGTAAATATATGAAAAGGACAATATGCCTAAAATTTACATGAAATAGGAATAATTGTTAAAGAACGAACATGCCTAGATTCACAGTAATTCGACACCGTAATGCTCTTAGACACGAGGTTAGACTGCACTTGTGATAGAAGTCTGCACGGAACCGCCTGGCATATCCAGCATTCACAAGTGGTAAATCTAACATGAGGGTTCTAAGTGCATAAATTAAACATGTAATGATGCTAAGACATGAGGTTAAGTCAACTTATGGTAAAAGTCTACCTGGACCCGCCCGGCGAATCCAACGTCCACAAGTGTAGGCTTAATGTGAGAGGTCTAGTGCGCATATATATATATATATATATATATATAGATAACAAGATATGAATAAATGGCAATGATGGTAATTAAATGTCCAACGTAGAAAAGAAGAAAGGAAGGGATGTAATGGACGGAGTTAGTGCGATGCGAAGGAAAAGTGATGTATTTCCCTAAATGACCTATTTCTGGGAACGTGATTGCAAGTAAGCCACAGTGAGTAAAGTAAGAAAAAGGAAAGAAATTACTTACCACCACGGATTTAGATGGGAGTACGTTATGAAAATAAATCACAGATTCCTTCTATAAATCTAACTGATAAAGTACATGAATTGCTTTCCTTAATAAAATAAGGGACATATATTACAGTGAATGAATATAAAGGTTTACAACAAGAAATGATTTGGAATAAACAGGGAACGATAATAACCAATTATAAATAAATAACATTAATGAAAATGTTGTATAATAGGTAGACTTGTCCTAGGGACAAGTAAAGATTATAACTTAGGTTATAATAAACTAGCAAGGAAATGGGATAACTAGTGAAATAAGATAAGGACACTTAATTGTAAATTTAGTAATTAGTAAATGGGGAAAACCTAAAACCAGTTGAGAAAAGGGGGAAAATATATTAAATATAAGAAGTTGAACTTAATTATTAATTAAGTAATCTGTAAACTTGGAAGTTTGAGACCTGCTGATAAAAATAACATGTTTAGACTTGTCCTAGAGACAAGAGGAAATTATAACATAGGTTAAAATAAATGGGTAGAGAAACTTATTAATGGAACTTAGTTAAGAGAACTAAGTTAACATGTAAACAACGATAAGTTGTAATGACGGTGTATGATGGAATTATGAATAAATGAGAAAGAATGAAGAGAACTTATGAAATATGTTATATTTAGTCACACATAATGACTGACATGTTAACCAGAAAACATGTGAATTGAGATATACTTAATTACATATTAAGTAGAACATGTTATTTTAATGATGAAATCAAGCAAGAATATAAAAGAGATTGTAGATTACAGACCTTGGGCCACAATCTAGAGAATAACATGTTGTGGGCTTATTAATAAACTTAAATGGGTTAAGTTATATAACTGAAATTAATAAGCAAGAGGAACTTGATAACTTGATTAAGAACTCAATATGAATGGGAAAACCCAAGTTAAATGGAAACTTGATGAGGTAAGGCAAGCGCGTAAAAGAACGTTTAGACATAGGGTCTAACAACATACGAAAGTGAGGCGCTTGGACCAGTCTGCAAGTTTGAGGGTGAATAACCCAATGGGGTAGAACATCATAGTGTTATAAGGCACGAGGGGAGCGCATATTCATTTAATTATTCTGTCGGCACCAAAGGACTGGAAGGGGAAACACGTGGCTTCTTGAGATACGTAAGGTGCTCCTATTAGTCCTTGTGCGGTGGCAGATGTTTAGGCTGTGTTGCAGAGGTTGGGTCTGCGCGTAACTACTAGGTGGGTGGGCCTTGACAGCAAAAGTAGCATTGCAGTCAGAATGTTGTGACACGGTGACACCAGGGTGATTCGGGGGTCGCCTCAACGGGGAGGCGAAGGGTCAGGACCAACAAGGGTAGTAGATCATCGGATACCCGTCATCGGCAGCCAGTGGGATGCGAAAAGACTAGAGCTAAAACCAATAGACCATTCACCTTTCACTATCGGGGTATGATGGTTGAGGGAAGGCGCCAAGTGGATGTTTAGAATTTTTTTTAGGGGCAGTCATTTAGCTCTTATAGTCTTTACTAGTTGAGGTAGGGGCCGAGGTGGGGCCATAGCCACCATGAAAACAGACCCTAGGAATATCTGTATATTGATGCTCTTAAAGACGGGCCAGTGCAAATATGGAGAAGCTCCCGATCGAGTTCCATGTTACTTGTATCTCCCTGCCACAGAACTCGGTGTACATTAGAGGACGTGCAGTTAAGGCATCGAGCTACAATTGAAGATATGTATGTGGGACAGTCTTGATACATGCATGTCGGCTCTGGGTGGTGTATTGTAGACTTGAGGGCATTACTCTGGTATGAATTCTGATTCGATCGACGATGGCAATCCGTACGCTTACGTAGCGTAATAATGACAGATATATATATATGTGAAACGTAACATTGTTATGTAGAGATCCGTACGTCACTCCGGCGTAGGATGAGGGACTGCGTTCACTTCTCTACCATTACGGTGGAGACCGTGCGAGTGGGGTACCATGAGGTGTACCTCGGTATTGAGGGGTAGCTACATATATACAATATCAGGTTAATCCACTGGGAAGTAAATGGGTATGGCGTGTGTGTAAGCCTTGAGTTCTGTTAACCCGTGTAATCTAATAACTAAGAAAATATGATTGAACAGTATATGTAGGATTATCCAGAGTGTATAATTTATATCCAGTCACTAGAACTTGTGTTCTGACCCCATCATCATGACATACTCGCTGGTTAGATTTGTGGCAGAGACATGAGACATTATGTCTTTGGATACTGGCTAGGCAATATTATTAATATGACAAGGCTATACTTTGATTATATTATATTTTATCCATTCGGATGTGAGATATTTTCTGAGTTCTGACATATTTTATGTCCCTAACTGTTCTGCAGGATACGAGAGAAAACCAATCTGAATATCGGTAGATTGGAATTTAAAAAAAAAACCGGTCTATCGGAATTCGGGTTGTTACATCTGGTATCAGAGCTTAGGTTTAGGATTCCTACTTAAATAGTGAGTGAACGTATTTGTATTTTTTAAATATAAATATTATATATATACCTAAATCCATAGAGGAACCCACTAAATAGAAAGAGTATAACATGGTAAGAAACGGGATGTTTGTTTTGTACACTAAAGAAATGAATATGGAAATCTGAAACCCTTAGGCAATTTGGGTGGAGTGTGTACAATGTACTTCGTATGGAAGGAAAGTGAATCCCATATGATTAGTTTTTTGGGTTAGTGGGCTTGAAACCCTTATAGATTGGAAAAGGTTAATTTGAGAGAATTGACCTTGGGCAGTGTCTAGGAAAGCCAAGAAAATTGGAAACTTGCTTTGAGTCTAATCCCATTGTTAACTTTTAAGAACTTGAAAGAAAAAAAAGTTTTGGGAAAATGGTTTATGGTGTTTTCAAGTTTTAATCTTAAAATTTATAGTTTTAGAATATGTAAAGAAGTACATATTGGGTTTTGAAGTAAAATGGGGTATATTTTGCAAATAGTGATTTCTTTTGAAAATTTTGTCTAAAGTGTTAGATACGAATAATTAAGAATTACTGTTACAACAAGTTGAGATGTTAACATGAATAATTCATATGTTGGATCAGTTAAAGTGTGGGAATGATTACATGTTGAAAACATACTTGTTAGAAAATGGGTAATGATCACTACTATTGTTATAGTCACATGATTCACTTGTGGTATATTATTGAGTAAATGACATGTTTAACTTGTTAGATTTGAACAATTACCCAATTAAATATTTACGTGTCAAAATAGAATTCAACACATATTAAAAACGACATGTGACAAAATATAGGCATAATTTGATGACATGTAAATTGGATTACAGTAAACATATGAAAAGGACAATATGTCCAAAATTTACATGAAATAGGAATAATTATTAAAGAACGAACATGCCTAGATAAAATACATTATGAAAATAAATCATTGATTCCTTCTATAAATCTAACTGATAATGTACATGAATTGTTTGCCTTAATAAAATAAGTAACATATATTACAGTGAATGAATAATAAAGGTTGACAACAGTAAATGATTTGGAATAAACGAGGAATGATAATTACCTATTTTAAATAAGTAACATTAATGAAAATGTTGTATAATAGGTAAACTTGTCCTAGGGACAAGTGAAGATTATAACTTAGGTTATGATAAACTAGCAAGGAAATGGGATAACTGGTGAAATGAGATAAGGGACACTTAATTGTAAATTAAATAATTAGTAAATGGGGAAAACCTGAAACCAATTGAGAAAAGGGGGAAAATATATGAAATATAAGAAGTTGTACTTAATTATAAATTAAGTAATCTGTAAACTTGGAAGTCTGAGACCTGCTAATAAGAATAATATGTTTAGACTTGCCCTAAGGACAAGAGGAAATTATAACATAGGTTAAAATAAATGGGTAGAGGAACTTATTAATGGAACTTAGTTAAGAGAACTAAGTTAATAAGTTAACAACGATAAGTTGTAGTGACGTTGTACGAAGGAATTATGATTAAATGAGAAAGAATGAGGAAAACTTGTGAAACAAGTCATATTTAATCATACATAATGATTGACATGTTGACCAAAAAACATGTGAATTTAGATATACTTAATTACATATTAAGTTGAACATGTTATTTTAATGATGAAATCAAGCAAGAATATAAAAGAGATTGTGGATTACATACCTTGGGCCACAATCTAGGGAATAACATGTTGTGGGCTTATTAATAAACTTAAATGGGTTAAGTTATATAACTGAAATTAATAAGCAAGAGGAGCTTGGTAACTTGATTAAGAATTCAATATGAATGGGAATAACCAAGTTAAATGGAAACCTGATGAGGTACGGCAAGCGCGTAAAAGAATGTTTAGAAATAGGGTCTAACAACATATGAAAGTGAAGCGCTTGGACCATTCCACATTTGAGGGTGAATAACCCAACGGGGTAGACCATCATGGTGTTATAAGGCACGAAGGGAGCACACATTCATCTGATTATTCTGTCGGCTCCGAAGGACCGGAATGAGAAGCAGTGGCTTCCTGATATACGTAAGGTGCCCCTAGTAGTTCTCTGTGCGGTGGCAGATGTTTAGGTTGTGCTCGTTGAGGTTAGGTCTGCTTATAACTACTAGGTGGGTGGGCCTTGACCGCAAAAGTAGCATTGCAGTCATAATGCTGTGACGCGGTGACACCAAGGTGATTCGGCGGTCAACTCAACGGGGAGGCGAAGGGTCAGGACCAACAAGGATAGTAGATCTTCGGATACCGGTCGTCGGCGGCCAGTGGGATGCGGAAAGACTAGAGCTAAAACCAATAGACCATTCACCTTTCACTATTGGGGTACGGTGGTTGAGGAAATACACCAAATGGATGTTTAGATTGTTTTTTTCGGGGCTGTCGTTTAGCTGTTGTAGTCTTTACTAGTTGAGAGAGGGGCCGAGGTGGGGCCATACCCACAATGAAAACAGACCGTAAGAATATCTTTATATAAAGGCTCTTAAAGACAGGCTTGTACAAATATGGAAAACCTCCCGATCGAGTTCCGTGTTTCTTGTATCACCCTGCCACGAACTCGGTGTACATTAGAGGATGTGCGGTTAAGTCATCGAGCCACAATTGAAGATACGTATGTGGGACAGTCTAGATACATGCATGTCGGCTCTGGGTGGTGTATCGTTGACTTGAGGACACTACTCCGGTATGAATTCTGATTCGATCGACAATGGCTACGCTTAGTAGCGTAACAATGACAGATATATCCGGAATTTAACATTGTTATTTAGAGATCTGTACGTCACTATGGCATAGGATGAGGGACTTCTTTCACATTTGTGGCATTACGGTGGAGACTGTGCGAGTGAGGTACCATGAGATGTACCTCAGTATTGAGGGGTAGCTACATATATACTGTATCAGTTTAATCCACTGGGAAGTAGATGGGTACGGCGTGTGTGTAAGCCTTGAGTGTTGTTAACCCATGTAACCTAATAAATAAGAAAATATGATTAAACGGTATATGTAGGATTATCCAAAGTGTAATTTAAATCCAGTCACCAGAACTTGTGTTCTTACCCCTCCTCATAACATATTCGCAGGTTAGATTTGTGGCAGAGACATGAGACATTATAGCTTTGGATACTGGTTAGGTAGTATTATTAATACGGTAAGGCTATACTTTGATTATATTATATTTTGTCCATTCCGCTATGAGATATTTTCTGAGTTCTGACATATTTTATGTCTCTGTCTCTTCTGCAGGATACCAGAGCATACCAATCCGAGTTTCGATAGATTGGAATTTTAAGGAAAAAAAATTGGTCTGTCAGAATTCGGGTTGTTACTTACAACTGGCTTAACTGCGCCGAATGGACTAATTTTTTAAGAATGGTAGCAATAAAGGAAAAGCCCCTGAACTCTTAGGAAAGAATCTCCAACCCAGTCATATATATATATAAGCTCTCAAGACAAGTTGTATTAGAGCAATTTTTGATGATGAAGGAAGCCATAAATGAAAGAGGAAAAGGGGACAAAACCACTATGCCAGATATAGATGGCAGTAAATGCGTAGAACACTTCCATAGGGTAATATGTTGTATCTTCTGACTTTGGAGGAAAAGCTTCAACTTTGAAAATACAAAAAATTTCCACTATAACATTAACTTCCTCTTAGGAAGAGATAAGGAATGCTTTTCGATGGCAGAAATTTTTGGAGGAGCCTCTTCCGTAACTTGCAAGTGAGAGGATTCACCGTCGCTGGTAGTAGACACCTTCGAAGTTGTCTTCTTAGATTTCTTTTTATTATCCAAAAATAATAACATGACATGATAGAGGAATATAATTATGAAAATACGAAAAGAAAATATTTCGTCCTAACCAAAATCCTTTGAATTAAAAATGATAGAATACGTGTAGGAGAAAGATCTTCGATAATGGGAAGAAAGATCTTACCATTGGGATTGATTAGACAATTCTCGAATAATATAATTTATCCTATAACAACTAGATATCACGGGTCCAAACACAAACCTGAAAAACAAATCGTGAAGGAATTAATTTCTAAGGAGAATCGATAAAAACTCAAACCTCTATCTTAATGAAATTTGTTCTACAAACAGTACTTCAAATTCCTCAGAAACATTATGTTGTAGTTGGAATTTAGTCATGATTAACTCCGGAAATAAAAATATCCAAGGAATTCATGAATTAACTTCAAATTGGTCATTAAATGATTGAATTGAGGTCAAAATTCAAATAATTAGGGTTTAGGTAAATATTGTAATTCTAATCAATTTTTGGGATTCAAGTTTTGAAATTGAAATAGAAATATTTACCGTAATCTCCAGTCTTGATGTGTTACGATGATTTGAAAAATTCATCCGGGAAACTATGATACTCGTATGAAAGCTTTTGAATGCAGAAAGGTAGAAACGAAGAAGATGTATCAATTTATGAAGAAGAATCCCCAATTGACCAGCCATTCGATGGGGTATTGGAGAGTGGATTAGATTACGAAAAGGTTGGAAAGATGAATCGTCACTGAAATAGATGCTAGCAAGACTAGTCGACTTGAAGAGTCGAGAATACCTCTTAACTAGCAAGGAAGGGCAAAATTAGCACCAAAATAACAAGGAGAAATATGAAGGCATGAACTAAGGTAAAGGGATGTTGAGATCAACAGTCCTTCAGAAGAGATTGAATCAAAGTACGTATATACACTTTTAGAATCACATACGGAGGGCAAAAGGATTCTCCTTTTTTAGAAAATCTCCTGCCAGTGTAATTAGAAGGGAAAGAGCCCTAGAATTTTTATTCTCAAGTGTGAAAATTTAAGCTTAATTCACCTTTCGGTTTACTTGAAAGGGGATATAGGATAGCTTGAAACTTTGGAAAAAAAGCATCACAAACAAAGCACCATACTCGAAGAAAGAGAAGGAAATATGCAATAATGGAAGTTGATAGTTTCAGCAAGTTTGCTTTCTCAAAATCCAGCTAAAGCTTTCTCCTTTGGAGTAAGCCTTTTGAGCGCACCTACCGCGTTCTTATAAAAACTCTCCTAAGGGATAATGGAAGGATTATTAACTGAGTCCCTATATACACCTCCATTAGAAAGTCGTGACGGATCCAAAATGCCCGAGGAAGAGCTAACCTGCACCTATAAAATATGACCCTAGAGGTCTAAGGACTTTTCATTTCACAATATTATAATAAAAAATATGAGTAGTAAACCCTAATTTCTAAATCGATTTGGGGGAAAGTGTCTGTAATCGCTGAGATCATTAATGAAGAAAATTTTCCAAGCTGTTAAGTTAATAAATTCATAGTTATTTAACTATTATTCTATTATTATCACGATTTTGCAGATTTCTTACCAAATAGCTTTGAAAGATGAATGTTTGTCAAGGGGTCTACCTAAAGGTTTCTAAAGAGCATGACCAACATCATTATAATTGATTCTGAAAACTTATAAAATGACACCCATCGATGGTTGCCTAAGGTCACTAGGTTTAGCTAAGACCCTAAGTCTAAATCCATCCTCTCGATAAGTCGCTCATAACTTATGGATTTCAAAGATTACCTAAACCCAATAAAGGTTCTGCAACGACCCGCACTCTACGTATCAGTGGATCGTATAATATTTGATTATTTCATACTAAGTCATATGGTCGTGTAACTTTGGGAAACGACTATTGGGGTCATTTCCCACATTCACGATTTTTGCCGAATTTTAAATGATTGTTCTACCCCTGGCGAATCTTGTTTCGTCTTTAACTTTTGTTTGGTTAGGAATCTTGACCTGAAACCACTTCCGTTGGATTCAGATGATGGTTTCCCATTCCGTAGACTGGTCATATTTATTAAATTGACTTACCATTTGAGAGATATGACTAAAATAAGATTTGAAGATGGAAAACAACCTAATTGGGCTTAATTAATTGATTAGCAGCTAGGCCCATAACCCATTTCGGGATTAGGGTTATGGGAGGGATGAAAGGAGCTGGAGAATCATCTCCTTTCATTTTTCTAACAACCACAAATATTTATCTAACCCTAATCATGGCTTCCATCTTGCAAATCTCTCTAGTCACTTTCTAATCACCAATTGATCAAATCTATAACAAATCAAGCTGAATTAGCACCAAATTGAAGGTAGAGCTGCTGCACCACATTGGGAGCCGAGCCAAATTAGTTAAAGTTTCAGACCTAACATTTATTTTTGGCTAAAGTGAGTGATTTACATGTTTATACACTAATTATGGCTAATTGGGGGAGATTAGTGATAATTAGCGAAATTATACATCTAAAATTTTTGGAAAAATATATGAAAATTTAAAACATATTTTATGCCGTTGGTATGAATTTGGGTTAATTTGGATTAAGTTTGCTAATCCTATAGTTAGACATGGTTAAGGGGAAAATCAAATTATTAAGGGAAAATCATGTTTTTGGGTATGTTTGATCTAAATTAACATATGAAATCATTGTTTTGATGTTTTTGGTTAATTCTACATTTTACTACTGCTGTTTGGTTTGTTTTGTGATTATATATGAAAGTTAGAATTGTTGAGAACGCTGTCGTTTGGCGAAATTAGCTTGATGGAAAAACTATAGGATTTCGGTTCCTGATGGTGGCCACGGTCGGGAACCGCCAGGAGATGAGGATCACGAACCACGACCCGAGGGAGAGGGGAGGACCACGAACCGTGACATGGGGGAGGATCACAAACCTCTAGGAGGGGAGGACCACGAACCGCGACAGGGGGAAGGACCTCGAACCGCTCGGCGGGGGCCACGGACCGCCCAAGAGGGGCCACGAACCGCCTAGGGAGGACCACGAGCTGACCTCGATGGCGACCGCGAGCTGAGACGTGATGGTGACTCCGAACCGATCTAGATTTGAGCTTTTACCACGTAACGACGATCGTGAATTCTTCTGAAGATCAACTCCAATTGGACCAAACCCGAGATGCAAAGGAAGTCCAAATGGGAAGTTATAACTCAGGATCCAGATGGGAACCAACGAGTTAACTTCTAGAGTTGGGCTTTACTGCGGGACGTGTGCAAAGGTATTATCGATATCTGTAACTTTGGTTCACCGATGAGAGAGGGGAAATGTATACGAACCAGAGCCAAGGAAGTGTGGACTGGTTAGGGTTATTGACTATAGACCAGAAGGGCATGGTCATAGCAATAGTTATACAGAGTCTAGTGTGGTATGGACCCGTCATGACTCCAATGGATTTGGTTATCAAAGTAGTGGATATCGTATGCTTTATGCACTGAGTGAGAGATGTGAGGATGATTGTTATGATTGATATTTGTTATCACTATGACATGCACACTTTCATTTTACACTCTATGTTAGTGTTTACCTTAGAGTATTATACATCTTGTTATGCTAACTCTTTGGTTGAAGGTCTAGGTCAGGTATGATTACTTATACCAATTATTGCTCTATTAGTTATATAGATTTGCTATCGCTTATACCATAATTTCGCCTAACCCAGAGTTTTATGTCTCTTCTTATTAATCTAGGCGCTCCTAAACGAGCATACTAGAGGCAGGTTAGGTCGTTATACACGAGCAGCTGTCCGGAGACGAGCAGGAGGCTTCCACATACTTCACATATATTGTCCCTGTGTTGTTGCTGGTCACTACTTTGAGCATTGGTAGTATACCTCTTTACTTCCTTTTAGAGATAGTATTTTGAAGTTGTAATAATTGGATATGAAGCTGTATTTTTGATTCCGCTACTCTAATGGATATGGTTTAGTTTTCAGCTTATGTACTATCTCGCCTGTTTTATATCAAGTTATGTTATTATTATATTTTATTCCTGCGCTGTGAGATATACTATAGGTTCTTGTTGATTCATCGTTTCAACCCTTTTGACGATCGTCCCATGCTAGTCAGGCATTGGCACAACGCATTTCTGGGAAATTCTGATTGTACAAGGCGGCCGTCACACTTGGTATCAGAGCCAGGTTGTGTAGTTTAACCTAAGGGAAGACATTAGGGAGAGATAGTATATATATATATATATAAGAGTGTGTATTTGTGATATTTTGGTTTTCAAAAGCTATATAAATACCATTAGTATATCTAAGTATGAAGTCGCACTGCGCTGGCACCACTAGGGAGATGGTTAATCGTTTTCTCTTGACAGATTGAAAGATGAGCCGAAATACGAGGAGCACGGTAAGGAACCCCGGGAGTTGAAGAGGGACGGGTTCAGGGGCCAATAATGGGAATGTCCCCGATATAAGTACGATGTTTACTGCCTTCGTGCGAGAGATGCTTAGGGATGCTCAGGGAGCAGCTCCTAATACTACTAATGGTGGTGGTGCAGTAGTGCAGACGCCTAGAGCCGATTTTGCCATGCTCTGCAAGGATTATACTAGTCTTTGTGGGAAGTCGTTCCATGGAACCAAATCGTCTAGAAGATTGGCTTGATAGTTTTGAGCGCATCCTCGAGGATTTGGGGATCGATGATGCAATGAATAGAAAGTTAGCATCGCTTCAGCTTCAAGGACGTGCAATGAATTGGTGGAAAGCTATTAAATGGCTACCCCCAAGGATCAAGTTACTTGGGATCAGTTTAAGACTCGCTGCAGTGATAAATTTATTCCAACTGCTCAGAAATCAGAATTGTTTAGGAAATTTTTAGAACTTAAGCAGAATGGTAGGGCAATCTCGGAATATATTGCTGAATTCGATACCTTATCGAAATATGGATTATCTCTTATCGATACTGCCGAGAAGAAAAACAAGAAGTTCATAACTGGCCTAGATGGGTACTTAGGGGGAAAGACTTATAAACCATATCGATGAGACTTTCGAATCTATTGTAGGAAAGGCATTGAGATCAGAGAGCCTTTACCCTAAGTCGAAGACCGAGGTTGCTATTGCAGCTGTAGAAGAGCCAAAATCGCAGGAAAGCAGTGAAGGCAAGAAGAATTCCCAGAATAAGAGGAAACAGAACCAAACAAAGGATGGTCTGAAAAAGAAGAATAATAAGTATATCCAGTGCTTTGGTTGCGGCAAGAAAGGCCGCTATGTCAGAGATTGTCGAGCGAAGCCAGGGGAGAGGAAGTGCTCCAACTATGACCAAGTGAGACACTTCAAGAATGAATGTCTGCAACCTCCTAAGGATAAGCAAATCGTGAAAGCATATGTTATCAACGATGCTCCTTCTTCGCCGAATGCCCCAACTGCGACGGAGAAGGGAAAGGTTGTCGTTATTCAAGGTATGCTTTCAATTTATGATGTTCCTGTTTGAGTATTGTTTTGTACCAAGGCTTCCCATTCCTTCGTGTCTAGTGACCTAGTAGATGGGTTGGAATTGGAACCCGAGATTGTCGATAGACCTTTAGTTGTGATGAACCCGATCGGTGGTTCGACTAGCCTTTATATGTTGGTCGTAATTTGGTCGTATCGAGTCATGGATGTATGTTTGCTTGTGATTGCTTTGTATTGGGCTTTACTGGGTTTGGCATTATTTTGGGAGTCAGTTGGTTCCGAAAGTATGGGGTGCTGGTAGATTGTGAGGGGTCTTCGGTGACCATTAGAGCGGATGATGGGTGGAGGGTGGTATTGGGTTTCCTACCTACTGATGGGTGATGGCTAGTTTTCTAAATTCCCTTGACATCCCGCATGATGAGTTATCAGATATACCTATTGCTGGCGAGTATCCGGACATCTTTGAGGAAGTGACCGGACTTCCACCACACTGAGAGAGGGAGTTTAGGATTGATTTAATGAAAGATGCCAAACCTATAGTGATGCCCCTTCGTCCTATGGTGCCAAGGGAGCACCGGGATCTCGAAGTGCAAGTTGGTGATCTTTTAAAGAAGGAATTTATCCGAAGAAGTGTTTCCAAGTGGGGAGCACCTGTTGTATTTGCTACTAAGGCTGATGGTTCCCTTCGCTTATGTGTGGACTACCACTAGTTGAACAAGGCGACTACGAAGAATAAGCATCCTCTTCCACGGATAGATGATTTGTTTGATCAACTAAATGGAGCAAGAGTGTTCTCCCAATTAGATCTCGCGATAGGATTTAATCAGCTCCGGGTAGCAGCTGAGAGTATACCTAAAACTACATTTCGGACGCCGTCTGGACTCTATGAGTGGTTGCTCATGTCATTCGGGTTGACCAATGCACCCGCATATTTTGTTGATCTTATGAATTGGGTTTTTAGGGATCAGTTAAATAAGTTTTTTCTTGTGTTCGTAGATGATATCTTGGTTTACTCGAGGAAAGAGGAAGAACACAAGGAACATTTGAGGAAAGTGACGGAGGTGTTGAGGAAACACTTATTGAAAGAATTTTTTTCTAAATGTCACTTCTAAAGGAGGGAAGTGAGATTCTTGGGCCATGTTGTTTTAGAGAATGGTATTGCTGTGGATCCTACGATGGTGGCTATGATGTAAGATTGGTTTATGCCCAAGAATGCAACGGACGTGAGAAGTTCCTTGGGGTCAGCTGGATATTATCGTAAGTTTATCCAAGACTTCTCCAAGATAGCGGCACCGTTAACTCAGTTGACCAAAAAGAAACAAGCTTTTGTTTGGGACAAAAGGTGTGAGAATGCATTTAAAACCCTAAAAGAGAAGTTAACGTGTGCACCGTGTTAGTTATTCCTAAGGGGAACGAAGAGATGATGGTAGGGTTATGGCTTATGCTAGTCGGCAACTGAAACCACAGGAGAAAATATATCCTACCCATGATTTGGAATTGGAAGCGATCGCATTCACGTTGAAGATGTGGAGACATTATCTTTTAGGAGATAGATTCGAGTTGTTTAACGATCATAAGTCATTAAAATTTCTCTCAAAAGGATTTAAATCTTCGTTAGCAGAGATGGTTAGAGGTTTTGGCTTCGTACAATTTCAATATCGCATACACACCCGGGAAGGGAAATGCGGTAGCTGATGCATTGAGAAGGAGACATGCCAGTTTGGGGGCTATGTTTTCAGAATGGAAGCAACTGGAATACATCGCGAGATATGATTTCATAACAAAGTGTGGATTAGACCCAAAGATGTTAGCATATCTGATGATCAGACCGACTTTGATTGAGCGGATCGGTTCCAGTCAGAAGGACAATCCTAACCTATTGAAAACCATCTCCAAGTTAGAGATGGGTACCGACAGTGAGGAAATGAATAAGTATGGACTTGATTTAGAGGGATGGCTTCGAAAGAATGGGGGACTAGTTATACCCAATGTTAATGGGTTGAGAGATGAAGTGCTTAGGGAGTGTAACCACTTGAAACTGACTATACATCCCAGTGGTAACAAAAATGTATCGAGACATGAAGCAGACATACTACTGGAAAGGGATGAAGAGAGAAGTTGGGAAGTTTATATCCAAGTGCATGAATTGCCAGTTAGTTAAAGCCGAGCAAAAGAAGCCTAGTGGTTTGTTACAACAGTTGGAAATTCCCGAATGGAAATGGGAGCAATTCTCAATGGATTTCATCAATGGTTTACAAGGACTAGATAGGGTCATGATAGTATTTGGGTGATTGTGGATCAATTGACCAAAAGTGTAAGGTTTATACCGGTCAGGTCGAAGAACGACAGCTAAGTTAGCGAAATTGTATATGAATTGTGTAGTGATATTTCGTGGAGTACCTAAAGGTATTTTGAGTGACTGAGATCCATTATTTACTAGTGGGTTTTGGAAGAGCTTACAAGAGGCTTTAGGATCAGAATTACATCACAGTACCACGTACAATCCCCAAACTGACGGTCAAACAAAGAGGGTGAATCGTGTATTAGAGGATCTCTTGAGAGCTTGTATATTGGATTTTGGAGGGTCATGAGATGACCATTTGCTTCTGGTTCAGTTTGCATGTAATAATAGTTATCAGTCCAGTTTTGTATGGCTCCATTTGAAGCCTTGTACGGAAGACCGTGCATCTCACTATCATGTTGGTTGGAAACCGATGAGAAATTTGTGCTTGGGCCAGATGTAATAAGAGAAACTTCGGATAAAATCAAGTTTATTCAACAGCGAATAAAGGCCGCTCAAGACAGGAAGAAGAGTTATGATGATAAAAGACGAAGAGATTTGAAATTCTCCATTGGCGACTTGGTATTCGTCAAGATTTCTCCGTTGAAGAGTGTGATTCAGTTTGGTAGGAGAGGTAAATTAGCACCTCAGTTTGTTGGTTCATTTCCAATTCTCAAACAAGTTGGGAATTTAGCATATAAAATGTTGGATTATCTGAAAAGATGGCGGAAGTGCACAACATATTTCAGGTTTCTCAGTTAAGGAAGTTCGTGCACAATTCCGATATGACTATTTCACCAGATCAGTTGGATGATATCGAGATAGAACTCGAGGCAGTTGGAAACCGCAGACCCGTTCGTATTGTCGGACATGATACGAAGCAACTTCGAAGGAAGACAGTGAAACTGGTTAAGGTTCAGTGGGGTGATAATAAGAATGAATGCACTTGGGAAACCGAGGAGAGCATAAAGAAGTCGTATTCAGAGCTCTTTACCTGATAAGATTTTAATCGCGATATAGTTATTGCCTTGTTAGTAAACCGCATACTAGGATAGATTTGTTGTATTATTACGTATGTTTGATTGTTTGTACATGGCTGATAGGCATGCGGGGAACCATTGTATGTTTTCTTGGCTAAGGAATTTCGGAGGCAAAATTTCTTACGGGGAGGGGGAGAATGACCCACACTCTACGTATTAGAGGATCATAGAATATTTGTTTATTTTCATATGAAGTCATATAGACGTGTAACTTTGGAAAACGACTATTGGGGCCATTTCCCACATGCACGATTTTCGTCGAATTTTAAATGACCATTCTACCCCTATCGAATTTTGTTTCGCCTATAACTTTTGTTTGGTAAGGAATTTTGACTTGAAACCACTTCCACTTGATTCGGATGATTATTTCCCATTCCGTATAGTGGTCACATTAATCAAAAGGACTTACCATTTTGGAAATATGGCTGAAATAAAATTTGAAGATGGAAAAATAGCCTAATTGGGCATAATTAAGTGATTAGCTGCTAAGCCCATAACCCATTTCTGGATTAGGGTTATAGGAGGGATAAAAGGAGTTGGAGAATCGTCTCCTTTCATTTTTCCAGCCGCCACAAACATTTCTCTAATCCTAATCATGGCTTCCATCTTCCAAGTCTCTCTCTAATCACTTTCTAATCACTAGTTGATCAAATCTTCAACAAATCAAGCCGAATCAGCACCAAATTCAAGGTAGAGATGCTGCACCATACTGGGATCCGACCCAAATCAGTAAAAGTTTCAGATCTAACATTTATTTTTGGCTAAGGTGAGTGATTTACACGTTTATACACTAATTATGGCTAATTAGGGGTGATTACTGATAATTAACGAAATTATACATCTGAAAATTATGAAAAAAATATATCAAAATTCTAAAATCATATTTTATGTCATTGGTATGAATTTGAGTTAATTTGTATTAAGTTTGCTAATCCTATAGTTAGACATGATTAAGGGAAAATCACGTGGTTAAGGGGGAAATCATGGTTTTGGGTATGTTTAATCAAAATTAACATATGAAATCATTGTTTTGATGTTTTAGGTTAATTCTACATTTTACTACTCATGTTTGGTATGTTTTATGATTGCATAGGAATGTTAGAATGGTTGAAAACGCCGTCATTTGGCGAAATTAGATTGCTAGAAAAACTACAGGGTTTCAGTTCCTGATGGTGGCCACGGTCACGAACCACCAGGAGGGGAGCATCACAAACCGCGACCCAGGGGGGTCACAAATGGCCAGAAGGGCAGGACCACGAACCGCGACCAGGGGGAGGATCATGAACCGCCACGAGGGGAGTACCACGAACCACGACCCGGGGGAGGGCCACGAACCGCCCATGGAGGACCACGACCCAACCTCAATGAAGACCGCGAACGGAGACGTTATGGTGACTCTGGACCGAACCAGATTTGAGCTTCTACCACATGAAGGCGATTGTAAATTCTTTTGAAGATCAACTCCAATTGGACCAAAACCTGAGATGAAAAGGAAGTCCAAATGGGAAGTTATTACTCAGGATCCAGATGGGAACCAACGAGTTAACTTCTAGAGTTCGGCTTTGCTGCGGGACATGTGCAAAGGGGTTGTCGATATCTATAGTTTTGGCTCACCATTGAGAGAAGGGGCATGTAGACAAACCAGAGCGAGAGAAGTGTGGAGTGGTTAGGGTTATTGACTATAGACCAGTAGGGCATGGCCAACACAATAGTTGTACGAAGTCCTGTGCGTGATGGATCCATCATGACCCCAATGGATTTGGTGATCAAAGCGGTGGATATCGTATGCTTTACGCACTGAGTGAGAGATGTGTGGATGATTGTTATGATTGATGTTTGCTATCACTATGACACGCACACTTCCATTTACACTCTATGTTAGTGTTTACCTTAGAGTATTGTACATCTTTTTGTGCTAACTCTTTGGTTCCAGGGCCAGGTCAGGTATGATTACTTATACCTATTATTGCTTTATTTAGTGATGTAGATTTGCTATTGCTCATACCAGACTTTCATCTGACCCAGAGTTTTATGTCTCTTCTTATTACTCTAGATACTCCTAAACGAGCAGACTAGAGGCAGGTAGGTGGTTATACATGAGGAGCTGTCCGGAGACGAGCAGGAGGCTTCCACATATTTTATATATATTCTCCCTATGGTATTGCTGGTCACTACTATGGGCATTGGTAGTGTACCTCTTTACTTCCTTTTAGAGATAGTATTTTGAAGTTGTAATAATTGGATATGAAGCTGTATTTTGGATTCCGCTACTCTGATGGATATGGTTTAGTTTTCTGCTTATGTACTTTCTCGCTTGTTTTATATTAGGTTAGGTTATTATTATATTATATTCCATGCGCTGTGAGATATACTACAAGTTCTTGGTGATTCATCATTTCAACCATTTTGACGATCGTCTCGTGCTAGTCGAGCATTGGCATAAAACATTTCGGTGAAATGTCTAACGGTACGGGGCGACTGTCACAGGTTCCATACTACTCTCATGCTTGAATGAAAGATTTGATGTCTGCTTTACCCACAAATTTACCTTTGAAACCACATGAGCATACCAAATACAAAGGATAAGCTTTTTCAAGTCTCGACACTATGGGCCCCTAGTCATCCCGAAGGGGTTATTCGAAAGCATTGGAGGTTCCTTAAATGAAAATCAACTCAATATAAAATTTGAACTACTCAAGGATATACCACTATCTTCAAATGCTATATGAATCTTACGGTTCAATCTTGCTTTCTTCAAGAATTTCACTTTCTGAAGTCACCAGAAGCATTCTAAAGGAATTTGAATATGAAATCAGTACTCAAACTAGATCCACCCTTTCATAAGCAAGGAATTCTACTGAAAAATATTGTTTTGTTGTGTTAACCATAAATTTGGCCAACAATAGTCACCAGTAAAAGAGATAAATTTGGCCAAACAAACATGGTGAGTAGCACCTATGTCTACCAACCAATGTGCAGGTTTCTGAACCAAATGGCATTCTGACACAAGTACTGAAAAGTTGGACTCATCTACTTTCATGTTGTCTACCATATTTTCCTCTGATATGTGTTCCTTCTTGTCTCTATAATCTGTAGGGAGTGCCTTTCTTTTTCCACAAATCTAACAGTCACCATTAAACTTCTTAATTTGTTTTTTTTCTTTAGGTTTGTTTTCAGAAGCTTTTCTCTTCTGTGGGAATTCTGCTTTTTATTTTTTTATGTGTCCTTTGTTCTTTGAACCTTCATCCATAAATGTCCCCTCGCTTTGTTCGGTAACTCCGTGGTTATTTGTCTCAATCTTGAGTCGGACTATCAGGTCCTATAAAGAAAATTCCTTTTTATGCCTTGGATAGTTATGATAGTCTCTCCATGATGAAGGCAGTTTTCCTGTTATGGCTTAACTACAAAGGACTCTCGAACCTTTAAAGGGATCAAGCCAATTGTAAGTAGCACTTTTGTTTGATATTTATTTCGCTACCATTTCCTATTGCACGAAGAAAAATTTAGGAAATGTAAAATAGTTGATCTGACTTGGATGCAAATAAATCAATCCTTCAATCAAATCAATCTAAGTACCAAAATTCTGCCCCAAAAAACACAAGCTTTTAAGATGTAGATAGCCTATGTTTATCCAAACATACAAACAATAGCTGTAATTGTAGAATAGAGGAAGAATAGATTAATCAAATCATGAATACAAAATTAGATATTCTAAGGCTTGCCTTAGTGATCTCCTTAAAACTTTGATTTGTAAATTTTCCCAAGATACAATAGAATCTATCTGCTTGAGATTTTAAAGTGTATGTGCACTCTGGATATAAATGGCAGTGGGTGGAAGGAAGAAGAAGACAAGAATTTGAATATGGAAAATGTGATCAGTATTCTTTATTATTTATAGTAGTCTTCCATCTCCTCTGAACAGACATACCTATCTAACGAGTTGCACTATTTACCGTTTGTTGTTGCCATCCATAAGAGATAATTATCATCCGTTTGAATTTTGATCACATCTCTTTAGAAATTACTGCAAAAGGTAATTTTTTTTTAGCAAAAATAAGCTATCACACTAGACCCAAACCCGAACCGAAGCCCGACCTGGCCTAGTTCGATTTGGTAGGGGACATGCGGGGGATGCAGTGCATGTGTGTTTGGTCATGAGATTTGAGTCCAACCCCTCACACAAATGTACCTATCCTTAATGATAAATAAAGCGATAGAGAATGTAGCATATCTACTTGAATCTTGCTTTAAATTTGACAATGTGAGACTAATGTATATTTCATTCATCACTTGGAATTCCAACACCCTACGCAAAGAAAATAATAATTTTAGTATCAATTTTTACCAGTTCGAGTATTACATAAGTAACAAATACATAACAATGTATTTAAAAGATAATTGTGCAAACTTTAAAAGTTTTAGTATTAATTTTAGCACCATTATACAATAATTTGGTTTCCTACAGTTATCACTTTTAGACTCCACAATAATTTTTTATTATTTTCAATTATATACGGTTTTAATATCAATTTATGTCGGTAGGTATCAGTTTTGTGTGTGTAGGTATCATTTTGTCTGCTTATAGGTATCATTTTTGCTCTAATGAAAATGTTCATTGTACCGAAAGAAATATCTTGTGTATCAATCAAATTCAATCCAATGTACTAGGGATACAAAAATATGAATTGTTTTATATAAATATCATGATGCAAACAGATAATAAGTCCTAAATATAAATCACCATTTCAGTACTATTATCAGTTTTAGTTGTACAATCAATTTAGTTGTCACGAGGTATCATTTTTTTTAAAATAAAAATAAAGCTTATGTGTATGGTGATTGTTGTGCACATTTAATTAGATGCATTCCATCTGGTTTCACATGCATATCTTTTATGTTGTTATCCCATTATTTCTTAGAGGATTTCTTTAACTTATTTTTTCTATTAAAGACAAAATAAAACAAATTTAATTTGTTTCAATTACATTAGTTATTTTTTGTGAAAAAATATCACATCAATTTCATTGCTTCTTTTAGACCTGGGTTATTACTTTCATTTGATCTTCTATGACATAAAGAATTTTAAGATCATCGAATTGTAGGATATGTCAAGGTTACCCGGACCCAATAATTTTCACAATGTAAAGGGAAATAAATAGTATGTGTGTCATCGATAAAAATCGTTAACACCCGAATGTAGGGTTTTGGTTATAGACCATTGTTTGACAATTTCCTATGGAATAGAAAAGCATAAATTTATTATAAATTACTACAAGCGCACAGGTGTGTACTATGCAGGTCGACCATAGGGAGGAAAATTAAAATTTATTATTAATATATTTCGTGGGCGAGTTGGACGAAATTGGAGGATTTGGCTGAAATAAAAATTGAATTGTAATTCGATTCGGAATAAATCTAATTGAACCGACAAATCACAATTATCAATTAAAAACAAATTAAAACTACAACTGAATTTACTATACATTCGAATCTAATCGGAAATATAATAAATTCAAGGATTAACTAGGAAAAAACAAAACCAAACACTGAAAATAAAATTGCAGAACAGAAATAAACAAACAGGGAAGTAAAATTAGGATTACCGCTGAATCTAATCAGACGGCCAATCACTGATGAGAAAATAAAATGCAACAGTAAATTGTACTCTACCAAATCTACTTGAATAGACGACACAAATTTACGAGACCCAAGAGGTGTATAGAAAAGAAAAAAACACTCAATTCATGGGAGAAGTTTACAATGAGAATACATGAGTATTTAAAGGATAAATAGCCAACATAAACCCTAATACAATCACAAATGGGCCTTAGATAAATCTAGTAAATTTGGGTCTTTCCTCTGTTCCTTTTGCTTCCTTGACAATTCTTCTTTGATTTGCTATATGGATATTCTTTGTACCAATTGTTTTCTTGTCCAAAAAAGGCAACTTAATGTAAGATATTCATCTGCATGTTTTCATATATAAATACACAACATTATGATCTATATTTTCTATTTTTCTGATTACATGTGACTTATTCGGCATATCTATAAACATGACAAAATAATACCCAAGTAATATTTATTTATATACAAAAGATAAGATATAAGGGCATAAAATAAACACATTTTCATGTCAATCAAATGCCCTTACGCTTATCTTTTACTTGTCCTCGAGTAAAATAGAAAATGAACAACTAAACTATATCAGTCACACTTTCGTAGGAAACATGATTTCATTGAGCGTATGCAATAATCCGTTAAACCTCTAGATGTCCTTATTTGGACGAGTGGTGTCTAGTGAGGGTTTTCAATGGATACTACCCACCAAATCCGAATGCAATATGTTATGGTTCTAATGCAACTACACGAATGCAATGGACATATGTAAACAACAAAAAATGAAAACACAACTTATTTCAGAAAAGTTGCAACAAAGCAGTATACAATTTAAAATCAATCTATATAAATTTTTTCTTCCTCAACTCGGTACAAATTTTTAACATAACTCAAGTTTTCAAACGTTAAATTCTAGTCTGGCCAGTTGGTTCGGTTAATAACATAATGCAACCAAGAAATAAATTCTTCGTTTGCATGTCACAATTTGCAAAGTGGTATTCTCATTTCCTTGTGTATGACTAGTCGAATCAATAAGGTCAAGAATTGTTTGGGCATCCATTTCTTATTCTCTATCTCTATAACGATTAAAATTTATAATTAATTACACACATCTAACTTAAAAGACCAAGATATACCACCCATGCACTGCCTCGCGGACTGATGTGAGAGTTTGGCATAGAGTTTGGCGGATTGTGCAGATCGATGCTAACATTGTCAATAAGATGTCGGTTATCCTTAGGTGCCCAACTCATAAAATGAGACCAAGATATGCCACCCATGCACTACCCCGCGAACTGACACGGGAGTTAGGAAAGAGCTTGACAGGTTTACACACCAACGCTGGATTTACAAGCAATGTTGATACCATTGGATTACCATTATTTTGAATAAAAGAAGAAATTTTAGTTTAACACAACTTATTTTTAAATATTTGAAAAGCCAATATAAGTATTTTACGTTCTCCACTCATTAAACAAGACTACAATTTAGAATAAATTTCATGGCCATCACCTAAGAATCTTCCTATGCATCAGTTACACCCATATCACTCGTAATTCAAGTTTTCATTATATTTCTGATTCGTTCTTCGTTGAGAGAAGAAAAAAAATATCAGTTGACCAAAAAAAGTGTTAACTTGCTATGTTGTACCAATCTTAAATGAGTCGTATTTCCAAAAAAATGGCATGTTACTATAGTCTAAAATACATGAAGGTCCTATTTAAATGATGAAAATGAAAAGAAGAAAAGTTAAAAATAAAATAAAAAGAATGCAATCCCCCCACACTTGATCAAAACATCGTCCACACTGTAAACACGTTTCGTAAATTTCAAAGATAATACCCGAAGGTGAATGAGATGCAAAATTATTTGCAAAATGAAATGCAATTTAACAACTATATGCAAATGAAAATCATATGCAAAATGAAATCTACGTAAATGGTGAATGTTTTGTGAAGATTGAAATTTCCTTTTCCACCCACACTTGCCTCTATTGAAAATGATGCACGATGATTTCTTATCAAAGGTACAATAGGCATGTCAGTGAATTTAGAAATCAAAATCCTTCCTATGAAAATTTTGTCATGCATTTGATATATATCATTCAACTGAAGATTATCATAATCCTATAAACTTAAGTTTTTAGCACCAATTTAATTCGATTGTATAGAACTAAGATTATCTTCGAGACATACTCCCAATTCGTCATTTAAAAATTTAAGCTCATCTTTGGATAATTCTTCAAAAGACATAGTGGATACATCTATTGAGGAAAGTGAAGTTTTTTAAGGAGATAAATCAGATGTGTATCTAAATCTAGTTCTATTATGTCGATTTTTTCTATTTTTGGATCTTTAGGTTGAAAAATATTCAATCCAATGGTCAAGTGTCCAAACGATAATCGAAGTTGGCCGCTCCTACAATTTATGATAGCATTCGAGGTGGCTAAGAAGGGACAACCCAAAATCAATGGAATTTGATTATCAGGATTTGAAACGTGCTTGGTCTCTAGGATTATGAAATCCATGAAAAAATAGAATTGTTTAATTTGAATCAAAACATCTTTAATTATACCCAATGGCTTTTTAGCAGATCGATCGCCAGTTGAATTGTTATGTTCGTGGGTTTCAATTCTCCTGGTCCAAGTTGACGATAAACAGTGTAAGGAAGAAGATAGACACCTGCACGAAGACCAAGTAGGGCATGACTTATGCGAGTGTTTCCTATTATGCAACCGATTGTAGGGCAATCGGGGTACTTATACTTGATAGTTGACCGATTTGAGAAAACAGAGCAAGTATTCGCTGTCAAGAAAGCAATTTTAGGAACGTTAGTGGCTCGTTTTTGGGTGCATAGCTCCTTGAGACACTTGGCATATTAGGAATTTTTTTCAATGGTGTATAAAAGTGGAATGTGGACATGAACTTGTCTGAAGATTTCAAGAATTTTCCTGAAATTCGCATCCTTCTTCTTCTTATTAAGTCTATGAGGTATGGAGTTACTACTTTATAGACTCTTTCAGAAATTTTATCGTTTGAAGAAGAAGGTTCCGATATAGGAAGTGAAGGAGGTAAGGGTGTAGAAGATGGGTTGTTGGGATTGCCAACATTAGAGGAAGATATATTGTTGGGGTCGCCGACATTAGAAGTAGAGATGTTGGGATCGCCAACATTCGATGGAGATGGAGATTTGGAAGGTTCAGAAGAATTGTCCTTGGATGCCATCAAAAGAGTGTCAAACTTTTCAATTGTGGTCAAAATCAGAAGATTGTCAGAATTTCAGACATTGTTGTAGACCGATTGTCTAGACCTAAGGGTGATGACCGAGTTGGCCGAGTTATGTTTTCTTTTCTCACAAGAGTTCACATTACAAGAATCACATTTTGGATTCACCTTGGGTTGACCAGGCAGTTTTCCCTTCTTATTTCTTTTCATTAACTCCTTCATCATATTCATCAATTGTTCAAGTTTAGCATATTGATCGTTTATTTGTTTCTATAGTCAAACAGTTTCTTAAGAAGATTGAGAAGATAAAGGTTGAAAGTTAGAATGCCTGTACGGTAGATTTGAAGGCTTGGATTGAGATGGAACTTGAAAAGTTTGAGGATTGGAAATTGGAAATTGGAACTTGGTGATTCGAATTTGGTATCATGTGAGATGGATTCACGACATTATTGGGATTAGACCACGTGAAATTTGGATGATTTCTCCAATTAGGTTTATACCTGGATGAATAATGATTATTTTGAGCAATGACATTGCCTTGATCTTGAGGGTAATATTGGGGTTGTCCTTCTATGATTTGAGGAGGTTAAGTTTCTAAGTAAAATGAATTGGATCCACGACATGCACTTCTCTAGAAGAAGTACGATTAGGAACCCGAATTGACTCCCATTGTATGTCCTTTTTAGAATAATCTTCTTAGAATTCTCAAGCTTCATCGACTATTTTAGACATAAATTCTCCTCCACACATTGATTCTAGTTGTATTCGAGCTTGATAGCTTAGCCCTTCATATGCAATTTGACATAAGTGATTTTTGGAAATTGCATGATGTGGACAACTACATAATAATTGGTTGAATCTCTCAAAGTATTTTGAAAAAGTTTCACCCTTGTTTTGAGAAAACTAATTTATTTCAATTTGGATTTTTAGAGTTTTATGGAAAAGGAAAAACTCTTTCTAGAATATAGTGACAAATTCATCCCAACTTCCTATGGAATGTTTTGCAGGAGAATATAGCCATCTTTTAGCTCTTTCAAGTAGTGTGAAAGGAATAAGCCTTAGTTTGATTAATTCATTGTACAATTGTTGCATTTTAGTTGTGGATGAATACAATTCAAATTCACTTAGAAATTCATATGCATTTTCAGAACTTGGTACCCCTTGAATAAACGAATGTTTAAGCTCAAAATTTCCTTCAACTGGTGGAAATACTATGACATAAGGTTGAACAGTCCTAGTTGGGTAATATCGATCTCGAAGACATAAGGGTCTATCCATTCTGACTTCAAGGTTTTGAAAGTTTTGTTTATTCGATTATAATCCATCTTGTTATAAAAATTTTGATTTATTTAAGAACCCCTAGGAGAATTATGGTGGCTAACACTTTTCTCACTCATCGTTATCAAATATGGAAAACCAAAAGCTTAAATTTGACACAAGTAGCTGTTATTACAAAATAAACAATGTACTTAAATATATCTTATTAGTTGACAACCTCGATTTGAAGGGGGAAGAGAGTCTTACGGCCGTTCATGTATAGTATAAATACTAAGGGATACGACTAATGTTTTACGGATAGTATGCAACCTCTTTTACTAGAAGTTCAATAAATTTAACTAATATATACCCGCGATCAAACCCTTAAGAGAATCAATTTCATAAAATACACTCTTGTAGTTAATTATTTTGCAAATCAAATCAAGTTTTATAATTGAAAATCAATGAGAGTGATTATTTATGGAAATTCGTTCCTTACCATATTAATTGAAAAAAATTCAGGCAACATAATAATCAAACAATAATAATTGCAGAAACTTAAAATATCGTACAAGAAAGCCGTTGCCCCTGCAGATTTTTTTTTACAAGCAGCGTCTATATATTTTCAAGCAACTGCAACACCTGTAGCATTAGAAAATTTTATAGTGGTTTATGTTTATCAGTCCAAAGCAGTTGAGTAGCTTGAACGAATAAAATCTCACAGTTTGCAGCTCGTTAGAGTGTTGAATTCCATGTTTGTTGCTCGAATTCTTTTCTCACTTTGATCTTTTTTTGAATGGTTTGGAAGAAAATAAAACAAACAAAATAAAAAATAAAAAAAAACTAAGTCGGAAGGGAAACAAAAACTAAATAAACAAATGTGTAGACCAAAAGAAAAAAGAAAAAAATAAGGCAAACAAAACTAACACAAAGAAGCTTGGAAGACTAAACTAGCCATATGTTATCATATAGAGATACGGTTTTAAGTCGTATCTAAAAATTTAACATGCCATTTTTTTATATGGATTTTTTCCATGCCTACATGTGTTAGATACGACTAAAAACACAGCCTAATTAGAATATATGGTGTAGTGATGGCTAGGCATTGGATCGGATTTTCTGGATATGATAACGTTTTACAAACATTGTGGGAAGGTATGGACGGGCAAGTTCTGGACCATGGATCGGGCAACTTCTGGAGCACGGATCGGGCAAGGATCTGGCATGGATCTGGAAAGGCTAGGCATTAGATCGGATTTTATGGATATGACAGCGTTTTACAAACTCTGTGGAAAGGTATGGATCGGGCAAGTTCTGGAGCATGGATCGGGCAAGGATTTGGCAAGGATCTGGCATGATGGATCAGACGGAATTGACAACCTTTTATAAATGTTGTGAATGGGAAACTATAGCGATTTTGAAACTTTATATAAGAAAAAATAAACGTTGTGGCATGTTTTTCATAGCTAAAAGGATGAAATGTTGTGAATTGAATATCGACCAAACAATGTATGTTTTTGGTTCGATGATGGTTGTGTCTTTGACATGAGTTCAAGGAGGAATGTTCGAAGTGTTTTGAAGTGTTCGTTGATGGTCGTAAAGCAACAATTGTGAAGACAACTTAAAGTTGTGAGCTCGTGGATAATGGTTGCTCAAGAAGTCGCTTGAGCTTATGAATCGTCATTAGGATAGATGGCTAGAGATACTAAAGGCCAAGAAATTATCGTTGATGTATGTAACAACCCGGATTTTTACAACATGCTAGGACAAGAATCAAGGCATAATTTAATTATAGAATCTGAATCAGGGGAAACGGGCTGGGCCATTGCGTTCGTCTCAGAAAAATACGTGAAATAGAGTCTGAGTTTTCGAGAATCGGAGTCCGTATGACCTAGTTATGGCCCGTCAAAGTTTTCAGAAAAATTCAAGTTCAAAAACAGCTCGAAAATTCAAATCTGGAGCCAAACAGATTGGGCAGGAAAATTCCCGCCCAAGCCCCAGGTCGACTGGGGAGTCGACACGCCCAGGGGGCAGTTCGACTGCCCAGTGACCTGGGTGGTCTGACCACTTGGGCCTGGGTGCACCTGCTGCTGTCTTGGCTCGGTTTTATAGGCCTGTGACGGATTTTGAGGGCTCAGATCTATCCTAGGGTTTATCCTATGGCCTAAACTACTCCTAATCTCTATAAAAAGACCCCTAGACCTAGCTTAAACCCTCACAAATCACTCTTGCAACGAAGTGCTGCCCAAATCTCCATTGATCATGGCCTCCATCTCCAACTCCAAGAGACTATGCACTCAAACAAGATTTGAATCAAAGGTGCTAGCTTGCTACATCAAATCAAGGGAGCGGATCAACGTTTCTACGCAAATTTCATGATGATTCTTCAACAAAGGAGCCACCTTTCTTCGTCAAGACGATGCATGATCCTTCCCTAAGCCTCGCTATGTAAGTTCTAGCTACTTGTAGATTCTAACGGTGGTTCTAATGTGACATGGAATAAAATGCGATGAAACATAAGTATGCTAGCCTATGTGAACCTAATTTTGCCCCTTTTCTATGATCTATGACCTTGGGCTAAGTTTTAGCGACTTAATCATGCCACTCATGTTATGTTTAACCTAGTTTATCTTGCAAGTTTGAATCTTTATCTATGGGATGTTAGCATGAACCTTTGGGAACCATTTGACTTGTGAAACATTGGCAAAGACTTGACTTTGGGGCTTATGCATGTAAATGAACCCAAACCCCTTATGTTATCATGCATGTTTGTGGCCAAATTCCCTTATGATACTATGCATGTTTGTGGCCAAATTCCCTTATGATACTATGCATGTTTGTGGCCAAATTCCCTTATGATACTATGCATGTTTGTGGCTAATCCCGTTGTGACATTATGCATGTTTGAGGCCAAAAACCCCTTAAGATGCTATGCATATTTTGAGGCCAAACCCCTTATGATACCATGCATGTTGTGGCCAATCCCTTTTTGACATCGTGCATGTTTTGGGGCCAATATGTAGCATAGTATCCTTACTATGTTGACTTGCTTTTACTTGGGTTGGAAACACGATTTGGGGTAGGCTAGACGAGCGTGATTACGAAATGATAATTTGACATGGGATTTCATGAAAATATGACACTCATGATACACCTAAATGTGAACATGACATGTGGGGTAAACATGGGACTTGAAACTAGACACGTATGGGTTGTAAGTGTAATATGACACTAGACCAAACATGAAAGTGGCCAACTCGAGGTTGGGTTGAGTTTGTAGCATAAATCTACCCGGACCCGCCCGGCTTAACTAGTGGCTACAAACAATAGGACCCAATGTGAGTAGTTGGTCATATAGCACTTACAACCCGAGGTTAGACTAGGTTGTGGTGTAAAGCTACCCGGACCCGCCCGACTTAACTAGTAACCATAACAAAGTCTAATGTGAGAGGTTGGGGTGCATTAATCTAAGTAATGCCAGATGAAAAGGTTAAGTAATTTTGACTAATGACACTTAACCGATATGACACGAATGGGTAGGTTAAGTTAAACCAGACTTGATTTCTTAATGACACTTAACCATATAAGACAAGTAGGGGATGGGGTTAAGTAAATTTTCACTTAACTAATCCGACTTGGTAATTAGATGGGGTTAAGTAACTTAGACTTAACTAATCTAAACACGGTAATTAGATGGGGTTAAGTAACCTACACTTAACTAATCTAAACACGGTAATTCGATGGGGTTAAGATAAACACTTAACCAATCTAAACTTGGAAATTCAATGATGTTAAGTAACCAATGCTTAACCAACTTAACATGATAATTTAATGGGGTTAAGTAACTTATACTTAACCAATTATACATGATGATTTGATGAGGTTAAGTAACCTATACTTAACCAATCTAATATGCGGACCTGATAGGGTTAAGTCACAAGACCCTTTAAATATACTTAACCATTGTAATGCGATTAGTGGATGGGGTTAAGATAACCCATACTTAACCAATCCGACTCGATAATCTAATGGGATTAAGATAATCTATGCTTAATCAATCTAACACGATAATCTGATAGGGTTAAGACAAAAAAATACTTAACCAATTTGACTTGATAGGGTTAAGTCATGAGCTTCTTGGTATACTTAACCAACTTGTAGGGCTAAGCCTTGAACTTAAATGCTTAGCCAATCTTGACATGATTCGTAGGCGGGTTAAGTCAGGAACTTGAATGACAACACTTAACCCATTAGACAAAACCCTAGCTCAGGGGACTAGGTTGAAAATCGTAGTTAACAAGGATAGTGGGAAGAGAAGCTAAGTGGTAAACCTTAGTTAAGGATAACTAAGTAATAATTCTTAGTCAAGGAAATTGGACCAGTTCACGGATAGATGAGTAACCCGATACGGTAGGTCATCGCTTGAACACAAGTGGAGGAGCGGATTATCTTACCTAGATAAAGGCTCCAACGAACTGGGTGACGAAGCGGTAGCTTCGGGGGACGTGAGGATACTCTCGGTATCCCTCTGTGAGGTTGCAGATGATCCGCCTGGGCTCACAGAGGTTAAGGTCTGCGGTAGAAGAACCAAGAGTATGCCTTGGTTGCTGTGCGAGCAACCTAAAGACGGTGATGGATTAGCGTGGAGTCGACAATACTTGATTTTTGCCCAGGATAGCGCGTCGTCGACTACCTACCATCTTTAGTCAATCGTGTACGAACGGAAAGGCAGAGAACTCCCAACAGACCATGTTCTTGCTATCGAGTCATGGGTGAGGTTGGCCAATAGGAAAGTGGGGCATAGTGGGGTCGGGATGTAGTTCTCATACATGATTTTTCTTGGGTTGCCTTTCAGTAGTTGAGGGAGGGGTCACGTGGGACCATAGCCACGGATACAAAAACAGACCTTGATATCTGCATCAGCAGACGACTTAAAGCTCCCGACCGAGTTCCGTATTTCTCGATTTGCCCTGGCACGAAACTCGGATGGCACATTGAGATACATGTGCGTCTAGACATGGAAACGGTTCATGATTTATACGTGGGACAAAGGGCGCGGTTGACGGGTGGCATAATCCCTAGTGGTCCTAGGTGGCTAAAACCCAAACCAAGTTACGGAAACGTTCATTAGGTAGCATAATCCCTAGCGGTCCAAGGTGGCATATATCCTAAGTGAGCACGCGATAGTTCATGGTAAGAAAACATAACCAGATCAGAGGTAGCAGTCCAAAACAACTTCAAGGATAAAATGGTACTACGTTCAGGTGGTATAGATTTACATGGGAAAGCCCGTACGGCCTACTGCAAAGGACTGAACTTATACATGGAAAGAAACATATGAGTTGGGAAAACCTACATATGCTAGGTTGGCATGGACCATTACATGACATTGGGCAAGGGACATTCATAGTTAACACATGACGCGGGTTGGAATACTAGTACGAGAGGTGCAGAGCAAATATACATGATAAATACCATGGGATGTTATACATGATAGATACCTTTGGATGTTATACATGATAGATACTGTGGGATGTTATACATGATAGATACCATGGGATAGTATACTTGATAGAAACCTGACGATGTGATACCTTGATTTATCTTGACACCGTTGTTTATTATGATACCTTAGTTTATCTTGCTACAGTAGCTCATCCGGTTATCTTGGTTTAGCTTATCTATCTTGTCGTCATCCTTATGTTTACTTTCAGTTTATGCATGTCATGTTACCTTTACCTGTTTTTATACTGGAAGTAGATAGGACATACTAGTCTTTATGACTGACCCCGTTTTGTTTCGCCTCTTTGTCTTCCGTTCCCCCCCCCCCCTCCCCAGGTTTTCAGGGAGGAAACACTGTTATTTAGTTTGGACTTCCTCTGCTTGAAGGTCATCATGCATGGCTTGGACTTTTCTTGGCTATGGCTACCTTACTGTTTTACTTGGGGAATAATTTATGAAATGGTTTATGCTTCTTTACTATTGCAAGACAGGTTTTGATGTATTCTGATGTAAAAGGCTTTTGACCTTACTATTTTATAAGGTAATGAAATTTGCTTTACTTCCGCTATTTTATATATGTTCTGTCTTGTAATATTTCTGTGCATGTTTACCTCGATAATGCTTCACCAAACCTAGTGCATTCCCTTTGTGAGTGACCCTAGCGGAGGTGGGGTATTTACAACGTAGGTTCTAGCATACTCAAAGCAGAGGTTAAATAGGGATGCCTAAAAGACTATGGGATAGTTGAGTACCCTGGGTTTTGTAGAAAAAGCCTAGTTGTCTCGGGGAGGCAAATGCATGTGGGATGTGCAGTAGTCTAACTACAACTAAGGTTACCATTAGCCCTTGACGGACGGCAAGTTAGGCTAGTCATACGATTAATGATGGTTTCAAAGCAGGATAGGCGGTGATAGCTAGAGTCTTGGGTGTTGATTTCTTTTCTTGTATCGTCTTGCGTAAGTTGTTCGACGTCGAAGGAGTCATCTCTTGGGCTCTTGTCTGATGTTGGTTTAGACCTTTGGGGATTTTTCTTAGGGGATGTTGATCACGATTATGATGGTCTACGATGGATAACTAGTTGCTATGTCTGCTATATTTACTTTTATGGTTTTTGTAAAGGCTATTACTGTCAGATGTGGGAAGGCGGGTTTGGATTTCTACTCTTTTGATATCGGTAGATTGGTTGGTTGATCTACCTATATCTCATATACTTTATTGATGATGTTAGATATTTATTTTATTGCTCATTAAGACTGTTGTCTGACTCAAGTTCTATATTTCCTCATATTACCTTGGGTTGTTCATCCATTGTGTTATGGATGGGAAGATTAGGTGGCAGGTGATAGATCTTGGTAAGACGGTGATGTACAGCGATGACGAGCATGAGGCTTGCGTATTGCTATCTATTATATGCATATATAGTTTTTCCGTTGTTATGATTTCTCTGAGTGACCTTGTAATGAGGAATTTTGTATAGACTATTATGTTGTATTCCATTGTTGCATGGATAATTCATGATGATGTGAAAAGTTTAAGATTCTACTCAATTTTGTTTCACTATTATTGCCTGTTGTATATGTTATATTATATTTTTTTCCTTGCGCTATGAGTTATACGACAGGTTTTGCTTGTGTTATCTTACCCTGATGATCGTCCATAGCTTCCTGGCACGTCTTTCAGTGCATTATTCCTCTTGTCAAGTGCATGCATTATAGGAGGCCGTCACATTTAACAGAGTTCTAAAGTTTCAAATTGGATCCATTGACAGTTTTGACGTGATTAGGAAAAAGGGGAGAAAGGTTAAAGGGATCCTATGTATCGCAATCTGTCATTCTGTTAATCATTTTATAACTGATGATCTAGATGAGAAGGTATAAAATATTTAATGTGAATCTAATACTAAGATCCAACTTTTGTACTTGACAATCTGTGAAATGACTTCATTAAAAAAATTTGTAAATTGTGTAGATACCACCTGATGTATGACCTTTTTTCAATGTTTCGAATATCGCCATCTAGGATTTCCCCTGCATTATTTTGTAGAAAACTCAACACTTACCTTTTTTTTTGTCTTTTGCTTAGAGTAGGATGCATACAATAATTTTCTCATCTTATGTGAGACACCATCTGGATCAAAATCAAGTGATAGATGAAACTTGCGATAGAATAATAGGGTCATTCGTATTTTACATTTCGTCGAAATAATGAACAACAATTTTGCACATATATGTTTAGAAAACCTCCCTGTGTGAGGCATGAAAAATCATAACCTTCATAGATAGTTTCAAATAGAAGACTCGAGATGCCAACCCGAGTATAAAAAATTCTCTTTTCAAAAATAAAATAGTAATCCCAAATTTCATACTTCGGCATGACAATAGAAGTTTGGAAACCTTCTTTTGGAAATGAGAACAAACTCAGATTCAGGTGTTTAAATAATGCAAATACAAGAATGCATTTCTGGATGTATTGTAAGTCCAGAATATCCATCTGGATATATGAGAAAATGGTCCAAAGTTTTGACTTGAGTTTGTGTAATAGAATTACGGAAACCCTTTTCTCGGAAATAAGAATCACTGTCTTGAGACCCAGGTTATTAAAATAGAAACCAAGAAATTCTCTTTTGGAAGCATAGATAGAAGTTCTGTAACCCGCATTCGAGCATTCGTATTAGAAGACCAGAAATCCAACTTTGGAAATAGTAGAAATCCTCAAACCCAGGTTCAGGTATTTATAATAGAAGGCCAGAAAGCCACCTCTGGAAATAATAGAAATCCTGAACCCAGGTTCGGGTATTTATTATGGAAGGCCAGAAATCCACTTCTGGGAAAAATAGAAATTTGGAAACCGGGATTAGGGTATTTATGACAGAAGATCAGAAATCCACATTTGGAAATATACAAATCTCAAAGCCCAGATTCAGGTATTTATAAAAGAAGACCAGAAAATTCATTTCTGAAAATAATAGATTCCCGAAACCCAGATTCAAGTATTCATAATAGAAACCAAATATCCACATCTGGCAATATAGAATAGAAGACCTAAAACTCATATTCGGGTATCTATAGTTTCTGTATTGAATTACCATTTCGGATTTGTGAGCCACTTTCTGGGCTTTATTTGATTTGTGAGCCACTTTTGGGGGTTTTCTGGACAACTCATGGTTGTGAGCCACTCTTTGGGCTTTCTATGTCTGGTGCTCTTGGCTAGTTTGTTCTCAAGCAGGGCCTAAGGACTTACTCAACCTCCCTCCAAAAGGCGCCTTAACTTGGCCATTGTAGACACGGCTAAGGGCTCAGATGCTTTATCCTGGCCATCGTAAACGCGGGTAAAGGCTTGCTCTTTTGATGCTCTACCCTGGCCATCGTAGGCACGGATAGAGGCTTACACTCCACCCACTCCAAAGGGTTCCTTACCCTAGTCATTGTAGCGCGAATAATGGTTTTGTGATGCTTTAACCTGGCCTTTTCTGATTTGGACGCAGATAAAGGCTTACACCCAACCCCTTCGAGGGGTGCCAAACTGTGGCCATCATAGGCGTAGATAAGGGTTTAGATGCTCCGGTCCAGCAATAGAGGCTTACTCTTTTGATGTTTAACCAGGCCCTTTCCAGTTTGGGCGCGGCTATAGGCTTACACACCGCCTCCCTCGTAGAGGTGACTTGCCCTGGCCATGTTGGCGTAGACAAGGGTTTTCTACCATTATAGGTAGCTTTACTCTTTTCGGGTAGTTCCAAGTTTTGAGGAGTTTTCATACTCCCGATAGTGTTGACAACCCTTCTTTATGGAATCCTTTATTAGAACTAGTTTAGTCTTTTCACAAATCTGTGCAATTGGCCCTGATTAAAGAACTTGATAATCATGACTTCAAGAACCCTGCATTGGTTGGTTTCATGCCCACTCACCATATGGTAGTTGCAGTGTGGTCCTCATAATTTTCTTTTATATTTGGTTTTTTTTGTTGATAATGGCCATAAGTTAAGCACATGTTTGGTTACGAAGTAGAAATTCTCAATAGATGTGGTAAGGTTGCATTCTTTAGATAGCCTTGACTTATAAATTCCCTTTCGACGTCGGAACTTAGCCCTTTTGTCACTCAGCTTTTTTGCTTCATCCTTGTCTTTAATTTTCCTTTTCACTATATATTGTGATTGAAGTGTAACTTTTTAGACCATTTTGAAGTAAAGAAGTTGAAATCTTTCATTATTTCTTGCTTGAATATAGTTATCTTAGCTTGTGCTTGGATGGCCTCTTTTATGTGATAGAATAAGCTATATTCCATTGATGTAGAGCTACTTAAAGCAAAGATGGGGGTTGTCCTATTGGAAAGGGTTAATAGTCCAACAGTGGGAATATACTGTTCTACTTCCCTTTTCTTGTCCATGACTTGCAACTCTTTCATTCTTAGCCTTTATTCTTCAATAACTCTTTGGTCAACGATGTATGTAGTAGTACTTCGAGGTTCAGAATACCCTTATTAAGACCATTTATCCATTGTCTAGCTCTTTATTGTCTAAGCAATATAGTGAAATAAATAGGGATGTGGTAGGTTATCTAGAGGATCTAAGGTTCAAGCCCTCCTTCTAGCACCAAAATATTAACGATAAAAAATGTCATTACCCGAATGTAGGGTTTTGGTTGTAGACCTTAGCGTAATCTAGTCCTCCCAAGTTTGACTTAACTCGACGTTACCTAGATATCAATGTCTCAAGTATGGAGATTAGTTATTCTTCCTTCAAGAAGTGAGTATCACTCTTACAATACTAAGGAAGACAGAGTTATCTTGGGTAAGGGCTATATAAGTTGGTGCTAGAATGTTCATTCGGAATAGTTCGACCATCATTACCAATTTAAAGGATTGAATTCGAATTAGTAGTTAAGAGACAAGTGCAATTGGTGGCGAGTGCTAAATATCTCTTTATTGATCAATTGATGAAGCACATGAGAGTTTACAAGAGAGATCCCCAATTTGATTTCTAAATTAGGGTTTAGACTTTAAGAATTGAATATAAGATTTTGAAATGAGGAAAATTCCCCCAAAATGTGACCCTTAGGGTCTTATTTATAGAGGATTTGACCACCTTTTGTAGTGGCCTCTTAGCATCGACCCATGCTAGTGCCTTTTGCTTCTGTATCAATCTTAATCCTTTGTCGCTTACACCTACGGGTGCCATCCCTATGCTTTTCCTTTTGTAACTTTGAAGTCACCTTTGTGCAGTAGTATCGACACTAAGCTTGTCGGTGTTGATAGTGTTCTTTTGCTCCCATCATATTTGTTGTTGGCCTAGTGCTTTCCTTTCATGCATTTGGTTTCAGTCTCACATCCCAAGCTTATTCATTTGGAGTCGATTTAATTGCTCCCTTTTCCTTGTGTTTGGTATCGCCTCCCACAAAACTGGTTTTCAGTGTTTGGTTCCATCTTTGTTGCCTTCACTTTGACTACCGAATCCATGCTTCCACCTTCGGGGCTTCGGTTTCATGTATCTGTCTTCATGATTTCGGTATTGGCTTGTACATTTGCTACTTCCCTTGTCTTGATATCAGCTTTATGCATTCATCTTCATTCTCTAGTGTCGACACCAAGGTAACTGCTTACAACAAGTAGGTGTCGACAACGTGCCTTTATTGCTTTCTTTTCTTGGTATCGGCACCAAGACATTTGTTTCTCTATGTTGGTGCTGATAGCATATTCACAAAGTCCTTGTTTCTGTGATGTCTTCCTTTATATACTTGGTATCAACTTGCTATTTCATTATCAGTACCATTGTTTTTGTTCCAAGCTCTTAGTGTTAGCTTCACTTGTCATGAATCCACTTCTTGGTCGGCTCTTCTCCTATCCTTCTTGTTTTGGTTTCGGCTTTGTTTTGCTTAGGACTTTAGTATCAATTCCAGCTCCTCCTCTACACCCTGGTGATTTGGTATCGGTCGAACATTGTCCTAGGCTTCTACTCTGGTCTCGGCTCTATTACGATACACCTTTACATCGTCTTGGTTTCGGTACCGAATTTTTGTGGTAACAATATGCATATCTATCTTGTATAATTTCTTCGAGCAAAGGGATGACTAAATGCCTTTTAATTCTTTTTGCATCAGTGACTAGCCATTTTTGTTGAATACGCAATTTAGTTGTAACAATTATTATGTACTCGCAAAACTAGAATTTTATTTATCGTCGTTGTCGTCATCTTTGCATAATTATGCTCTAACAACCTACGTTTTTGTTAGAATTGTCTCACATGTTGTTAAGGTATGAATGACAATTTGAATAAATATTCCAACATCACGGAATAAATTGAAGGAGCAGAGTATATATATGAGTTGGCAGGCACATAACATCGGGGATTCCTTTTGTTATAAGGATGCGTGTGCCAACTCATATGTTTGCGCCCTATGTGGAAGGAAGGGAGCTTCATTTCGACCGTCGTTACATAACATTGGTATCAGATCTAAAGGTTACGGACTGGGACATGCAGGCAAGGCAGTGGTCTCAAAAGATACTCGTCGGACGTGAGTCAAGGAGGAAAATGTTAGGATTGTCTCACAAGTTATTAAGGTATGAGTGGCTGTTTGAATAAATAGTCTCACATCATGGAATAAATTGAAGGAGTGGAATACAAATATGAGTTGATAGACATGTAACATCAGGGATTTCTTTTGTTACAAAGATGTGTGTGTCAACTCATATGCTTATGTCCTATGTGGATGGAATGAGGGCTTTGTGTCGCCCGTTATTACATAACAGTTTTAACATACACAGTTGATTATGTATGTTAACACAATGAATTGCAAGTTTCTGGTATTGGTGAAGTATTATTAAATAATAAATAATATCGGTAAAGTTAATTGTCGGAGTGCATATTGAAAAATGTTGAAATAACCGAGCATCAACTCCATTCAAATAGCTATTAGGTAACAGTTTTGCATTGATTAGATATTAGTTTTATCGTACATGATATTCAAAATAGTTTCTAAAATTAAATATCTTCACCTTGTCAAATAGAAACTACGTATTGCTTTTGCAAATATTTTATAATTTGTTTGATGTAAATTACAATCAAAATGATTTTAAAAAGTTTTTAATTTTAGCCTCGTTTTGACATTTTATTACATAAATAATTCAGTTTCAGAAACAATTGCAAATATAGCTCGGTTTTTGCCAACTCAGCACTGAGTTGGCTGAAATACGTTGGCGCAATTTGAAACTGCTGCAGCATAATTATTTTTTTATGTTGGTGTCATCTGAAATGGTGCGAAGCAAAAATAAAATAAAAAATCAACATTGCATTGGCGAAATTTCAAATTGTACCAATGCAATGTTGAATTTTTTAATATTTGCATTGGCACAAATTCAAATAGCGCCAATGCAAATAAAAAAAATCAAAAAATTTAAAATTGGCGCTGGTAGACCAAAAAGTGGTTCTAACACCCAAATTGACTGGAATTATAATAAAATGAGATTAAAAACAGAAAGGAGACATAGGATTTATTGTGGTTCGGCGTTAAAAAGCCTATGTCCACTTTATAATCACTTTGCTTGATGATGTAGATGAAAATACAATGAGATATTCACTCAATTTCACTCACTTTTCGTATACATTCACTCAATTATCTCGAAATAAACTTTGAATGATGATATGAATTGTTTGAGAATGCTGGAATTCGGTTCTCAAAGATGTTTGAACTCTCAGAGTGCCAAAAGATCCTTTCAAACGACCCTTGGAGGTCTATTTATAGGTGAAAACTTCTCCAGAATTCGGTTCGGATCGGGTGCATTGTCCTCCATTCCATGACTTTCGGGAGCGGATGAGTTCTGGTGTTGCCAACACATCAGATAAGTGGCCATCGTGGGTAGAAAGTGGGTGTAACCGCCCCGAATATCCAGGAGATCATGGAGTGAAGCGGCTGGGAACTTCTGGGATCGAATCGGGTCCTTCTAATGACATGGGGTTCGCATCGGAGCATCCCATCCAATCCGATCCAGTTTGACTTTTGTCTCTCCTTACTTTGTCTCACTTTACTTTTCTTTGACTACGCCCGATCCGATCCGGCTTGATCTTTTTGCTTTGTGTTGCTTCTATTCTTACCTCTGTAATTCCGATCCGAACCGGATGTGTAACAGAGTGTCTTTTTTTTACTTGATCTTCTGACTTCTTGACTTTGTATAGCCTAGTTTACAAAGTAGGCTAACATTTTGCCCCCTCAAAGGATGCTTCTGTTGAAGACGAAGCGTGCTTTGATATTATCGGCTCATTGATCATTGAAAAGTCATTTCCATTCGCTTGTGAAGATGCGTTACTTCATGAAGTCGTGTCTTTTATCGCTTATATATATGTGGTAGAGTACACGATTCATTTTCTTCATTTTTAAACAAACCTAGGAACTCTCCTTGATGATCATTGATTCTTCCAAGTATGTTTTTTCTTCATTTTCTTTGAATTTAATTTGCACACCGAGTCGTTGTGCTCAATTCATTCGGTTCGGGCCCGATCCGAAGGGACTCCCTTCGTATTGTTTAATGCTGGTGCAATAGGCCAGAATGTGTTCGTGGGCCTGTATCCCGGTCTGAGCGGGGAGAAGAAAACAAGGAATACAATTAGTCACTATGAACACATATATAAGCCCATTACCTATTTCCTTCTTCCTCCCTTTCTTTCATTAATCTCGTTCAACAATTCTCACGCCGAAACCCTAGCTTTCTGAAAGCTCAAAAAACTCTGAAATTCTCTCCTTAGTTTTCAATTTAAACACCTCGGTAGGTTTGAAACTTCGATTATCTTAATAATGACTGGTTCCAATTGAAATTTGCAATTGATTTGAATGATTTGAGTGTGGTTATTTCTCGACTTCGACGCCGCGATTCCCTCCTCCCTCGCCATCATTGTTAGTGGCTCTGCCATCACTCGAAGCGCTGGGAGGTGGAAGATGGTACCTGTTCAGTTCTAACTAGGGTTTCGTAGATGGGATTGAGTTCGGTTGTGACTGAGGAGGAAGAGGAAGACGAAGGGAATAGGGAGTCGGTTCGGGCGAGGAAGCATAGGAGATGGAGGAGAAGAAAGGAGTGAGGGGTTCACACGATCGGATCGGGTCGGAAAAGAGGGAAGGCGAGGCTTACTCTATCAGGTCGGGTCGGAGCGAAAAGTAAAAAAGGAAACGAGGCTTATTTGACCGGATCGGGTCGGAAGGTAGAACAAAGGAGAAAGGGGGTGTTGACATTTAAACCTATCTGTTCCGCTCCAAAAGCATGCTCCCAAACCGATCCAGTCGGATGTTAACTTCTGACCGAAGCACGACTTTGCCTCCGATCCGATCCCATCATGTGTACCCGAACCGAACCGAGGCCGCCCAACTTAAAGCACAATACTTTGTCCATTTGGTTAAAATCAATTTTGACATAACTTCCACTTTCATGAACAGTTATGATAGTGCCCTGCGAACATACATGAACATCAAGAACTGCTCTGAACATCATTACTTTGCCCAGATTTTGCATTACACTTTTGAGTGTTAACTCTACATCTTCTGCACACACCGTACACACTTTAGTTCGCATACGTGCACAGGGGGACACAGGCTAATTTACTCTAACTTCTGTTATTACTTCTTCGATAGTTTAGTGACCATGGCCAAAAGACATTCTTCTAGATTGGCAGAAAAGAAAGGGGTCCCAGAGACATCCGACAAAGTTACTCTTGATGACATATCTTCTTCCTCAGACCCTGAATGGGGTGACGAGGGATCAGATTATGAAGTGGGGGTGCATAGCAGCGGAACGTCTTCTAACAGTGAAGTTTCTCTGGGTTATGATGAGGAAGGAGGGGTTCGAGATACCCGAGCTCCAGATGAATTTGAATCTGCCGTCATATTAGAACCACCTCAAGATTCTATTGAATCGACAATTGACTATGACAGGCTCCTTCGAATATGCTTGAAGTACGGGATACATAAAAAAGATACTCTGGTGCCGTCTAAAACCGACCGTCCTCATAATCCTCTAGAGGGATTTATGGCAATCACTCGATTGATGTGCATGGTCGGAGCTATTCCACCGTTCTCTCCCTTTGTCGTTGACTTTTTAAGACAGATGCGGATTGCCCCCATGCAGCTGCATCCCAACTCCTATGCTTACCTGCATACCTTGTATGTAGCATACCGCGAGATCCTAGGCATAGAGCTTACTTTTGATGATGTTCATTTCTTTTATAACTTTAAGCATCGGACTCGAGAAACTCGTTCTTTCTCTTACTTCGAGTCTGTCCCAAAAAGAAAGATAATTTCAGCGCCCTTCAATAGCAAGGCCGGCGACTCCAAGCTGGAATGGTTTTATATAAGGCAACAGCCGAGGTGTGCTAGGAGATGGACAAAATCGAGTAAGGCACTGGCTTTCTAAACCTCGATTCTGAATGTCCACGCCACCACACTAACCCGTTTTCTTTTTGTTTGCAGTTGACAATCCAAAACAAATATCAGGTCAAGTGTTCTTTGATCGTATGCACCGGTTCCTTAATGGTGACCAAAAGTTTTTAACTATTGATGAAGTCCTCAAGGACTAATATCTCCATCACCACAGGCTACTATCCATTACCCGTAATATAGGTCACGGGCCAGGTCCATATGTATATATCCCTCCGGTGGATGTAATTCCAGAAATGGGCGAGAGCTCGAAAGGTCCTGCCACGCCAATTCGAACTTCACCTTCTCCAAGTTCAACTCAAGACGATGAGTTGGCTAATTTACCTAAGAAGCACCGAGAGGGGTACATCACTCCTGAGGATGTTATTTCTCCTGAAAAGTCACCATCTCCTAAAGAACAGCCAACATGCACTTCCCAAAGAGATGCCCTTGCCGTTGATGATCCTACATTTAAGGGCTTGGGAGACCTCCCACTTCCTGACACTATTTAAACTTCCGAGGATTTTGGCACAAATCCTTTAGTTTTTACTTCTTCGGAGGAGGCTACTCCTGTTAAGGCCAAAGAGCCCTCTCACACTGGCTCGGCTTCAGACTCTAGTTTGTTAGAGGGGGGACACCACTTAGGATGCAGTTAACACAATTGCACCCCACTTCATAGCACTTACGTCTTATGAGAATACTGATTCTGAATTCCACTTGCATTATTGTGCAGGTACAATGTCTCGTGCTTACTATGACATCAAGAAGCTACGTCGCAGCATGACCAAACCCCCTCACGATGTTGAGTACGATCGTCGCGAAGGTCGCGGTATGGAGGACAGAAGGCCCTATGATTCTTATCATTCGCAGTCCTCGCGCTCTCGCTCTCCCGTTCGGTCAGATCCGGAGCGATATAAGGGCTACCAAGGTCGTCGATAGGATGATAGGCCGCAATCAAAAGAATCAACTTCTTCTCAAGAAAAGCGCACTAGGGAGAGGAGCCCGCCGAGAGACACCGACTCGCGAAGCAAGCACAAGGTTCCTGCTAAATGGACTAGAAGGGTTGAGGAGGCCATTGAGCCTTCCACGCAAAAGGATATCGAGATGATATTTCCTGCACCTCCACCGTTGGATGCTGAAACTGCAGTTAAGCGGGCGTATCTGGAGGAGCAATTTCCCGATCACTACTTTGAAAACTTAACTTTCTTACCTGCTCTTGAGCCTATTTCTTCGAGGTGGGCAGATGAGGCCAAAGCAAAAATAGACGCGGTCGAGAAACAATATTCAGAGATGTTCAAGTATTCGCGCAATCTTTCCAGAATTATCCGAACTTTAATCAAAAATACTAACTCGATGCAGAAGACCGCAGAAGATGATGCAAGGGCCTTAAAAAACTAGGAAAATGCCTCGAGAATACACAGGCTCAACTTGCTGTCACTCAATGGGACGCTGCTAGCTTCAAGCAACAATTTGAAGATTTACAAAAACGCTACCATGACTTGCTCGAGTCCCATACTCAAGAGCGTTCGGAGCTGAAAAAGCAAGCGGAAAATGCCAAGTTAGATACTACCAAAATGCAACTTGCTTATGCTGACCTTGAGCGAGAAAAGGCCGAGTTGGCGAAGAAGAACGCCGAATTGGAGAAGAAAAATGCTGACTTGGCTTCCAAATTGATGGAGGCTGAGAACAGGGCTGCCCTGGTGGAGGGTAATGTTGAAAGCGTCATCAAATCGGCCGAAGAATCCTGCAAGCAGCTAGCGGAGGCTCAGGAGGATGTGCAGGGCTTTGGTGAATTACTGATTGAATTTTTTGCACATATAATCCTCCACTGAAACATCTCTTGGATCGATGAGTACCCGACTACCTTGGTTCATGTATGGAGCCAAATTGTTGAATGGGAAAAAGAGGAACTCAAGGTAGATTCCATCGACGAGGACAAACTTATGGAAAAGTATCTAAGAGATGACGAGCCAGCGAGTCTAGCCGAGCGGCATCGCCTGATTGCTGCCGCCATGGATGACGAAAAGCGGAAGGCTAAACAAAAGAACATCTTGGAGGTTGGTTCTTCTTCCACTGCCACTAAAATTCCTGAAGTAGAGGAATACGACCCTGAAAACCCGGCGATCCCTTAGACATCTCTTTTATCTCCTATTCCTGAATCGGCTTCAGAGGCGGCAGCTACTCCGGCTGAGAAATCATCGGAAGGTATTTCTACCTTTTCACCCCAATTCGTCAAAGCTGTCTCCACTTTCCATCACATAGTCGGACAATCAATGAAGGACCCTTTATTTTCTCCCGAGTTGATAACCGTTACTTCTCATTCCGCAGGTGCTGAACCGGCCGAGAAGGCAGACGTGCCTCATGGAACCACTGCCGAAACAAAGTCAACGGAGAAGGATGAAGGAGACAAGGGTAAGGCTGACGCTCCTCACGATGGCGAGATGATAGACGCCTTAAAGGATGATGGTGGTGATGAGGGACATGAGGAGGACCCTGAGGTGGCTATAGTTGGGGAATCAAAAAGCGCCGATGACATTACTTTAGCTGCACTGAAAGCCGAACATGACAAACGCATGCAGCTTAAAGTTGAAGATCTAGACCGCGAAAGCCTTAAGCCTCTCGCAGTAGTGGATGCTGGATCAAGGTTAGTTGTTAAGCTTTCAACTAGATCTATTACAGAAAAACTTGCTAAAAAGTCTTCTCTTGATTCCAGCGTTCCGCCTCCTGGGAAAATGTCAACCGATTCCAGCACTTCAGCCTCAGGGAAGAAAAAACCAAGGCGCATCTTAACTGATGCGGAAAACGAGGCGAAGGATGCTCAGAAGGCTGCTAAGAAGTCCAAGTCCACTTCAAAGTCTAAGTGATGAAGTGCTTTGCTTTATTTTAGCGTTTAATTGGCCCATAATTGTTGTTGCGAGTGCGGCCCTCGCACCATCTTTTCGCCTGTTTTCCTGTACAAATTCATCCATTTTTAAATAAACACAAATAATTCATTTCTTGCAATGCCTGTTAGTCGTCAGTTCATTACTTATGTAAAAATCCAAATGCATGTCCTACTAAAGTCGTATAATGGAGTCATAGTGGGGGGAATATGTATGTACATATATGCCCCCAGTCGGTTTTGAAAAACTATTCAGGATTAAATTAAAAAGTCCGAATGTCCCCGATTCTCTGACGGGGGTCACATTCCTTGTGTCATTGATGCCTATTCTTTTCTGGCATCTTTTATACTCTCCTGTCTTATGTTCAGGTTAGAGTTCTTGTTGAGGCGGTCTCTTGTCTGGGTGCACCCTCACGCCTCAGAGGACGTCGTCTTCCCGTCCTTTATACTCTCTCTCAATTCTTGAGAGTTAGAGTTAAGAATGTCGTCTTCCCATTCTTTTATGTCTTTTGCACAAATAGTCGTTGTGTTTGTTCCTGCATATAAGCCATCTTCAACTTTTCATATTTTAAATTAACATCTAATATTCCACAGTCATAATAGAATAATAGTTGAAGATATAAATAATGCAGGAAAGTAAATGGCACACGATATTTTTATAGTGGTTCGGCTAAGTCGTAGCCTACATCCACTTTATAGTTCTTTGTTCGTATCAACAGACTTTTCTAAGGCAAGTCATGCCTTTTTACAGAGTTCATAAGAAAAACAAAAGAAAATACAACATCCCTAATTCAAATATCGCATCAAGTGTTGGACATTCCAAGCCCTAGGCACTTCTTCGCCATCTACGGTCGTTAACTTGAAAGCTCCTGTTTCAAGTTTCCGTTGGATGACGAATGGCCCTTCCCACTTTGGACCGAGGTGAGGAAGGGATGGAAAAACTCGCTTTAGTACCAGTTCTCCTGGTTCAAAGGTTCTAAAACGAACTTTCTTCTCATAATAGTGTGCCATCTGACGTCGATGTCTTGACGCACGCAAGTCTGCCTCGTCCCTTTTCTCTTCGATTTCATTAAGGGACTCGAGGAGGAGTGCCCGATTCGTCATTAGGTCATAATATGTCACCCTGTGAGAGGGAACTTCAAGCTCTACCAGGATTACTGCCTCTGAGACGAATTAGAGAGAGAAAGGAGTATGACCGGTAGCTGTTTTAAACGTTGTTCGATATGCCCACAAGGCTAAGGGCAATTCATCCACCCATTTTTCTTTTGCACGTTCTAATCGCTTCTTGAGGATGGACTTTATGACTTTATTTATTGCTTCTACCTGCCTATTCGACTGTGGACGGGCGACTGTAGTATACCGCTTGTCGATCTTGTATTTCTGGCAGAAATTTCTGAATTCGGCACCATCGAACTGGGTTCCATTATCAGTTCTAATGGTCCTTGGAATCCCAAATCGGCATATAATATTTCTAACCACGAAACTTATCACCATTCTCGCTGTGATTTTGGTTAAGGGCTCAGCTTCCACCCACTTTGTAAAATAGTCCACGGCGACTATTGCATACTTCGCTCCTCCTTTGTCAATCGGTAGAACTCTGATGATGTCAATTCCCCACATGGAAAACGGCCACGGACTCACCATCGACTTGAGCTAGGTCAATGGTGCTCTGGGGATCTTGGCGAACCTCTGGCACTTGTAGCAGCGTCATGAGTAATCAGCTGCATCTTTATTAATTGTGGGCCAGAAATATCCATACCGCAATACCTTTTTTGCTAAGGTCTGACCTCCTGTATGATCTCCACACTCACCTTCGTGTACTTCTCTTAGTACACGTTTGATGTCATCGTGCGCTATACATCGTAACAGGGGCATAGAAAATCCTTGCCTATAAAGGGTATCATCTTGAAGGATGTATCTGGTAGCTTTGCGAACTATGGCTCGCCTCTCACTCTTCTTTGGCGGGAGTATCCCATTTCTAAGGAAATTCTTGATTGGGGTCATCCACGACTCCCTCTCCGGTTCTGCTTCGAAAGCTAATTCAATTTCCATTGACTCAAAGCTAGGCGATCCCAACGTCTCAATTGGAACCATTTCGGTTTCCTCCGGATTGTCGGAACTAGCCAGCTTTGCTAGCCGGTCTGCCTTCTGGTTTTCAGCTCTTGGAATATGCGTTATGTTATACAGTTCCAAGTTGCTTAACAGCTCCTCCACTTTTCCGAGATAGGTAATAAGTCGAGGTCCCCAGGCCGCAAACTCCTTTCGCACTTGGCAGACGACTATTTTGGAGTCGCAAAATATATCCAATGCCTTTATTCCGAATTCCTTAGCAAGTTTCAGCCCGGCAATCAGGGCTTCATATTCAGAGTCATTATTAGTCGCTGAAAATTCTAGTCGCAGAGCATAATATAACGATCGTCCTTCAGGAGTAACTAAGACGACTCCAGCTCCGGACCTTCGGTCGTTCTTAGCTCCGTCTGTGTACAACTTCCGTGGATCTAATTTTAATTCCTCCTCCGACTTGACCACCTTGTCGTTGATCATCTCCTCCTCCGGAATTGTGAAATCTGCTATAAACTCAGCCAGAGCTTGCCCCCTGATTGATCTCCTCGGCTGAAAATTTAAATCAAACTGACTTAATTCAATATTCCACTTGATCAATCGTCCCGATGCTTCGGGCCTTTGCAACACTTGTCTCAGAGGCTGATCAGTGTATATGGTTATTGGGTGAGCTTGAAAATAATGGCGAAGTATTCGGGAGGCGATCAGAAGGCTGTAAGCAAGCTTCTCAATCCTTCGGTAGTTGTGTTCTGCAGCTGCCAATTTCATACTTATGTAATATACCGGCCTTTGCACCTTGTCTTCTTCCCGGACCAAGGCAATGCTAACAGCGTGAGCCGATACTGCTAGATAAACAAACAGCTCTTTATAATCCACTGGCTTCGACAAAATCGGTGGTCTCTCTAGTAAGTCCAATAGATTTCGAAAGGCCTCAACACAGTCCGGAGTCCATTCGAAATTTTTCTTTCCCCTTTTTATCAAGTCGAAAAATGGGACGCATTTGTCCGTTGCTTAGGAGATAAATCTACTCAACGCAGCCACTTTCCCCGCAAGACTTTGGACGTCTTTGATTCTCCTTGGTTCCTCAATGTTCCTTATCGCTGCTATTTGACTGGGATTGATCTCAATCCCTCGAGAGCTCATGATGAATCCTAGAAACTTTCCAGATGTCACCCCAAATGAGCACTTCAATGGGTTTAACTTCATCCGATACTTTCGTAGGATACCGAACATCTCTGCCAAGTCTTGCGTATGGCTGGAGGACTGTTTCGATTTGACAAGCATATCGTCCACATAAACCTCCATAGTCTTCCATATTTGATTATAAAACATCATCTTCACCAAGCGTTGATAGGTAGCTCCAGCATTTTTCAATCCGAACGGCATGACCACATAGCAATACAACCCCAAATTTGTAATAAAGCTCGTGTGCTCTTGATCGGGCACATGCATGGGAATCTGGTTGTATTCGGAATATGCGTCCATGAAAGAAAGAAGTTCATGTCCCGTTGTCGAATCCACAAGCTGGTCTATTCTGGGGAGTGGGAAGTTATCTTTCGGGCAGGCTTTGTTCAAGTCTGAAAAATCAATGCATGTCCACCACTTTCCGTTTGACTTCTTTACCAAAACAGGATTCGATATCCAGTCGGGATATGTCGAATCTCTAATAAATCCGTTCTCTTTCAGCTTCTCCGCTTCTTCTTTCAGAGCTGCCGACCTCTCTGGGCCCAGCATACGTCTCTTTTGCTTTACAGGCGGGTGTTTTGGGTTTATACTCAGCGAATGACTCAGGATGGATGGTGATATCCCACACATGTCGGCGTGGGACCAGGCAAACACATCCAAGATTGCCTTCAAGAAGTCAGCCAATTCTCTGGCTCGGTGCGAATCCAACTGGGATCCAATCTTCAAAAAATTTGCTAGATCAGCTTCATCAATGGGTATATCCATTGTCGTTTCGTTAGGAGTTGCCTTTCTATCCTCAGGTTCCTCATCTTCTCTGGGATCCAAGTCTTCAGGCATTCCCTTGGGCAACTCCTTCGGGGTTGATCCCTCTAATTGCTACGCCGACCCCTCCTTTGGAGGAGGTGAGGTACCTTTAGTCTCAATGTTGAGTCCCTTCATCAGCATCTTTAATTCGACAATATAATAAGCTCGTCCGGAGACTTGATCTCCTCTCATTACTCATGTTACGGCTTCAATTGGGAACTTTAGCAATAAGCACCACGGTGCGATACAAGCCCTGAACTCTACAAGGGCAGGCCTTCCCAAAAATGCGTTGTAGGGCGAATCGATATCTAGCACTACGAACTGAAGCATTCGTACTCTTCGACGATCCCTTTGCCCCAATGTTACGGGAAATTCTATATAACCCATTGGAGCTGTCGATGCCCCATTGAAGCCTCGGATCCAACCTTCACAGGGCTTCAAATCTCCAGACTCAAGTTTCATCTGATCAGACGACTTCTCAAACAAAATGTTGATAGAGCTTCCATTGTCCACTAGTACCTTATGAACCAGTGTCGGTCCAATGGTAGTAGTAATGACCAACGGATCTTCGGTAGGTGACTGGATTCCGGTATCGTCTCTGCTACGGAGCACTACATCATCGAACATTGTCTTCTGCTGTTTCACAGGGGTGATGTCTTCCAAATCATTGCACTCGTCCACATGTATGTGCTTAACTGCATTAACGTATTGGTCCATTGCTCTGAAACTGTGGATAGCTGGATGGAGTCCACCTACTATGGTGTTAACGACAATCTCTTTGCCTTTCTGTTGCGCTGTAGGCTTGGGAGCAGACTGATTCTGGTTTGGGGCCTGTCCTTCTTGCCCCTGTCCCTTGGGGCAGCCTTATACTCATCCAACTTTCCTTCACGCAACAGCTTCTCAACTACGTCTCTCAAGTGTCGGCATTCGTTCGTTGAATGTCCATGAGTTCCATGAAATAAACAAAATTTTCCAGTTGCAATTTCTTTCTCTGTTGAATCTCGTGGCGGCGGTCTTTTGTATTGCAGAACATTGTACGTGTCCAAATAAATGTTCTCTAAAGTGTCATTCAACGGTGAATAATTCTCAAAGGTCTGGAACCGGGGTCTTTTGTCAGAATTACTTCCTTGGTTCCTGTTTCTCCTATTACCATTCGCATTACGGTTGTTGTTGCCCCCGTTTCCATTATTATTGCTTCCATTCTTGTTTCCTACATTCATATCGACTTTCCCAGAACTTTCTCCAGACTGCTTTACGTCAACATTACTCTGAACAGTTTCTTTTGAAGCCGCTCCGGATTTCCTCTTTCTGTTTGCCCTTGCTTCCTCCCGTCTTAACTGAATATTGGCCTTCTCATAAAACAACTCTCTCGTGGGAGGCCGCTTCCCAGAAAGATAATCTCCAAACTCTAAATCCGGATCAACTCCTTCCATTAAGGCCATCAAGATGGTAGGCTCATGCGGGTCGCTGACTTCTGTTATAGCTAAATTGAAACGGTCAAGATACGATTTCAAAGACTCACCCGGCGCTTGCTTAATTCTCGATAATTCAATAACATTCTTAGAATTTCGGGCGTGAAGCCGGAATTGATTCATAAAACGTTCGCTTAGTTCTCTGAAATTCGATATCGATCGAGGAGGAAGTCGGGTTAACCATAGTAATGCTACATCTTCTAAGTAAATCGGGAAAGCCTTACACTTCACAGCGTCAGAGGCAGCGGCAGCGTTCATAAGCCATGCGTATCGCATCAAATGTTTTCTCGGGTCAGTTCTCCCGTTATATCTGTCCATCTGCGGCAGATTAAAACGTCGGGGGAACTGAAATTCAAGAATGTCATCAATAAAGGGAGTATGGCTTCGCTCAATGCCATAATCTTCATTGGTGTAGTTTCGACTCTCAGACATGATCTGGCGTACCATAGCCAATACGTCAGCATTGGTCAAGGGTCGTTCAGGCTCCCTGGCTCTGATGTTCGGCTTTCCTCTGGGCTTCTGACCAGGGGATGCCCTCCTTCTTCTAGCGGCTTCTGCTTTGCTTTGCACCCTACGTTCCCGGTCGATCTCGGGAGGAAGGGGCTGAAGCATTTGTCCCTGAGTGGGATTGGTGAGGTTAGGGTCTCTAGGAAAAACATGGGATCCTCGCATTGGTAATAGCATAGGCTCTCTCAAGCTCGGATCATTGGGTCCTAGTACACGAGCAGCATCCTCGCGGGATCCCAAAGATCCGAAAGTCATTTGCTCCAAATTCTAAGGTCGTTCGAGCGACCTTCTTTCACGGGGTCGTTCTTCCTCAGAAGAAGAAGACTGATCCATTGCAGTATGATGAACTGGGGATGGAGTTCTTTATCTACGGAGTTCACCAATTTCCCTACTCATGATTCTCAAATTCTCTTGCATCATAAGATTGGTGCGCTCGTGGATTCTCATAGCCTCCCTAGTGCTCTCAAGCATGTCAAGAAGGCGCGAAAAATCTCCTTGGGTGACAGGCGTAGATGGATTGATCTGGTCATTGGACCTGGTGGCTGGAGTCAGAGCATTTGAAGGGGCTCGAGTAGAGGTTCCAGCATCACCTAGTGTCAGATCGGATCGGAGCAAAGTAACCTGGCCAGATCGGTTCGGGTTGGGGGAGTGCACTTCTTCAACGTCTTCTACTCGGTTCGGATCAGAGCTCTCTTTATGTGATCGGTTCGGATTTCCTGAACCTGTCTGATCCGCTCTCGAACTCTGCCCACGAGACCTCGTCACGACCGGATTTTGCTGATCTTCACCAACTTCGTTCCCTCGACTGGTTTGAACTTCCACGCCTTTTCCTTTGGCCATAATTTTTCAATAATCAACCAACTAGTATTTAAAAGCGTCGAAAATTGGGGATTAACTTCTTTGAACTCGACGGTCCAAAAAGTAGAACGATAATCCAGAAAAATAGAGAATTCAAATACTTCTCAGTGAAAGCACCAAAATGTTAGACCAAAAAGTGGTTCTAACACCCAAATTGGCTGGAATTATAATAAAATGAGATTAAAAACAGAAAGGAGACACATGATTTATAGTGGTTCGGCGTTAAAAAGCCTACGTCCACTTTATAATCACTTTGCTTGATGATGTAGATGAAAATACAATGAGATATTCACTCAATTTCAATAACTTTTCATATACATTCACTCAATTATCTCGAAATATACTTTGAATGATGAAATGAATTGTTTGAGAATGCTGGAATTCGGTTCTCAAAGATGTTTGAACACTCAGAGTGCCAAAAGATCCTTTCAAACGACCCTTGGAGGTCTATTTATAGGTGAAAACTTCTCCACAATTCGGTTCGGATCGGGTGCACGTGTCCTCCTTTCCATGACTTTCGAGATCGGATGAGTTCTGGTGTTGCCAACACATCAGATAAGTGGCCATCGTGGGTAGAAAGTGGGTGTAACCGCCCGGAATATCCAGGAGATCATGGAGTGAAGCGGCTGGGAACTTCTGGGATCGGATCGGGTCCTTCTAATGACATGGGGTTCGGATCGGAGCATCCCATCCGATCCGATCCGGTTTGACTTTTGTCTCTCCTTACTTTGTCTCACTTTACTTTTCTTTGACTACGCCCGATCCGATCCGGCTTGATCTTTTTGCTTTGTATTGCTTCTGTTCTTACTTCTGTAATTCCGATCCGAACCGGATGTGTAACAGAGTGTCTTTTGTTTACTTGATCTTCTGACTTCTTGATTTTGTATAGCCTAGTTTACAAAGTATGCTAACAGGCGCAAATTCAAATTACGCTGGTGTATTTGGCCAGCTTAACGCTAAGTTGGCCAAAACCAAGCTATATTTGTAATTGTTTTTGAAATCGGGTTATTTGCATAATAAAATGTCAAAATGAGGCATATTTAGAAGAAGAAGAAATCCTTTTAAAACAACTAGGCATCAACTCCAATCTAACAGCTGTTAGTGTCACTTTTGTTTAGAGTTGTGAAGGTCGAACCGTATGTCAAACCATGGTAGCGCAAGGTCCAAGGTTTTTATGGTTCATCCGGTCAAACCGTAAGAAGCGTGCTGATAGTTTATTTCTATTTTTCTGATTTAAGCGTAAAATTATTTTGAATATAGATATAATTTAACCAATATGACAAACACCATTATCCAAATTGGTTGGGACACTTTGACATGATGCAAGCAGCATGAGTTTAATTTTTGTTTTCAACCTACTTGTTATGTAGTATGTTATATACTACTAATCAGAATAATTATATAACAATTATCAATGCAAAGTTGAAAATTTATTATTTTTTTATAATGAAAGAGGATTAGTTCAACAATACTTCATAAAATGTCCATAATAATGAATTATGTTATCCAAATTTGATTCTTATCAATCCATGCTACTTCACCATGTTAACAAAAAATATTTAAATTAAATAATAATTAAAGTTATTTTAAGATATGTAGCATTAGTAGCAGTAATTTGTGAACTTACTTTGTGATCCTATTAGAATAAAGAAAGATTTGATTACGTCTTGTTGTTCTTTGTTCAAGCATCAAGCGTTTTAAACGTTTTGCAGGTTGCTAGTTGTAAAACAGCAAATGTCGGCTCTAAAGCAGTAATTGGCACTGGGACGGATGCTTTTGTACTTTCTTTTTATTGTGTTTTTTTAGCTTTCGGTTTATTTTACTCTAGTTATTTGTTAACACCTTTCTCTAGTTCTTTGTTTCACTCTTTTCACGTGAATTATTGTTTTTTGTCGTTTTCTTTTTTCTTTAGCCAGTAGGTTTCCTCGATTTCATTTCTTGGACTGTTTTAGTTTAGTTTTTGCATACAAAGTCGTGTGAGTTATAAGTTTGAAAGATAAAGGAGTAATCAATTGCGAATGATGATAGAGTATCATTTGGCTCTTTATAATGGTATCTTATTATTTCATTGGGCCATACATTTCCATTTTTTGTGTAAACTTTTGTGCACCTACCGCTTCTTTTTCTACCATTTTATCTTTGATTAATTGGTGAAATTATTTCATTTATTTATTTATTTATTTTCTTTTTGTTAGGAGAATCCGGCACTGCCATAAAACTCCCCCTAATGCACCTAACCCGGTCCGTGTGGTCATCAAGCTTATGCACATGATAAGCCCTCTTTTTTGAACTAAAGTGCGTGAGGCGGGAATCGAACCCTCTCGCTCTTTCTGGGGAGCTAGGAACCCCCACCACCCGCACTAGAGCTGCAGACATTTCATTTATATTGTTCATCGTGCTAGAATTTTCTTCCACTATCTCTGTTGGTATATCTTGATTTATTGAGAGCACTTTCCGCGCTTGGCACTACCATTGTTTTAAAGACCCAACTCAACCTCAGTTCGACCACGATTAACCTCCAACCTTAAAATGTTACGGCTTTGAAAATTAAGTAACCTTCCGTGTGCATGAACCTGTGGTCTAACCTCAAAACCTTGAAAACCCCTCCAAACCAACCTCTTTGAAACTCACGATTCTTCAAATTTGAGGGAAGCTATCTTTTTACTTTTTATTTTTTCGCTTTATCGATTTAACTAACAAATAATGTGCATTATTATTATAAATTTTACGAATCGATGTTAAACCGAACCGTTTTCATATTTACAAATAAGAAAATTTACTATTTTGAGTAAACGAATTAATATGAAATTAATTCAACTAATATTTCTCAGGAATTGCTCAAAACTAATCACTTTAAAGTAAAATGTATTCACTATAATTATTAATTTTTTTACCTTGCTTGAACTCTTGTTCACTTTGACCTCATTTTTTTTGAGAGCAGAAAAGGAAAAAAAGGAAAAAAAAGAAAAAGAAAAAAAAAACAAACAAAAAGAGAAAACTAAGTGGGAATTGAAAAGAAAAACAAAAGGACCAAATTCAACAAGAACCAAAAACTAGGCTTGGCAAAACTAAACCAGACACAAACTCAAACAAGTGGCTAAACTCAACTTTAAAACAAAACTCAAAGACAACTAAACTATGTTAAAATGAAAAAAAAAAAAAAAAAAAAACTAAGGATAACAAAAATAAACTAAAAACAACTAGGCTAACTAAATGGTCAAACCAACCTTCTAAAATAGAAACCGCACCATGATGTTTCTCATAAAACAAATAAAAATGGAAGCAAATAATTCCAGGAAAATAACCCTCTAATCCAACAAATGGTAATTGATCCGAATAAAAACTACAACATCGCTCCCTTTTTTTTTCGGTTTCTCAAACTAAAAGCCACAAATATCAATTGCCAAGTCTATTGCCAAATATCACGCACCTGACAAAAAAAAAAAAAAAAAAAAACTCACGGCCCTTTATTCTTCTTTCCCAGAAACACAATTTCCTCAATAAATGAAACACGCCCCCCTCTGAAAACCAATCGAACAAGTTCTGATATTTATAAAAATATTCTTTGGGGTTTCCGATTTGATGTGGTTTCTTTTGGAGAATCGGATTTCAATCGAGTATGGGATATTTGCAATTTGGGTTTCTTCAAATGTATTCGAACTTGGGATTTCAGGTGAATGGTGAAAGTCTGTATGTTGGAGTTTGCTTGTGTTGATGTCGGTTGAAGATGAGTAGATTGCGTGGTGAGTGATGATGTGGTTGCGGTTTGAAGAAGATGTGCTGGAGTTTCGAGGCAGGTGATTGGCGATGTCTGGAAGTGGAGTTGGAACTTGGTTGAAGAGGTATTGCGATATTCTTTTGGGTTCAGGGTTTTGTTGCAAAATTGTGCGTGGAGTATTGAGGAATATTTGGCAGATCTGGGTGGATGTGTGATCGGGAGGCAGCGTTATGGCGTCTGAACAGGTGGAGGCTATTTTTGCGAGGTGAATGATTGAAGAAGGGTGGTGATCGGTTTATGTGGTGAACGTTGGTCTGTAGTGGTGAGGCTTTGGTGAAGTGATGAAATTGTAAAGGATTTGTGGGTTCGGGTGATGGAGTTTATGCTGTGGTGATCTGAATGAGGAGGGTGGTATGGAGGTATTGAAGAAGAGACGGAAGATTATAGCAAAATAAAATCAGGCAAAAGAGGAAACAGAGATTGCAAGATGAAATTGCAAAGGATTTTTTTTTTTTTTTAGAAAGAAATTATTGAAAGAATGTAGGAAAGCGGAAAGAAATAAAAGATAAAAAAAATGGCAAGCAGAGAATTAATTACAAGGCTGAGAAGGGAAAGATTTCAAAAGAGATTTTTTTTTTTTTTTTTTTTTTGGAAATTACCAAAGAAGAAAGGAAAGATTATGTACTGAAAAGAAGACTAAAAGGAAAGATATCAAATAAAATTTGGCAACTTTTTATTTCTTGCTTAGAAGATTGTAGTATCAATGAATAATACCAAATCTATCCAATTAAGATTTTTTTATATATATACAAGAAAACAAAAGAAAACAAAATAAAATAAAAACTAACACGAATCAGAAATTAAATAAATAATAAAATTTAGTCGTTACCTCCCCGGCAACGGCGCCAAAAACTTGATCGTCGCTAATCTATGAATTGGAAAAGCGAGACATTTGTAATAAATTCTGCAAGCATACAAGTGTGTAGCATACAGGTCGAACACAGGGAGGTGAATTAAATCAAATTATTTATCTAATCTCTTGGGCGAGTTAGACAAAACTGGAGGTTGATTTTGAAAATAAAAACAAAACAAAATTAAAACTGTAATTTGATTCAGAACAGATCTAACTGAACCGATGATCAAATCACAATTTCAATGGAAAAGCAATGAAACTATGAATCAGATTCAAATCTAATCAAATCCAATTTAACCTATGAACGCGATTAAAATACAAAAAATAAAATTGCAGAATATAAATAACAACAGGAAACAAAATTAGGATTACCGCTGAATCTAATCAGACGGTCAATCACTAATGAAAAGAAATGCAAAATACAAATAGTGTTCTACCGAATCTAATCGTGTAGACAACACTAATTGCTAAGAAATAGAAAATTGCATAAAATAAAAAGAAAAAAAATGAGTTTTATTAATGAAGAGAATAGAATGAGATATATGATAGGATAGGATGGTGGCTACAATGCCATTACAAGGGCATATATAGGGTAGATAGCCAAACCCTAACCCTAACCCTAACCCTAATGATAACTGGGCTTGGTCATTACATCACTAATTAGTTTACAATGAGAAACATAAATGGGCCTTAGATAAATAAAGCAAATTTGGGCCTTTTCTCTTTTCCTCTTGCTTCCTTGACATTTCTTCATTGATTTGTGATGTGCAAAGCCTTTTTATCAATCCTTTTCTTGTCCAACAGCAACTAGATGTGAGATCTTTATCTACAATTCTTCAAAATGTAAATATATATCAATTTCATCTCTATTTCTCTACTTTTCTGGTTGCATGCGGGCTGGGTTGGAATATCTGTAAAAGTAATAAAACAATACCCAAGTAATATTTATTTATATACAAAAGATAAGAAACAAGAGCATAAAATAAACATATTCCTATGTCAATCAAATACCCCTACACTTATCTTTTACTCGTCCTCGAGTAAAAAGAAAATGGAAAACTAACTAGATAAGTCACACTTTCGTAGGAAACACAATTGCATTGAGCGTATGCAACAAGCCGTTAAACCTCTAGGTGTCCCTAGTAGGACGAGTGGTGTCTCGTGAGGGTTTTCAGCGGATACTACCCACAAAATCCAAATGTAGTATGCTATGATTCTAATGAAACTACATGAATGCAACGGACATATGCAAACAAAAGCAAAAATGAAAACAAGACTTGTTTCTGAAGTGGTACAACAAATTAAATTAACAATTTCTAGTCAGTTGATTTTATTTTAGATACCTCAACTTGTCACAAATTTTCAATATAAATCAAGTTTTCAAATGTTAAATTCCAGTTTGGCCAGTTAGTTGGGTCGATAACATAGTGCAGCCATGAAATAAATTCTTAATTTGCTTGGCACAGTTTGCAAAGTGGTATTATTATTTTCTCATGTATGGCTAGTCAAATCAATAAGGTCAAGAAGTGTTTGGGCATCATCGCTTATTCTTTATTCTATAAAATTTTAAAATTTATGTTCAAGTACATACACCTAACTTAGAAGACCAAGGTTTACCACCCATGCACTGCCTCGCGGACTAACGGAGAGTAGGTAAAGAGCTTGGCGGATTGTGCAAGCCGACTTTGACTTTGTCAACAACGTGTCGGTAATCCTTAGGTGTCCAATCTCATAAAATGAGACCAAGATATTCCAACGCTGACTTTGTCAACAACGTGTCGGATAGAGCTTGGCGGGTTTGCACACCAACGCTCGATATACAAGCAATGTTGGATACCCTTGGATTACTATTATTATTATTGAAATTATAAGCACAAAAGAGAGTTGCGCGAATTCAGCTTAACACAACTTAGTTTTAAAGATTCGAAAAGCCAATATAAGTATTTTAAGTCCTCCAGTTATTTAAACAAAGTCTACAATATAGAATAGATTTCATGGCCATCACCTAAGAATCTCCCTATGTACCGGTTACACTATTATCCCTCAAAATTAAACTTTTCATTATATTTCAAATTCGAATTTAGCTGAGAGAGAAAAATACTATCAACTGGCTAAAGATTGTAAACTTATTTTGTTGTATCAATTGAAAATGAGTCGTATTTCAAAAAAAAAAAATGGCATGTTACTACAGTCTAAAATGCATGATGGTCCTACATGAAAAGAAAAAAGAAAAATTAAAGAAAAATCAAAAGAATGCAATGCAGACTCCCCCCACACTTGATTGAGACAGTGTCCACACTGTAAACGTTTCCTAAACTTGAAAGATCGTACCCAAAGGTGAATGAGTTGCAGAATTATTTGTAAAATGAAATGAAGTTTAACAACTATATATGAATGCCAATGATATACAAAATGAAATCTATAATGATGATGAGTGTTATGTGAAAAATGAGACCTCTTTTCCCCTTCACACTTGCCTCTATCGAAATTGATGTACGATGATTTCGTATATGGTTTTTGAGGTAAGAAAGGCATGTTGATAAATTCTGAAAAAATCATTCCTATGCAAATTTCGTTGTGACAGTGATTTATACCATTCAACTGCAAATTGAGAAAATTTTCTATAGAGTCCAAGTAATCATACTCCAAGTCGTGTGGTAGGGGTTTGAGGTCTAACTTAGGAAGTTCTTGTGTGCTAACATTAACATTCCTTGGTTAGATTCAAATGACAAAGGCTTCGGGTCAAGAAGTTCATTTAGTTCAGAAATGTATTCGAGCTCATCGAAATCAGAATTGAAATGGTTAAAACACATTTTTAAGACTTCAGAAGTATCAATAAAGGTTTCATCAACTGTGGTCTGAATGGTGTTATTTTTATCAATCTCAAAATCCATAGAAGAATTATAGTGGCTAAGACTCTTCTCATTCATCGTTATCAAATATGGAAAATCCAAACTTAAATTTGACTACAATTATAAAAATTTCAGCCAACCACAACAATCAGTCTGTAGAAATTAAAATTTTACAAGCAAGCCGCCGCCCCTGTAGAAATTTTTTTAAAACAATTTCTATTTTTTTTTCAAGCAGCTGCAGAACCTGTAGAGTTTAGAAAATTTTACTGAGCGGGATATGGCAGTTTTTTTCAGAATAGTTGAGCAGCTTCAGCGATTAGAATCTTATTGCTTGCAAATCGGTTGACTTCTGTATTCCTTATTCACCTTGCTTGAACTCTTGTTCACTTTGACCTCATTTTTTTTTTTTTTTGAGAGCAGAAAAGAAAAAAAAGGAAAAAAAACAAAAAGAAAAAAAAAACAAAAAGAGAAAACTAAGTGGGAATTGAAAAGAAAAACAAAAGGACCAAATTCAACAAGAACCAAAAACTAGGCTTGGCAAAACTAAACCAGACACAAACTCAAACAAGTGGCTAAACTCAACTTTAAAACAAAACTCAAAGACAACTAAACTATGTTAAAATGAAAAAAAAAAATCAAAATAAACAAAAGAACTAAGGATAACAAAAATAAACTAAAAACAACTAGGCTAACTAAATGGTCAAACCAGCCTTCTAAAATAGAAACCGCACCATGATGTTTCTCATAAAACAAATAAAAATGGAAGCAAATAATTCCAGGAAAATAACCCTCTAATCCAACAAATGGTAATTGATCCGAATAAAAACTACAACATCGCTCCCTTTTTTTTCGGTTTCTCAAACTAAAAGCCACAAATATCAATTGCCAAGTCTATTGCCAATTATCACGCACCTGACAAAAAAAAAAAAACTCACGGCCCTTTATTCTTCTTTCCCAGAAACACAATTTCCTCAATAAATGAACACGCCCCCCTCTGAAAACCAATCGAACAAGTTCTGATATTTATAAAAATATTCTTTGGGGTTTCCGATTTGATGTGGTTTCTTTTGGAGAATCGGATTTCAATCGAGTATGGGATATTTGCAATTTGGGTTTCTTCAAATGTATTCGAACTTGGGATTTCAGGTGAATGGTGAAAGTCTGTATGTTGGAGTTTGCTTGTGTTGATGTCGGTTGAAGATGAGTAGATTGCGTGGTGAGTGATGATGTGGTTGCGGTTTGAAGAAGATGTGCTGGAGTTTCGAGGCAGGTGATTGGCGATGTCTGGAAGTGGAGTTGGAACTTGGTTGAAGAGGTATTGCGATATTCTTTTGGGTTCAGGGTTTTGTTGCAAAATTGTGCGTGGAGTATTGAGGAATATTTGGCAGATCTGGGTGGATGTGTGATCAGGAGGCAGTGTTATGGCGTCTGAACAGGTGGAGGCTATTTTTGCGAGGTGAATGATTGAAGAAGGGTGGTGATCGGTTTATGTGGTGAACGTTGGTCTGTAGTGGTGAGGCTTTGGTGAAGTGATGAAATTGTAAAGGATTTGTGGGTTCGGGTGATGGAGTTTATGCTGTGGTGATCTGAATGAGGAGGGTGGTATGGAGGTATTGAAGAAGAGACGGAAGATTATAGCAAAATAAAATCAGGCAAAAGAGGAAACAGAGATTGAAAGATGAAATTGCAAAGGATTTTTTTTTTTTAGAAAGAAATTATTGAAAGAATGTAGGAAAGCGGAAAGAAATAAAAGATAAAAAAAAATGGCAAGCAGAGAATTAATTACAAGGCTGAGAAGGGAAAGATTTCAAAAGAGATTTTTTTTTTTTTTTGGAAATTACCAAAGAAGAAAGGAAAGATTATGTACTGAAAAGAGGAAAAGAAGACTAAAAGGAAAGATATCAAATAAAATTTGGCAACTTTTTATTTCTTGCTTAGAAGATTGTAGTATCAATGAATAATACCAAATCTATCCAATTAAGATTTTTTTTATATATACAAGAAAACAAAAGAAAACAAAATAAAATAAAAACTAACACGAATCAGAAATTAAATAAATAATAAAATTTAGTCGTTACCTCCCCGGCAACGGCGCCAAAAACTTGATCGTCGCTAATCTATGAATTAGAAAAGCGCGACATTTGTAATAAATTCTGCAAGCATACAGGTGTGTAGCATACAGGTCGAACACAGGGAGGTGAATTAAATCAAATTATTTATCTAATCTCTTGGGCGAGTTAGACAAAACTGGAGGTTGATTTTGAAAATAAAAACAAAACAAAACTAAAACTGTAATTTGATTCAGAACAGATCTAACTGAACCGACGATCAAATCACAATTTCAATGGAAAAGCAATGAAACTATGAATCAGATTCAAATCTAATCAAATCCAATTTAACCTATGAACGCGATTAAAATACAGAAAATAAAATTGCAGAATATAAATAACAACAGGAAACAAAATTAGGATTACCGCTGAATCTAATCAGACGGTCAATCACTAATGAAAAGAAATGCAAAATACAAATAGTGTTCTACCGAATCTAATCATGTAGACAACACTAATTGCTAAGAAATAGAAAATTGCATAAAATAAAAAGAAAAAAATGAGTTTTATTAATGAAGAGAATAGAATGAGATATATGATAGGATAGGATGGTGGCTACAATGCCATTACAAGGGCATATATAGGGTAGATAGCCAAACCCTAACCCTAACCATAATGATAACTGGGCCTGGTCATTACATCACTAATTAGTTTACAATGAGAAACATAAATGGGCCTTAGATAAATAAAGCAAATTTGGGCCTTTTCTCTTTTCCTCTTGCTTCCTTGACATTTCTTCATTGATTTGTGATGTGCAAAGCCTTTTTATCAATCCTTTTCTTGTCCAACAGCAACTAGATGTGAGATCTTTATCTACAATTCTTCAAAATGTAAATATATATCAATTTCATCTCTATTTCTCTACTTTTCTGGTTGCATGCGGGCTGGGTTGGAATATCTGTAAAAGTAATAAAACAATACCCAAGTAATATTTATTTATATACAAAAGATAAGAAACAAGAGCATAAAATAAACATATTCCTATGTCAATCATGCTCCATAGGTTCCTCATTATTATTTTTAATTCATGTCTCTTTTCCACATTATGGTCTTCCATCCCTAAAACATGTATCTTTATCTATTTCCATTATTTTGTCTATAAACATGCATTGTGTATTTCAGATGCTTTATGGGCAGGGCTCTTCATTTTCTTCTCTTCTTTTGAAAGGATTTCTTTTTGGGGTTTTCTATTTTAGTCCCTACAGTTATGTAATTTTGATAGCAACCTGTTATGTCGTCGTGCGTGGTGTGCTTTAGACAAAAAAACTTGTAGTTCAGACACTATAGTCTAGATCCAGTGTGATAAGCTAGAATAGCTAAAGATGACGGACCTCTATAAAATCATCTACTGTGGAGGGACCACCTTAAAAACTGATTTGTAGTAGTTAGTTATCGTCAAAGTCCTGTCATATTTGAATTTATTATTGATTATAATAAAAAGTATTTGCGACCACCTTAAAAACTGGTCGGGTTTGTCAAAAAAATTTAAAAAACTTTGAAATTTAATGATTAAGTTGGATTTAATGATAACTTAACTATTAGAATAACCCAAATTTGTGAATAAATCAATTTGAATCTTAAATAAAATCCTATTTGAATTAGAACGAAAATACTAAATTATAACCTGAAATAGAATCCATCGAATAATAACTTGATTTGATTAACGCGTAAAAATAGTGATTTTGCAAACTGTCTCAGAATTTGGGAAAACTAATTTTATCAGATCCAGAATGATAAATTATTGTAAGTTATCGAGTTTTATAGTGACCAGATTTATTTAATGTTCATGCTCGATGTTATTAAAGCGAATAAAATAGTAAATACATCTTTTATCTCTAACCTAACTTTTTACCTATTTCTACCTTCTGTAATTCATTAAAGTGAGCAAGATACCCCATTAAATCACACGATTTTGGTTCAACAGCTCCGTATTGCTGAAGGTTGCTGAAAGCTTCAAATCGACATGCACGCATATGGTGTGATACTAGGAGGCGTTGACCGACATTTTCCAATCGATGATAGGCTACGATCGCGATTTGTAAGGGATGGTTGAAGGAAGAATTAAGGGTGTTGTTGAATTTAGCACACGAAGAGGAGATGGCGGTGGGGGTTAGGCGTTTGATGCTGAAGCGTGGAAAAATCCGACATTGGAGCAGTCGAATATAGGGCTACAGGCAGAATTTGAAATGAGAGATCGAGTCAGTGGCTCAGGGGATGAGCACGACGAGTTAGAGAAGAGCAATGTAATGGTGCAGACAGATTCAAGAATGGTGAAGTGTTGCTCTTTGTCATTGCTTGCGTGCACGACCTGATACAATAGTAGGAGGGGATGTTGGTTTTAATTTTGTGGAATAAAGGTTGTAAGTGGATTTGGTAAATTAATTAATAATTAAATTGTTAATAATGTTTTAATTATTTAAAAATGCAAACAACCTAGTAACACATGAATTTATGTCATATGAGGTCCGATTGAGGAAGTCGTTTGCTCCATTAAGTGCATATCGATAAATCCTACATGTTCGAACCGAATTGGATACTTTTCGAGCTATATAGAATTTTACCTAATTTCAAACGTCTATTTAAAATTAGATAAAACATCGTTAAATCTTATTTGGATGATGTTGGTGGGTTATAACTCACACTCTCTAGAGTATTAGTGTACAACATAACAACATTAATTGTGGATTTCATATTTTTTGTACGGTTGGTTGTTTGAATGATTTACTACTTATTCATTTGTTTGTAGTTATATATTTCCGCCCGTGAAGCAGATGACCTTTGGCGCTAATGGCTTAAAGCGGAAGATTCATCATATATAAATTATATATATATATATATGTTTGTGTGTGCGCGCGCATGCGTGCACGTTTGTGTGTGTGTGTGTGCGCGCGCGCGCTGATGTATGAGCTGTAATGCGGGGGCAGGTTGGACGGATCCAACATAATTCCTTAATATGATTGTTATATTGTTTACATTCATATTATTCGCATATGAACTATCTAACGTAAATCTTGATTTTTGACGATGACCGCTATGTATTTGCATACGTGAATTTTGAACAATGATGTAATATTAATCAATAAACAAGATTGGTTAAGTGTTTGGTAGCTATTGACCATTTATTCATATTTTTATATACAATGATTTGTCGTAAGACAAATGAACCCATTTATTTGTATTTTATATACATGATTTGTTGTAAGACAAAGGAACCCAAATGATTAAGTTTATAAAAAAGATTTTATACTATAAAACGTCGTTTTGTATAGTTTTTATTTATTTATAAAGTATTCATTTTTAAATCAGAACACTTAAAATCCATTACTACCTTATTTTAAACTTAAAATACATATTAATCTAAATTATAAGGCAAAACCAATTTTGTAACAACCCGTATTCTACGCATCGGAGGATCGTAGAATATTTATTTCTTTCGCATATGAAGTTGTATGGTCATGTAACTTTGGGAAACAACCATTAGACTCATTTCCCATGTTCATGATTTTTGTCGATTTTTAAATGACCGTTTTGCCCCTAGCTAATCTTGTTTTGGCCATAACTTTTGATTGGAAAGGAATTTTGATCTAAAACCACTTCCATTAGACTCGTTTGATGGTTTACCTTTCCGTAGAGTGGTCATAATAGCCAAACGGACTTACCGTTTGGGAGATATGGCTGAAATAAAGTTTGGAAGGTGAAAAACTGCTTAACGGGCCAAATAGGGTGATTAGTGAATAGGCCCATAACCCATTTCGGGATTAGGGTTATGGGGAGGCAGAAACGAGTTAGAGAATCATTCCATTTCAGTTTTCTAGCCTCCACTTATCTCCAAGAAACCCTAAAAATGACCTTTAACCTCTAAATCACCCCCAAATCATCTTTTAATCAAGGATTAAGCTTAGCAACATCAAATTAAGGGAGATCTACGTTAAATCAACATTGGAGCTGCTGTTTAGCATTGGGATTCGCATCAAATCAGAGATTTATTTCATATCTAAGTTTATTTGTGGCTAAGGTGAGTGATTTGCATAGTTCCTCACTAATTATGGCTAATTAAGGGTAATTAGTGTTAATTAGCGAATTTAAACATGAAAGATTCTAGAAAAATATTTATAAAATCCGAAATGATGTTCTAGACCTCTGATATGAGTTTGGGTTAATTCGGTTAAGTTTTGCTAATCACATCATTAGTTTCACCTAAACATGCTTAAGGGGAAATATGGGGTTTTGGGTATGTTTGATCCATTTTAACCTATCATATTGATGTTTTGATGTTTGTGGTTGATTCTCTATGTTTCTATGACTGTATGGTATGCTTTGTGATTGATTAGAAGTGCTAGATTGGTCGAAAACGCCGTCGAGAGGCGAAAATAGCTTGCTGAAATGGTGCAGGTTTGGGGTCGAGATAACCGACCAGGGGGGTTTGACCGATCGACCCTGACATCGAACGACCGACCAGAAAAAATGAAGGAGGACCGACCGACACTGACATCGAACGACCGACCAGAAATGGTGGAGGAGGACCGATCGACCCTGGCAACGACCGACCAGGATTGGTAAAGTGTTCGACCGACCAGGGGGGCAATACCGACCGACCAGGGACGATGAAAACCGACCAGGGATGATGAAAACCGACCAGGATGAAAGGTGCTTGACCGACCGACCCGAACAGGAGAGAAGAACAATAACCCGAGATGCAAAGGTAGTCCAAGTTGGAAGTTATGACTCAGGATCCAGATGGGGACCAACGAGTTGACTTCATGAGTTGGACTTTGCTGCGGGACATGTGCTAAGGAGTTGTCGGCGTTCATAACTTCGATTCACCAATGAAAATGGATGATGGGCTACTTATCAGTGCAGTAGAGTCACTATGACTCGAGGGGCAAAGTGATGGTAGCAAGACTACGTTATCAGTGCAGTAGAGTCATTATGAATCGAGGGGCAAGGTGATGCGTAGTAAGACTATGAGCCAGTGCAGTGGGGTCATTGTGACTCCATGGGGCAGAGTGGACATAGTAAGGATTAGTAAGGCTATGAGCCAGTGCAGTGGGGTCCTTGTGACTCCATGGGGGGCAAAGTGGACGTAGCGAAGGATTTGTGGCTACGTTATCAGTGCAGTGAAGCCATTTATGACTTCATGGGGCAAAGTGATCGTAGCAAGGTACGTTGGGTGATCGAAGTAGTGAATATCGTATGCTTTACGCACTGAGTGAGAGATGTGAGGATGGTTGCTATGTTTGATTGTTTGCCATCACTATGACATGCACACCCCCACCTCCGTATCTTTACACCGTTTGATATGGCACCTTAGAGTGTTGTACAGTATGTAGTGCTAACTCTTTGGTTGCAGGTCCTGGTTCAGGTATGTTTTAGTCTACCTGTTATTGTTCTGCTTAGATGCTTATCGCTCATACCAGGCTTTATGTCTGACCCAGAGTTTTATGTCTCCTCTTATTACTCTGGGTGCTCACACGAGCAGACTAGAGACAGGTTAGCTGGTGGTGCGCGAGTAACTGATTCGAAGGAGAGCAGGAGGCTTCCACGTATGATATATAGATATTCTCCCTGTGTCGTTGGTGGTCGCTACTTGGGCATTAGTAGTGTACCTCCTTTATCTTGCTTTTGCTTTTGAGACAGTTTGAAAAGTTGTAATAATGTTTAACTTTGGATCTTAAGTTGTACTTACATTTTCCGCTGCTATGTTAGTTGCTTCAGCTTATGCACTGTCTCACCTGTTTTATGTCAAGTATGTTATTATTATATTTTATTCTATGCGCTGTGAGACATTCTACAGGTTCTTTGTTAGTTCATTTCCTTCTTCCCTTTCCTTCTGACGACCCGTTCCGTGCTAACTGGACATGTGTACAGCACACCTTTGGAGTTAATGTCGGTTGGTGCGGGGCGGGCCGTCACATTTGGTATCAGAGCTCTAGGTTGCGTAGTTAACCTAGGGAAAGACACTAGGGAGAGATAGTACGTATATGAGAGCGCGTATTTGTGATTACTTTGGTTTTCAAAAGCTATATATATACTATTGGTAGTATAAGAATGAAGTCGTACTGCACTAGCACCACTATGGGGTCGTTAATCGTTTCCCCTTTTACAGATTGACGATGAGCCGATATGCTAGAGGTGCTGGTAGAGGAGCCAATAATGGGAATGCTGCTAACATGAGGGCGATGTTTACTGACCTCATGAGAGACATGCTTAGAGAAGTGCAAGGGGCAGTTCCCAATCCCGGAGTCGGTGTTGGCCCAGTAGTGCAGGCGCCTAGGGTCGATTTTGCCAAGTTGTGCAAGGATTACACTAACCTTGGTGGGAAGCCGTTCCACGGAACGGAGTCGGCCACAGATGTTCAGGACTGGATGGATAGCTGTGATCGTATCTTCGATGACTTGGGTCTTGAGGACGCGATGAAGAGAAGGCTACCGTCTCGTCAGCTGCAAGGGCGAGCGATGAATTGGTGGAATGCCATTAGAACAGCTACTCCAGAAGATCAGGTTACTTGGGATCAGTTCAACGCTCGCTTTAGCGAGAAGTTTTTTCCAGCTGCCCAGAAGTCAGTGTTGTTCAAGAGATTCTTGGAACTCAAGCAGAGTGGTAGGGCAGTCTCTGACTATATTGCTGAGTTCGACACCTTGTCGAAGTATGGGCTATCTCTTATCGATACTCCTGAGAAGAAGAATGAGAAGTTCATTACTGGTTTGGATGGATACTTGGGGGGAAGGCTTATCAACCACATCGATGAAACTTTTGAATCGATTGTGGGGAAAGCTTTGAGATCAGAGAGTCTTTATCCTAAGCCAAATACTGAGGCTGCATCTGCAGAAGGGCCAAAGCCGCAAGCAGGCGGTGGAGGCAAGAATAACTCTCAGAATAAGAGGAAGCAGTTCCAATCTAAGGGTGGCCAGAAAAGAACAAGAAGGATGTTGAGTGCTTCAGCTGTGGTAAGAAGGGCCATTATGCTAAAGAATGTCGGGCCAAGCCAGCGGAAAGGAAGTGCTACAACTGTGGTCAAGTGGGACATCATAAGGATAAGTGTCCGCAACCTCTTAAGGAGAAGCAGATTGTGAAAGCATATGCTATTGATGCTGTTCCTTCTTCGTCGAATGCCCCAACTGCGGCGGAGAAAGGAAAGAATGTTGTTATCAAGGTATGCTTTCTATTTAGGATGTACCAGTTCGAGTTTTGTTTGATACTGGGGCTTCCCGTTCCTTCATATCCAGTGACCTGGTAGATAGGTTGGGACTGGAACCCGAGATAGTCGATAGACCATTGGTTGTGACGAACCCGATTGGTGGTTCGACTAGCCTTAGTATGATTTGCAGGAATTTGGTCTTATCGAGTCATGGATGTATGTTTGTGATTGCTTTGTTTTGGGCTTTACTGGGTATGGCATTATATTGGGAGTCGATTGGCTCCAGAGATACGGGGTGGTGGTAGACTGTGAGGGCTTTTTGGTGACAGTTAGGGAGGATGATGGGCGGAGGGTAGTGTTTGGTAGTCTACCTAGTGATGGGGTTATGGCTAGTTTTGTAAATTCCCTCGACATCCCGCAGGATGAGTTGTCGGATGTGCCCGTGGTTGGCCATTATCCGGACGTCTTCGAGGAGGTGACCGGGCTTCCACCACATCGAGAGATTGAGTTCCGTATTGATTTAGTGAAAGATGCCAGACCTATAGTGATGCCACTTCGTCGTATGGCACCAAGGGAGCAGCGAGAGCTCGGGGTGCAAGTCAGCAATCTTTTGAAGAAGGGATTTATTAGAAGAAGTGTCTCCGAGTGGGGAGCACCAGTTGTGTTTGCCACTAAGGCAGATGGTTCCCTTCGTTTGTGTGTGGACTATCGCGAGTTGAATAAGGTAACGAGGAAGAATAAGTATCCTCTACCGCGGATAGATGATTTGTTTGATCAACTGGAGGGAGCAAGAGTGTTCTCCCAGTTGGACCTCGCGACATGATTTCATCAGCTCCGAGTGGCGGACGAGAGTGTTCCAAAAACGGCATTTAGGACGCCGTCTGGATTTTATGAGTGGTTGGTCATGCCATTTGGGTTGACCAATGCACCAGCCTACTTTGTGGATCTTATGAATCGAGTATTCAGAGATCAATTGAATAAGTTTATTCTTGTGTTCGTAGATGATATCCTTGTTTACTCAAGGACAGAGGAGGAACACAAGGGACACTTGAGGACAGTGATGGAGGTGTTGAGGAAACACCAATTGAAAGCGAAATTCTCTAAGTGTCACTTTTGGAGAAGGGAAGTGAGATTCTTGGGTCATGTTGTTTCCGAGAATGGTATTGCCGTGGACCCTGCGAAGGTGGTTACGGTACAGGATTGGCCTACGCCCAAGAATGTAACAGATGTAAGAAGTTTCTTGGGGTTAGCTGGATATTATCGTAAGTTTATCCAGGACTTCTCCAAGATAGCAGCACTGTTGACTCAGTTGACTAAGAAGAATCAGTCCTTCGTCTGGGACGGAGTGTGTGAGAATGCATTCATGAGTCTAAAGGGAAGGTTGATGCGTGCGCCAGTGGTAGTCATCCCTAAAGGGAATGAAGAGGTGACGGTATACATGGATGCTTGTGGTACCGGACTAGGTGCTGTGTTGATGCAAGGAGGTAGGGCTGTAGCTTATGCTAGTCGGCAGCTAAAGCCGCATGAGAAGAAGTATCCTACCCATGATTTGGAATTAGCAGCGATCGTGTTTGCGCTGAAGATGTGGAGACACTATCTCTTGGGAGAAAGATTTGAGTTGTTTACCGATCATAAATCGTTAAAGTATCTCTTCTCCCAGAAGGATCTGAATCTCCGTCAGCAGAGATGGTTAGAGTTCTTGGCTTCGTATGATTTTGATATCGCATACACACCTGGGAAAGGTAATGCGGTAGCCGATGCCTTGAGTAGGAGACATGCCAGTTTAGGGGATATGTTTCTTGAATGGAAGCAACTGGAGTATATCGCAGGGTTTGATTTCAGACCAAAGTGCGAATTGGATTCAGAAATACTAGCTAGTTTGGCGATCAGACCCACTTTGATAGAGCAGATTGGTTCCAGCCAGAGGGACGATCCTAATCTATTGGAAATCATCTCCAAGTTAGAGATGGACATCGACGGTGAGGAGATGAATGTGTATGGGCTTGATCGAGTTGGATGGCTTCGAAAGAATGGAAGACTAGTTGTATCCAACGTGAATGGTTTGAGAGATGAAGTGCATAGAGAGTGTCATCACTCAAAACTGACTATACACCCCGGCGGTAATAAGATGTATCGAGACATGAAGCAGACTTACTACTGGGAAGGGATGAAAAGAGACGTTGGGAAGTTTATATCCAAATGCATGAATTGCCACCGAGCAAAAGAAGCGGGTTCTTGCAACCATTAGAAATCCCCGAATGGAAATTGGGGCAAGTCTCGATGGATTTCATCGATGGTTTACCAAGGACTAGATCGGGATATGATAGTATTTGGGTAATTGTGGATCGATTGACTAAGAGCGCAAGATTTATACCAGTCAAATCGACCAGAACGGCAGCCAAGTTGGCAGAATTGTATATGAAGTGGGTAGTGAGATTTCATGGAGTACCTAAAAGCATTGTGAGTGACCGAGACCCGTTGTTCACTAGTGGGTTTTGGAAGAGCTTACAAGAGGCTCTAGGGTCAGGATTACATCTCAGTACCGCATATCATCCTCAGACCGACGGTCAGACGGAGAGGGTGAATCGTATACTGGAAGATCTCTTGAGAGCTTGTATATTGGATTTTGGTGGATCATGGGATGACCATTTGCATCTAGTAGAGTTTGCATATAATAATAGCTACCAATCCAGTATCGGTATGGCTCCATATGAAGCTTTGTACGGAAGACCGTGCAACTCACCATCATGTTCGATAGAGACTGGCGAGAAGTTTATGCTTGGACCCGATGTGGTGAGGGAAACTTCAGATAAGATTAAGATCATTCGACAACGAATGAAAGCTGCCCAGGATAGGCAGAAAAGTTATGCTGATAAGAGGAGAAGAGACTTAAAATTCTCCGTCGGTGACTTGGTGTTTGTCAAGAGTTCTCCATTGAAGAGCGTGATACGATTTGGCAGGAGAGGCAAATTGGCACCAAGATTTGTTGGCCCATTCCCTGTTCTTGAACTAGTCGGGAATTTGGCATATAGAGTTGACTTACCAGAGAAGATGGCGGGAGTTCACAACGTATTTCATGTTTCCCAACTAAGGAAATTCGTTCACGACCCAGATATGACTATTTCACCTGATCAGTTAGAGGACTTCGAAGTAGAACCTGAGGCGGTTGAGAACTGCAAGCCGATCTGTATTGTCGAGCACGATACGAAGCAACTTCGAAGGAAGGCGGTGAGGCTAGTCAAGGTTCAGTGGGGCGAGGACGAGAATGACTGCACTTGGGAGACAGAGGAGAGCATTAGGAAGACGTATCCAGAACTCTTTGCCTAGTAAGATTTCCCTTGTAATTTAGTTATTCCGCATGCTAGGATAAGCTTGTTTTGCATGTTTGATTATTGTTTTATGGTTGATAGGCATGCGGGACCCTTTGTATGTTTTGGTCAGGGAATTTCGGGGGCGAAATTTCTTAAGGGGGGGAGAATGTAACAACCCGCATTCTACGCATCGGAGGATCGTAGAATATTTATTTCTTTCCCATATGAAGTTGTATGGTCATGTAACTTTGGGAAACGACCACTAGACTCATTTCCCATGTTCATGATTTTTGTCGATTTTTAAATGACCGTTTTGCCCCTAGTTGATCTTCTTTTGGCCATAACTTTTGATTGGAAAGGAATTTTGATTTGAAACTACTTCCATTAGACTCGTTTGATGGTTTACCTTTCCGTAGAGTGGTCATAATAGCCAAACGGACTTACTGTTTGGGAGATATGGCTGAAATAAGGTTTGGAAGGTGAAAAACTGCTTAATCGGGCCAAATAGGGTGATTAGTGAATAAGCCCATAACCCATTTCGGGATTAGGGTTATGGGGAGGCTGAAATGAGTTAGAGAATCATTCCATTTCAGTTTTCTAGCCTCCACTTATCTCCAAGAAACCCTAAAAATGGCCTCCAACCTCTAAATCACCCCCAAATCATCTTTTAATCAAGGATTAAGCTTAGCAACATCAAATCAAGGGAGATCTACGCTAAATCAACATTGGAGCTGCTGTTAAGCATTGGGATTCGCATCAAATCAGAGATTTATTTCAGATCTAAGTTTATTTGTGGCTAAGGTGAGTGATTTGCATAGTTCCTCACTAATTATGGCTAATTAAAGGTAATTAGTGTTAATTAGCGAATTTAAACATGACAAATTTCTAGAAAAATATTTATAAAATCCGAAATGATGTTCTAGACCTCTGATATGAGTTTGGGTTAATTCGGTTAAGTTTTGCTAATCACATCATTAGTTTCACCTAAACATGCTTAAGGGGAAATATGGGGTTTTGGGTATGTTTGATCCATTTTAACCTATCATATTGATGTTTTGATGTTTGTGGTTGATTCTCTATGTTTATATGATTGTATGGTATGCTTTGTGATTGATTAGAATTGTTAGATTGGTCGAAAACGTCGTCGAGAGGCGAAAATAGCTTGCTGAAATGGTGCAGGTTTGGGGTCGAGATAACCGACCGGGGGGGGGGGGTTTGACCGACCGACCCTGACATCGAACGACCGACCAGAAATGGTGAAGGAGGATCGACCGACCCTGACATCGAACGACCGACCAGAAATGGTGAAGGAGGACCGACCGACCCTGACATCGAATGACCGACCAGAAATGGTGGAGGAGGACCGACCCTGGCAACGACCGACCAGGATTGGTAAAGTGTTCGACCGACCAGGGGGGCAATACCGACCGACCAGGGACGATGAAAACCGACCAGGGATGATGAAAACCGACCAGGATGAAAGGTGCTTGACCGACCGACCCGAACAGGAGAGAAGACCAATAACCCGAGATGCAAAGGTAGTCCAAGTTGGAAGTTATGACTCGGGATCCAGATAGGGACCAACGAGTTGACTTCATGAGTTGGACTTTGTTGCGGGACGTGTGCTAAGGAGTTGTCGACGTTCATAACTTCGATTCACCACTGAAAATGGATGATGGGCTACTTATCATTGCAGTAGAGTCACTATGACTCGAGGGGCAAAGTGATGGTAGCAAGACTACGTTATCAGTGCAGTAGAGTCATTATGACTCGAGGGGCAAGGTGATGCGTAGTAAGACTATGAGCCAGTGCAGTGGGGTCATTGTGACTCCATGGGGCAGAGTGGACATAGTAAGGATTAGTAAGGCTATGAGCCAGTGCAGTGGGGTCCTTGTGACTCCATGGGACAAAGTGGACATGGCGAAGGATTTGTGGCTACGTTATCAGTGCAGTGAAGCCATTTATGACTTCATGGGGCAAAGTGATCGTAGCAAGGTACGTTGGGTGATCGAAGTGGTGAATATCGTATGCTTTACGCACTGAGTGAGAGATGTGAGGATGGTTGCTATGTTTGATTGTTTGCCATCACTATGACATGCACACCCCCACCTCCGTATCTTTACACCGTTTGATATGGCACCTTAGAGTGTTGTACAATATGTAGTGCTAACTCTTTGGTTGCAGGTCCAGGTTCAGGTATGTTTTAGTCTACCTGTTATTGTTCTGTTTAGATGCTTATCGCTCATACCAGGCTTTATGTCTGACCCAGAGTTTTATGTCTCCTCTTATTACTTTGGGTGCTCACACGAGCAGACTAGAGACATGTTAGCTGGTGGTGCGCGAGTAGCTGATTCGGAGGCGAGCATGAGGCTTCCACATATGATATATAGATATTCTCCCTATGTCGTTGGTGGTCGCTACTTGGGCATTAGTAGTGTACCTCCTTTATCTTGCTTTTGCTTTTGAGACAGTTTGAAAAGTTGTAATAATGTTTAACTTTGGATCATAAGTTGTACTTACATTTTCCGCTGCTATGTTAGTTGCTTCAGCTTATGCACTGTCTCACCTGTTTTATGTCAAGTATGTTATTATTATATTTTATTCTATGCGCTGTGAGACATTCTACAGGTTCTTTGTTAGTTCATTTCCTTCTTCCCTTTCCTTCTAACGACCCGTTCCGTGCTAACTGGACATGTGTACAGCGCACCTTTGGAGTAAACGTCGGTTGGTGCGGGGCGGGCCGTCACAAATTTCTTACTTTATTTAAGATAAAACCAACTTCTTATTTTGTTTAAGTTAAAACATATTTTTATCCTTTTTTAAGTTATAACACTATATCGTATTTAAAACCTATATTCAAGTTAATATTTAAACTTATTTTTAAGTTTTTTAATACAGGAACAAAAACCCTATTTTAAACAACTTCAGTTTCTTCATTTGAAACCCTATTTTAAACTATTTCACTTCTTCATTTAAAATCGTATTTTAAGCTATTTCAATTTCCCTATTTAAAAATGTTTTCAATTCATAACACTTGAAAAAAAAGTATTCGTATTTTCAAACTATTTATTAATAGGTATAAATCTAAAAATACGTTATGTCTCCTATAAAAGACTAAGAAGTGGTTTTAAACTATAACACATATGTTGTAGTAAGAGGATTCATAAAAGAAATTAGAAGTATATTACCTAGTTAAATATACTTAGAATTTCAAAGCAAACGCTTCGATGTAATTACAAGTACAAAATTGTTTTGGATGTCTCGAAAGCATTGTTTTAGCAACATTTGCTTAAAATCATTAAATTATAATTTAAACCTGAATATATCATTTAAATGAATCTGAATATACTTATTTCTTTAAAATAAATACTATAAAGATAATGACTAGTATTATTCTTGTGAAGTTAAATGTACAAGTCATGTAAATAGTTAGTGAATATATTTATGCCGAAGGGATATGTATTTATGCTTTTAAAGTACTTAAAAGGGTTATAAATGAACAGGGAAACTGTAATAACCCACATTTTTAGACCGTTCAAATCGACGATAATCCTCACATGTCGACTCAAACGAATCTAAGATATGGGTAGTTATTGGGATTAATATAAGAAAAGGGAGAAAAAAGAAAAACAATCACAGAATCTCGCAGTGGAAGGATTTAATATAATAATCAAATAACAGTTCATGATGCTGTTAAATTATACATTTGATTATACACTACAACAATACATCAGAGTTAACTATCATAACATACCAATATTTGCAGCTGAATAATATTAGTGACTACGTCTGTCAAGATCCATCTTCATCTTCCATATAATGTGGTCTTCGCTAATTGAAAAACTCAGGCTGACCCGAGCACCGATGAAAAAACAAAATATTTGGATCAGAACTAAAATATTCTCATATTAATTAAATCAAAATCAGGTAATAATATGAGTGTCACAGCTTTAGGGATGCTTACGGTAATTCACATCTCTTATCCAATGTGTTCGTGAGTGCAATAACTTAAAAGATGTTACAGGAATTTCCATCTCCTAAGGATCCGATAAACTAAATATTATATAATACAATACGCTATTATAATAGTATCTCTCAACAAAGTAAGATATCGAAAATTGCGTAAGCGGGATTACCATTATTACCCTTACTCCGTTTATAAACATTGTAGTCTATACAGTACTGTAAACTCCACCAAACCTGTGGGCTATCAGGGAGCACTCCATAAGTACAACGCAAAACAAAATTGTAGTGGGCACGATCAGGATAAATATGACAAGGCACACGAGGAATACCCATGGTAGGAATCTACCGGTTACATGCTCGGACTGGTGGTAACGCATAGCTGCTGTTACCGTCCACCTCAGAACAGCACTCCCAAATCGAGGATGTGCATCAAATCAAATCAATCACCGGGGGACAATAGTAATAAAGGAAGAAGTGTTGCCGATGGGGGTAGCTAACCCCACTTGGTCACGGTATAGCACCTGTTTTAGTCATTTTAATTATGACCTGAAGGTCACGGATATCCATCATCATTCTCTTACTTCATTCCAGTAGCGTTTGTCAAACCAACCTACTTCGATGTGGATTCATCCACCACGTACATAGTTGTTAAAGTGTTTTTCGGTATTGGCAGAGAGTATGACAATATCTGATCCCGGTCTCTTTAACAACTAAACGTTTACATTTTCACACCGATCAGTTTTTTTTCAAACGGTTCGTACTTCATATCAAATATCAGATTGCTTTACAGTCATTTCACATCAAGGATACAATATTCTTCAAATTCAAAATCTCCATTTAAAACCAATCTAGAATCCTGAACAATTTCAATTTAACCAATTAAATATTTTAATATAGTTGAAAGTGTTGATATATATATATATATAGTTGAGATGAATATTTGAAATGGTTTGGAAATAAATAGCGAGGAAAATAAAAATTTATATAAAAGTTTAATTTTAAAAGAGAATTTAGCAAAATTAGTTAAATACATATGTACGTTTATATATTAAAGGAGTTTTTAAAATAGATAATTAATTATTAAAATAGTTTATTTAAAATAATAGTTATATATATGTAAAATAAATTAGTTTATAAAGAAAAGTAGTCTATAAGGAAAAACAGTTTAAAACGATTTTAAAGACTATAGTTCGCAATTGGAATCGTTTCTTCCAAACTTCAAATAATTTTGATGTCATATTCCAATTTCAAATCAAATAAATTTCAACGTTTTAATTTGGAATCAACTTCCGTTTCAATTTCATGTCAATTTCAATGATTCGATTCAAAAATAAAGTTTCCAGTAGGATTCTTATCTTGAATTATTTTAGTTTATACAAACCTCGAGTTCGCACATCAATTATCACTTTAAAGCAAGTATATTTAAAGCAAATTTCAATTTCAAATTTCAATAGATTCCATCCACGTTAAACTTTAAATTAGACATCGATTCACATCATGGAATAATTTCATTTAACTTTAAACTCCAGATTAAAAATTCAATTTTAAAGGAAATCACTTTATAAAATATCATTCATGTTGTAAAAACAATATTTCAAAATTTTATAGTTTAACTAAATGCATTTAACCAATCAGTGCCCGTATATTATTTTCTATCCTATGGCCAAGTAATACTTAAAATTTAATTTTAGTATTTCGAGAATGGATATATATCATTTCAATCCAAATTAGGGTCATAGGTATTTATCATTTCAACCTACGTTCTTAATTCATTTTAATGACAAATCCCAAGTTTATTTGATGCCCGTAACATCCAAGGTAAGTGATTGGGATTAATAAATACAAGAACAATTCAAAATCAATATATCAAACAGGTAAATTCAAGACATCATCAAAAAAATCCATCCAAACAGTTCAGTATCACATTAGTTTACTTATTAGATGTCGGGGTCTAAACTAGCAATCTAATTTCAAATTTAACTGTACAAATTTAAATAAACAGTTAATTAAATTTCACAATAAACGCAAACCTACATAAATGTACAATTTTAACTACCAAACAACAATCAGTGCAATCATACTACAACATGATTTTTATCTAACTAACAAGCGAATATTTTAGTTAAGTGTGAGTGAGTTTAATCACTCACCTTTGGTTTCAAACGAGTTGAAATCCAAAATAAGCCCCAAAATTCAGTTGTTCCAAAATCTATCCAAACTAGTGCCACATTGTCCGAAATTTCAGTACGATCGCAAAGGAGAAAACCGTTTGCGAATCTGAATCCATACGAGAAAGTCATACATAATTTAGCATTTGAATTTCAAAACATAAACAAAGGGATAAACTAAAACATCACCCCCCACCGCCACTATATATGTTTCCATGTCGGCCCACTTTCCACGTCACCCGCTTCTTCTCCTCCCTCTACTTTCAAACACATGCTTCAGGTAAAACACCATTGTCAATCCTTGAATCCCTCTTTTCTCCCCCGTTCTTCCATTATTTCACAAACCCTTTGCACCTTTAACCCTCTCTTCCCGAATGCTTCATCTTCAATATCAACTCATACAACTCGAGCCACCAAAAACAAACCAGACCCGCTGCAAAACTTCGTTGCCACTAAAACTTCGCACCACCATAAACCTCATTGCACCACCCTATACTTCTCCGAGCAGCACGTCTTCAACCCAGCAGCACCTCGCAACCTTCAGTCCGACCAAACATCGCCTTCGTCAACGATAAAGTTCAACCCTAGCTCGTTTCAATCACTGTAGAAAAAGTCGAACCCCATAAATTTAATTGCACTGATTCCTGTTTGTTCAAGAGTAATGTCCACGTGTAAACAAACTCAATGAATCAACAGTGGTCTGATTTCGTAGCATAAATCTTGAGTTTCTAATTGTTTGAAGATCTAAAAAGGGGCGGCTCATTCGTTACTGAAGATTGGAATGAGGAAAAATTATTTTAGCTCATAAGGGAAAAGGAGTATTTCATTTTTAATAATTTGTTGAAGAGTGAAGAGTATGACAAAGGCAGTCATTTGAACTTTGTGAAGAAAATAAATAAATAAATGAAGCGGCTACAGGAAATAAAAGAAAGAATCATTTAGGTTTTAAGGAAAAGGTAATTTATAGGGAAACATTGTGTTCATTTCCACCATGCGATTTTGATTTTACTTATGCGTACACTACAAGAAAAGTTCTAATTTTCGACAGAGCATAGCGACGGTTTCCGACGACTATTTCCGACGGCTTTCGACGGGCTGTCGGCGGCCGTCGGAAACCGTCGATTATAATCGTGATTTCTTCCCCCTTAACCATTTTCTGCTTCAGTCGATATCCTCTAAACCCATTCCAGCCGCGATTTCCAAACCCTACCTCCCCCAATTTGCGATTTCCCGCCTGCAAACACCAAAATTTTCACGTTCGGATAGCTCCCAACTTCCTCTCAAGCTTGTATCATCATCAATTTGAGGTATAATCTCACGTTTACCTTAAAATTTTAATTTTTACCTAAACCTAAATTTGGTAAAATTAGCAAATTAGAGTTAATTGTTGATAGCAATTGGTTCCTACTGTATTGTAGTATGTTATATCATCATATTATTTGTGTATTTCATATGCTACACTGAAATTGAAAGATTTATGTTCAATATTTGGATATTTGTGTATGTTACATCGTAAATTAGATATATTTTGGATAGATTGTTGTTAGTAGTGGCCATAAAATTGGTCAAAAGCTCGAGTATTTACAAATTGGTTTAAGTGTGTGCATGTGTTTCAATTTAGGTTGGTTTTTGTCATTGTATAATTTAGGATATTTTTGTACATGTGCGCCGTTGTCCGCTTGTCCTTCTTGCATGTGTTAGTTGATATATGAAAAATTGAGTGGATGAAGTTGGAAAAGTACATTGTGCAAATTTTGACTTATGCAAAAAAAATTATGAGTCTAAATTCTAGTTGTACCTATTGAATCGACGATAATAGTATTAGCTTTAAGTTGATTGAAATGTTAAGAATATGTGATATAATATAAAATATTTTTGTGTTGCAATAAAACGTACTTTTATGTTAAAATGCGCACATATAATTGAGTAATATCCCTTAGAGTGTTTCCGGCCCCGTCCGACGAGTGTTGTACATGATCGTTATATAAATAGTCTTTTTTTTTGAATTAAAAAACGACTGTTTATATTCATCTGGTGCAATATTTGTTGGATTTTTCCTTGTATTGGACAAGTTATAATCACAATAAACATTTATATTTTGTATACTACTTTGTTTCAAAAGATTCAGAAAATTTCAGTTCAATTTCCCTTTTTGTTTCCTGTGTACACATGTACAGTGCAGGAAACAAAAGGGAAATACTGCCGAAATTTTGTTGAATCGTTTGAGCCGAAGTAGTATACAATTGTAAATGTTTACTGTGTTTATAAAGGGAAGTAGGGATGCTTGACCATGTAAAAGAATTGCATTAAAAAAGTGTCAAATTAGATTTTTTTTTAACTTAATGAAAATGTTAATAATTTTTGAATCTATGACCATGTAATACAGGTTTTTGTCGAATTTGAATTCTTGAAAAAATAAATATTAATTTTTGAACATGTGACTGAATTTCTCAAAAAGGAAAAATGTTTGATTATTTTGTTGATCGGAGGAGTTGGATGTACCAAAGAAGAAGACAAAGAGGTTAAATAAAAGAAGATTTTTATAATGGTATAAATGTCTTTGTTGACTTCGCTTTACCTAATAATGGAAGCGATCCTGAAATTCGTTGTCCGTGTAGCAAGTGTAGACATTTGAAATATTTGCTACCCGATGTTGTGAAAGTCCATTTGTGCAAAAGCGGATTTGTACCCTAGTATTATTTTTGGGATCGTCACGGAGAAGTTGTATCAAATACTCCTGTAGAGACTGAGGAAGAACGTGTTGTTGATGAAAATGTTAGTATGACCCGTATTGAAAATATGGTCGAAGATGCAACGCGATCTATGTTTCCAATGATTGCAGCTGACGACAACAATGGAAATGATGAAGAACCGAATATTGAAGCTAAGAAAATTTATGATTTGTTGGATAATGCTAAGAAACCTATTTGGGACGGTTGTAAAAGCCGACAGCTATCGGTAATCGCAGAATACATTGTGATGAAGTCAAAATACAACATCACTGAAGCTGGGTTCACAGCTATTGTACAAGCTGCAAAAAGGCACATGCCGCCGGATAATTTAATGTGTGAAAATCACTACAAAGTTAAAAAACTTATGTCGGCATTTGGTTTACCTTATCAGAAAATAGATACATGTGTAAAAGGATGTATGTTGTTTTGGAAAGATGACGTAAACCTTAGAAATTATAAATTTTGTAATGAAGAAAGATATAAACCAAGAAAGAAAAAGGGAAAGGAAGTTCCCTACAAACATATGCATTACTTACCTATTACTCCCCGGCTTCAAAGATTATATGCATCTTCTGCAACTGCATCTCATATGAGATGGCATAAGGTGAGATCGGAGGAAGAAGGTACGTTGACCCATCCAGCCGATGGGGAAGCATGGAAGCATTTCGATAAAATTTATCCCAATTTTGCAGTGGTGAGTCGTAATGTCAGACTAGGATTATGTACAGATGGTTTTTCACCATTTTCTCAGCTTGGTTCTAAATACTCATCATGGCCTATTATCATCACACCTTATAATTTACCTCCATGGACATGTATGAAAATGCAATATATGTTTCTTACTGTTGTTGTTCCTGGCCTCGATGATCCGGCACAAGGAATTGATGTTTATTTACAACCGTTAATTGAAGAATTAAGAACATTGTGGAATGAAGGAGTAGAAACGTACGATGTTTCAAAGAAGAAAAATTTTCGTATGTTCGCTTCTTTGTTATGGACTATAAGTGATTTTCCTGCCTATGCAATGCTTTTAGGATGGAGTACTGCTGGTCGTCTATCATGTCCATATTGCATGGAAGAGACACGAGCGTTTTCCTTACCGCATGGTAAGAAAAGTTCATGGTTTGACTGTCATCGATGTTTTCTCCATGTAAATCATTCTTTTAGAGCATACAAGAAAAACTTTTTGGCTAATAGAGTAGAAACTAGACAACCTCCAACGTTATGGACTAGCGAAGAAATATATGAAATGGTTCAAAATCATCCAAAGATACATGTTTCTAGAGTTCAAACAGAAATTGAAGGCAAATCGATTTATCACAATTGGTGCAAACAGTCTATTTTCCGGGAGTTACCATATTGGAAACATCTTCTGCTTCGTCATAATATTGATGTGATGCATAATGAGAAAAATGTATTTGAGAATGTCTTTAACACGGTTTTGAATGTTAAAGGGAAAACTAAACATGATTTGAAATGAAGGCGCGATATTAAAGAATTATGCAAACATTCCGAACTTCATATGAAAGCAAATGACAGTAAAAAACCAAAAGCATGTTATGAATTGGATAATAATCAGATTAAATTTTTGTTAAAATGGGTTGAAGGGTTAAGATTTCCTGATGGAATTTCATCAAACCTTCGTAGATGTGTTGACTTCAAAAATGGTAAATTGAGTGGAATGAAAAGCCACGATTGTCATATTATGATGGAGTATCTATTTCCTGTTATGTTCAAAGACCTACTTCTGTTAAAAGTTTGGAAGGTAATAACGGAGCTTAGTTTGTTTTACAAAGAGCTTTGTTCAACTACTTTGAAAGTGGAACGTTTACGAAAATTTGAAGTAGATATTCCAATATTGCTTTGCAAACTGGAGAAAATATTCCCGCTAGGTTTCTTTAATGTAATGGAGCATTTACCTGTTCACCTTCCAACTGAAGCACGATATCGAGGTCCTGTCCAATATGGATGGATGTATCCATTTGAGAGGTAAATATAAACATGTTAACAATTAATTTAATTGCATGTAAAACTATGAAATAATGTAAATTAATTTTGCATAGGTATCTGAATCATTTGAAGAAAAAAGTAAGACAAAAAGCACGAGTTGAAGGCTTGATATGTAAGTCTTACATCGAAGAAGAAGCTTCGTTCTTTTTCTCTCATTATTTCAGTGATCATGTGAATATATCATTTGAAAGTGTTCCACGAAACGACGACGGGGACGAACAAAAATCGTCTCAAACAGTTTTTTCTATTTTTAGACAACATGGTCGGCCTTCTGGGAAATGTGTTGACGTATGGCTAAATGATAAAGATCTTCATGTAGCTCACAATTATATTCTTCTAAATTGTGCTGAAGTTGCACCGTTTGTTAGGTAATCTAAAATATCAATTGGTGCTTTTTCATTTCTACATTTTTATGTGTGTATAATCTAATGTAAAACTCTATTTCTGTTTACAACATTTATGAACTTGAACATTCAAACGGAGATATCAGTAAAGAATTTTCTGCTTGGTTTAAAAATTATGTTTATGAACCCAAAAATTATGTTGTTGATGAAGGGCTGAAACATCTTGCAATGGGACCAAAAAGAATGGTCAAGACATATCCAATATATTTTGTTAATGGATATAAATTTAAAACGAAAGAATACGGTGCCGAAAAATTAACGAACAATACTGGTGTGTTCGTTAAAGGCAGTGACGATCCTGAAAATCACATCAATGATTTTTATGGCATTTTAACACAAATTTTGCAACTGACATATTTCTCACGACCCGCAGAGGATGTGTTTCTATTTAAATGCGATTGGTTTAGCAATGTTCCGGGTTCTGGGATTAATGTACATAAGGATTATAATCTGATCGAGATAAAGCATACATCGCACTATTACAAGTATGATCCTTTTGTACTAGCCAAACAAGCATTACAAGTTTATTATGCTCCTTATCTGTCTTTAAAAAGAGATAAAGTAGATTGGTCGGCAGTTTTTAAAACAAAGGCTAGGTTTACTTTCGACGGGAAGAATATTCCAGACGAAGGTGCCTATCAGGCAGAACTCGAACATAACACTGAAACAATAATTGAAGATGATCATGCAGATTTTGGACCACTGGTCGATGACGCAAATGCTTTGGTAGATGCGTTTGAGAGCGCGGAGGAAGAGATTATACAATCTGAGGCTGAATCTGAATCTGAAGAAGATGATGACTGATATAGATGTAGAGTACTAATTTTCTAGTTGTAATGTAATTAAAACCCAGCTTATTTTGTAATTCATGTAACTATGTTAATTTTTTTTTAATGTTACGATGGTTTTTTACATATTTTATGTCATATGCAGTTTTTTCTATTTATTTGTCTTAAATGTGCAATGTAAAATGTTACTCCTTGGAATATGAGACCCAATCAAATACAGGTATAAACAATTTCTCATTTATGTCATTTTTTACATCATTTATGTCACCTATTTAGCAGCTTATTATATCGTTTGTTCAAGTTTTCTTACATCTTTTGAAATGATTTGTATGTGACAGATATGTCATCTAGAGGAAACTCTTCTGGGGAGGGTTCTGGATCGCAACCCCGTGTGCGTGCAGTCGTGTCATTGGTCCCCACGAGTACTGGGTAAAAATTAAAATTTACTTAGCATGTTAATTATTTTATGTTGTACACTTATGATTATCACATTTAACGCAGGGTTTTCGATCTTCAGCCTTCGAAGACTATTTTGGCGGCTTCGACAGCAGCATATAGGTCCAGGATGTCAGCATGTTGGCCTAAGTCGGATTTGATCCCACCTCACATTCAGGAGGTCATTTGGCAGGATGTGCTAGTAAGTATTTTCTTACCTATTTTTTGTATTTTAATTTCTTTTAATCGCTGAGATATTGTACATATTTTTCTAGTAATGTTTGTTTAATATGAAATACAGGCCGAGGTGGATATAGAGACACATGATTTAGCATTGGCTCGGACATACTGGATGCAAAAAATGAGAAAAAATTATAAAGATGCTATATCAACAATGAAGAAAAGCAGGAAAAAACCTTCATGGATGGGCGATAACGTTTGGAGTGGGTTTCTGAGGTATTGGGATAGTGATAAAACGAAGGTTAGTGTACTATTTTTTTAAAAAATATATAAAATATTCAGTCGATAATTACTAAATTTAAATGTAAAGGCAGAGGCAGAAAGAAACAGTGCAAATAGAAATAAAAATCCAGTCACTCATCGAGGAGGATCCAAGTCTTTTCAGCAGTATCGGCATGAGCTGGTATTTTTTTTTTAAAATTCGACTTGTATTAAAATTAATACGCTATATAGTTTTGAACTTGTAATAATTGTTTGTAATAATCAAATTCAGGAGGCTGAGGGACAGGGTCCTGTCTCGTATATGGATGTATTCACTCGTACACATGCCGTCGAGCATGTCGACTCAGACGGGAACATCACATACACATGGCATGACGAGAAATCTAGGAAGAGTCACGTCAGATTTCATTTTATGTAGAAGTTTATGTAGTAATTGTTAAATTACTATAAAATAAGATATCATGATATTAATTTTATATACATTCTTATTTGGTCTTGCAGGAGAAGTTTATGCAGCAACGTCAGATGCGTCTAGCTGAGACTGGACATGAGCAGCTTACTACTGACGAGGAGGACATTATCTTTCAGTCAGTGATGGATCCAACGACGCGGAATAGACGTTATGGATTCGGAAATCAAGTGGTAAAGCATTTTTACCTTAATTTAATATTTAGTTATTCGCTTGGTATCTCATTCACATAATGTCTTACCTTAATTTAATATTTAATATTTAGTTATTCGCTTGGTATTCCTGAATTGATGGACTAGAGCTGATAAATCCTTACACTTTAGTTTTGGATTTTCGTATAAATATGCTACTTTGCATTTATATTATGAAAAAAGATGATTTTAGAAAATAAAGTTTAAAAGCAAAATAAAAGATAAACTTTTTTTATATTTCGTTTTTTGAAAGATAATGTAAGGACAAGAGACAATCCATTCTCTCGTCATTCCTTCACCTACCGTTGGAAACACAAAATACAAAACATAATATAAATCAAACACTTAAAGAAATGAAAAAAACTTATTTTAATAAATGAACAACGAGATTTGAACGTCTTAGGAGTATGAAATAACAAAATGTGGAAGAGTGTATTGACTCTTCACTTAGTTTGAAGCTAAACTAATTTTATTGGCGAATGTCTTTCGGAAACTTAGTATGAAATAACAGAATGGTTAATATTGCATGAAACTTTATCATTTTTAATGAAGAATGGTTTAATGGTTAATAAATTTTTGTTTTTTTAAATAATTGTTATAGTCCACCAGTCAGCAGGCACGGGGCAAACAGGCTAGAGCTGCTATAGCCTCCGCAGAGATTGAGGAGTTGAGAGCTAGGGTGGCACAGCTTGAGGAGGAGAATCGCCGCCACGCTATCGAGACTACTCAGCTTCTAGATCGACGCTTAGCGGAGTTTGCACAGGAGTATCAGCGATTCCCTTCATCAGCTGGTTATGCAGAGGATGAGAATTAGTGATGGATGGATAGGTATGTTTTGTAGTTGGGCATGCACATATATATATATATATATATATATGACTAGTTTGCTATGGTATGGATCTATGACCGTGGGTTGACATTTTGCATGTATTTTGACGGTAAAAATGATGTGGTGGATTGGCATTTTGCTTGTATTTTGATGCTAGACATGATGCGGTGGGTCGACGTAGCAAACTTGATGTATTATATGTTGTGGTAATGGTAAACTTGTTATGGTTTATTTGTTTTTTGTGGTTTTCATGATTTTTTGGGTAAGTTGGTGTGGTTTGCTTGATTTGTGTATGGAATATTGTGCTGGGATTATAGACCGATGGTCTGAATACGTGAATTGAGGTGAATGGGGGCTGGAAGGCTAAATAGCAGGAGAAATAAAAAAAATATGCAGTATTTTCGACGGCTACCAACGGCTTCCGACGGCCTACAGATACACTAAGGATTTACGGTTTCCGATGGCTTTCGACAGCTACCGACGGCCTATTGGTTCTCATATGTAACGATTTCCGATGGCCGTCGGAAACCGTCGGAAACCGATGCCAACAGTCTCAAGTCGTTGGAAATGTAATCGACGAGCTCTGTCGGCAGCCGTCGGAAACACTATTTACCGACGCCCAGATTTCCCGCGGTTTTTTCCGATGGCCCCCATCAGTTTCCGACGGCCGCCGACGGCAAAAAGCCGTCGGAAATCCGTACTTTTGTTGTAGTGGTAGTATGCCATTTTAGTATGGGTTATATGGCAGCTTGCTATCACTCATTCAAACACATTTGAATTTGTTTCGTTTCACACTTTGTAAAATGTATTATGTCTGCTATATACATTAATATTATGACTTACGATATGTGTATTGACACAAAATATGGTTTGATGCATAGTTGAAAATTATCATCCATCATTATAAACGTGGTTCATGTAATTTCAAAATTCCAAAGAAATCATAATATATAAATAATAATTGCGCAACATTCAAAAGTCATGGCCATTATTTTATTTTCACCCAAAATTAAATCCAATAGTTTATTAACTTCATTTCAAATGAAAATAGAATTCAAAATAACTTTAAACATAAAATTTATTTTATTTTATATTCCAATTTTAATTATTAATCAAATTCAATTTGGATTTCAATTATAAATTAACCAAATCCATTTCATTCAAATATTTTAATATTAAAGTTTCAATGTTCACAAACATAAACTAAATCAAAATTTTATTTGCAATCAAATTCGGGTTACTTATTGTCATAATAACTTAAATTCTATTATTGAAACAATTATATAAGTTCACACTATAGATTGTTAAATTAAAAAATGAAGTTTTTATTATAAATTTAGCAACTCAATTCTATTCAAGTATTCAAATATAAAATTTCAAATTTCAATATTTAACAGCACAAACCAAATCATAATCTCGTTAACAATCAATGCTGGTTGTAATTGATATAACAAGTTAAATTTCATTACTTTATCAATTAAAATATGTTTACATCATAAAATTACGAACTGAATCATTTTATTTTATTTAACCATACAGTATCCAAAATCATATTAAATTTTTAAAAATTTAAATGTTCGTAAATTACAGGTTGTTAAGAAATGGTATAAGACAACTATTCATATTTATGTAGAATAGTTGAACATTTATACATGTATGTAAATGTAATTTAATCAATTGGAAGTTTTGATTAATAATTGGTGTTTTATTAGAAAAAGTATCTTTTACTAATAAAAAAAGATTTAAATAATAAAAGGTTTAATTACATATAAAGGGTAACTTGTATATAAGAAGAGTATTGGAACTTAGTTTCCATCATTTGACCATTCGTTGGTTGATTATTTATTTGATAGTTAAACAATTGACAATCAAATCATGGCCTAAATGATTAATCAATTCAATCTTGGAGAGACCAGAATTGGTAAATGTTATACTTATTTACACCACTTCATGACTTAGATACGTGTTCTATCTCTTTGGAAGTGGAGATGTAGGTGATGTTGAAATCCAATTGGGGATTCATGATTATTCAAATAACGTATATTCGTTTGAAGATGCCGAACGTGGCCTCGACATCGGGAGATGACTAAAGACAATGTATGATGCATAATCTGGGTTCTGCAAACCTAGAGGTGTATTACAACTCCATATCTAGATTATGCGTACCTATATATTAGTTGGTAGGAGTTGTAATGCTAAGTTTCCACTTTATTGGGGTTCGCTCCTTTAGGCGTGGGGTCATTGTGTTTACGACTTATGTCTTATGGTATATTTTATCTGGAGATATATGATGCTTGGAAGTACGTTTCTAATCCTTGTCATAGAAGATCGATTTCAGTTTACTGGGAGGGTCTTCGTGGAAAATCCAAATGCTAATGTGTCTTAGTGGTTTTCATTGTATACATAATATGTTGGAATATGAGAAGCAAGCATTTCAGTTATGATTAATATTTATGTTCTCAACATTATACATTAAAATAACAGCTATATTTTCCTAAAAAATGATTTGGTAATCATAATGTAAAAACTCATGCCATATTTATGTATGGTCGTGGTCTTATAAGATATCTTTCTTTCCAAATTATTCTCTAAAATTAAGCAAGTTGTTTGTGATGCGAGTTTTCGCACTCTGGTATTCCAGACTGATCGGGGTGTTATTTTCTTATAATGGTCGGGGTCAGACCGAGTATATTTTCTAGATTAGTTCTATAGCTTGGAGCTTCAAGACGGAAGCGTGGGACTGAGACATATTCTTGTATTTTGTTATTACTATACTTCTGCTATGCTATATTATGTTGTTTCGTAAGTATTCCGCTGCGACATGTTGAATGTATTAGCACTTGTGAGACAATTTATTAGAATTGTCCATGTTGATTCATTTGTATTGTGCTCTGATTATTCATGAATGTATATTTTCCACTTTTCAAAGAGTATCGATATATTATATTTTATTCATTCTTATATGAGATTCTGATATATTATTTCATTTTCCCCCTTTTTGTTCTTTTTCTTTTCTTTATTTTCCTTTTTCTTTTTTGCCCCAAAATTTTGTCTTCCCAACACTTGAGTGTTCCACAAGTGGGTACCGTGGATGTATTAGTGTCGACATTCAAGGGTCGAAAGGGAGATATGTTACTTTTGGTATTGGAGGTTTGGGTTTACCGAGCATGTAACTAGGGCTGTCAATTTCTACACGACCCGAAACCCGCACGGGAATTAGCAGGTTAACCCGACCCGTTTAGTTAGCGGGTCATTTTCGGTTCAACCTGAATTTTACCCGTTTATAAACGGGTAGGTGTAGGGTTGACCCTCAAACCTGATTTTGACTCGTCAAACCCGATTATATCTTGTATATCTTTAGCACTGTCAGTCTTTTGTGTATGTTGTTAGTGTTAGTCTTTTATGTATGTAGTAATCAGTGTGCTCATATAATCTTGTGTAAGCTGTTATATTTTACTAATTTATTCTCATATGATTTTAGTTATATTTTTCTTATGACAACTGTATCTCCTCCATACTGTTAGTAATTTATGTATGCAGTAAGCTCATATATTCTTATGTATGCAGAATGATCTTTAGATATGATGGCTTCATTTTTTTATATATGTGATGCCTGTTGGTGATTTTGTAACTTGTTGTCGATTGGTGATTTTGTAACTTGCTGTCTCTTAGTGATTTAGTTCTTTTGTTGTTTATATTAATGGGAAATATTTGCCAATGTCTCAAATGGGTAAACCCGAAACGACCCGTTTAGTTAAAGGGTTAATCGGGTCGGGTTGGGTCAACCCGTTTATAAGTGGGTCTGGTTAGGGTTGAGAAAAAAATGTCCCGTTTAAAAACGGGTTGAACCGACCCATTTACAAATCAACCCGAACCCGACTTGACCGACCCGAACCCGACCCGACACGACCCTATAACAGCCCTACATGTAACAACCGGAGTTTTTAGCAATAATTAATTTAGTTATTTAATTAGACTCTGAAAATCGAATTTGACCATGAAACTTAAACCATTGCGCTAGTCACAGGGTTTTGGCCAACTTTCATGTTTGGAACTTCGCGAACGGAGTTCGTATGGACAAGTTTCCAATGAAATACGAAAATGGACAGAAAATAAACCCAAGGAATATATGTTAAATTTAATACCATTTATAACCCAGTCTACTTGGCAACTCGACCCAGAGCGGTTGACCCTGGCGGTTGACTTGGGGATCGACCCCTGTGGTCAACAACGCCCCGTGACGGTTAGGTTTTTGAGTGTATTTTTACTATATAAATTTTTATAAACAGATCTTTATTAAAGCTAATCTAACGATAGGGCCATTCTAATATCTATAAATAAAGGGTTAGATCACATTCTATTGCACACTATTTTGAAGGCAGTAGCAACTGCCATTTCCCTCTTCTTCTAAATCTCTTTTGAATCAATTCTAAATACATGTAAACTAAACAAACATAGACTGGATAAGATTAGAATCAGAATCATGTGCAAAAGGGATGGTGCTACGATTAGGCTTTCTTTCATTCATATTTCTTTCGTCTTCCCTATTTTCTTGCAGATTTACAAATCTAAAAGAATCTCCTTTTTGGAATAATGGTAGAACTGTAAGATTTGGGAATTGTAGGCCAAAAGGTTTATTCTGATTCAAATTTGGACGACTTTAAAGTAAGTGGGAAATTAATATACATCATTTATAATTACCTGATTAGTTCATTTGAAATAGATCTAAAATGTATGCCTAAAAGTTTATTATATTTGTTTTTTATTTTGTCAAATTTGATATAATAGGTAACGATTTGAATATGGAATATTTGCAGGTCTATTTAGTTTATTATATTATTGCTTACAATTGTATTTATATTTGTCTTCCTCAAAAATTGTATTTAGATTTGTTATAGCAATTGCATACACCTTAGATTTGCAAATCAGTCCAAAAACCACAGTCAAAATTTGTAGTTTTATTCTACATCCTTAGTTTTAGTGTTGATTTGTGGTTTATGTGAATTTAGATTAAAAGATCATTCCTGTTTATGTTTGATATTGTTGGGATTTCACTTGATTATTGTAGAAATGTTCTTTTTAATAAAAAAAAGACATTGTTTCAAATCAACAAGAAATTTGTACAAAACAATTAGGAAGGGATGTGTAAATTCCAGTATATTTGTATGTAGTTTATAAATACCATTCCATAAACATATATTTCTTATTTCTTCTAATTTGAAATATGTGTATATTCTCTTTTTATTATTTTGGGCAAATTTTACAATAACCGCAGTTATTAACCTTTTTATAAGATTTTGAATCCAAAATAATATTGAACATAAAAAGGTTTGTTTTGGTCGTTAGTTTAGACTAAAACATAAATGGTTAAATAAAATGTAGTAACTGCGCTAACTACGCTTATATATATATATATGTACGTATGTATATATATATATATATCCTTATCCGTCCGAATCTATGTAAATAGCGCAAATATATTATTATAACAATTTCTTATTGATATTGTACTGTGTTTGAATAGTTTCCAATTATATGGAAATGTATATGGAAATATAATCCATGATAAACGAAAATAATCCCTCCGGTTCATAATATAATACTTTTGGATGTTTGCACGTGAATTAAGAAAAGATCAAGCCCATATTTCAGTTATTAATCCATTTCTTTGCATTGACTTGTTTTTGCATTTGGCTCCTATTGTCAGGTAGTTCATTTACCCCTCTTGTTCCCATCTAACTCTTCACATAACATCTCCAAATTTTCATGAAAAAATGATGAATTTTTTGTGTTTAAATTTCATATTTTAGAATGGAGCCAAAACTAAAATTATGCAGTTTCATTTGCCTGTATAGGAAACCTAATCAAAAAATAGAAATCCTACATAAAACATATTCATGGGTTCAAGTTGTATTCATCCGCATATTGATCTGAATATTCCACCTGCGATGGATGAAGAAGAATTTCCGTCTAATCAACATCATGCAACAAAACACTGGAGGTTTGAAGGTTAAGTTGTCAGCCGTATATGGTTATCATAATCATGGTCAACAGAAAGAATTATGGGGTCAAATCAATTATTTTTCTAGTCAGGTTAATTTACCATGGTTAATGTTGGGATTCTTCAATTTGGTCTTATATCACTCTGACAGAATTGGTCCTTCTTCATCGATCACAAAAGTTGATGATGGGGTTTTTGACACCATACAAGCAGCGGGTTTACATAAGGTTCAGTATATAGGTAATAAATTTACATGGAGGGATGGACTTAATTTTAATTATCACAGCAAGATCGACATTGCCTTATCAACTCGGAATTCTTGTGTGCATTACCTACTTTCAATGCGCATATTTTAGATCATTCTACAAGTGATCACTATCCGATTTTAATCCGGTTGTTCCCACCAAGTTCTAGATAATGTAGTAGTCCTTTCAGATTCAAGAATATGTGGACTAACATGCAAGGTTATCATGATGTTGTTACTAGTGCTTGGTCTATCAATGTTGAAGGAAATAAATTAGTTTGCTAACTAAGCAAACTCAAGAATGTTAAAGCTAGTCTAAAGAGTTGGAATAAAGGGAGAATTTCAATGCAACAGGTTTTGTCTCAACTCCGAGATGATAACAATAGATATTATCAGCAGTTGATTGATAATTCGCTAGACCAAGATGTGTTAAATGATTACAAAAGAGATCTTTTCCAGTTGGAATTTGTATTACACTCTCATGCTATAGATAATCGACAGAAGGCTAAGATCAAGTGGTTAAAATTTGGTGACAAATGCACAAAATTTTTGTACTCCAAAATGACTATAGCATAGAAACAGAAACTGTTGGTCAACATAATTGATGAAAATGGTCTTAATGCAAGCTTTGATAATTTTATGAGGCAAAGAGTGGTATCATATTTTACTGAGCTCTACAATGGTACTAACATTGCTCAAAATTTTGACTATATTGTACGCAAAAAAGTTCTGTCCCATTCAGCTAGACAATTCTTAGAATCATACATCACTTTTAATGAAGATAAAGCAGCTCTGTTCCGAATTAATGAGGATAGCGGCCCAGGACCTGATGGAATCGGCTCCAGATTTTTCAAGCATCATTGGGTGCTTATTAAAGAAGATTTATTCGCTGCTATACAGGGGGTAATCGAATCTGGTCGTATCATTAAAGAGATTAATCATACTTTTGTTACATTGGTTCCTAGAAAAGATAATCCAGTATCTATTTCGGATTATTGTCTTATTTCCTGCTGCAATGTTATTTACAAAATTATAGCAAACATAATTTGCAACAGGTTAAAAGGTTATTTAAATGAATTGATTTCTCCTAATCAAAATGCTTTTATTCCTGATAGAAATATAACGGAAAATTCTCTGTTGGCACATGAGATGGTGAGATCTTTCAATCGTCAAGGGTCTAACAACATGTGTCTAAAAGTTGATTTGCACAAGGCATATGATAAAATAAATAGAGAATTTATTTTCCATATGATGAAGTGCATGAGCTTCCCTCTAAAATTGATTAATTTGATATATACTTGTATTTCTACTCCTACTTTTTCTATCTTAATCGACAGCAGCCAAAGTGGATTTATTCCTAACAATAGAGGTATACGTCAAGGGGACCCATTATCACCCTATCTTTTCGCCATTGCGATGGAATTTCTTTCCATTTATATGGATTTGGAACATATAAAGGGTAACCTAACCCCTATTTACAAATGTCAACCTAATATAAATCACCTCATTTATGCGGATGACTTACTGATTTTTGCAAAGGCCTTGGATTCTAATGCTATGACAATTTATAAAGTGTTGCTTTAAAAAAAAATGTTGGTTTAGTTGTCAGTGAGCAGAAATCAAAGCTATTCTTCAGCAAAGGCGTGCTTCGAAAACAAGAGTTGGCTAACATGTGTTCGGTGGAAAATGTTAGTCTACCTATACTATATCTTGGCTTGCCTTTAAGCATTTCTACTCTAAAAATGACAGATTATTGGACAAGATAAAGAAGAGACTACATTCATGGGAAGGTAGACTTCTCTCTTTGAGTGGTCGCTTAGAATTAATTAAATCAGTAATTTATCCGATGGTGGCGTTCTGGCTTCGGTTTTGTCAAATGCCAAGTGGAGTAATAAGGCGAATCAATTCCTTATGTGCGGATTTTTTTATGGAAGGGAAAACAACATAAAGTGGGATGGGATCAGGTTTGCAAACAAATTAAAGGAGGTATGGAAGTAAAGCTGTTGGAGGATATGAAGAGGGCAACTGAAATCAAATTTCTATGGAGACTGCTGGAAAATAATACTCTCTGGTCTAAATAGATGTGGAGTCGGTATTGCTCAGGTAAAAAAATTTGGGCCATGAATATAGACCCTAACGCATCAACTACATGGAAGACAATAATGCATGCTAGAGGGAATAGCGAGGGGATTATTTCTAAAATTATTGTCAACGGAAGAGGTACTAGGTTATAGTTCGATGCTTGGATACAAGGGGATAAATTAGTTAGTATGGTAGGATGGCATGATATGGCTACCATGTGGAGTTGCAATAAAAAGGTATCAGATATTATTTCAGGATCCGATTGGACTTTGAACTCATTAAATTTACCAGCTAATATTAGAAGGAGGATTGAAACAATTCACGTAGATAATACTGCTACTCGTGATTACTAGAAATGGATGTCGTCTAAAGATCACAAATTTACCTTTCATTTGGCGTGGGATGCCGTTAGAACTAAGTCTGCTTTTGCTGATTAGCACAAACATATACGGAATCGTTTCCATGTGCCAAAAATGTCTACATGTTCATACTTCTTTGTGATGAACAGATTAAACACATTAGACAAAGTGAGCAAGTGGTATCTAAACATCTCTACTATGTGTGTGCTGTGCAACCAGTCAAATGAATTAGGGAATCATCTCTTTTTTGAATGTGATTACTCAAGCAGCATAACATTAAGCAACATCATAATCTGTCTCAGATAAGTTCATCTCGTCTTTTAGACATGATAGATTACACTTCTAACAATAATCGAATAAGCAAAGGTAAATGCAATGTTTTTAACACTTGTTTAACTACTTCGATATGACATCTATGGTGTGAGAGAAATAACCACTTATTTTGAGGCTATCAACTTCCAGCATTTGTTTGAATGGAGCTCATCAAGCAGGATGTTGCTATTATGCCCAATAAAAACACAAGATCTACATTAAATGCCAATTTTTGACCACAGAAATGTTGTACCTGGTATTCTGGCTTCTTCGATTTGCTCATGTGGAAGATCCGACTTTGCTTGTTTATCCGATTGATCTCTTATCTTCGGTGTGTGCGCTGGTGTTCGTGTCGGCGACTGACACAGCGACGGTCTTGATCTTAGAATCGTTGGTGGAAAGTTTCAGATTTGGCTGTATTTACCGAGGACTGATTTCTTGCATTGAGTGGGGTGTTTAATTTTATTACATGTTGAGGGTCTAATTTGAAAAGTGGGTGGTGTAACTTAGGGTACTTACTTCAGCCAATACGAGTGAGTTTTGTGTCGGAGGCTGTTCACTTGTGTTGATTATAGGTACCCAATGCCACATTGGTGTATTCATTTGATTTATTTTAATAATAGTACCAATTTTCTAAAAAAAAATTGTGAAGAAGAAGATGGAATTCTTAATGAGTTGCAACAGTTTGTTTGTGGTATTTAGAGAGTATGGGAGGTGCCTATTTGTCAAGCGTCGCGCCTTTTCCAACGATTTTGAATCGTTGCTGATGGTCGTATTCTTTCACCACCAAAGGTCATGCCTTTTCCTATTCCCTAGGGTCAAAAACCGTAACAACCAATCAAATTGTCATATTTGAATTTGGAATTTAGTCTGGGTCCATTATGAGTTTGATCCAAAAATTGTGTTATTCGACTTGAAACCCGAACCCGTTCGATCAGAAGGACGATGACGGTAACTCGCATGTGCTTTGTGTTTATGCATGATTTTCCTAGTCACCACAAAGCAAACATTTGGATGTTTAGAAGACCCACTATCTTCATGAGAATTCCATATTTAAACATATAAGTTTCTTAATTCTCTTGATGCAAGACTACTGTTTTCACTTATTTTCTCTCTCTCTCTCTCTCTTTCTCTTTTTTTTTTTTTTTTTTTTTTTTCTAATAAAAACAAAACAAATGAGTAAATCTAGAAAATATCCATTAGATGTTGATTTGTTTTTGTTTTATACGTCAATGTTATAATGGTTTCTAGTTTTAAGCACGGATTTGTAAGTGAGTTCGAAAGTGAAGAACATCTTTGAATTTGAAGAAATAAAAAAGGAAACCAAAAAGAGCTATTAATTTAATAAAGGACCATGGATATGTTTTTGTAGGAAAAAATTTGTGGACGTTTTTTATTTAATTTCCTAAAATAATTTGTACTTTTTTCTTTTCCGGTTTCGTATTATATTATTCTATTGAAACTTTGCATCTGAAACAAGAAGTAGCTTTCGCAGCAATGATTTTATACCACGCTTAATTGTTGGATGGGGTTGAAAATATCCTTCAACATTACACTTATTAAAAAAATGGAAACGAAACGTCATCTAAGTTGATGTAATTGTTAATGCATTGACCTAGGAAATGAGAACGTGGTCCAGAATCCAAGTTGCTTCAGTAACCGTCATTGGTTTACTTATGGATAAAGAATCATGTACATTTAGAACTATGATATTACTATAAATACACAAGTGAAAGTATTATGTGGTTGAATTTAAGTATAAAAGCATAGTATTTGATAGTATGATTGATTTGAAAGCAATGAAAGGGTCTTTTGACTGCTTGATTACGATGGCAAGTATATATTAGAATAAATGGCTAGTTTTGGTTACAGCCTAACAAAGGCGATAAACATGAAATGGGAAAAAGAGAAAGGGAAAAAAATTAAAATAAAAGAAAAGAAAAGAAAGAAAGATATGGAGGAGCGCAGCGGCCGCGGTGAGGGCTGTCCCAATACCCACGTGGTCCGCTTTAATGGGATTTGCGATCACAGTCTGGTTGCGCGCCCACACCAGCAGTCCAACCTACCTTCCTTCCCTTGCCACGTTACTCCTCTTGACCCTTTCCTTGTCTTCTTTCTTCCTTCCTTTCTCCACCTTCTTTTCTACAATATATACCCCACTATCTATCGATTACGGAATACTATTTTGTTTGACACCACTTTACACCACCTTCCTGTTAGTGCAAATGAAGGAATCCATGTGGATTTTTCTGATTTCCACCAACAGGGGACCGAGGTAAGTGGTGTCAACAAACTCAGTCTCAATCACGCCTATTATTTTCTGTTATAACATCTTCTCTCTCTTTTTTTTTTTTTTTTTTTAAGCAAATACTATAAAAGGCCCCTAAGCAATTTTACCCATAAATAATATATTCTTTTGGATTGATCATATACTATAAAGTTGATGCTGATGTTGCTGCATGACGGTCAATCAACAGGTACATCTTTATTTTATTGTTTCCAATCGTTGCCGGCATAGAACTGATTACAGGAATCGTACCGATCCATGCCCAACGTGCCATACCAATCCAGAGACAGGGAATTGTACCGACCCCATATTTTCGTTTATGCCAATTATATCCTTCATCATGGGGTCATGCAAACCTAAGCTATAATCCATATATATTTTAATATTTATCCAATTCCAATGCTCCATTCAAGTAAATCAACCTATCCATAGTTTCATTCTACCATCTATACTCGATTCTCAAGTTATTCGACAATATCTCCAAGGTATCCGCTTTGATGGTTGAGCAATGCGTGTATGAAAGTCCAAATTGTAACGGCTTTGCAAATACTGGTTAAGACTTAATGTACGAGTCGGTACTAATCCTGATTCACCCAGACATGGGGAGCCAACCCGACCCCTTCCCTCTACCCGATCGTTGTTAAAGTTTCATGTATTTTCATTATTTTTACCTTATTATAGTTCTTTAATAAAAGTAATATAAATGGAACTTTTTAACTATAACACCCCGTAAAAATATAACACTAAATAGACACAAGTAATTAAATTAAATAGAAACAATAATAAATTAATAACTTAAAATAAGAATTTTGGATCATAAAGAATAAGGCCAAACAAATATTATTATTGTATTCGTGGAAAGATTTTGATCCGTTTTCATATTTTATTTATCAAAACCGGAGTATGTATGAAGAAGTTATTAACAAAACAAGTTGTACGTAAAATATCTGCATACAAGGTTTGAAGTTCAAACCAATTAAATATAAATATGGAATATAAATCAACAGTGATTCACATAATAAAATATTCCTCGAAGATTTGATATTGTGGGTAGATATCTATATAACAAAAAGTATTGGTTGGTTACACAAAGACATAGAGGGGCTAGGATTTCATCTCAAGGTAGACAAAGAATGACCCTGATTTGCGCACATACATCAATTCACTCGCACGATCTTCCACGTCCTTGCGATTGTTTAGAACAGCCAGTTATTCCGCATTTTTCTCTCCTCCATGAAAACCCTTTACCCTCCTTCCTCACGTTCATCGACTTAAACAAACAGTTCTTACTAAATTTTTGATCATTCATCTCTAATGTCCAATAGATCTTCTCACCGCAAAATCACGTTGAAACCATAGGCTCTCTTCCGTTAGCATAAAAAGGAGAAGAAATTTTGAACAAAATTAAGAACTAAATAAATAATCAAGGAGACGACGCGAGTTGATGGTGTCGAAAAGCAGATGAGCCTAATTTCAGGTTTTCTTTTTTAAGATATTCGCTTAAATGTGGATTTTTAGGTATTTGATGATTTACAAGTTGCTGTTGTTAATTCCTTCCTACCAATGGTTAATATGTTGCTGTTAGTTTTTACTTCATTATTCTGAAAACTTGCTTAATTAAATTTTTTGTTGTCTTTGAGGACAAGATAATTAACCTCGGTTAATTATCATCAATATTGTTTTTTTTTTTCTTGGTATAAAATTTGTGTAAACAAAAAAAAATTAATTTATAAAAAACAGAGTCGCTATAAAGAACGGAGTCTGTATAAAGAAGTTATGAATAAAACAAGTTGTACGTAAAATATCTGCATACTAGGTTTGAAGTTCAAACCAATTAAATATAAATGTGGAATATATATAAATATTGATTCACATAAAAAAATATTCCTCGAAGATTTGATATTGTGTGTAGATATATGTATACAAAGGGGGCAAGCATAGACAAGAAACAAAAACAGCTAACCGGTTTAAATAAAATAATTTATATAAAGCAACATTACAGAGATAACAAATTTCCTGGCGCAACCCTAAAAAGAGGGTAAACCTGAGAGTCGACCGCCTTTATGAATAGTGGGTGGAGGAGGTTTATTTTTTGGGGATTTATTTATAGTTTCACTTCAAATGGACTGTCTGGATTAATTCAAACCAATACTACGGTCCATATACACGGTAGCAACTATAAATAAAACGTCTATCGTCTCCCTAAACCCTACATTTTATTCTATTTTGCGCATCCATCTTGTCTCTCCACTATTTCTTAATTCTAGAAGAAAAGTTAGACTTCTTTTCTTTCTCTAACCTACGTTATATCTCTTCTATTCTAAATTCATATATAGATTTCGCAATTAATATGTATGTAAATATGAGATTCTAAATTTGATTCTCATATACATACATATACATATATATATATACACACATATATATATATATATATATATATATATATATATATATATCAGGAGAATTTTAAGAATGATTGTTCAAAGGCAAAAATCCATATTTCTTATAGATTCTACACTAAAATCATTATTCTTCCCTTTCCTATCTCTGTGAGTGAAAATTATATAAGTTTGCTATTTCATATGTCTTGTTAGTTTAAATTTGGATTATTATGCCTGAAGGAATTTGGATTCGAACAAAAACAATACAAATTCTCTAAATTCCTTAATTTTGTTGTTAGTAGAAATAGGCGATCAATTGTTGCGTTTTGAGTTAATGAAAGATAGATGTTTGGGAGTTGTGCAATTTTTGAATTTGGACTGATTTACTTGTTTGGTATAGATATCTAGAATTGTGTATACTAAAGCATAAGACTTGAGTATTGTGGAAATAATAGGTTTAAGCATCCATTTTCAATAGATGGTTTAAACATATTATTCACTAAATTAGTAAAGTCTTAAGTTTTGTATATAAAATCATATAAAAGTGAAGCAATACCAAAAGGAAGATTTTACATATATAATTGAATTATTGCACCATGTATGTCTTTTGTTGTTGAGATAATTTCAAATCTGGGTTACAAGTTTTACGTATATGTTGTTATTTCCCTTTTGTTTATTGAATATGAATATGGATATATATGTCGTATGGTGAAGTTAGGGAAACAAAATTGTATACCATGATTATGTTGTTAGGATTGACATTTCAAATGAATTAGGATGTTCATGTGAGCTTGATTTACGTTTATTTACTGTTATTTGTTAGCGTAGTTATTGTGTTATTAATACGTATTAAGTTCATATTAGGTAGCGTATTAAATTCGCTAAAATATGGAACTAGAAGTTAAGAGTTTTCATAAGAAACTTGTACATGTGTGAGTTAACAGCTTTAATTAGTATTAATGACACACATACACGAGGTTGACCATTATTTGTAGTAGAAGTCTACCCGGAATCGATCGACATATCCAACATCTACAAGTAAGATCGGTTAATGTGAGAGTTCTAAGTGTCATAGGGTATTATAATTGTTACACAAAGGCAAGGAGTTAAACCCAACTTATAGTAGAAGTCCATCTGGAATCGTCCAGCAAATCCAGCATCTACAAGTAGACGGTTTAATGTGAAACGTCTTGTGTGTATGTATGAAGTAAGTCTTCATTAAGAAGGTATTAAGTGGCTAACCAACCTGATTTGGATATTAAGTGGTTAGGATTAGGTTCATTCCTAAGGTTCACTCCTTGGTCTGAATTTCTCTTAAATAGGTATTAAATGGTCTTAATTAAAAGATATACGTTCGAGTGAGGTAGTTCTCTTCAAAAGTGTGCTTCCTTTATAGGGCTGTGTGAGGGAGACCTAGAGAAATGAGCAGTAAGAAAGCTTTCAAAGGGTTGCATGTCTAAGGGAAGTCTTAAGTGGCTTGAAGTTCATCCATAATACCAGTTAAACAGTAATGTAGGGTCCGCAGGAGGGTCTTAAACGACAATGAGTGTCTACCTAAACTGGTATTAAGTGGCAGCTTACTATTTATCATATTACAAAGAGAAAATATTTAATAGCGTTGATAATTATAAGACGGGGTCTTAAGTGAGTATAGTCTGCCATAGGGTCATAAGTGATTGAAGGAATCCGCCCTTAAACAAATATACATTTATAGTGGCCTTAAGTGACCAAATAAAGTCTGCCTCGTAGAGTATTAAATAAGGTTGCACAAAGTATGAGTTGGGTCGGGTTAAACCAAAACTTCATCCGGCCCACATAAGTATGAATTTATGATAGTTCAACCAGTATCCGACCCTATATGAGGTTGGATATGGGTTGAGTTGAAGTATGAGTTGGGTCGGGTTTAGTAGGGTGGGTTAGGTTGCATGAAACTAACAAAAAATGAAAAGGGTCCATTTGGCACAGATGCCTATTAAGTTTTAAAATTAGGCTCACATCTGGTCATAAACTTATTGTAAATTTAGTCCCTATTTTTCGAAAATTCACTAAAAAATAAAAAATAAAATAAAATAAATACATAAATTCATATTTAAATTTAACATGCATTCGACAAAAAAATCAGATAAAAAAAATATCAAACAAGGCATAAAAACGAAAAAAAATAGCAAAACAACGAAAACGCAGCAAAATGCATAATGGTATGCAAGTATTTGAAATTTCTGGCATACATCTGTGCATGTTTTCAAGTCATGCATATGTGTTTGATTTACTTGCATACATCTGTGCACATATTGTGTAATTCTTGCATAAAGTGTGCATTAATTCGCAGGCTAAATTTCACTTAGGTTTTCTTCGTCCAAATATGCAATACATGTGTGCAAGTATTTTAAATAGTTGCATACATGTATGCATGTTTCGGTCTAGATTTTCAAGCCAAAACAGCTTATGCAATAGTTGCACACATGTAATATGCAACTGATAGAATAGAACTTGTTGCCCCTATTTCATTATCCTCCACTCCTTTATATAGGAGTTCAATATTTACAGGAAATATTGAAAACAACAACATAAATCTTCTGTCATTAATATATATATTACAATGCGTAATATATATAAATGACAAATCTTCTACCATTAATATATGGTATTTATGTAATATATTATTAACATAAATACCATATATTAATTATTCTTACACAAATCTTCTACCATTAATATGTGGTATTTATGTAATATATTATTAACATAAATACCATATATTAATTATTTTAACAACTCCCCCGTAGTTGAAACAGGCTGTTGTCGGACGTTGAGGCTATCCCGAAATTTGTCAAATAGTACACGCGGAAGACCTTTTGTAAAAATATAAGCAAGTTGATAATGGGAAGGGGCATGGAGGACTCGAACTTCTCATTTAGCTACTTTTTCACGGACAAAGCGCGTATCCATTTCAATGTGTTTTGTGGGTTGATGCTGAACGGGATTACCGGATAAGTAGATAAGCAAGGGTTTAGATATTCGAAACCTGCTCTGATACCATGATAGAACTGAATTTGTTGAGACAAGTCCCACATTGGGGAATTTGTAAAATGAATCCTGTATAACTATAATGAGTTCACACTTCACATAGCCAATTGGTTTTGTGATAATCCGGGGTTCTCTAACATGGTATCAGAGCAGGTTTAATTCGTGTGCACAATGCCACACTTATCCACGTCACCCAATAAAGATCCACGTCTTAGGCTCATGATATGCCACACGTGCGGGAGCGTGTTGAGACAAGTCCCACATTGGGGAATTCGTAAAATGAATCCTGTATAACTATAAAAGAGTTCACCCTTCACATAGCCAATTGGTTTTGTGATAATCCGGGGTTCTCTAACAACAAATTTTTTGTTTTAATTTCTGTGGACTTCCGAGAATATTTCCAGATTTTAGTTTTTTTCTTTTTACTCACGAGCGCTTATTTTTGGCCAAAAAACAAAAAAGGCAGAAATATGAAAAATAGGGGGCGGGTTTACATTTAAAACATAGGAGGCATGTGAGCCTAATTAAGTTTCAAAGTAGGGATGTAAGCCTAATATTCACAAACGAAAATATGAAAGCATTTTTAAAAACCAATATTAAAATATTCAGCATGATATATTGGATTTTGCTTATCATAATGTATTTAAAATAATTTTTTTGGCAAAGCCACGTATTTAAAATAATTGATTCATTATAACACATATCTTATTATAATTTCATTGCAAAACATGTCATATGATATTAATTCACTTCATAGTAGAACAAGTGTTTCATTTTAATATACATTAAAATGCCCTTTAAAATATCTTTGCCAAATTCGATCTAGTTTGGATTGACATAAAAAAAATTGAATATTTATTATAGAATACATAAAAAATATTCTAAGATTGGACTATTTTAATTTTAAGTGGACTGATATTAAATTAGTTTTCTAATATAGCGTTGGGTAGAACAAAATATCACACCCGACCAATACAATATGAGTTACAAATTATAACACATATCCGACTCGAACTAGAGTTGGTTGATATGTAGGTTGGATTGGGTTGGTGGTCGGGTCAGATTGGATATGGGTTGTGTGCAGCCCTAGTATTAAATGATTATAAAGAATCTGTCCTTAAGCAAATGAATAACATGTAAGGTATTAAGTGGTTATAAAGAATCCACCCTTGAGCAAATGAATAATATGTAGGATTTAAGTGACTGTAAGGTATTCCACCGCATTATTATATATGTCTGATTGTGTGTTAGATACCGTAGACATAATTTGATGAATTATACTGCCAAATATAGGAAATAGTTAATCGTTAAACTTATGTGATTTTCATTTATCAGAACTTATTATTCTGACCTCCCACCTCTTAACATATAAACAAGCTAATATGTGTGAATGCTTTATTAGTGATGCTATAGAGAGTGGGGCCTACGAAGGAGGATTCATATCTATAAGTTATTATTTATGACAGTATTATGATTGTTGTTATGTTATTGGGATAATTATTATTGATGTACCTCCTATGACGGCTAAAACTCATTGCAACTGACATTTAAATGGTTTCTAATTTACAGTACATATATTTTAGATTATTATATTTTATTCCTTCCGATGTGTGAGATTCTGATTTTTGTTTTGTCTGCTCTGTTATATCCGTTAAAGTATTTCCTTAAAGGAATCAACGATCCATTTAGAATGACTTTAAATTCCGATGAGCCTTTTCTGGGTCGCAATTTAGGTCCATGCCAGGCAGACTGTTACATGTGGTTAGAGCATAGGTTACCCGATTGCGAGAAAATATACGTATAAGAGATGTAATTGTTATTTGAAATTAATAAGGCAATCTTATCCTCCTACCCATAATTTATTCCAATCGCAATAGCCATATTATCCGTCTGTATATCATCACCACATACATTGTCTTTAATTTCTCCATGCATGAACTTTTCTTCAAAATAATATAGCAATCTCAAAATGTAATTGTTTTTAGTAGTTTGATTAGTAATTAGGGTAAAAGCGGATAAGATTTGAAGTTTTTGGATTCACTACTGTTAAAATGGAAATGTAGATTAGAAGGTATCAACTCAGAATCTAATGAACTAAAGAAGAGAATTCAATGATTAACTAAACATATAAAAATAGAACAATAAATTATTTGTGTTTCTGTTCGCAGTCTAAAATAGGATAGTGAACGACAGTCATTTTATTTTACGTTGAATTATATAAATTTCTGTGAAATTGAGAACCGACATTTAGTGATAACCTTGCATGCTAAGGGTGCATTTATGACAAACTATAACTGAGCATTTGAATTGCATTTGAGTTGGGAAGATGGAGGAATGCAGTATGCTTTTGCTATTATGAATGGAGTTTTTTGAATGGATCATTTAAACATAATATTTAATTTGCATTTTTTTTATATAATTAATTGTTTTGTTGTGCAAAATACGCAATTAATTAAAAATGAAATTACAACATAAAATTAAAATTCATGAAAATTAATTATACAATACAAGTAAATATAATTAAATGATATCAGTGAAATCATGCTGTAATAATATCATTTCTTATGCAATTTCTAATTATTATCATTCATTGCTTAAATGTCATTGGACATATTCAGTTATTATGTTTGGTGTAGATCTCATACTATAATATTCCTAAAGGTTTTCCTCTAGAATAAGATCAAAATCATCACTATAAGCTATAAAATACGAATCACCATTGTTGTATTTGTGTATGAAAGTGTAAAGAGCCAATGTAGTTACGACAACTTTATTTGAGTATCGAATGTGTATATTGGCCTATTCTTCAAATTGACAAAATTTTCTTTAAAATTATAATTATCATCTCAATTGTCAAATGTAAACTCGAATGGTAGAAAATAAAATTTAAAATTTATAAACGTTAATTTATTTTGTGATTTTACGAAAATGAAGAATATGATATATATATATATATATGCTATTACGATACAGTGGAAAATTACTAGTTTGAGTCTGATATCCTGAACCAAATATATAATACTACCCAGGTGGTGACCGAGGAATGTTGGATTTTTTATCATATACCACTTAATTAAAAATTCTACTATCATGCGGATTACATCCCAACCAGCCATCATATAAGTGAATTATACATCAAATGAGCGCACTACGAAATTCAGTATAATATAACGTTTTTGTCCTATAACATGGAACTACTTGATTTGTGTGAGAACCAACTCAATTCCTAAAATATGGGTTGAAGCAATTTGAAGTGATCGCGAACAAATTAAATTGAGGGTTTTGTAGCTTGATAATATCAACAATGATTAATTACACAACATCTAAAACAACATAAAAACAAACTGAAGTTGTGCTACATAACATATGAAAATTTTCGTTCATTTGTCGATGTTGATGGGCAAAATTGTCGCACTCCAACACCCAATGTGTACGTGTGAAAATCCAAATAAGTATTAAATAATGCAAATGCAGGGAGACACAGCTTTTATAGTGGTTCGGCACTAACACATACGTCCACTTTATAATCATCATTCATCATATCTTTGGTTGATTACAAAGTTATGCAAGTTTGGACAATAGCTAAGTTCAAAGTGTTACAATAGAATAACAAAATATATGTTTGTTCTACACTTTGACCAAATTGCCATTCTTCTTCTTCCTTGAGATGAGTTGACTTGGTTAACTATAAGCAAAACAAGCTTTAATGTCCAAGAGGTCTAAAGACCTTGCAACTGTGCTTGCTAGTGCCCAACAAGCTGTGGAATATATATGCACCTCCTTTCAATTATCCATGCCATGTCCAATGGCCATGGAAGAGGTGTTGGAAGCCATTAATGAGCGTTTGGAGCTCTTAAGATCCAAAAATTCCAAGGCAGAAGGATCCATATGAAGGCCAAGGCTTGGGGTATTTATATGAGGAAGGTTAGGTGGGAGTAGGTGAGCAGCGGGACCTACAGAAGCCATTTTCGCACCCCCTAAAACAGCTAACATCGGAAAATTCGCACCCCCGGTGCAGGGTTCAAAATTTCGAACCCCTCCTGGAGGTTTGAAATTTTGTACCCCCGAGGGGGGGGGGGGGGGCGGGTTCGAAATTTCGAACTCCTCCTGGGGTATGAAATTGATGAGGAGGAGGCCGAACTTCTTGGTGCTGAAACCTTGTCTCTTTTTGGGTGTCGAAGCTCCTCAATGCGAAGTGAGTGAATCCGTAGTTTTGCTGGTCCGAACTTCTTGGTGCTGAAACCTTCGGCTCGGAGCACGGCTCGCCTCCAGCTTGGATGAAAGTTTACTTAAGAGTTCATTGGGCCCGTAAGAGGCCATCTGATAGAGATTACGAGTCTCCTTGTATTTGCGACGCAACTTCGACCCTGCTGCTTTGTGTTTTTTTGACGCTTGATCACGTCGCTCGCCAAATACTTGACGTGTGACAACTTCGACAAAAAAGTGTGTCAACAGTCGATTTGAGAGAAGGTTTGATATATATATATATATATATATAGTAAAGATGTGTTATACAAGTTTAAAAATATGGGCAGATTTAGAAATGAGATGATTATATTTAAGTCACCATTTTGTTATGACATAGGATAAGAGGGGAAAATGTTTAAAATAAAACATTTTCTTTATATTTTAATGAAAAGAGAAATCAGACCTTGACTAACCATTTTACAACCCTAGCATCAAAAGGAAAATGGGGTAAAATATTAAGTGAAATGCTCATACATTTGGCATAATTTGCTCGTGGTAAAAATAACACCAGGCAACACAAAACCCTAGGAATCAAAATTGTATAAATGAGGGGTATACTAGTATAATTTGGTCGCCCAGAAAACTAAGAGAAAGTTTATAATAAACATATTCAAATACAAGGAAAAAGGCTTGTGGAGTAAGGCAGAAGCTCTTTGCATTTTCCAGTTAAGCGGAAGAAGATTTTGGTTAGCAATCTCACTCAATATACATGGCATTAAGTCCTAAACAAAGAGGCAGCCAATACTTTCATATCAAATACGCTTGTGGTTAAAATCTTTATAGATGAATGCTTTATGACCTGTATGATTTAATACAATTTTATTTCTTTGCTTGAATGCACTCAAGATTGTTCTGATTTATTAAATATAAAGGTTTTAAAATCCTAAACAGTTTTACTCAGGAGCTAATGCAAGTGATAGTGATATATGGCAAACATTCAGGAAAAAAAACTATGGGTTGCAATATACTTATGTATAGGTGTTGAGGCCCTAATGATTAAATGTTTAAAGAGTGCAATAGAACTTCTATGTGCTGAGCTCTTTAACAAATGACTGGAAACTATGATTCAATTGGGTTTACACTCTTTGAAACTAGCTTAATCATAGTGGCTTTAGTAAATAAAAATACCCCAAAATGCCATATACCAATGTCAAATGCAAATGAACACATATTTATTCATTTTTGAGGAAAATCCACATGTTCAAGTTCTTTGATGGTTATATACTGGTCGTTTTATTTTGTTGGTTGAATGTCTATTTGATCCTTTCATGTAAATTTATTAGAGCACCGTGTGATGACTTATGGTTGATATGTTATATCAGAATTCATTTTAGTAAATAAACTAAGAAATATTTGTCAAGAAGGCTGTTGAATGGCTTGTACTTGAGCTACAAGTTTGACACATGACTTGATTAAGTCCTTAGATCTTTGTGTAATGATGTGAAATAGATCATTACAGCGTGTCCCAGTGATTCATATGTGCATATGAGATCAGGATATGAATTGCTAATCCATGAATGAACAAGGCACTTGAGTTTTCCTGAATATTATGATATGGAAAAATCCGATAGCAAGTATATAGGTTAGACAACCAAAGAACATGGCAGGATGATCAAGAGCACCACCAATGGTAAATATGCAAGAATTGGTAAATGCTTTGAGAGAAGGGATAGGGCATAGGCAAGAAAATCCACATGAAGAACTCTCAAAATTGCTAAAGACTTTTACCAATCTGGGAGGCAAAAGCTTTTAGGGAACATAAAGTGTAATGGAAATCCAAGTTTGGCTTAGAACATTGGATAGGGTTTTTGGAGACATGCAATTAGATGACCAAAGGAGGAGGCAACTAGCTTCCAGACAGTTGAAAGGAGTGGTTTTAAGTTGGTTGGAAGTGATCATTGCAGGAAGAGTTAAAAATGAGATTACATGGTACCAATTTAAGGACCTGCTTGAGGCCATATTTTTTCCTGCATCTGCAAAAACAACATTTCTTGAAGATTTCATAAAGCTTAGGCAAGGAACTTTAAGTGTCATGGAGTGCAACCAGAAATTTGAATGATTATCCAAGTATGGAGCCATGCTAATAGCTGATGAAGCTTCTAAGAACGGCAGATACATCAGGGGATTAAATCCAAGCTAGAGTAGAGTTATGCTGCCATATGTTGACAAAACTTTTGGTCAAGTCATGGACCTAACCTTGAGCTTTGAACAACATGACAAGGAGAGGGAGAAATAAAAAATTTCAAGAACAATAACTATAAGGAAGGGAAAGGAGGGTAATCACCCCAATGATAAGAAGAAGGAATACACTGGAAACAAGAAGACCAGTGATGCTAAACTAAATGAAGCTAAGAAGTAAATAGTTTGTCATCACCATGGCAAGGAAGGGCATATTAAACCAAAGTGTCCAGAACTAAGTGGAAGAGCCTTCAAGTGCTACACTTGTGGAAAAGAAGGCCATCTGAACAAGAATTGTCCTGAAAATAAGCAGCAAGGAAAAGTGGCAATTCCGAAAAATAAAGGCAAATCCAAAGTGGAGTCTAATGCAGAAAATGTGGGGCAAAAGGTACATTATTTATTTCCCAAATGCCTATACCAGTAGTGTTTAACACAGGAGCAACTCATTCACTAATCTCTCATGACATTGTTAAACTGTTAAAGTTGAATTGCATTTTTGTAGAAAAACCTTTACTCAGAAAAAGTCCCGTAGGAAGTCCTTGTGTCTTAGATATGGTATGTATGGATGCAGAATTAATTATTGGGGGAAATATAAAATATTTCCAATTTATATGTTTTAAATTACCCAAATATAGGTGTTATGTTGGGTGTGGACTGGTTAAGGCAACATAAGGCTATGACTAATTTAGAAACAACCACTATGTAATTCAAAAATAATAGAAAACAAAGAGTTACTATTCTTTGTGAGTCTACGAAAGAAAGAAGTTCATTTCATTTATATGGGTTGAATGGTGAAAATCCTGAATTTTCAACTGAGAAAATTCCCATAGCAAATGAGTATTTGGATGTGTTAGGGGAAGTAAAGGGTACCCCACATTATAAGCCAGTAGAATTTCAAATTAATATGACTCCAAGAGCATGTCCAGTCATTAAGAAACCGACAAGATTGGGGACAAGTGATTTAGAAGAATTAGAAGAGAATGGTTTTATTATACCAAGCCATTCTTGCTGGGGTGCACCAGTGGTGTTTGTGAAGAAACAAGTGTGTTCTTTAAGGCCGTGCATAGATTATAGAGAACTAAATAAGGTAACCATCGAAAACAAATCCCCATTACTAAGAACTGGTGATCTTTTTTGTCAATTGGTTGGATCAAAAATATTTTCAAGGCTAGAGTTAGCCTCTGGTTTTCATCAAATGAAAGTGGAAGAATCCAACATAAAATACACAACATTTAACACTAGTGAAACACCCCACCTTCGTTAAGGTCACTCACAAAGGGAATGCCTTAACTTTGGTGGAGCATTATAGGTAAAAGACAAAGAAAATTTACAAGACAGAGATATATAAGCAGCGGAAAAACTAATTTTATTTCAAATGTGGTTCACAACAAAACATTACAGCAAACTGTTTCAAACCAACTTCCAAATCACTACATCAAAATCTCTGTCTTGATTATTACATAAAGAAGCATAAAACACAATAAAACTGCATAAATCCCCAAGTAGTAGTGTGCCCAAAGCCATAGCCAAAGATAAGAAGTTCCAAGCTATACATCACAGAGTCTTCAAGCTTGGAAAGATGAACGGTCCAAATTAAGCTGAGTTATTCCCTCCCTGGGTACCGAAAGGGGGGAAACGGAAGAAAAGAGAGTGAAAGAAAATGGGTCAGACATAAGTCTGGTAAGTCCAGTGATTATTCAGCATGTAAATTGATAAGAGAATCATGACTTGAATAAGCTGGACACATGACAATAATAAGGAAATAAGGTAACATAGGATAAGGTAAGATAAACAGGGCAAGGAAAACAAGGCAAGATAAACTAATCATACTAACACACTTATGTCCATATTCTCTGCACCTACTAGATATTTCAACCATTATCATGAGTTCAAACCCAGTGATCCCTTTTCATTGATCGGCTCCTACTCGCACGTGTTTACCACTTGTGTCATACGGCCCTGCTTGATTGTAGATACCTGTGCTGGTCCCACCATGGGGTGTATCAAATCCTGTGGTGGCAATCCGACACGATTCAAGATGCACAGTGTATAACTACTGATGTCCAGTGCCTGCTTTTTCCACTCCGGAGTACGTGCACGCCGTACTCCATTGGAACCTACACTGAGGCACCAACCACCGTCGTTTTGACTGCTTATAATCAGCCCAGTAATCGTGCACCACCCTGCCTAGCTCAGGGTACCATGATACATCTATGTCGGTTACTGTTGAAATGGGTCCTCGTTACTAGGGTTTCCTAGTCAACATGTTAAATTGGTTAAGTGTCAAAGTTAACCTAACCCCACCCATTAGTTTAGTTAACATGTTGCATTGGTTAAGTGTTGCCTTAATTAACTTAACCCTACCATTCCTGACTTAGCTTAAATTCATTTATTAAAGCACCAACCACTCACATTAGACAAGTATTGTTGTGGTTACTAGATGTGTCGGTCGGGTTCGGGCAGTTTTACAGCGCAACTCAGTCTAACCTCGGGTTCCTTTGGGCTCGATGCACTAAACCCCCACATTAGATATATATTGTTACGGTTACTGGATGTGCCGGGCGGTTCCGAGTAGTCTTACGCCGTAACTCAATCTAACCTCGGGTTAGGCATATTCGTCTTTTCTAAATTTATGTATTTACCTCTTTATATTTATATGTAAATTATTGTCATTTAAGTCAAGCCCCACTTTCCTTTTTAAATCAAGTTCATAATTTTAGGTATAAAAAATTATACCACTTTATGCCATAAAACATTTACATGTTCATGAGCCAAATATGCCAATTATATATAATTTCATATTTTCCCCTAACGTTACCCCCGTTAAACATTCGCATAAATCACGTAAAATGTTAGGCTTGATACACAACCTAACTTATACACAAAAGGGGAAAAGAGGAACATGTAATAATTCCAACATCATAAAAATATGGGTCTAACTACACATGTGTCACATGAATATGGCATAGAACAATACACTCATTATGAACATGCAAATTTAGATCTACTCAACATGAATCATGAAATAAGGGTTTTACATAGAACTACATAAACTTAACATTAGGCAAGTAATTGTGAACTTCACAAATTAGTTGGATCTAATCTAACATGAACCTAATCATATTAGCATGTAGTTTGGGTTATAGATGTGAACATGGTTGAACCTGCATAAAATTCCCAAATTGACATACAACATATAGATGTCATTACCAAATCATGCGACATAAAATGTCATCGCCCAATTATACAATATAGTATGTCATCGCCTATTTACACAATATGATATCCATCGCCAAATTATACAATATGGAATGTCATCGCCAAATTACACAATATGATATCCATCGCCAAATTATACAATATGTTATGTCATCACCAAATTACGCAATATGATATTCCATCGCCAAATTATAATATGTCATTGCCAATTTATGTCATCGCCAAAATATACAACATAATATGGATCTATTTCAAAGCATTTAACATTTATCATTATATTACATACAACATGATCACAAACATGATAAGAGTCATGGTCTTAATCAATCTAGTTTTAACAAAAAGGATAGGCATAGATTTACATTAGGCGATGTTCTACATCCAGTTATTTAGTCACAATCCAAATATCGTTTAGGTCTAAATGATAACTGGACTTACAAAAAGGAGGCTAGTTTTGAGTTCTGGGATTCTGTATTCTGAATTTGAATAGCTCTCCTTTGTTGTAGACGTTGAATTCTCTTAGTTGAATTAGATTTGATTTGCAATTCCTACTTGCTTTCTAGTTGAATGAGATTGGCGGCTAATCTAGGTTGAGTGTTGACAGCATGACGGTCTTAGGAATATTTTTATGTGGCTTTAGGGTTTAGATTTAGGTTGCTTATATAGAAGTTTGATTTAATAGGAGCCGTCAGATTAACCTAGAGCAAATCAAAGCCATTCAACCCTAAGAGAACCAACCAGAATGTGCCACGCAAGCCCTAATGACACAATAATTCGTCACAGGAGAAAACACGTCAGATTTCAGATCTAACACGAGGGGGAGGTCGACCCCCAGGTCGACCTGTATGGGGGGAGGTCGACCCCCTGGTCGACATCCTGGACGACCTGGCCTTGGGCGGAAAGTTTTCCGCCCAGCCCGCTTCTGACTTTGAATTTTGAATTTTGGATTTTCTGAACTTTATTCTGAGCTGTTTATTTTAAATTCTGAATCTTCTGATGGTCATAACTCCTTCATATCGATTCCGATTTACGCAAACTCTGACTCTATCTCCAGCAGAATTCCGAGACGAACGCAATAGCGTAACCCGTTTCCCTTAATTCTCACATTTGTAATTATTTATTCTTTAATTCGTTACTTTAATGTTTACAGAAAATACGGGGTGTTGCATTCTCCCCTCTTTAAAGGATTTCGTCCCCGAAATCTTCAAGTCAAGAAGAACGTATATCCAACCATCCAATCGTCCATCTACTCAACCATCAAACACAGGCGTCCATTCTCCTTAAAAGACTTCTAATGCTTCATGATCATATGCATAGTGTGTGTACATGTCCTTATCTAATGCAAAATCAGGCGGTCTACTGATTCAGTTGACCTCCTTAATGCAAGTCATGTCGGTGCCATGAGTCCATTATATATGCAATCATCCCTAATCATACTTTTTACATGAGTGCACAATCATCCATACAAATGCAATGTCTATATGATAACACATCAAGTTTCAGTCATATACAAGTACATATATGCATATGCAATATGAAAGTGACTGAGCCGATCTAACACCTAATGTGTGTGTTTATGCATCCACGAGCAACCACTAGCAACCACTTGCAACCATCAATCATAACATGTTTCAAATACATGTTTTTATCCATTGGTTTCTACCTAAGGATCGAGGATAGCACCGAGGCAATATACTAAAGAGATAGATACGAGCATGAACAACTTAAGGGAAAAGAGATCAAAGATGTACCCGCAAAAAGAAAAGGGTAGGCTGCACGTATCATGGCCTCAGTCTCCCAAGTCACGTCTTCCTCAGCGTCACTCCATTGAACTTTAACAAGTTTGACTTCGCGGTTGCGTAGCTTTTTGACTTCTGTACCCAAGATACGAGTTGGAACTATTCTCACAGTCGCCTCTCGTTCTACTTCTACGTCCTCTAATATGCTTGGTTCTACCACTTCCGCAGACTCATGTAGGCACTTTCGTAGGTGAGAAACATGAAAGACATTATGAACTCCAGCCAATCTTTTGGGCCGCTCTACTCTGTAAGCCATCTTCCCCATCTTTTCAATGATAGGAAACGGCCCTACAAATCTTGGTGCCAACTTTCCTGCGGACCCGAAGCGAACGATGTTCCTCAAAGGAGATACTTTAAGGAAAACCCTATCCCCAACCTCAAACTCAAGGTCGGTCCTTCTTTTATCTGCGTAGGACTTCTGTCTATCTTGGGCAGTCTTCATTCTTCTTCGTATCAAGTCCACTTTCTATGAAGTCTCTCTAATCATATCCGGTCCAAGTATGAGCTTGTCTGTAGCCTCCCGCCAACAAGTTGGTGATCGACATGGTCTTCCATATAAAGCTTCGAATGGTACCATGTCTATGGTGGCTTGGTAACTATTGTTGTAGGAAAACTCCATCAAAGGAAGATGATCTTCCCATGTTTCTCCAAAGTCAAGAATGCATAGTCTCAAGAGGTCTTCTAATACCCTGTTCACCCTTTCCGTCTGACTGTCGGTTTGAGGGTGATAGGTCGTACTTAAGCATAGCTGTGTTCCTACAGCCTCTTGGAAGCTCTTCCAAAACTCGCTCATAAAGATAGGATCTCGGTCACTTACAATGCTGGAGGGTATCCCTTGGAGTCGAACTATCTCTTTAAGGTAAATGGATGCTAAAGATGAGGCACTCCTTCTACTCTTAACGGGTATAAAGTGAGCGTTTTTTGTGAGCCTGTCCACTATTACCAAATACTGGTATTGCCCCTTCTTGACCTAGGCAGACCATCAATAAAGTCCATTGAAATGCTATCCCATTTCCACTGCGGGCTTCTAGAGGATGAAGCAAACCATCAAGCTTCTTTTTCTCCGCCTTGACTTGCTGGCATATCAAACACTTAGCGACGAATTCAGCCACATCCCTCTTCATGCCATTCCAAAAGAAAACTCTTTTTATGTCTTTATACATTTTGTCTCCACCTGGCTGTATGGTTAACTTGGAATGGTGTGCCTCTTCGAGAACCTTCTTCACCAAATCCCTTGCTTGTGGGACGCAAAGCCTTCCATCCCGGCTTAACCAACCTTTATCATCGATGGAGTATCTATTGAGTTGACTAGAAGTCTCACCCCTAATTAACTTGTCAATCACATCAACTAGCTGGGGGTCTTCACGTTGTGCGGTTCCTATTGAATCCAAAAGAGTAGGCTGCACTTCTAGCGATGCTAACAAGCTAGCCACATGATCGAGGGAGGGTCTAAAGTAAAAATTGGCTATGTACTCCAAGCTCTGCCTTTCAACAAAGAGAGGGCTTAAGGTCAGCTTCTTTCTACTCAAGGCATCTGCTACTACATTGCCTTTGCCAGGGGTATAGGAAATCTCGAAATCGTAGGATGCCAAGAATTCCATCCACCTTTGTTGCCTAAAGTTAAGATCTTTCTATGAGAAAAGGTACTTTAACGATTTATGGTCAGTATACAATTCAAACTTCTCACCTAGGAGATAATGGTGCCAAAACTTAAGCGCAAAGACGATGGCAGCCAACTCTAGGTCGTGGATTGGGTAAATTTTCTCGTGTACTTTCAACTGCCTGCCTCCATAAGCTACTACCTTCCCTTCTTGCATCAAAACAACACCTAGTCCCGTACCACATGCATCCATGTATACGGTAAACACCTTGCTCCCATCCAGCAATGTCAGAACTGGGGCTGTTGTTAGAGCTCTCTTTAATCGTTGGAAAGCAATATCGCAATCCAAATCCCAATTGAAAGTTAGGTTCTTCTTCGTCAACTTTGTAAGCGGAGCTGAGATTTTCGCAAAGTCCTTGATGAACTTTCGGTAAAAGCCCGCTAGCCCGAGGAAACTCCGGACCTCAGTCGCATTTCGTGGAACCTTCCAATCTTGCACCGCAACTACTTTTGCGGGGGTCCATGGCTAACCCTTCCTTGGATACCCCGTGTCCAAGAAATCTTACTTCCTCTCTCTAGAACCGGCTTTTGGAGAATTTGGCTTTCAACTGATATGCTCGAAGAGTGTCCATGACTTCTTTTAAATGCTAAGCATGCTCTTCCTCACTCTTTGAGAAAATCAAAATGTCATCTACGAAAACCACCACAAACTTATTGAGGAACTCCCTGAACACCATGCTCATCAAATCAACGAAGTAAGCGGGTGCATTTGTCAGGCCGAAAGGCATGACAAGCCACTCGAAGAAACCATCCGGAGTTCTGAACGCGGTCTTATAAATGCTGTCTTCAGCCACTCTTAGCTGATGAAACTCGATAGCTAAATCTAGTTGGGAGAAAACCGATGCACCTACAAGATGATCGAACAAGTCATCTATTCTTGGAAGTGGGTGCCTATTCTTCTTGGTCAGCTTGTTAGCTCCCTATAGTCAACGCATAGGCGAAGCGAACCGTCCGCTTTAGTTGCGAACACTACTGGAGCACCCCATTCAGAAATACTCCGCCTTATAAACCCCTTCTCAAGCAACTCTTTAACTTGCTTGCTGAGTTCTTTCCTCTCCCTTGGAGCCATGTGTCTAATGGGTAAAGTAGTGGGTTTTGCATTATCAATGAGGTATATGTAGCAGTCTATCTCCCGCTTCGGAGGTAACCCTTTAACCTCTTCAAAGACATTCGAGTATTCATGGACTACTCTAACAGACTGCAAATTCTCAATAGACGCATCAAGAGATTCTGGATAGCTAAGCATAACAGAGTTCATAGGATTACAAGAAATTTCGAGAGTGTTAGTGAGGCGAGTCATGAGTCTAACCACTCTCCTTTCACAATCGAGGACGACACCATTACTGGATAGCCAATCCATGCCTAGAATCAACCCGTAGCCCTTGAAGCCCAAAACATAGGCATTGCATCTAAACCCCACACTTAGTATAGAAATTTCCAAATCTAAACAAATCATTGACAAATAAGTTGAGCCCTCAATTGGATTTGAAACAACCAAGGGATCCTCTACTAAGTTGGTGTCTAGGTGCAGAGATTGAACTGAAGCAATAGATATAAAAGAGTGCGATGCGCTAGAATCAAAGAGTGTACGAACAAGATGATCAAAAAGATAAACTAAACTCTCAACATAAACATTTCTACCTCGTTCTTGCAGAGGTTCCATGAGAGCGTAAACCTGCCCTCCAGAAGTAGATCCAGTTCTCTGCCATTGCCCTTGCTTTCTTAGGAAGTCCCTAGCCATGTGTCCTGCCTTGCCGCAATGGAAACAACCACCCATCTTCCTTTTCTTCTTCCTGCAGTCCTTAACCAGAAGTCCAGGAATGCCACAAAAATTACACTTCCTCTTGTCACGGGTTTTGTTGTTCTTCCCGCCCTTCTTGGAATCTGTTTTCTTGCTCTGTAATCCTTCCCCTTTCTTATCCTGAGGTGCTTCCACCTTTGTCTCTTTCTTGCCAACCTTATCTTCTTCTTGTAACAGTGCCATGTCCACCAGTCTCTCAGAAGTCGCACCCATAGGTATATGGGACATAGCTACGCTATGCAGTGGCTCATTTAACCCTTTAACAAGGCAGAGAGCCTTCTTATGTGGAGTGTTCAATAACTCCAATCCGAACCTAGCCAGTTGATTGAATTTGTTTAACGTATTCCTTGACCGACATACTTCCTTGTTTGAGAGCTAAGAAATTCTCCATCTGTAGGCTTCGTTCAGCTCGTGAGAGGAATTTCATTTCAAACCTTATTCTGAAATCCATCCAAGTTTCAACGGGTCTTTCAGCGTTAGTAACTTCCCATCAATAGGAAGCTTTGTCTTTGAGCAACCATACAGCCAACTGTATCTTCTGTCTATCATCCACTTCGAAGATATCAAACAAATCCTCAGTTTCTTTGAGCCAGTTTCTTGCTTCCACGAAGGATTCATTTCCATTAAAGTTCTTTCCACCCACGGCTCAAAAGTCCCTATATATTTTTGAGAAAGCATTTGCACGAGGAGGAGGAGGAACTGCAACAGCTGGGGGAGGAGGAACGTCTGCTGGGCCTGCGGCATTAGCCCTAGCCTCTAGGTACCTTCTGAACCAGCCAGGTACCGACACACCCTCTGGAAGGTTAAGATCCCCATACATGCTGAAATGAAAAAGGAAAGATTCAAAACAAAGGAAAAATAGATAGTGCATATGGCTTTGGGGGATTATGCCTTTTTTTAAAAAAATAAAACACTTTTTCTCGAAAATTGCTTCTTATATTTCTTTTTGAAAAATAGTTTTCAAAATTTTTATCTGATCTGGTAAACCATTGCTCTGATACCAAGTGAAACACACCGCCTCCGTTAAGGTCACTCACAAAGGGAATGCCTTAACTTTGGTGGAGCATTATGGGTAAAAGACACAGATATATATAAGCAGCGGAAAAACTAACTTTATTTCAAACGTGGTTCATAACTAAACATTACAGCAAACTGTTACAAACCAACTTCCAAATCACTACATCAAAATATCTGTCTTGATTATTGCATAAAGAAGCATAAAACATAATAAAACTGCATAAATCCCCAAGTAGTAGTGTGCCCAAAGCCATAGCCAAAGATAAGAAGTTCCAAGGTATAGATCACAGAGTCTTCAAGCTTGGAAAGATGAACGTTCCAAATTCAGCTGAGTTATTCCCTCCCTGGGTACTTGAGGGGGGGGAACGGAAGAAAAGAGAGCGAAAGAAAATGGGTCAAACATAAGTCTGTTAAGTCCAGTGATTATTCAGCATGTAAACTGATAAGAGAACCATGACTTGAATAAGCTGGACATAGGACAATAATAAGGAAATAAGGTAACATAGGATAAGGTAAGATAAACAGGGCAAGGTAAACAAGGCAAGATAAACTAATCATACTAACGCACTCATGTCCATATTCTCTGCACCTACTAGATATTTCAACCATTATCATGAGTTCAAACCCAGTGATCCCATTTCATTGATTGGCTCCTACTCGCACGCGTTTACCACTTGTGTCATACGGCCCCGCTCGATTGTAGATACCTGTGCTGGTCCCACCATGGGGTGTCTCAAATCTTATGGTGGCAACCCGACACGATTCAAGATGCACAATGTATAACCCCTGATGCCCACTGCCTGATTTTTCCACTTCGGAGTACGTGCACGCTCGTACTCCGTCGGAACCAACACTGATGCACCAACCGTCGTCGTCTTGACCGCTAATAATTAGCCCAATAACCGTGCCCCACCCTGCCTAGCTTAGGGTACCATGATACATCTATGTGGGTTACTGGTGAAATGGGTCCTCGTTACTAGGGATTCCCAGTCAACATGTTAAATTGGTTAAGTGTCCAAGTTAACCTAACCTCACCCATCAGTTTAGTTAACATGTTGCATTGGTTAAGTGTTGCCTTAATTAACTTAACCCTACCATTCCTGACTTAGCTTTAATTCATTTATTAAAGCATCAACCACTCACATTAGACAGGTATTGTTGCGGTTACTGGATGTGCCGGTCGGGTTCGGGCAGTTTTACACCGCAACTCAGTCTAACCTCGGGTCCCTTTGGGCTCGATGTTCTAACCTCCCACATTAGATATATATTTTACGGTTGCTGGATGTGCCAGGCAGTTCCGGGCAGTCTTACACCGTAACTCAATCTAACCTCGGGTTAGGCATATTCGTCTTTTCTAAATTTACATATTTACCTCTTTATATTTATATGTAAATTATTATCATTCAAGCCAAGCCCCACTTTCCTTTTTAAATCAAGTTCATAATTTTAGGTATAAAAATTTATACCACTATATGCCATAAAACATTTACAAGTACACGAGCCAAATATGCCAATTATATATAATTTCATATTTTCCCCAACGTTATCCCCGTTAAACGTTCGCATAAATCACGTAAAATATTTGGCCCGATACATAGCCTAACTTATACACAAAAGGGGAAAAGAGGAACATGTAATAATTCCAACATCATAAAAATATGGATCTAACTACACATGCGTCACATGAATATGGCATAGAACAATATACACTCAATTTTGAACTTGCAAATTTAGATCTACTCAACATGAATAATGAAATAGGGGTTTTACATAGAACTACGTAAACTTAACATTAGGCATGTAATTGTGAACTTCACAAATTAGTTGGATCTAATCTAACATTGACCTAATCATATTAGCATGTAGTTTAGGGTCATAGATGTGAACATGGTTGAACTTGCATAAAATTCCCAAATTGACATACAACATATATATGTCATTACCAAATCATGCGGCATAAAATGTCATCGCCCAATTATACAACATAGTATGTTATCGCCTATTTACACAATATGATATCCATCGCCAAATTATACAATATGGAATGTCATCGCCAAATTACACAATATGATATCCATCGCCAAATTAGACAATATGGTATGTCATCACCAAATTTCACAATATGATATTCCATCGCCAAATTATAATATGTCATTGCCAATTTATGTCATCGCCAAAATATACAACATAATATTCAAAGCATTTAACATTTATCATTATATTACATACAACATGATCACAAACATGATAAGAGTCATGGTCTTAATCAATCTAGTTTTAACAAAAAGGATAGGCATAGATTTACATTAGGTGATGTTCTATATCCAGTTATTTAGTCACAATTCTAATATCGTTTAGGTCTAAATGATAACTGGACTTACAAAAAGGAGGCTAGTCTTGAGTTATGGGATCTGTATTATGAATTTGAATAGCTCTCCTTTGTTGTAGACGTTGAATTCTCTTAGTTGAATTAGATTTGTTTTGCAATTCCTACTTGCTTTCTAGTTGAATGAGAATGGCGACTACTCTAGGTTGATTGTTGACAGCATGACGGTCTTAGGAATATTTTTGTGTGGCTTTAGGGTTTAGATTTAGGTTGCACATATATAAGTTTGATTTAATAGGAGCCGTCAGATTAGCCTAGAGCAAATCAAAGCCACTCAAACCTAAGAGAACCAACCAGAATGTGCTACGCAAGCCCTAATGACACAGCAATTCATCATAGGAGAAAACACGTCAGATTTTAGATCTGGCCCAGAGGGGAGGTCGACCCCCAGGTCGACCAGTATGGGGGGAGGTCAACCCCCTGGTCGACCTCCTGGTCGACCTGGCCTTGGTCGGGAAATTTCCCGCCCAGCCCGCTTCTGCTTCTGATTTTGAACTTTCTGAACTTTATTCTGAGATGTTTATTTTAAATTCTGAAGCTTCTGAAGGTCATTACTCCTTCATACGGATTCCGATTTACGCAAACACAGACTTTATCTCAAGCAGAATTCTGAGACCTGTTTTCCTTAATTCTCACATTTGTAATTATTTATTCTTTAATTCGTTACTTTAATGTTTACAGAAAATATGGGGTGTTACATTGTTGATGGAAAAAATGTCGTAAACACCAAAGATTACAATTACTAGGAATAGTTAATTTGGTCGCATTGATAAGAGTAGAAAAGCAGTAAATAACACAAGAGATTTATAGTGGTTCGGCTTTGTGAAGGGCCTACGTCCACTTTGAAGCGTTGTTGGAATATTATTAATAACTCACAGTTACAAGGCTAAGACCATCTCATGGCATCTCATTACATTCTTCTCAAAGCTATATGATGTCATCTTTAAGCTAGATGATGCCATCATTAAGGCTATATGATGTCATCCCTCCCACATATGATGTCATAATTATCATAAATTAAATATATTGGGAAAAGGACACTTTTGCCCTTCTTCTTCCTCAAATGGGAGATGCTATTAATGTAGCTCTCTATAGGTCTTGAGCTTACAAATTCCAACCCCTTTGAAGTTTGAAGTCATGGGGTATTTATAGGAAAGGATAGGCAGGGATTAGGTAGGAGTAGGTAGAAATATGGGACCACACCCAGAAATTCGCACTTGGAGGCTGCAGACTCGGAAATTTCGCACCCCGGCCCAAGAGGTTTGTATTTCGCGCCTCGGGGGATGCGAAATTCGCACCTCCTGGGGTGCGAAATTCAAACCTACTAGGGTACGAATTTCACACCCTGCAGGGTGTGAATCTGGTACCCTTTGGTCGTACGAAATTCGTACCCCGAGGGGTTCGAATTTCATACCCCAAAGGGTACGGATTTCGTACCTTCTGAGGTGCGAAATTCGCACCTTGAGGCTCGAATTTCGCACCTCGCTGGGTGCAAAATTCGCACCTTATGGGGTGCGAATTTTGCACCCTGCTGGGTGTAAATTTCACGCCTTAGGGAGGTGTGAATTTTGCACCCTGCTAGGTGCAAATTTCGCACCTCTTGGAGGTGCGAAATTTGCACCCTTAAGGGTACGAAGTTTCTGTTCTGAGAGGTGCGTGGTCCTCCTGGACAAGTTTTTGGAGGCTCGAGATCCTAAATCTTTGTTTGGAAACGTTTGGAGGAGCGACGAGATTCGCTGAAGTTGTTGATTGAATCCTAACTTTGAGTCGATCTGGTAATTCTGGGCAATATACTTATCGGTGGAAATCGAATTAGTCGATCGCCGCCGGGACTATGGGGCCTCGGACCCCTACTAGAGCTGCGCCTGGACCCGCTGGACGGCTCGCCTTCGGCTCGGTGCACGGCTCACCTTCGGCTCGGCTGCGGATGGATACTAATAGAGGTCGCGTCCGAGGGATGCAACATTCTGCTAGTGGCGGGACTATGGTCTTCTGGTACTGGACCCCAGATGACACTGGCAACGCCTCTGGGCTGTAATATCACACAGTATGTTGAGTAGAGCGTGTCCTGCGCACTTTTGGGAATTAGACCAAAAGGCCGAATAACAACTAGATATGGACTGAATGAATTCTTAGTTATGCCCTTTGGATTCCCTCTTATTTTGTTGAGTTAATGAATAGAACGTTTAGAGATTATTTGGATAAATTTTGCTAATTTTTATAGATGATACTTTGATTTATTCTAAGGCAGAGGAGGAGCATAGAAAACATTTGCATTTAGTTTTGAGCAGGTTGAGGCAAATTGATTTAAAAGCAAAATTTTCTAAAAGTACATTTTGGAGAGAAGAAGTAAATTTTCTTGGACATGTGATCTCTGCCCAGGGAATTTCAATGAACCATGGTAAGGTTGTAGCAGTGCAAACCTAGAAAAGACCAAAATCAATGAGTGAAGTAAGGTCATTCATGGGGATGGCTGGGTATTATAGGAGTTTATTAAAGGTTTCTCTAAAATTTCAGCACCACTTACTAATTTGACTAGGAGAGATCAAGCATATGTTTGGACTGAAAAATGTGAAAAAGCTTTTGAAGATTTAAAGGAGGCATTAGTGAATTCTCCAATTCTCAAAATAGCCGAAGGAAATAATGATTTGGTTATGTGTACAGATGCATGTGGATATGGGTTAGGGGAAGTATTAATGCAACAAGCACAAGTAGTAGCTTATTCATCTAGGCACTTGAAACCACATGAAGTTAGATATGCAACCCATGATTTTGAATTAGCAACAACTGTATATGCCTTAAAACATTGAAGACACTATTTGTTAGGAGCTAAATTTGAGCTTTATATTGACCATAAGTCTTTGAAATAATTATTTTCACAAAAAGGTTTAAACATGAGACAACATAGGTAGGTGTAGTTTTTAGCTACCTATGATTTTGATGTACTTTACACACCAAGAAAAGCAAACAAAATAGCTGATGCTTTAAGCAAACAACATGCTAAGGTAGCCCTATTAATGATAGAGGAGTTCACAGATTTATTGTTGCTTACTGATTTGGAGATAAAGGAATATAGTGACATGCACATAAAAAAATGGTGCACAAAGAAATGAGAGAAGGTTAAGTCTAATAACCTTGCAGTCTAATTTAATTTTGAAAGTAGGGAGTATACAGATTCAAGATCCCATTATATCTGTAAAGAAGGCTCTTTTGACTAAAGGGGAGGAGGTGTTAAATTCACACATTGATAAGAATGAGTATGTAAGGAATAAAAACATAATTTAGGTTCCTGAAAACTCAGAATTGAAAGAAGAAATATTGAATGAGTATCATAGAAGTAAATACTCTATACATCCAGGAAACATCAAGATGTATCAGAATCTTAAAAGAGATTACTGGTGGAAAGGAATGAAGATTGATATACCTATATTTGTAGTAAAGTGTATGATCTGGCAGCTAGTAAAAGTAGAAACACAGAAGCCATCATGATTGTTTCAACCATTATGTATACCTTAGTGGAAAAGGGAGGATATTTCTATGGAATTTATAGATGGTCTACCAAGATCAAAGAGAGGAAACACAAGCATATGGGTAGTAGTTGATAGGCTGACTAAAGTAACTCATTTCATCCCTATAAAGTGAGAAAGAAATGCGCCAAAACTAGCTCAAATGTTTATGAAAGAGATAGTGAGGCTGCATGGTATATCCAAGACCATTGTAAGAGATAGAGATACTATCCTCACATCAAAATTTTGGAGAAGTTTTCAAGAAGCCATGGGGAGTGAGCATTGCATGAGCACTGCTTACCATCCTCAATCTGATGGGCAAACAGAAGTGGTTAACAAAGCATTAGAGGATTTATTAAGAGGATGTATATTAGACTTTGGGGGTAATTGGGAGGATCCCTCCATTTGGCAGAATTAAATATAATAATAGTTACCAAAGTACCGTAGGAATGGCACCATTCGAACACTTATATGACAAACCATGTCTGTCTCTTATATGTTGGGTTGAAACTAGAGATAGATCAATTTTAGGACTAGAATATATAAAGGAAACCACAGAGAAGATTGCCTTGATTAGAAAAAGAATGGCAATTGCACAAGGTAGGCAAAAGAAATATGTAGATAGGAAAAGGAAGCGAGTTGAATATCAGGTTGGAGACTTTGTTTTCATCAGAGTTTCACCAATGAGGAAGGTGTTAAGATTTGGAAAACAAGGCAAGTTAACACCAAGGTATACAGGACCCTACAAAATTTTGGAAAGGATTGGCTCTTTGGCTTACAAATTGGAATTACCTGAAGTTATGCAAGGAATGCATAATGTTTTTCATGTGTCACAATTGAGAAGATGAGTTCATGACAAGAAGGAAATTATGAAACCACCATCCCAGGTTTGAATAAATCTAGATTTGGTTTATGAGAAAGAACCAGTGGGGATTATGGTTAAGGAAGAGAAGAATTTAAGAAATAAAACTTTGAAGTTTGTGAAAGTGTAGTGGAGTCTTGATCTAATTGCACATGGGAGTTAGAGGATTAAGCTACGGTGAATTAGCCTAAGCTTTATTTGCAAATTAAAGGTATCTTTAATTTTTGAGATTATTTTCATAGATTTGTTTTCTGATTGCTAAGCTAAAATTAATTGTTAGCTGAAAAAAATGTGTGTGATTGAACACAGTTTAAGATCCCTGGAATTAAGTAGATAATCATACGCATGTATAGGAAATTGTGAGGACCCAATTCCTAAAAGGTGGGTATCTGTAATCACCCAAAAACATTAGTAAAATTATTAAATTTTATTTTTTTACTGGATATAAATAGGAATTGGTAGGGTTTCTGGGCTGTGTGCAAGTGTGTGTGTGTGTGTGCGCATGTACACCAAGAATATGCACAAGGCAAAACCGAAATTCCTAGGAAGAAAATATGGTTTAAATACATACATATTCTCCATTGGATTAAATTAAAAATAATCTGGGTCATATGTAGTGTAAAGAAGGTTTGAAATATATATATACATACATGCATACATACATATATATATATATATGTGTGTGTGTGTGTATATATATATATATCTATATAGTAAAGATGTGTTATACAAGTTTAAAAATATGTATATGCATATTTAGAAAGAGGATGATTATATTTAAGTTGCCATTTTGTCATGACATAGGATAAGAGGGGAAAATATTTTAAATAAAATGATTTATTATTTTTTGAAAAGAGAAATCAGACCTTGTCTAACCATTTTACAACCTAAGCATCAAAAGGAAAATGAAGTAAAATAATAAGTGAAATGCTCATACATTTGGCATGATTTGGTGGGGGTAAAAATGACATTAGGCAGCACTAAACCCTAGGAATCAAAGCTGTATAAATGAGGGGTATACGGTTTCCTAGAAAACTAAGAGAAAATTTATAATATACATATTCAAATACAAGGAAAAAAGCTTGGGGAGTAAGGCACATGCTCTTTACATTTTCCAGTTAAGAAGAAGAAGATTTTGGTTAGCAATTCACTCAATATACATGGCATTAAGTCATAAGCAAAGAGGCAGCCCATACTTTCATATCAAATACATTTGTGGTTAAAATCTTTGTAGATGAATGCTTTATGACCTGTTTGATTTTAGTACATGGGTTTTATTTCTTTGCTTGAACGCACTCAGGATTGTTCTGATTTATTAAATATAAAGGTTTTAAAATCCTAAACAGTTTTACTCAGGAACTAGTGCATGTGATAGTGATATATGGCAAACATTCAGGAAAAGAAACTATGGGTTGCAATATGTTGGAAATGTTTTACAAACATTAAGTGAATTATTAAAAAATCTTGAATAAGTGTAAGAATGGCTCCTATATGGGAATAGTCCCACATCATGGGATTATATAGAAGAGGCAAGCTTTTTTACTTGTTTCTAAGAAATCATGTTGGGGCCTTGGGCTCCCAATACATGCATTGTTGTGAGGAGCGAGACCATGCATCATATGACCACCACACACGCGCGCGCGACCGACCGACTCGACTCGACCCGACCCGGCACGGCCCGGTCCGGTCCGGTCCGGCTCGGCTCGGGCTTGGGCTTGGGCTTTGTGGTGTAGACACTTATATTTTTTGGACCATAAAACTTAGCCTTTTTTCGAACCGTTTTTTTATGAAAAAATTTCTGCAACGGTAAAAATTATATCCCCCAAATTTTAGCGGCCCACTAATCTGTAAACCCAAACCCTAATTTTCATTCTATATATTGACATTAGCCTCAGACGAGAATACCACCGAATTGAAAATTCTCTCTTCTCTCAGCCGCCATTAAAATTCTTTTCTCAGAAATTTTTCGAGCAATTTTTTTTCAGAAAGTGCAAATCTGCACCGATTTGTTGTGCAAGCAAATCGGTTATTGTTTTCGAGGCCGTTTTATCCTAGAGGCGGCGGCGAAGGAACGAACTGGTTTGCACCTCCGGCCAGATCGCCGAATCATCTTCAAGAAAGCGACCTAGTCCGCGACTCAGCCATTGTTTCCCAACAATTTGAAGACGAACTGAAACAATGGCTTCCAATTCAACCCTAGACGATTCTGCTCCACCCTCTGCTTTCCAGAACCCTCTTGTGACGGCTGCTCCTTTCAGATTTGAAGGCTTGCATTTCAAACGATGGCGTCAGAAGATGGAGTTCTTCCTCACCATCAGAAAGGTTGTGGCTGCGCTGACTACTGACAAACCGCAACTTCCAAATAAACCCGCTGAGACTGATGCAGCGAACATGGCATCATGGACCGAACAGTCAAAGCAACTGCAGACCTGGACTGAACAAGATTATCTATGCAAGAACTTTATTCTGAACGGACTGAGCGATGATCTGTATGATTATTATAATTCAGATGAAAAGACAGCAAAGGAGATCTGGGAAGCACTGAAGAAGAAATATGATACAGAGGAGGCAGGGGCAAAGAAATATGCTGTGAGCCGCTATCTAAAGTACCAGATGACTGATGATAGATCGGTAGAGATGCAGTCTCATGAGCTGCAGAAAATAGCTCATGAGATCATCTCCGAAGGTATGGTCTTGGACGAACAATTTCAAATTGCTGTTATCATTGACAAATTACCCCCAGGCTGGAAAGATTTTAAGAATGTCTTGCGACATAAGACTAAGGAATTTTCCTTAGAAAGCTTGATTACACGCCTCCGTATTGAGGAGGAGGCACGCAAGCAGGACCAGAAAGAAGAGGTGCTGATTGTGAATAACAACAGTACTAAAAAGACCACTCCCGCTGTTCTGAAACCAAATCAGAAATCTTTTAAGAATCAGAACAGGCGCAACAAACAGAATGGGAATCCGCAAGGAAACCCAAAAGGACAGCAGAAACCAGCCCAAAAGAATGACTCTGGACAGTTGTTTCTTTGTTACAACTGTGGAAAACCAGGGCATATGGCACGAAAGTGCCGGAACAGGCCAAGCTCTGCACCGCAGGCTAACCTGACTGAGGAGCCTCTTACGGCTATGATTACTGAGATTCACCTTGTTGGTGGATCAGAGGGTTGGTGGGTAGACACTGGTGCTTCTCGCCATGTCTGCTATGATCGTGGCATGTTCTCTACATACACGGCTCTTGAAAATCAGAAAGTGCTGTTGGGAGACTCTCACACCACTACAGTTGCGGGGATTGGAAACGTGGAACTCAAGTTCACCTCTGGAAAAACCGTAATTCTGAAAGATGTTATGCACACTCCTGAGATAAGAAAGAATCTGGTCTCTGGCTTCCTCCTTAATAAGGCTGGTTTCACTCAAGTTATTGGGGCTGATTTGTACACTCTTACTTATAAGGGAACTTTTGTGGGAAAGGGTTATGCTTGTGAGGGTATGTTTAAACTGAATGTTGAATCTAATAAAGTGACTACTTCTGCTTACATGTTGTGTGATTTTAATATCTGGCATTCTAGATTATGTCATGTTAATAATCGAATTATTCGTAACATGAGCACCCTAGATATGATACCTAAAATGACAGAATCTGAATCTGATAAATGTGAATTCTGTACACAAGCTAAAATCACAAAGAAACCTCACAAATCTGTTGATAGAGTTTCTGAACCCTTAGACTTGATTCATTCTGACATATGTGAACTTGATGGCACTTTAACTAGACAGGGACATCGTTATTTTATCACTTTTATTGATGACTGCTCTGATTTCACATATGTATATCTTATGAAAAATAAAAGTGATGCTTTTGACATGTTTAAAACATTCAAAACTGAGATTGAGAATCAAGTAAATAGAAAAATTAAGAGACTTCGTAGTGATAGAGGAACAGAATATGAATCTAATTCTATTCTGGATTTTTATAAACAACATGGTATAGTACATGAGAGAACTGCACCCTACTCACCTGAAATGAACGGTAAAGCAGAAAGGAAAAATAGGACCTTTACCGAGCTAGTAGTTGCCATATTATTAAATTCTGGTGCAGCAAAACATTGGTGGGGGGATATTTTATTGACTGTATGCTACGTTCTGAATAGAATCCCTAAATCTAAGAATAAAATTTCACCTTATGAAATTTTAAAGAATCATAAACCCAATGTCTCATACTTTAGAACTTGGGGTTGTTTAGCATATGTTCGCATTCCAGACAATAAGAGAATAAAATTGGCAAGTAGAGCATATGAATGTGCATTTATAGGCTATGCTATTAATAGCAAAGCATATAGATTTTATGACCTTAATGCACATAATATAGTCGAATCAAATGATGCCGATTTTTATGAAACTAAATTTCCTTTCAAATTAAGGAATAGTGGGGGCACTTCGAATGTGCCTATTAGAACAGAACTTAATGAAAATTCTGAAGCTGAACCTAGAAGAAGTAAAAGAGCGAGAATCATAAAAGACTTTGGTTCAGATTTTTGTGCTTTTACTATTGAGGAGGATCCTATAAACCTCCAAGAAGCCTTATCCTCTTTAGATGCCGATTTCTGGCAAGAGGCTATAAACGATGAGATGGATTCTTTAGAATCCAATAAGACTTGGCACTTGGTAGATTTACCCCATGGTTGTAAGTCTATAGGCTGTAAATGGGTACTTAAAAAGAAATTAAAACCTGATGGCACTATAGATAAATATAAAGCACGACTAGTAGCTAAAGGTTTTAAACAAAAGGAAAATATAGACTTCTTTGACACTTTTTCTCCTGTAACTAGAATAACATCCATTCAGGTATTAATCTCACTTGCTTCCATTCATAATTTACTAATACACCAAATGGATGTTAAAACTGCCTTTTTGAACGGTGAATTAGAAGAAGAAATTTATATGGACCAGCCTGAAGGATTTGTAGTACATGGTCAAGAACATAAAGTATGTAAATTGGATAAATCATTATATGGTTTAAAACAAGCACCTAAACAATGGCATGAAAAATTTGATAACTTAATCATTTCAAATGGTTTTAAAGTTAATGAAAGCGACAAATGCATTTATTACAAATCTGAGAATAACATTTGCACTATTATATGCCTTTATGTAGATGACCTACTCATTTTTGGGTCAAATATTCATGTCATAAACTCAGTCAAATCCTTATTAAGTGTCAATTTTGATATGAAAGATCTAGGTGAAGCGAGTGTAATCCTTGGTATTAAGATTACTAGGTCAGAAAAGGGAATTTATTTGGATCAATCTCATTACATTGAGAAGATACTAAAGAAATATAATTACTTTGACTGTAAACCTGCAAGTACACCATATGATCACAGTGTAAAGTTATTTAAGAACACTGGTGAAGGTGTAAGACAGTCTGATTATGCGAGCATCATTGGCAGCCTTCGGTACGCCACTGATTGTACTAGACCCGACATTGCCTATGTCGTGGGATTATTGTGCAGGTTTACCAGTAGACCTAGTATAGAGCACTGGCAAGCTATTGAAAGGGTAATGAGATACCTTAAATGAACCATGAACCTTGGATTACATTATGAAAGGTTTCCAGCTGTACTTGAAGGATATTCCGATGCTGACTGGAATACCTTATCTGATGATTCTAAAGCGACCAGTGGCTATATATTTAGCATCGCTGGAGGAGCTGTTTCTTGGAAATCCAAGAAACAGACTATTTTGGCTCAGTCTACTATGGAGTCTGAGATGATAGCACTAGCTACAGCTAGTGAAGAGGCAGAGTACTTGAGAAATCTGCTAGCTGAGATTCCCTTATGGGAAAAACCGATACCGACTGTGTTGATACATTGCGATAGTACCGCGGCTATTGCAAAAGTTCAGAACCGATATTATAACGGTAAGAGACGACAAATACGTCGTAAGCACAGTACGGTTAGAGAACTACTTTCCACAGGTACCGTTAGAGTGGATTACGTACGTAGTGAGGAAAATTTGGCAGATCCTTTGACGAAAGGACTGTCCAGAGAGAAAGTCCATAACTCTTCTAAAAGAATGGGACTATTGCCCTTAGATTGTTGAGTCACGCACAATGGTAACCCGACCTAAATTACTGGAGATCCCAAGAACTAGGTTCAATGGGTAATAACAAGTTGTGTAGTGATATGAGTTGAACATGCTATTTAATAAACCAAGAAGCATGTATTCCTGAAGTGATTAGAGGATGAGTTAATAGAAACTCTTAATGAGATCTATACTCTATGTGGAGTGGAGTGCCTACCTTCAGGAGTGCTCTTGATAGACTCACCTTTGTGAATGTGGAAATGTGGCCGTTTCCTATGGAGTTTCGGGCAAAACTTCTAGAGCATTCACTAAACTAGGATAGACGTGCATGGCCATTAATGCACGGGCTTATTTGATTGCACTATAGAAAAGGTTGTGTGTGGTTTGATGTCAGGAATAGAGTTCAAGACTACGTGTCACTCTAGTAAAAACTGAATCTTATTCACTATGCAAAGGTTCAAGTCGAAAGACACCTTTGTTTATGCACAATCTTATGTTTTTAAGAAACTGCTCGAAAATATTTTTAAAAAAAATTCAAGTGGGGGATTGTTGGAAATGTTTTACAAACATTAAGTGAATTATTAAAAAATCTTGAATAAGTGTAAGAATGGCTCCTATATGGGAATAGTCCCACATCATGGGATTATATAGAAGAGGCAAGCTTTTATACTTGTTTCTAAGAAATCATGTTGGGGCCTTGGGCTCCCAATACATGCATTGTTGTGAGGAGGGAGACCATGCATCATATGACCACCACACACGCGCGCGCGACCGACCGTCTCGACTCGACCCGGCCCGGCTCGGTCCGGTCCGGTCCGGTCCGGCTCGGCTCGGGCTTGGGCTTGGGCTTTGTGGTGTAGACACTTATATTTTTTGGACCATAAAACTTAGCCTTTTTTCGAACCGTTTTTTTTATGAAAAAATTTCTGCAACGGTAAAAATTATATCCCCCAAATTTTAGCCGCCCACTAATCTGTAAACCCAAACCCTAATTTTCGTTCTATATATTGACATTAGCCTCAGACGAGAATACCACCGAATTGAAAATTCTCTCTTCTCTCAGCCGCCATTAAAATTCTTTTCTCAGAAATTTTTCGAGCAATTTTTTTTTCAGAAAGTGCAAATCTGCACCGATTTGTTGTGCAAGCAAATCGGTTATTGTTTTCGAGGCTGTTTTATCCTAGAGGCGGCGGCGAAGGAACGAACTGGTTTGCACCTCCGGCCAGATCGTCGAATCGTCTTCAAGAAAGCGACCTAGTCCGCGACTCAGCCATTGTTTCCCAACACAATATACTTATGTATAGATGCTAAGGCCCAAATGATTAAATGTTTAAAGAGTGCAATAGAACTTCTATGTGCTGAGCTCTTTAACAAATGACTGGAAACTATGATTCAACCGAGTTTAAACTCTTTGAAACGAGCTTAATCATAGTGGCTTTAATAAATAAAAATACCGCAAAATGCCATATACCAATGTTAGATGCAAATGAACACGTATTTACTCATTTTTGAGGAAACCCCACTTGTTTAATTTCTTTGATGGGTATATACGAGATTTTTTTATTTTGTTGGTTGAACGTCTGTTTGATCCTTTCATGTAAATTGATTAGAACATCATGTAATGACTTATGGTTGATATATAATATCAGAATTCATTTTAGTTGATACTAGAATATAAAAGACAAAACACTTAGTAAATAAACTAAGGAATATTTGTCAAGAAGGTTGTTTAATGGCTTGTACATGAGCTACAAGTTTGACACATGGCTTGATTAAATCCTGAGATCTTTGTGTAATGATGTGAATTAGATCATTATAGTGTGTCCTAGTGATTCATACGTGCAGATGAGACCAGGATATAAATTGCTAATCCATGAACGAATAAGGAACTTAAGTTTTCCTAGATATTATGATATGGAAAAGTCTGATAGCAAGTATATAGGTTATATGGCTCAATCATAATGATTTAACCTGTTTGACAAATGGTTGATGTGGTGTTATGCTCTTTGTATTATTTCTGGTTTAAACACTCATTAATCTTGGATAAATGGAATGTGCATCTGCACATTAACACAAGGCATGCACACATGCACAAAAGTATTTCTAAATGGGATTTAATTGCTTTTTCATCTCTATTTTATCGGTTAAGTTTATGCTTTGATGATTTCTTATACCAGATCAATAGTCTAACCTCAATTTTATCATGGTATATGGGGTGTCTCATTTTATAATGAGGCAGCTTCCATTGCTTTTCCAGGAAATGAAGAAGCTAAGTAAATTGGATGAGAGTCATGGCTTTATGATGGGAATTGGCATGCTTAGCTTAGTTTAAAATAAGATATATAGAAATGTTTAAATCTGCATGAATTCCAGAAATATATTATTAATAGTTATGTAATGAGACGTTATATGTTTTGTTGTTTAAGGATTTATATGGATTTATGGTTTTGTAATTATTATGGTCAAATTCTAATGTTTATTCGAGGTTACATTGAACCGTATTTTTTCTGGGTTTGCCTTTGAAAATTGGAAATTGGGTAAAATATATTTAAATGATAGAAAATACTAATACCATGTATTAGTCAGTCTGGAGTCATTATACAAAGGCAAATGTGTATGTGCATACTTTTGAAGTCTGGATCATTGGTGCACTTCTTATGTCCAGTTTACGCTTTAAAATGCAAGCACTTTAACCACTTGTTCAACACAAACCAAATTGGTTTGCCAGGGCTTAAGTGATGCATATGCACCATATTCAGGGTGTCAAGGGAATGCATATGGCATAGCCTTAGTTTTGAATTTAAAACCTAGTATATTTATACAATACAGTAGTAACTATATTATGAGGAAACAAAATGCATAGTGATTATACATATATATATATGCATATAAATATATATATATGTATATATATATCATTTCCGTATTAGGAACATTAGCTTAAATTATTATCTATGAATATAACCTATCTTATAACTACAGGAAATTTATTTTACCACCAAAATTAATTTAAAACACAAGTTCATAAGATATGAAATAATTACATGAATATTCTACTACAATTTGTGTATTAATTGATCAAAGAAAGATCAATGTAGCTGTTGTTTTATTCCTTATGCTCTGATTTTAAAGTAAGAGGGGTATCTATATATCCATATATGTATACCAATTATTTTATATGAAATCATATTTTTATATTGGTAACTTTAGGATCCTGGATAGTGTGTAGAAGAGTAATGATTCTGGTTTTGGCGAAGAATATTTATATCCACTTATTTTGGAAAAACAAAAAATATCACCACATAATTCAGTATAAAATAAGGGTCATTCCAGTTATTTAATGTCTTCTATGCACATTTGTTGATATATTAAAATGTGCAAATTCGGACGGTATCGCTTATTCTTCTATATAAATTCATTGCTATAACAATCAAATATAGTGTGACTTCACTGTTGGAATATGTTTATGAATTAGAAACTGCTGGCATAGATAGAAACATCAGTGGTGTAAAGGTGATGAAAGAGGAAGAGGAAAAGAGAAAGGTGCAAATAATGTGGAGGAAGCGGTGAAAGGGGATGAATATGTAGCCACATCGGCCGCCAACTGCTCGTTCCCCTTAAGCCAACTAATGGGTTTGGAATGTTCGTAATACCGATGGTGCGTCCAACGTGTCGGATGCATATCCAACGATAGAGTGCTACAAAAAGGCATCAAACGACACCTAATAAAATAGTTGTTATGGTAATATTTATCGTTACCTCTTCCACATTTCGCAGATGCGGCTACTACATTGTTTTTGCTAGTAAGCTGAAACTGCTTATGGCTACCGCTACATATCGATTGGTATTACTGAAGATTGGTGCACCGGTAATCCGGTAACCATTACACTGGTAATGGTATATCGTTTGTCTATCAAAGCATCTACGCTGCCATATTTTTTACACTATATTGCATCATCATTACAATACATGCAGTGTTAGTTAATAAAAGACTTAAATTAAAAGTAAATAAAATGTACACAATATTATTTCATCCGATCATTAAACTATATTTAATTATTTATTTTGTTTAAATGCATGTAATAAACTATATATATATGTATATGTGCTTTGAATTGACTAGTAAAATTAGTGCTGGTATATATTGAAGAAATGCTACCAATAATTTACTGTACAAAATAATAAATTTGTACTGTTACCATACAGTTTTTAAATGATATACTGATTTCAATGAATTTATTTTATCGGCCAACTGTTAATGATATGGTAATAATAAATTCACTGTCGCCAAAGTAGTTTTGAGTTGTTACCTGATAGCAGATAGCAGACTAGGATACATAAAAGTACATTCTTCGTTTTGGCTGTTTAGGTACGCACATTAATTTTTGGATTGCTATTTTAGAGTATAGATCAAAATTCAATGTTTCTTCTTATTTTGTGTGTATGTCTTTTTTTTAATGGTTTGATACAGGCGAAATTTAGGTGCTGTTTGATTTACAATTTTCAATTTTGCGGTTTTGCCCATGTAAAATTACGTATGATGCAAATTTACTATGCAAAATGATTGTTTTAAAAAACGAGTTAACATATACAACAGAAGAAAACTTTTATTTTTTTTCATATTTTGGGAAATAACGAGAGAAGGAACACATACCTTCGTCGTTCTTCAATCCTCTCTATCTTGTTCTATGTCGTTCTTTCATTCTCTGCCGTCTTTCAACTTTTCTGGTTTTTTATAACTGGAAATTAGGTTTCAGTATAGTTCTGTCGGCTTGAATTATTTTGCAGGACAGCGGCTTGGATTTTTAAGTTCCAAGGACAAAAATGCATCTTCCATCCTAATTAAGGGCTTCGTTACCGGTTTTGATTAGTTTTAGGTCTGGGTTATATTTTCTAACTTGTCGTAATTACCGTTCCCCGTCTCCTTTTCTCATGCCGATTAAAATTTACATCCTCAATCTCAATTTCTTGATTAATATATCAAATCATCACTCTCGATTTCATTATCAATCATCGAATCAAAAAAAACTCTACTTCTCTGTCCATTACGATGACCAATTGTACGAACGTATGATATCGGCTAGGGTTATCAAAACAACGATGGTTTTGGAGAGAGTTCGATTGGCTTCATAAGTAGCATCAAAGTTGAAACTCTGGTTATCGAGCTTCCACCATTAGTTGAGGACGCTTAGTGGAGATGGAGCAAACTCTGTAATGCGTCTCAGCAAACTTATGGTGCTGCTGTAGAAAATAAAAGCACCGTATTTTTCATGTTTCATGTTTTCTTGTATTCTTGGTATTATAACTATGAATGTAGAAATTTCATGTTTTCATGTTTGGACAAATCTATTTTTCTAAATCATGATCTGGACTGAGACTATACAATTTTGAATCCAAGCCCCGATTTTAGTATGGCTAGCAGCCAAGCACAGTTCCAAATCAAATGCTATGGTATGTTTTGCTGCTCAAACACATAACAAATTTGAAAGGTGAAAATGGTTTGGAAAATGATGATTTAGAAGTTGAGTACCAAGGTGAGGAAAACGGTGATCTTTGTGCCGAGAATTATGTTGTGCCTAAAGTGCAAGATATGAATGATGGCTTGGTAGCAGGTAGGGATGTCTTATGCTTATCAAGTGGTATGGTTGCCAAACTAGGTGGCATTGTTTATAAATGGCAACGATCTTGCCAGTGCTAGAAGGGTTCATAACATGGATGAAAGTTCTAGCTTACGAACATATTTTGGAAAAATCGTTGCGCAATAAAACTTTAAGAAAAATGTTTTGGACAATAAATATGATCATGCGAAAGGGTTGGAATCAATGGCGGTCAGAGGTGCATGCTTATTCATACAACTTGGACTGCTAACAACGAATGCAGGGGTAGGGATATAAAAGCGAGGTTGTTGGTTAGCGATGACATGGTGGAGATGATGTCGTTGGCTGAAAAAGAAATGATGAAGGCAAGTTATCACACTCACTCATCTATATCTGTAGTAACAAATTAGTTGAAATGAACTACTATTTTAGTTTAATTATTAATTTGCTGAATTGATTAGTTAACATGAATCAAAATAATCAAATAGTAGCCTATAACTTCAAAATGATATGATAGAGTCATTCAGGCATTATTAAGTTGATTGGATAAGGTTAGATGATGTCTTAGTTACTACATAAGTCCCAAAATTTTGGTTGTTATGCTTACCTACAAATTAGAGGGATTGGTATTTTTAACTAAAAGTATAAACTGACACTAACCAAACAATAAAGGGTTGACTCATTGATGCTAGATCATATTTAGAGGGAAGAGATCGAAGTACCTTTTCGACGGCACGGATGTCATCAATTTTCTTATCGTTTCTTTTTAAGCCATTTACAATAACCAGCAGTCGTGAGAAGTAGTCCGACGCCGATTCTCCATCTTTCATGTGAAGAGCTTCAAACTCGCTCCGTAATGCTTGTAGACGAACTCGCATGCATGTGTATGTGTACAAAACTTTATATGTAATCAAGGGTTTTATCAGCTACCATTTATCGTGGATGTCATGTAATAGGTTGCTTTCCTAATAGATGATGTTCAGATTACTTAGTGTCGGTGTCCGGGAGTAAGAGCATCTCCAACAGTGTTACGGGCCGTAACGTTACGGCCCGTAACATTACGGGAGATATCTTTGATATCTCCCAACAGGCGCGAGCTGATTTTATCAGCTCGCAGCCTGCGAGCTGATTTTATCAGCTCGCGAGCTGATAAAATCAGCTCGCGCCTGTTCCCGAGCCTATATATGGCTCGGGAGGGGGGGGGTGGTTTGTTTATATTCATTTAATTTTAATTTCCTCCTTTTTAATTTCTTTTTTAATCGTTCCAATGTCGGGATGTCGCCACGCGTGACGAAGAGCGGGAGACGCACAGTTAGAGTTATGCCAGACGACATGTCTGGTCCAGTACACCTTCCTCCACCAGAGGGGACGACGATTGAGGACTTACGTATCCTCCACGAGATGCCACAGGGATTCACCCATCGATCAGTTACCGCGCTGGACACCGTTCAGGTATTAGTTTTACTTTATAGTTTTACGTTATAGTTTAGTGCATGTACGTTCTATGGTCTAGTAGTTTGAACATCAATAGTCATTTAAATAGTATACATTATTGCACGTACTAGTTAAATATTGATTTAGCTGTTAAATAGTCTTTTAACTGTTAAAACTTTATCATGTAGTAGTTTGTTATACGTTAGTAGTACGAACTTTAATACTCATTTAACTGTTAAATAGTCATTTAGTGCATGCACGTTATCGTTTAGTGCATAGGCGTGCTTGGTTTTATAGTCGTTTAACTGGTATTATTTTAATAGACTCGGTATGTAAACGTTCGCGGGAGTTGGGCGAAGTTTGTAGCATCAGCCTTAGACATATTACCTCTGGATATTCGAGAGAGACTATTTGGCAGTCCATTTGGACGTTTTTTACGTATTATACCTCCCCAGTCCTTCGATCGACCTTTGGTCGAAGCCTTATCAGAGAGATGGTGGCCTACGACACACACCTTTCACTTCCCGGATTTTGAGCTAGGTATCACCCCAGCCGATTTTTACATGCTTTCGGGGATTGAGATAGGCCTTCCAGATAGAGTCATACCTCCATTTGATTCCCAGTTTGAGTCACCCGAGTCGTACATACAGTATTTGCCAGGTTTGGATGCGGCTCGTGTAGCTAATGGTGCCGTTCCCTGCACATATTTACTTGATTATATTACAGCGCATGTAGATGCGGTAGATTTCCACGACATACTGTACAGGGCTACCATTTTATACCTCCTTGGTTCGACGTTCTTTACGAACCAACAGAGTTCGATTAGGCTTGGCTACCTTGCAGCACTAGTCGATTTAGATCAGCTGCATATGTTTGATTGGGGCTCTGCCATACTGGGTTATCTATACACCGCTCTTGACTCCTATGCTTTTAGAGAGGTTCAGCAGATGTATGGTTTTTGGTACATGTTGCCGTGCTGGTACTACGAGTACACGGCCAACATGCACCCACACATACAGCCCACCGCCAGTCATGCCGCTGAGGCCTTTTTCCCACGGATGCGTAGATGGGAGAGTTTGCACGTAGTTCAGCGTTCTCCTTTTGGTGTGAGACACGACTTGATGGAGGCTCGTACCCAGTTGGATATGAGGGAGAGGGGGAACATATTACGAGCACCTTGGGCTTCTTATTGGATGTTACTTGCAGCCGGTGGCCCAGTACCTGATGCCCATCCATTAGTCATTGCATGCAGCTTATCTACTCGACGTGTCCTCTTCTTCCCACCGGCCCACCTTCCTGTTTGGTACTTGGGAGACCGATGCTATTACCAGAGTACTGGTGAGTTGCGCGTACCCGTAGATCCACCTTTGCCACTTGATATGTTCGGGCCGCAGCGTGTTATAGGGAGACAGTATGTGGCTGGATTGAGACAGGCAGGATGGGTAGATACGACCGACTTTCACTTACCCGACGCAGAGTTTGGTCCTTACTGGGTTCGGGTAGCTCCTAGACGGTACTTGCTGCCGGATTATGTGCGGGGTGTGAACTCCGATCACATTGGACCCCGATTAGTCAGTGGTAGAGTTCACCCTCCGCCGTTTACTTTCGACCCGACCGCTTCACAGATATCCGACCCTCCGCAGGATTTTGCTCTCGCCGATACATTCCAGACATATGATCTTAGCGGGACACAGATATCCCTGCCTATTGTTTACCCACCTGCATACATGGTGTATGGTGTCCCTACTGCTGGATTATATCCGTCACATGAGGTAACATTTGTACTTGTGAATTTACGTTGTATGTTATATGCTGTAGAAACTGATTTTATATGTTCTATATATGCAGTATGCACCCAGGTTGGACCAGCATAGGATACATATCGCGGCTATTCAGGAGATGGCGTTGCAGTATACTCAGTCCATGTATCAGGAGCACCAGGCGATTGTGCAGGGATTGCAGGAGCAGATATATGACTTACAGGCCAGATTAGCTGCAGCAGAGGGTGGGGGGACAGCAGCATCAGGTACCATTGTAGGGTCGTGTACTGGTGGTTCAGGAGGAGGTGGTTCAGGAGGAGGTGGTTCTGGAGCAGGTGGTTCTGGAGCAGGTGGAGGAGGAGGAGGTGGTTCTGGTTCTGGAGGAGGAGGAGGTGGAGCAGGTGGAGCAGGTGGAGGTGGTGGAGCAGGTGGAGCAGGTGGTTCTGGTTCTGGAGGAGGAGGTGGAGCAGGTGTAGCAGGTGGAGGTAGTGATGACGATTTTACGTATTATGACCCGCCTGATAGCGGAGACGACATGTCTTTGGATGGTGGTGATGATGATGCCGCAGATTTATCATGATTTATATTTCTGTATGTCGCGGTGTATATATGTATGGCTCGATGTATATATGTATATATGTATGTCTCGATGTTTTGGACTGTATGCGATATGTTTTGGACTGTATGTTTTGGTACTTTGCCAAGCGCCAAACCTGGTACTTAAATGTTTACATGTTTAAATAACGACGGTAGTGGACGACCCATAGTTTTTAACTCCTTTTTTAACTCCTTTTTAACTCCTTCGGGTGCGTAAATGTTTAAATCCTTCAATAAACATACACTTAAACCAATAAAGAGACACACAAACCAATAAACATACACTTAAACCAATAAAGAGACACACAAACCAATAAAGAGACACTCAGACCAATAAAGAGACACACAAACCAATAAAGAGACACTCAGACCAATAAAGAGACACACAAACCAATAAAGAGACACTCAGACCAATAAAGAGACACACAAACCAATAAAGAGACACTCAGACCAATAAAGAGACACACAAACCAATAAAGAGACACTCAGACCAATAAAGAGACACACAAACCAATAAAGAGACACTCAGACCAATAAAGAGACACACAAACCAATAAACATACACTCAAACCAATAAAGAGACACACAAACCAATAAAGAGACACTCAGTCCAATAAAGGAATCTAATAAAGAGACACTCAAATCAAACCTTATATATAACAGCAACATTGTCATACATATCTCAAATCAAAACTTACTAACAAATATAAATGGATTCCAGTTTTACAAAATGCTTGCTGGCTTTTGCTAGCGATTCAGAGGAAGATGAAATCCTTCAAGAGGAAGCAGAAGAAATACAAGAAATACGGGACCTATACCGTGAAGCGTACGGTTCATCGTCCACAACTAGAGGGGGATCGGTTCCTGGAAGGAGGTTTATACACCGAAATCATGCTAAATACCACAAGTCTTTGATGCAAGATTACTTCGATGAGGATTGCACTTACGGGCCTGATATGTTTCGTCGAAGATTCAGGATGCGGAGAAACCTATTTCTTCGGATATTGGCTGGTATTCAAGGTAACAATGATTACTTTAAGTACAAACATAATGCATCGAAGACACAGGGATTGTCCGGTGAACAAAAAATGACGGCAGCTATGAGAATGTTAGCTTATGCCACTCCAGCCGATGCTTTGGACGATGCATACCGCATAGCAGAGAGCACGGCACTAGAAACACTTGAAACTTTCTGTCAAGCAATTGTGGACGTCTACGGAGAAGAATACTTACGGTCTCCAAACGAAGCAGATGTAGTGCGAATCAGAGAGATGCACGAAAGCAGGGGTTGGCCGGGAATGTTAGGAAGTCTGGACTGTATGCACTGGGAATGGAAGAACTGTCCTAAGGGATTACAAGGTGCGTACAACGGCAAGGAAAGACGACCAACCATCATTTTGGAAGCTGTGGCATCGTACGATCTGTGGATATGGCACGCTTTCTACGGAATGCCCGGGTCTAATAACGACTTAAATGTTGTGGAAAGATCTCATTTGTTCAATGATCTTGCTAAAGGCCAGGTACCTCCTTTAACATTTACCCTAGGCCAAAATACTTACAACCATGGCTATTACCTAGGTGACGGCATTTACCCGAAATGGAGCACCATTGTTAAAACATGTCCAAATCCATTAACTCCTAAACAAGTCATGTTCGCGGCGATGCAAGAGGGACAAAGGAAAGATGTGGAACGTGCTTTCGGTGTTTTACAATCTAGATTTGCAATGATAAGTAATCCATGTCGGCTATGGCGTAGGAGTAAGATGTCTACAATCATGTTTGCTTGCATCGTTCTTCACAACATGATTATAGAAGATGAAAGAGATATGGATGAAGATCAACGTCACTGCGATTACGAGGGTGCTTCGCTACCACCTCCAGTATTCCGACAAAACCAACCACTAACAGAGGAGGACTTCAACGTTCATTTGAGCCGTCAAGTTATCTACAGAGATGCAGAACTCCATAACCGGCTACAGAAGGATCTTATGACTCATTTATGGAACCACCACGGCGATACCTAGTTATGAAGAACCATTACCTGAATGTGTTTTATTTTATGTTTGTCTGAACTTATCGATTATGTATGCAGTAAAGATGTTCCTAAGTTATTAATCATCTATTGTACGAACTCCTTTTCTACTATTACTTCTCTTGTACGAACTCCTAAGTTATTAATCATCGATTATGTTTCATTTCCTAAGATGTTCCTAAGTTATTAATCATCGATTGTGTTTCATTTTCTATTATACAAACTCCTTTTCTTGTATTCGTACGAGTTATTAATCATCTATTATTATGTTCCTAAGTTTATTTTACAAATTACATATCGGTTATGTTTTTGTATACGACAAACTAGGGTAAAACGTTAAAAAAAAAAAAATTGGTTTTGCTCTTAGTAATCAAATATTATTATTATGTTTCGAAGTTTATTTTACAAAAAAATTAATGCATTTGGTATTGTATATGGTAAAAATAGTTGGGAAAAAAAAGGCCACGAGCTGATTTTATCAGCTCCTGAAGTCGCGAGTTGATAAAATCAGCTCGCGACATCACGAGCTGATAAAATCAGCTCGCGCGCCCTATTACGAACTCTGAATCCAGCCCGTAACATTTGCCTTCATATTACACCGTGTAACAACTGTTGGGTGCAAAAATAAGGGATATTACACCCCTTAACATGAATATCCTCCACTGTTGGAGATGCTCTAATTTGAAAATGGTTTTGTGATCAACAAGAATGACAATGGTATTTGATCTCAATATCTTAAGTGCCTGGGTACTTTTTTCCTTGAGACTTCAATTGGAATATGTTTGTTAAGGACGTTAGAAATTGAATGATTTTCTCTTGTGGCCTTTTTACTACTAGTTTTTACAAATGAATTTCGTAAGCCGTGCTTATTAACAGTTAATAGCATGTACTGTGTGTATCATACTATTTTTGTGTTACAGTTACTTTGGCCTGTCATAGGTGCAAAAATGTACGTTGAACTATCGAAGTCGACAACAAAAGGTATAGCTACATCAACTAATCTGGTAACCGACGAACAAGGATCTGGACAAACTTTTGTCTAATATAGAAGCACTAAGCTCAGAATGGTTCTTGACTTTTTATGTTTTGAAATTTTGTTACGGAAACACTTTAAGTCACAGTTGTAGTTAGAGTCGTTTTATGCTTAATGAGCATGGGACTAATTTTGACAAGTATGACATGCATGAGGGTGAAATTCATGAATATTTGGTAGATGAGGACAAGGCATGGTACCTGGATAGCTTTGCTGCTTTGTTTTTGCGTTACTTCCTTCGCAATTTATACACAAATGCTTGCATCCTCCTTTCTTCTTTTAGAAAGAATTAACATGGTTGAGTAAGCATTTATCTAACATCCGCAGCTTTAAGAAAGAAAGTGTTACAGCTCATCCATGCATGGGTGGTCATTCATGTTAGTAGGACACTTTTTGTTTAAGGGAACACTTTTTGATTGGTAACTGATGATACTAAAGCAGATGGTTAGCTTGTATATTCCATTTGCTTGTTTTCATCCTTTAGATTTGTATATGACAATCTAACCATTTTAAAAACCGTTAAATTTTTGCATTTTTTATATTGTTCGATCATTGGTGCTATGGATGAATTAAATTTTTGCATACTATATATTGTTCAATCATTTGATGTTGTGGATGAATTAAAAAACAATTTTGTACGGAACATTTTTTTTTTATATAATTTTGTAAGGTTAGATCATATATTATATTTTCTAATTTAGTTTTTATTCCATAACCGATCCGATAACTGAGCTCATAACAGGGTCCATAACCAAGATTCTAAACCTATTTCATAACTGAGGTAATAATAGAGCTCATAACCATAGTCATAATTTTGGTCATAACCAAACCTTTAACCTAGCTCATAACTGAGATCATAACCGAGCCAAAACTAAACCCATAACTTATCAAATAACCGAGCCCATAATCGAGCTCTTAAGCAAGCTTGAAATTGAATTTATAACTGAGGCCTTAATTGAGGTTATGATCTACCTGGTAACCGAAATTTAGTTATTTATATTTTATTTATGATCTACCTTAATGGAAGCGGAACCCATCAAATCCGAATGTCTTTTACGTGTTATAGGTACCCGCTCGGTTAATTAATCCCTACTAAATGTAGAATCATTTATGATGTACCCGATTAGGCCTTGCGTCCGGATGTCTTTTACATTTCATAGGTACCGATTAGGCCTTGCATCCGAATGTGTTTAACATGTCATAGGTACCTGCTCGGTTAGTTAATCCCTACATGGTGTAGAATCATTGATGAAGCACCCGATTAGGCCTTGCGTCCGAATGTCTTTTACATGTCATAGGTACCCGATTAGGCCTTACGTCCAAATGTCTTTAACGTGTCATAGGTACCCGCTCGGTTAATTAATCCCTACTGAGCGTAGAATCGTTGATGAAGTACCTGATTAGGCCTTGTGTCCGGATGTCTTTAACATGTCACAGGTACCCGATTAGGCCTTGTGTCTAGATGTCTTTTACGTGTCATAGGCTAACCTATAACCGAAATTAGTTATTTATATTTTATTCACATTATATATTTTATAATTTATAATTTAGCTTTAACCTAGCCCATAATCAAACCTTTAACCTATCCCATAACCGAGAAAAAACTAAACCCATAACTTATACCATTACCGAGCCCATAATCGAGCTCTTAAACAAGCTTGTAATTGAATTTATAACTGAGGTCTTAATCGAGGTTATGATCTACCTTGTAACTGAAAATATTTATTTATATTTTAGAATTTAGAATTTAGCTTTTATCACATAATCTAGCCCATAACCAAGATATAAAACTTGCTTATAACCAAGATAATAACCAAGCTCATAAACATGGTCATAATTGAGGTTATGACCTAACTTGTAACCGAAATTAGTTAATTATATTTAATTCATATTTTATATTTTATACTTTATATTTTATACTTTATATTTTATATTTTATTTTATAATTTGTAATTTATACTTTACTTTATATTTTATATTTTATTTTATATTTCCTAGTTTAGCTTTTATTTTTTTTATTTTCTAATTTAGCTTTTATTCCATAACCAATGCAATAACCGAGCCCATAACTGAGATCTAAACCTAGCTCATAACTGAGGTAATAACCGAGCTCATAACAATGGTCATAATTAAAGTCATAACCAAACCATTAACCTAGCCCATAATCGGGCACATAACCGAACCAAAACTAAACCCATAACCGAGCTTATAACTGAGCTCTTAAACAAGCTTGTAATTGAATTTGTAATTAAGCTCTTAATCGAGGTTATGATCTAACTTGTAATTGAAATTAGTTTTTTTATATTTTATTCATATTTTATATTTTATATTTTATACTTTATATTTTATATTTTATATTTTATTTTATATTTCATAACATATTACTATTAAGCCTATAACTGAGCAAAATACTAAGCCTATAACAGAGCATATAACAAAGTCATAACGGTACATTGTACACATAATCGAGCCAATAACCTAAACCACAACCGAGCATATAACTGATCCCATATCTAAGGCAATAACGAAACATACGCAAATTATTCTTTACTGAAATGGTCATAATTTAGCTCATAACTTATTTATAATTTATAATTTACATTTTATATTTTCAAATTAAGCTTTTATATTTTCTATTTTATTATTTGTATTATACAACTTATATTTATTCTGTAAGTCATCCTTAGTTAGTTTCATAACCGTCCCCATAATCAAAAATACAAATGGAAGTTTGATGGTGTAGTTTGATCTCATAGTCATCGTTAGCTAGTTTCATAACCGTCCCCGTAACCGATCCAACAACCAAGCCCATAACCAAGATCTTAACCTTGCTCATAACTGAGGTAACAACCAAGCTCATAACCACATCCATAATTCAGGTCATAACCAACCTTTAACCTAGCCCATAACCGAGACCATAACCGAGCCAAAACTAAACCCATAACTTATCCCATAACCGAGCCCATAACCGATCTATTAAACAAGCTTGAAATTGAATTTATAACTAAGGTCTTAATCGAGGTTATGATCTACCTTGTAAATGAAATTAGTTATTTATATTTTATTTATGATCTACCTTGTTTGAAGCAGAACCCATCAACTCCGAATGTCTTTTACGTGTCATAAATATCCGCTTGGTTAATTAATCCCTACTGGGTATAGAATCGTTGATGATGTACCCGATTAGGCTTTGCGTCCAGATGTCTTTTATATGTCATAGGTACATGATTAGGCCTTGCATCCGAATGTGTTTAACTTGTCGTAGGTAACCACTCGGTTAATTAATCACTACTAGGTGTAGAATTGTTGATGAAGTACCCGATTAGGCGTTGGCCCGGATGCCTTTTACGTGTCATAGGTACCTGATTATGCCTTGCGTCCGAACGCCTTTTACGTGTCACAGGTACCCACTCGGTTAATTAATCCCCATTGGATGTAGAATGGTTGATGAAGTACCCGATTAGGCCTTGCGTCCTGATGTCTTTTGCGTGTCATAGGTTCCCGATTAGGCCTTACGTCCGAATGTGTTTAACGTATCTTAGGTACCAGCTAAGTTAATTAATCCCTAATGCTGTAGAATCATTGATGAAGTACTCCATTAGGCTTGCCGTCTGGATATCTTTTACGTGCCATAGGTACCCGATTAGGCTTTGCGCTTGGATGTCTTTTACGTGTCATAGGTACCCGATTAGGCCTTGCATCCGGATGCCTTTTACGTGTCATAAGTACCTATTCGGTTAATTAATCTCTACTGGTGTAGAATCGTTAATTAATCCCTACTTGGTCCATATTTTATATTTTATATGTTATATTTTCTAATTTAGTTTATATTCCATAACCAGTCCAATAACGAGCCCAACCGAGATCTAATCCTAGCGCATAATTGAGGTAATAACCGATCTCATAACCAAGGCCATAATTGAGGTCATAATAAAACCTTTAACCTAGCCCATAACCGAGCCAAAACTAAACCCATAACTTATCCCATAACCGAGCACTTAAACAAGCTTGTAATTGAATATTTAACTAAGGTCTTAATCGAAGTTATGATCTACCTTGTAAGCGAAAATAGTTATATTTTATTCATATTTTATATTCTATAATTTAGCTTTAACCGAGCCCATAACCAAACCTTTAACCTATCCCATAACCGAGCCAAAACTAAACCCATAACTTATCCCATAAGCTCTTAAACAAGTTTGTTATTGAATTTATAACTGAGGTCTTAATCGAGGTTACGATCTGCCTTGTAACCGAAATTAGTTATTTATATTTTATAATTTATAATTTAGTTTTTATCCCATAACCGAGTCCATATCCGAAATTTAAACCTAGCTTATAACTGAGATAACAACCGAGCTCATAACCGCGGTCATAATTGAGGTAATAACCAAATCTTTAACCTACCCTGTAGCCAAGCATGTAACCAGCCAAAACAAAAACCGTTATTGATCCCATAATCGAGCTCTCAAACCTTTATCCTAGCCCATAATCACGGTCATAATTGAGGTCATAGCCAAACCTTTATCCTAGCCCATAATCAAGCTTATAACCGAGTCAAAACCAAATCCATAACTGATCCTATAACCGAGCCCATAACTGAGCACTTAAACAAGCTTGAAATTGAATTTATAACTGAGCTCTTAATCGAGGTTATAATCTAGCTTGCAACCGAAACTAGTTATTTATATTTTATTCATATTTTATATTTTATACCTTATATTTTATACTTTATACCTTATATTTTATATTTTATACTTTATATTTTATTTCATATTTTATACTTTATACTTTCTAATTTAGTTTTATATTTTATATTTCTAATTTAGCTTTTATTCCATAACCGATCCAATAACCGAACCAATAACTGAGATCTAAACCTAGCTCATAACCGAGGTAATAACCGAGCTCGTAACCACGGTCATAATTAAGGTCATAACCAAACCTTTAACCTAGCCCATATCCGAGCTCATTACCGAGCACATAACCAAGCCAAAACTAAACCTATAACTGATCCCATAACTGAGCTTATAACCGAGCTCTTAAACAAGCTTGTAATTGAATTTATAAATGATCTCTTAATCAAGGTTATGATGTAGCTTTTAATCGATATATTCCATATTAAATTTCATTTATTATTCCAATTTAACGTTTAAAATAAATTTAAATGTTGAAAATAAATTGGCTAAAAATCTGAGATGTTACACACGATCATGATTGAGGTTATAACCAAACCTTTAACCTAGCCCATAATCGAGACCATAACCGAGCACATAACAGAGCCAAAAACAACCCCATAACTGATCCCATAACCTAAACCATAACCAAGCTCATATACAAACTTGTTGTTGAATTTATAATTAAGCTCTTAATCGTGGTTATAATCTAGCTTATAACTTAAAATAGTTTTTATATTTTATTCTTACTTTATATTTTATATTTTATTTTTTATATTTTATATTAGATAATTTATAATTTATTTTAAATTTACTATTCTATATTGTATACTTTATAATTTATAACTTATAAATTATTTTATATTTTATACTTTATAGTTTATATTTTACAATTTTATTTTATATTTTTTATATTTTATATTTTCTAATTTAGCTTTTATTTTATAACCGATCCAGTAACCATGCCATAAATTTGCGCATGACCGAGCCCATGACCGAGCACGTGACCGTGTCCTATAACCAAGAACATAACCGAGCCCATAACCGTACACATGACCAAGACCATAACCGAGCACATGACCGAGCCCCATAACTAAGAACGTAACCGAGCCATGACCGAGCCCATAACCGTGCACATGCTCAAGCACATGACCGAGAACATAACCGAGCCCATGACTGAGCTCATAACCGAGCCCATGACCGAGTATTTGACCGAGCACATGACCGAGAACGTAATCGATCCCATGACCGAGGCCATGACCAAGCCCAAACCCATGACCGAGCCCATAACTAAGACCCTAACTGAGCTCATAATTGAGGTTTTAACCAAACTTCTAATCAAGCTCATAATTTATATATTATACTTTATATTTATTCTTCATTTTATTTTTTATTTTTTATTTTTTATACTTTATACTTTATACTTTATACTTAATATTTTATACTTTATACGTTATATTTTATATTTTATACTTTATGCTTTATAATTTATATTTTATATTTTGTAACTTATATTTTATACTTTATATTTTATACTTTATACTTTGTATTTTATATTTTATAATTTTTACTTTATATATTACTTTATATTTTTTATTTTTTATTTTATACTTTAAATTTTATACCATATAATTTATATTTATTTTTAATAATTCATATTTTATATTTTATATTTTATATTTAATACTTTATATTTTATATTTTATACTTTATACTTTATGTTTTGCACTTTATACTTTATATTTCATAATTTATATTTTGTACTTTATATTTATTTTTTATACTTTATAATTGTAGCCCATAAACGTGTTCATTATTATAGCCCATAACCAAGACCATAACCGAGTCAAAACTAACCACATAACTTATCCTATAACCAAGCCCATAACTGGGCTCTTAAACAAGCTTGTAATTGAATTTATTATTGAGCTCTTAATCGAAGTTATGATCTAGCTTGTAATCGAAATTAGTTATTCATATTTTATTATTATTTTATATTATATAATTTAGCATTTATTACATAAATCAGGTAATAACTGAGGTTATAACCACAGTCATGATTGAGGTCATAACCAAACCTTTAAACTAACCCATAACTGAACTCATAACCAAGTCCATAACCGAGTCCACAACCGAGCCCATAACCAATCACATAACCGAGATCCTTCACATAACCGAGTCCATAACCGAGACCCTAACTGAGCCCATAACCGAGACCCTTTACATAACCGACCACATAACTAAGCCCATAGCCGATCCATAATTGAGCCCATAACCGAGTCCATAACCGAGCCCGTAACCAAGCCAATAACCAAGACCAAAACCGAACCCATAACCGATATCATATCCCTAACCAAGGCATAACTGAGTCCATAACTGAGCCCATAACCGAGACCATAAGCGAGCCAATAACCGAGCTCATAATTGAGGTCTTAACCAAACCTATAATCACTCTCATAATTTATACTTTATATTTTATGCTTTATACTTTATATTTTATACTTTATAATTTATATTTATTTTTCATAATTCATACTTTATACTTTATATTTCATACTTTATATTTTATATTTTACAATTTATATTTTATACTTTATATTTTATATTTTATACTTTATATTTTATATTTATATTTTATACTTTATATTTTATATTTTTAATTTTATAATTTATAATTGTAGCACATAACCGAGCCCATAAAAATGTTCATAATCGTAGCCCATAACTAAGACCATAACCGAGCCAAAACAAAACACATAACTTATCCTATAAACAAGCCTATAACCAGGCTCTTAAACAAGCTTGTAATTGAATTTATAGCTGAGCTCTTAATCGAAGTTTTGATCTAGCTTGTAATTGAAATTAGTTATTTATATTTTATTAATGTTTTATACTTTATATTTTAGCATTTATTACATAAATGAGGTAATAAATGAGCTTATAACCTCGGTCATGATTGAGGTCATAACCAAACCTTTGACATTACCCATAACCGAACTCATAACCAAGTCCATAACCGAGTCCACAATCGATCGCATAACCAATCACATAACCGAGATCCTTCACATAACCGAGTCCATAACCGAGCACATAACCAAGACCCTAACTGAGCCCATAATCGAGACCCTTTACATAACCGAGCCCATAACCGAGCCCATAACCGAATCCATACTTGAGCCCATAACCGAGACCCTTCATATAACCGAGTCCATAACCGAGCCTATAACTGAGACAATAACTGAGACCACAACCAAACTCATAACCAATCACATATCCATAACCGAGGCCATAACCGAGTCCATAACTGAGCCCATAACCGAGACCATAAGCGAACTCATAACCGAGCCCATAACCGAGCCAATAACCGAGCTCATAATTGAGGTCTTAAGCAAAACTATAATCAATCTCATAATTTATATTTTGTCCTTTATATTTTATCCTTTATATTTTATACTTTATAATTTATATTTATTTTTCATAATTCATAATTTATATTTTATATTTTATACTTTATATTTTATATTTTATACATTGTACTATATTTTATACTTTACACTTTATATTATACTTTATATTTTATATTTTATACTTTATATTTTATATTCTATAATTTATAATTTATACTTTATACTATATATTTTGTACTTCATATTTTATACTTTATATTTTATATTTTATATTTTATACTTTATATTTTATAATTTATATTTTATACTTTATACTTTATATTTTATATTTTATAATTTATAATTTATACTATAACCGAGACCATATACATGTTCATTATTATAGCCCATAATTAAGTCCATAACCGAGCCAAAACTAAACACATAACTTATCCTATAACCAAGCCCATAACCGGGCTCTTAAACAAGCTTGTAATTGAATTTATAACTGAGTTAAAAATCGAAGTTATGATCTAGCTTATAATCGAAATTAGTTATTTATATTTTATTATTATTTTATATTTTATATTTTAGCATTTATTACATAAATTAGGTAATAACTGAGGTTATAACCACGGTCATGATTGAGGTCAAAACCAAACCTTTAACCTAACGCATAACCGAACTCATAACCAAGTCCATAACTGAGTCTACAACCGAGCCCATAACCAATCACATAACCGAGATCCTTCACATAACCGAGGCCATAATCGAGCCTATAACCAAGACCCTAACCGAGTCCACAACCGAGCCCAAAACCGAATCCATGTTGAGCACGTAACCGAGACCCTTCATATAACCGTGTCCATAACTGAGCCTATAACCGAGCCAATAACCGAGACCATAACCGATCACATGTCCATAACCAAAGCCATAACCGAGTCCATAACTGAGCCCATAACCGAGACCATAAGTGAACTCATAACCGAGCCAATAACCGAGACCGCAACTGAGCTCATAATTGAGGTCTTAACCAAACCTATAATCGATCTCATAATTTATATTTTGTAATTTATATTGTATGCTTTATACTTTATGTTTAACGCTTTATATTTTATACTATACACTTTATAATTTATATTTCATACTTTATATTTTATATTTTATACTTTATATTTTATACTTTATGTTTTATAATTTGTATTTTATACTTTAAATTTTATACTTTATCCTTTATAATTTATATTTTATATTTTATACTTTATACTTTGTACTTTATACTTTATATTTTATACTTTATATTTTATAATCGAAGTCTTTTACGTGTCGTAGGTACTCGATTAGGCCTTGCATGTAGAATTCTTTTACGTGTCGTAGGTACCCGATTAGGCTTTACGTGCAGATGTCTTTTGTGTGCCACGGGTACCCGCTTAGTTAACTAATTACTACTGGGTGCAAAATCGTTGCTGGATTAATCGATTAGGCATTGCGTGCGGAAATCTTTTATGTGTCATAGGTACCCGATTAGGCCTTGCATGCGGAAGTCTTTTACGTGTCACGGGTACCTGCTCGGTTAATTAATTCCTACTGGGTGCAGAATCGTTGTTGGAGTACCTAATTAGGCCTTGCGTGTGGAATTATTTTACGTGTCGTAGATACCTGATTAGGCCTTGCGTGCAGATGTCTTTTGCGTGTCACGGGTACCCGCTCCTTATCTAATTCCTACTGGGTGCAAAATAATTGCTGGAGTACCCGATTAGGCCTTTCGTGCGGATGGCTTTTACGTGTCATACGTACCCGATTAGGCCTTGCGTGCGGAAGTCTTTTACGTGTCATAGGTACCCGATTAGGCCTTGCGTGCGAAAGTCTTTTACGTGTCACGGGTACCCGCTCGGTTAACTAATTCCTACTGGACACAGAATTATTGCTGGAGTACCCAATTAGGCCTTGCGTGCGGAAGTCTTTTTCGTATCATAAGTGCCCGATTTGGCCTTGGGTGCAGACGTCTTTTGTGTGTCATAAGTACCCGCTCGGTTAACTAATTCCTACTAGGTGCTGAATCGTTGTTGAGTACCCGATTAGGCCTTACGTGCTGAAGTTTTTAACGTGTCATAGGACCCGATTAGGCCGTGCGGATGTATTTTGCATGTCATGGGTACCCGCTCAGTTAACTAATTCCTTATGGGTGCAGAATTGTTGCTGGAGTACCCGATTAGGCCTTGCATGCGGAAGCCTTTTACATGTCACGTGTACTCGCTCGGTTAACTAATACCTACTTGGTGCAGAATTGTTGTTGGAGTACCCATTTAGGCCTTGCATGCGGAATTCTTTTACGTGTCATAGGTACCCGGTTAGGCCTTACATGCGGATGTCTTTTACATGTCACGGGTACCCGTTCAATTAACTAATTCCTACTGGGTGCAGAATCGTTGTTGGAGTACCCGATTAGGCCTTGCGTGCGGAAGTCTTTTACGTGTCATAGTTACCCGATTAGGCCTTGCGTGTGGAAGTATTTTACGTGTCACGGGTACCCGCTCGGTTAACTAATTTCTACTGGGTGCAGAATCGTTGTTGGAGTACTCAATTAGACCTTGTGTGCGGAATTATTTTACATGTTCTAGATACCCGATTAGGCTTTGCGTGCGGATGTCTTTTTCGCGTCACGGGTACCCGCTCAGTTTACTAATTCCTACTTGGTGCAGAATCATTGTTGTAGTACCCGATTAGGCCTTGCGTGCAGATGGCTTTTACGTATCATAGGTACCCGATTAAGCCTTGTGCGCAGAAGTCTTTTGCATGTCATAGGTAATCGATTAGGCCTTGCGTTCAAAAGTATTTTCATGTGTCCAAGTTACAATTTACTTTATATTTTATATTTTCTAATTTAGCTTTTATTCCATAACCGATCCAACAATCCAGTACATAACCGAGATCTAAACCTAGCTCATAACTGAGGTAATAAACAAGCACATAACCACGGTAATAATTAAGGTCATAACCAAACCTTTAACTTAACCCATAACTGGGCACATAACCAAGCCAAAACCAAACCCATAACTAATCCAATAACCGAGCCCATAACCAAGCCCTTAAATAGGATTGTAACTGAATTTATAATTGAGCTCTTAATCGAGGTTATGATCCAGCATGTAACTTAAATTAGTTATTTATATTTTATTCATATTTTCTAATTTCTAATTTAGCCTTTATATTTTATATTTTCTAATTTAGCTTTTATTCCATAACCAATCCAATAACCAGCACATAACCGAGATCTAAACCTAGCTCATAACTGAGGTAATAACCAAGCACATAACCACGGTCATAATTGAGGTTATAACCAAACCTTTAACCTAGTCCATAGCCGAGCCTATAGCTTGGCAACCGATCCAAAACCAAACTCATAACCGAGCTCTTAAACAAGCTTGTAATTGAATTTTATAATTAAGCTTTTAATCGAGGTTACGATCTAGCTTGTAACTTAAATTAGTTATTTATATTTTATATTTTATATTTTATACTTTATACTTAATATTTTATATTTTAAATTTTATTTTATATTTTATATTTCATAATAAATTGCTATTAAGCCCATAACCGAGCTAATTATTAAGCCCATAACCGAGCATATAACAAAGTCATAACGGTACATTATACGCATAATCGAGCCAATAAGCTAAACCACAACCAAGCCTATAACTAATCCTATAATCGGGGCAACAACCAAATGTACGCAAATGATTCTTTACTGAAATGGTCATAATTGAGCTCATAACTTATTGAACTATTAAGCAAATATATGCAATTCTATGGAGATGTATCATGTTTATTTGGCTGCATCATGTTTATTGCTAAAAATATGTACTTTTCGATTGTTCAAACTCATTTAAAACATCAGCTGCAATTCTCAGTGTCACAATAAAAAATAAAATCATCTAAATTCCTACAGTCCTATGCCAGATAATATGATCCAATTTACATTAATAATAAACAGGCACACCCACCGTAAGAGCATGTCATATTCCCACACCAATTAACCATGTGTCTTACAACCATAGTGCATACAATCAAATTCTTACATGTATACAAATTTACAAAAAAACCATTGATTAAAATAAGGAACTAACATACCATCTACAAACCCTTGGAACCAGGTTGCATAACCCACTCTAGCCTAAGCTCAACTTCACCTCTCTCCACATTACGCAGCCGTCATGCCATGTTCTATACCATCGTCCCATTCACCTCGCAAATCAAGCTTTCTTCAACCAAACAATTCATCCTGCTTGGTGTTATTCTTGTTATCACTGTGTTGTTTATAACGCCTACGAAGTTCATCTTCACTTCCTCGACAAAGGGTCTGATGTTGAACTCTGCATTTCCCATTTGGTTATTAGCACTATACAAGTCTTTGTCGTAAACTTCCAATATTAAAATTTAGTTAGAAAAAGTAGTACAGTGTGTACATAGCAACAACATTTTTTTATTTGTTTAGTTGTATTCTTGTATGGAAACATATATATATATATATATATATGTATGTATGTATGTATGTATGAAATACAAAGTTAACCTTTAAGGCCCCGCTTTTGTTATGTTGTAAGATATAATGCTAGAGTGCAACTAGGAATATATGTGCCCCGCCCCTTATGAAAACAAATATATGTGGATTATTGTTAATATAATACAATTTAATAAATGCAGTGATATAGGTTGATACGGTTGTTAACCTATGATTAAATTGTAACACCCCACCTCCGTTAAGGTCACTCACAAAGGGAATGCCTTAACTTTGGTGGAGCATTTTAGTAAACAGAACAGAAACTTACAAGACAGATAAAACAGTACTTGAAATTTTTTAACTTTATTACAGCGAAAACGGAAATTAATATGGTTACATCCTTTCAAATTTCAGAATTCAAGTACAAAATATCAGTCTTGTACAAAAGCCTTCAAAATGCATGGTTTAAAATCATAATCCCCATGGAACGGAAGCTATACAGAGCCAAGCCATACTTTAAGCACTTCAAGCAAAGAGAAATCCGGATCAAGCTAAAGTATTCCCTCCTTGGATAACCTGGGGGGGGAAACGGAAGAAAGGAGGCGAAACAACAAGGGTCAGACAAAAAGTCTGGCAAGTCCAGTGACTTTCAGCATATGAACAGATAATAATAATATGATATGAACATAAAACTGGATGTGGGATAACTGTAACAGGTGTAGCAGATATAACAGAAAAACAGAATGACATAAACTATTGTTTTACACTTCTCTGCACTAATACTAGTATAGCAGAATTAGGTGTCACCCTAATGTCTAAATTGAAGCAGGAACGGGTACAGAATACTTTAACAGAAACAGAATGCTAATAATGGGCCTTTACTACCCGATCAGAAACAGACAGAAGTAGAAACAGATTTATCCCTACGGAAACAGAATGTAGAATTAGGTGTACACTAGTAATGGGCCTTTACCACCCGAACAGACGGTACCACACAGAAACAGACAGGTGTTACCACCCAACAGAAACAGACGGTACCAACAGAAACAGACAGAATTAAGTGTACCCTAAAACCATACCCCAAGCGATCGGCTCCCTAATACATAAATATCCTGTGTCGGCCCCACAGTAGGGTGTATCACTCCCTAAAGTGACAACCAATTGGCACAGACCTATTTACAGATGTCACGGCGTCTTACATCCTTAGAGGCAGACCGGGATCCATGCACGCACATGACCCGGTTGGAACGCACCATCAACACCCCTCGCCATTATCAGAATGAACCACTTATAATTAGTTCAGTAAGCGTGCCCGGACCCTACCTACTGTTGGGTCAAAGTTTTGATACCAGAAAGGGTTACTGACTAATATGGGTCCCAAACAACAGATGACACAAGTAATTCCCCTCCTAACCTTGTGTCCCCAGACTAACAGATCTCAGATTAACTTGTTTACAAGTTCAGACATACAGAATTCAGATTTACTAGTTCACAGATTAAGTTAACAAGTTTTCAGACTAACAGATCAGATGTACAGATTTTTCAGATTTGTCCAACTTTGTATTGGGCCTACAGATTCATGGACGGGTTTACTACACCTATTAATCCAGTTGGTTTAACCCTATTTTCCCCCAATACGTTTTAGACGTCATTCTTATCTTAGATTTTCATTAATTAATTATTAATGCCCAGACCTCTCACATTAGGTCGCTAGCTTGTGGCCGCTGGATGGGCCGGGCGGTTCCGGGCAGACTTCTGCCACAAGCCAGACCTAACCTCGTGTCTTAAGCAGGTTATGACTAACTTCTCACATTAGAACCTATTGTTTGCGGCCACTGGATGTGCCGGGCGGTTCCGGGCAGAATTACGCCGCAAACTCATTCTAACCTCGAGTTAGTCACGTTTATCTTTGCGGCCAATTAATTAATAATTTACCGTTTATGCGCACGCCCAATATATATGCCAATTCAGATTATATCAATAACAGGATGATTATATCAACATAGCAGACAACAGATTTTATATGACTTAACGGATTTAACAGATTTAGTAACTTAGCAGATTTTTGCATATAACAGGTTAGGCATTTCAACCGACAAATTTAACAGATTAGGCATTTCAATCTAATTAGCAGTCTAAGCAATATAACAAAACTAGCAGTTTAGGCAACTTGGCAAATTAGCAGATTTAGCAAATTTAATATTTCTAAAGGTTCTATTTACATGCCTTGCCTAATCATAAATTGGCTTAAATTCATATGCCTACATAATTGTCATGACTCACAACATATACTTCATGTTTGCATAAGCGCAGAATATGGACATAATTTTCCATATAACATATGTTCCAATTTTTGTTAAACTAGCATTTTATAGCAGATTCACATATAAATTATACCAAATATAACCATTAATTTCAATGCATGCCATATATCCAAAAATCCCTATTTAGGTGTAATCACAATAATAGATATCCTAATTAATGTAAATCTTTACACCTAAGTTTCCATATCTTCTTCTTTTTAAGTCATGAATCATTATGCAAACTATACCCAACAATCTTTAAATCATATCTTCTAAAAATCCGATCTTGACTTTTATATGCATTTTGTCCAAAGTCTCAAATCATATGTAATCTTACAATGGTTCCTCTTTTCTTCTATCACAGAATATGTATAGATCCAAATCTAGTTTACAACATATGCTCATCTTTTTCTAATTAATTACAAATCTAATTTACAACATACACTATGCATACAACATATATAAATTATATGTTCATAGTCAAATTTATGCATCCAATCCCAAGTCACATGTCCATTATATTTTATGCCTCAGACCTAAAGTCATGCATTCAATTCAGTCTTGTCAAATTTCGCATCATTCATTATTTATCCCAAAATTTGCGTTCATACGTTAATCTCTTTATGAGATTGGGCACAGGCTCGTGGTAGCCTGGCTATAGAAACAGAAAAGAAGAAAGGAATACAGAATAGTCACAGAAAACAGATCTAACAGAAGAGAATATATATACAACCTCAAACTCAGATTTAAAATCATATCAAAATTATAATTAACGTTTATAGCGGAGAATAACTGTACTTGCCTTGATTGGATTAAAGAAAGAACTTTAGTTGTTACAGAATTGCTGCAGAAGCTTTTATCTCAAATTTGAATTTAGGATGATGTTGATTGACTTCTAGTTTTGATTCTAGCAGAGTAGCGACGCCATTTTTATTTTTAATTAGAAGAAGAGAGCAATGGAGGCTAGAGAATTGTGTTAGAGACTTAGGTTAGGTAGAGTCTAGGGTCATTTTTATAGAGTTTATGGACTGATTAGGACCATCGATGTTGCTTGGATTGATCGTAGCCATTCATTCGAAAGAGAGACCAATTAGAGCCTGCCACCTAGCCCTAATGACAAAGCAAGCTTCTGAAAATCGACCAAACCCAGACCTGGCCAGCCAGGGCTAGACCAGACCTGGCCAGCAGGTCATTTTTGACCTGGGCGCACTTGGCAGGTGCGCCAGGTCAAAAATGTACTGGCGCACTTCCCAAGTGCGCCAGTGCATTTTTGTTCTGGCGCACTTCCCAAGTGCGCCAGTGCATTCTGACCCGTTTTCCGGTTTTTCGCCCAACTTCGTTCGTCCATAACTTCTTCATACGATATCCGTTTTACGCAAACTCAGACTCTATCTCAAGCAGAATTCCGAGACGAACGCAATGGCGTATCCCGTTTCCCTTAATTCTTTGATTTGAAATTAATTATATTTTAATTTATGTCTTTCACGGTTATAGAATACACGGGGTGTTACATTCTCCCCCACTTAAAAGGATTTCGTCCCCAAAATCTTCAAGTTAAGAAGAATGTGTCCTACCATCCAATCACCCATCTACTCAACCATCATCCACAAGCATCCATTGTCCTTAGAAAACTTCTAATGTTGTATGAACATATGCAAAAGTGTGTGTATATGTTCCTTATCTAATGCAAAGATCAGGCGGTCTACTGATTCAGTTGACCTCCTTAATGCGAATTATGTCAGTGCCATGAGTCCAACATGTATGCAATAGAATTCTGATGATATATATTATTTCTATATGAGTGCACAATCATTCACTCAAATGCAACATCCATGTGCTGAATCAACCATTTTGCATCCACAAGAATTGAAAAATGCTCACCCATCCATATGCAGTATGAGAGTGTTTTCGAGCCGATCTAGTGCCTAGTGTGTGTATATGCATCCACGGGCAACCACTAGCAATCACTTGCATCCACTTGCAACCATCAAACATAACATGTCTCAAACACATGTTTACACCCATTAGTTTCTACCTAAAGTTCGAAGATTCGATCGATAGGATACAGTCGAATGATGGAAGCGAGTACAGATAGAACGAAAATTTGGTTCCCATTAGACATGGGTCCTAAGTATCGGCCCCAAAGACCGAAACCAACATCAAATTGAGTCCCAGAGGATTACCTTCTTTAGACAATGTCAAAACTGGAAATCCTATCAAAAGTATTTAGATATTTACAGACTACTGGTACAGATCAAGTTCCCTAATGATTCTTAGGAAGCTAAGCATGATAAAATCATACCCCACGAAAACTCAGAATGTATGCGTCATACTTGACGCCTAACACAGATATCCCTCAAACCCCAATCTCAAACAGATGATCCATAACCCTTATGGGTCTGAGTCCACGGCGGAATTCAGAAATAATACTAGTATTAAAGTGCAGAGTATCGATTACAAAATCAAAATACCAGAATCAGAAAAAAAAGTCTTAACTCCATAATCAGATAAAGAAATTAAACCTACTATAGAAATTTTCCTATTTCTATCCTAGCCACTAGCCTCAAGAGTGTTCGCCTGCCCTCCTTGTCCTCGTCTCTTCGGGCAGTCCCTAGTGAAGTGTCCCATCTCCCCACAGTTGAAGCAAGCACCCTTCCTTTTTCTACAATCCTTGTTCAGATGAGTCGAGCTCCCACAAGTAAAGCACTTTTTCCCCTTCTTATCTTCAGACTTCTCATCCTTCTTTTGTGTTTCCTTTTTGGGCCCCGCTTTCTTATTCTGTGGTTCTTCCTTCTTTGTCTCTTTCGGGCCCTTGTCTTCCTCGTGCAGTAGTGCCATATCCACCAATTTCTCGTAAGTTGCTCCCATGGGTACATGGGTCATGGCTAGGCTGTGCAGTGGCTCATTCAATCCTTTAACAAAGCGGAGAGCCTTTTTATGCTGAGTGTTGACTAAATCCAATCCGAATCTTGCTAGTTGGTTGAACTGGTTGACGTATTCCTTGACCGTCATACTTCCTTGCTTAAGAGATAAGAACTTTTCCAATTGTAAACTTCGTTCAGCTTGCGAGAGGAATTTTGTCTCAAACCTTGTTCTGAAATCCATCCATGTCTCAACCGGCCTCTCGGCGTTAGTGACTTCCCACCAGTAGGAAGCTTCGTCTTTGAGCAGCCATACTGCCAACTGTACCTTCTGCCTATCGTCCACCTCGAAGATAACGAATAGATCCTCAGTTTCTTTGAGCCAATTCCTTGCTTCTACGAATGATTCAGTTCCTTTGAAATCCTTCCCACCCATGGCCCTAAAATCTCTACAGATCTTTGAGAAAGCAATTGCACGAGGAGGGGGTGGAGGAGGGGGATCATTTGCTGGACCTGCAGCGGCGGTCCTAGCCTCAAGATATTGACGAAACCAACCGGGTACATGAACACCCTCTGGTATCTCAGATGCTTCAGACATGCTGGAACGAAAAAGGAAAGGTTCAATACAAAAAGGACTGAAAGAAAGATATATGGCTCTTGGGGATCATGTTTTTCAAAATAAGCTTTATTTTTGAAAATACTTCCTTCCAAAACCTTTTTGAAAATAGTTTTCAAAAACTTTACCCAATCTGGTAACCTTCAGCTCTGATACCAAGTGTAACACCCCACCTCCGTTAAGGTCACTCACAAAGGGAATGCCTTAACTTTGGTGGAGCATTTTAGTAAACAGAACAGAAACTTACAAGACAGATAAAACAGTACTTGAAAATTTTTAACTTTATTACAGCGAAAACAGAAATTAATATGGTTACATCCTTTCAAATTTCAGAATTCAAGTACAAAATATCAGTCTTGTACAAAAGCCTTCAAAATGCATGGTTTAAAATCATAATCCCCATGGAACGGAAGCTATACAGAGTCAAGCCATACTTTAAGCACTTCAAGCAAAGAGAAATCCGGATCAAGCTAAAGTATTCCCTCCTTGGATAACCTGGGGGGGAAACGGAAGAAAGGAGGCGAAACAACAAGGGTCAGACAAAAAGTCTGGCAAGTCCAGTGACTTTCAGCATATGAACAGATAATAATAATATGATATGAACATAAAACTGGATGTGGGATAACTGTAACAGGTGTAGCAGATATAACAGAAAAACAGAATGACATAAACTATTGTTTTACACTTCTCTGCACTAATACTAGTATAGCAGAATTAGGTGTCACCCTAATGTCTAAATTGAAGCAGGAACGGGTACAGAATACTTTAACAGAAACAGAATGCTAATAATGGGCCTTTACTACCCGATCAGAAACAGACAGAAGTAGAAACAGATTTATCCCTACGGAAACAGAATGTAGAATTAGGTGTACACTAGTAATGGGCCTTTACCACCCGAACAGACGGTACCACACAGAAACAGACAGGTGTTACCACCCAACAGAAACAGACGGTACCAACAGAAACAGACAGAACTAAGTGTACCCTAAAACCCTACCCCAAGCGATCGGCTCCCTAATACATAAATATCCTGTGTCGGCCCCACAGTAGGGTGTATCACTCCCTAAAGTGACAACCAATTGGCACAGACCTATTTACAGATGTCACGGCGTCTTACATCCTCAGAGGCAGACCGGGATCCATGCACGCACATGACCCGGTTGGAACGCACCATCAACACCCCTCGCCATTATCAGAATGAACCACTTATAATTAGTTCAGTAAGCGTGCCCGGACCCTACCTACTGTTGGGTCAAAGTTTTGATACCAGAAAGGGTTACTGACTAATATGGGTCCCAAACAACAGATGACACAAGTAATTCCCCTCCTAACCTTGTGTCCCCAGACTAACAGATCTCAGATTAACTTGTTTACAAGTTCAGACATACAGAATTCAGATTTACTAGTTCACAGATTAAGTTAACAAGTTTTCAGACTAACAGATCAGATGTACAGATTTTTCAGATTTGTCCAACTTTGTATTGGGCCTACAGATTCATGGACGGGTTTACTACACCTATTAATCCAGTTGGTTTAACCCTATTTCCCCCCAATACGTTTTAGACGTCATTCTTATCTTAGATTTGCATTAATTAATTATTAATGCCCAGACCTCTCACATTAGGTCGCTAGCTTGTGGCCGCTGGATGGGCCGGGCGGTTCCGGGCAGACTTCTGCCACAAGCCAGACCTAACCTCGTGTCTTAAGCAGGTTATGACTAACTTCTCACATTAGAACCTATTGTTTGCGGCCACTGGATGTGCCGGGCGGTTCCGGGCAGAATTACGCCGCAAACTCATTCTAACCTCGAGTTAGTCACGTTTATCTTTGCGGCCAATTAATTAATAATTTACCGTTTATGCGCACGCCCAATATATATGCCAATTCAGATTATATCAATAACAGGATGATTATATCAACATAGCAGATAACAGATTTTATATGACTTAACGGATTTAACAGATTTAGCAACTTAGCAGATTTTTGCATATAACAGGTTAGGCATTTCAACCGACAAATTTAACAGATTAGGCATTTCAATCTAATTAGCAGTCTAAGCAATATAACAAAACTAGCAGTTTAGGCAACTTGGCAAATTAGCAGATTTAGCAAATTTAATATTTCTAAAGGTTCTATTTACATGCCTTGCCTAATCATAAATTGGCTTAAATTCATATGCCTACATAATTGTCATGACTCACAACATATACTTCATGTTTGCATAAGCGCAGAATATGGACATAATTTTCCATATAACATATGTTCCAATTTTTGTTAAACTAGCATTTTATAGCAGATTCACATATAAATTATACCAAATATAACCATTAATTTCAATGCATGCCATATATCCAAAAATCCCTATTTAGGTGTAATCACAATAATAGATATCCTAATTAATGTAAATCTTTACACCTAAGTTTCCATATCTTCTTCTTTTTAAGTCATGAATCATTATGCAAACTATACCCAACAATCTTTAAATCATATCTTCTAAAAATCCGATCTTGACTTTTATATGCATTTTATCCAAAGTCTCAAATCATATGTAATCTTACAATGGTTCCTCTTTTCTTCTATCACAGAATATGTATAGATCCAAATCTAGTTTACAACATATGCTCATCTTTTTCTAATTAATTACAAATCTAATTTACAACATACACTATGCATACAACATATATAAATTATATGTTCATAGTCAAATTTATGCATCCAATCCCAAGTCACATGTCCATTATATTTTATGCCTCAGACCTAAAGTCATGCATTCAATTCAGTCTTGTCAAATTTCGCATCATTCATTATTTATCCCAAAATTTGCGTTCATACGTTAATCTCTTTATGAGATTGGGCACAGGCTCGTGGTAGCCTGGCTATAGAAACAGAAAAGAAGAAAGGAATACAGAATAGTCACAGAAAACAGATCTAACAGAAGAGAATATATATACAACCTCAAACTCAGATTTAAAATCATATCAAAATTATAATTAACGTTTATAGCGGAGAATAACTGTACTTGCCTTGATTGGATTAAAGAAAGAACTTTAGTTGTTACAGAATTGCTGCAGAAGCTTTTATCTCAAATTTGAATTTAGGATGATGTTGATTGACTTCTAGTTTTGATTCTAGCAGAGTAGCGACGCCATTTTTATTTTTAATTAGAAGAAGAGAGCAATGGAGGCTAGAGAATTGTGTTAGAGACTTAGGTTAGGTAGAGTCTAGGGTCATTTTTATAGAGTTTATGGACTGATTAGGACCATCGATGTTGCTTGGATTGATCGTAGCCATTCATTCGAAAGAGAGACCAATTAGAGCCTGCCACCTAGCCCTAATGACAAAGCAAGCTTCTGAAAATCGACCAAACCCAGACCTGGCCAGCCAGGGCTAGACCAGACCTGGCCAGCAGGTCATTTTTGACCTGGGCGCACTTGGCAGGTGCGCCAGGTCAAAAATGTACTGGCGCACTTCCCAAGTGCGCCAGTGCATTTTTGTTCTGGCGCACTTCCCAAGTGCGCCAGTGCATTCTGACCCGTTTTCCGGTTTTTCGCCCAACTTCGTTCGTCCATAACTTCTTCATACGATATCCGTTTTACGCAAACTCAGACTCTATCTCAAGCAGAATTCCGAGACGAACGCAATGGCGTATCCCGTTTCCCTTAATTCTTTGATTTGAAATTAATTATATTTTAATTTATGTCTTTCACGGTTATAGAATACACGGGGTGTTACATTCTCCCCCACTTAAAAGGATTTCGTCCCCAAAATCTTCAAGTTAAGAAGAATGTGTCCTACCATCCAATCACCCATCTACTCAACCATCATCCACAAGCATCCATTGTCCTTAGAAAACTTCTAATGTTGTATGAACATATGCAAAAGTGTGTGTATATGTTCCTTATCTAATGCAAAGATCAGGCGGTCTACTGATTCAGTTGACCTCCTTAATGCGAATTATGTCAGTGCCATGAGTCCAACATGTATGCAATAGAATTCTGATGATATATATTATTTCTATATGAGTGCACAATCATTCACTCAAATGCAACATCCATGTGCTGAATCAACCATTTTGCATCCACAAGAATTGAAAAATGCTCACCCATCCATATGCAGTATGAGAGTGTTTTCGAGCCGATCTAGTGCCTAGTGTGTGTATATGCATCCACGGGCAACCACTAGCAATCACTTGCATCCACTTGCAACCATCAAACATAACATGTCTCAAACTCATGTTTACACCCATTAGTTTCTACCTAAAGTTCGAAGATTCGATCGATAGGATACAGTCGAATGATGGAAGCGATTACAGATAGAACGAAAATTTGGTTCCCATTAGACATGGGTCCTAAGTATCGGCCCCAAAGACCGAAACCAACATCAAATTGAGTCCCAGAGGATTACCTTCTTTAGACAATGTCAAAACTGGAAATCCTATCAAAAGTATTTAGATATTTACAGACTACTGGTACAGATCAAGTTCCCTAATGATTCTTAGGAAGCTAAGCATGATAAAATCATACCCCACGAAAACTCAGAATGTATGCGTCATACTTGACGCCTAACACAGATATCCCTCAAACCCCAATCTCAAACAGATGATCCATAACCCTTATGGGTCTGAGTCCACGGCGGAATTCAGAAATAATACTAGTATTAAAGTGCAGAGTATCGATTACAAAATCAAAATACCAGAATCAGAAAAAAAAGTCTTAACTCCATAATCAGATAAAGAAATTAAACCTACTATAGAAATTTTCCTATTTCTATCCTAGCCACTAGCCTCAAGAGTGTTCGCCTGCCCTCCTTGTCCTCGTCTCTTCGGGCAGTCCCTAGTGAAGTGTCCCATCTCCCCACAGTTGAAGCAAGCGCCCTTCCTTTTTCTACAATCCTTGTTCAGATGAGTCGAGCTCCCACAAGTAATGCACTTTTTCCCCTTCTTATCTTCAGACTTCTCATCCTTCTTTTGTGTTTCCTTTTTGGGCCCCGCTTTCTTATTCTGTGGTTCTTCCTTCTTTGTCTCTTTCGGGCCCTTGTCTTCCTCGTGCAGTAGTGCCATATCCACCAATTTCTCGTAAGTTGCTCCCATGGGTACATGGGTCATGGCTAGGCTGTGCAGTGGCTCATTCAATCCTTTAACAAAGCGGAGAGCCTTTTTATGTTGAGTGTTGACTAAATCCAATCAGAATCTTGCTAGTTGGTTGAACTGGTTGACGTATTCCTTGACCGTCATACTTCCTTGCTTAAGAGATAAGAACTTTTCCAATTGTAAACTTCGTTCAGCTTGCGAGAGGAATTTTGTCTCAAACCTTGTTCTGAAATCCATCCATGTCTCAACCGGCCTCTCGGCGTTAGTGACTTCCCACCAGTAGGAAGCTTCGTCTTTGAGCAGCCATACTGCCAACTGTACCTTCTGCCTATCGTCCACCTCGAAGATAACGAATAGATCCTCAGTTTCTTTGAGCCAATTCCTTGCTTCTACGAATGATTCAGTTCCTTTGAAATCCTTCCCACCCATGGCCCTAAAATCTCTACAGATCTTTGAGAAAGCAATTGCACGAGGATGGGGTGGAGGAGGGGGATCATTTGCTGGACCTGCAGCGGCGGTCCTAGCCTCAAGATATTGACGAAACCAACCGGGTACATGAACACCCTCTGGTATCTCAGATGCTTCAGACATGCTGGAACGAAAAAGGAAAGGTTCAATACAAAAAGGACTGAAAGAAAGATATATGGCTCTTGGGGATCATGTTTTTCAAAATAAGCTTTATTTTTGAAAATACTTCCTTCCAAAACCTTTTTGAAAATAGTTTTCAAAAACTTTACCCAATCTGGTAACCTTCAGCTCTGATACCAAGTGTAACACCCCACCTCCGTTAAGGTCACTCACAAAGGGAATGCCTTAACTTTGGTGGAGCATTTTAGTAAACAGAACAGAAACTTACAAGACAGATAAAACAGTACTTGAAAATTTTTAACTTTATTACAGCGAAAACAGAAATTAATATGGTTACATCCTTTCAAATTTCAGAATTCAAGTACAAAATATCAGTCTTGTACAAAAGCCTTCAAAATGCATGGTTTAAAATCATAATCCCCATGGAACGGAAGCTATACAGAGCCAAGCCATACTTTAAGCACTTCAAGCAAAGAGAAATCCGGATCAAGCTAAAGTATTCCCTCCTTGGATAACCTGGGGGGGGGGGAAACGGAAGAAAGGAGGCGAAACAACAAGGGTCAGACAAAAAGTCTGGCAAGTCCAGTGACTTTCAGCATATGAACAGATAATAATAATATGATATGAACATAAAACTGGATGTGGGATAACTGTAACAGGTGTAGCAGATATAACAGAAAAACAGAATGACATAAACTATTGTTTTACACTTCTCTGCACTAATACTAGTATAGCAGAATTAGGTGTCACCCTAATGTCTAAATTGAAGCAGGAACGGGTACAGAATACTTTAACAGAAACAGAATGCTAATAATGGGCCTTTACTACCCGATCAGAAACAGACAGAAGTAGAAACAGATTTATCCCTACGGAAACAGAATGTAGAATTAGGTGTACACTAGTAATGGGCCTTTACCACCCGAACAGACGGTACCACACAGAAACAGACAGGTGTTACCACCCAACAGAAACAGACGGTACCAACAGAAACAGACAGAACTAAGTGTACCCTAAAACCCTACCCCAAGCGATCGGCTCCCTAATACATAAATATCCTGTGTCGGCCCCACAGTAGGGTGTATCACTCCCTAAAGTGACAACCAATTGGCACAGACCTATTTACAGATGTCACGGCGTCTTACATCCTCAGAGGCAGACCGGGATCCATGCACGCACATGACCCGGTTGGAACGCACCATCAACACCCCTCGCCATTATCAGAATGAACCACTTATAATTAGTTCAGTAAGCGTGCCCGGACCCTACCTACTGTTGGGTCAAAGTTTTGATACCAGAAAGGGTTACTGACTAATATGGGTCCCAAACAACAGATGACACAAGTAATTCCCCTCCTAACCTTGTGTCCCCAGACTAACAGATCTCAGATTAACTTGTTTACAAGTTCAGACATACAGAATTCAGATTTACTAGTTCACAGATTAAGTTAACAAGTTTTCAGACTAACAGATCAGATGTACAGATTTTTCAGATTTGTCCAACTTTGTATTGGGCCTACAGATTCATGGACGGGTTTACTACACCTATTAATCCAGTTGGTTTAACCCTATTTCCCCCCAATACGTTTTAGACGTCATTCTTATCTTAGATTTGCATTAATTAATTATTAATGCCCAGACCTCTCACATTAGGTCGCTAGCTTGTGGCCGCTGGATGGGCCGGGCGGTTCCGGGCAGACTTCTGCCACAAGCCAGACCTAACCTCGTGTCTTAAGCAGGTTATGACTAACTTCTCACATTAGAACCTATTGTTTGCGGCCACTGGATGTGCCGGGCAGTTCCGGGCAGAATTACGCCGCAAACTCATTCTAACCTCGAGTTAGTCACGTTTATCTTTGCGGCCAATTAATTAATAATTTACCGTTTATGCGCACGCCCAATATATATGCCAATTCAGATTATATCAATAACAGGATGATTATATCAACATAGCAGATAACAGATTTTATATGACTTAACGGATTTAACAGATTTAGCAACTTAGCAGATTTTTGCATATAACAGGTTAGGCATTTCAACCGACAAATTTAACAGATTAGGCATTTCAATCTAATTAGCAATCTAAGCAATATAACAAAACTAGCAGTTTAGGCAACTTGGCAAATTAGCAGATTTAGCAAATTTAATATTTCTAAAGGTTCTATTTACATGCCTTGCCTAATCATAAATTGGCTTAAATTCATATGCCTACATAATTGTCATGACTCACAACATATACTTCATGTTTGCATAAGCGCAGAATATGGACATAATTTTCCATATAACATATGTTCCAATTTTTGTTAAACTAGCATTTTATAGCAGATTCACATATAAATTATACCAAATATAACCATTAATTTCAATGCATGCCATATATCCAAAAATCCCTATTTAGGTGTAATCACAATAATAGATATCCTAATTAATGTAAATCTTTACACCTAAGTTTCCATATCTTCTTCTTTTTAAGTCATGAATCATTATGCAAACTATACCCAACAATCTTTAAATCATATCTTCTAAAAATCCGATCTTGACTTTTATATGCATTTTGTCCAAAGTCTCAAATCATATGTAATCTTACAATGGTTCCTCTTTTCTTCTATCATAGAATATGTATAGATCCAAATCTAGTTTACAACATATGCTCATCTTTTTCTAATTAATTACAAATCTAATTTACAACATACACTATGCATACAACATATATAAATTATATGTTCATAGTCAAATTTATGCATCCAATCCCAAGTCACATGTCCATTATATTTTATGCCTCAGACCTAAAGTCATGCATTCAATTCAGTCTTGTCAAATTTCGCATCATTCATTATTTATCCCAAAATTTGCGTTCATACGTTAATCTCTTTATGAGATTGGGCACAGGCTCGTGGTAGCCTGGCTATAGAAACAGAAAAGAAGAAAGGAATACAGAATAGTCACAGAAAACAGATCTAACAGAAGAGAATATATATACAACCTCAAACTCAGATTTAAAATCATATCAAAATTATAATTAACGTTTATAGAGGAGAATAACTGTACTTGCCTTGATTGGATTAAAGAAAGAACTTTAGTTGTTACAGAATTGATGCAGAAGCTTTTATCTCAAATTTGAATTTAGGATGATGTTGATTGACTTCTAGTTTTGATTCTAGCAGAGTAGCGACGCCATTTTTATTTTTAATTAGAAGAAGAGAGCAATGGAGGCTAGAGAATTGTGTTAGAGACTTAGGTTAGGTAGAGTCTAGGGTCATTTTTATAGAGTTTATGGACTGATTAGGACCATCGATGTTGCTTGGATTGATCGTAGCCATTCATTCGAAAGAGAGACCAATTAGAGCCTGCCACCTAGCCCTAATGACAAAGCAAGCTTCTGAAAATCGACCAAACCCAGACCTGGCCAGCCAGGGCTAGACCAGACCTGGCCAGCAGGTCATTTTTGACCTGGGCGCACTTGGCAGGTGCGCCAGGTCAAAAATGTACTGGCGCACTTCCCAAGTGCGCCAGTGCTTTTTGTTCTGGCGCACTTCCCAAGTGCGCCAGTGCATTCTGACCCGTTTTCCGGTTTTTCGCCCAACTTCGTTCGTCCATAACTTCTTCATACGATATCCGTTTTACGCAAACTCAGACTCTATCTCAAGCAGAATTCCGAGACGAACGCAATGGCGTATCCCGTTTCCCTTAATTCTTTGATTTGAAATTAATTATATTTTAATTTATGTCTTTCATGGTTATAGAATACACGGGGTGTTACATAAATGATACTAGAACAACATTACCGGTCGTTCTCCATGATATTGTCAACCTTGCCTGAATATAGGAATGACAAGGGTACCATAGTATAGGCAATTAAGGCTATTTGAGGAAGTTCATACTTCAAGGCTAGGATGATGGTAACAAGTAAATCAACAATTATTGCACCCTGCACAAAAGAGGAAAAAGAAAAAAAGTAAATTAAACATATGTGCACATCAGACTATAGAAAAAGAGTGTGTCTCCTTGGTTTTACGTTTTTTATTCAATAAACCGTTTCAATTACATACAGACAATGCAAACTCAAATTCATCAAGATGGGCAACAAGATATGACTAAGCATAAGATATATGAGCTAAAACTAGTAACCAAAGAACTGGAAGTAATTCCATAAATTAAAGATATATCAAACAGAGATCAGAACAACACTGATATCATCTAACCTTGATTTCAACAACTTGCATAGAGATTAAAACTTGTAGTGTGATTTTATACTCACCAATTTTGCTTTACAAATTTGTTGCTGCTAATTTGAAGCTGTACCTTTCATCTTTTCAACGGCCTAACCAAAGAACTAGGAAAATACCTCCAAACTCATAATTGAATTCCTAAAAAAATAAAATTGAATTTACATGTTACAGGATGTGCCATGTAAAAATCAGACCATTTGTTAGACCTGTACCTTGTTAATATTAACTAAAAGTATACACATACTTTTTCATTTTAACCACAAGTCTACATTTCAGATTCCAGAACTGTTTAGAACATTTGTATACGGAGAAGGCAAAGCACCGAAAAAAATAAAAAAAAATCAAAAAAAAAAGATATTATATTTAGCACCCTCATATACCACATTAACCAGATGGACACTTACTCCATCTTGAACTGCAGTATCAAAAAAAGGAAAGGGAGTAAGTCATAACATCACAGGGCAAGACCTTAAAGAGGGAGGATCACTCAGGCTTGCAAGCCTGCCCCCCAATGGGTCCTTTTTCTTACTGCCATTATCCATTGACTAGAGAATAACATTTTGGGACACTGGACCATGGATAGGGTTGTCATAATTGTAAGGATAGGAACTTTTGCATTGACACTAGCAGCGTTGCTTACTCCAACACTGACAAGATCACACACAGACCAAATGAACTTACTAACAACAGTAGGCTTATCTTCCAAGACAACACCATTCATAGACCAATTGCTATAAGGTTTTGCAGGGGACAGCAACGAGGAGATAGGATTATTACCTAAAACAACAGTGCTTTAAGATTGATGATCTATAGTTTTTGAGTTAGCAATCTCATCTAAAGAGCAGCAAATGGGTTAAAGTTAGAGATATCGGGTGCAGAAGTCACAGCGCTAAAAGGCTCGATAGTAGAATCCAATCAGGAGATGTACATCCGCGTTGAGATTTGGAATAGTCGCTTTTTAAATGGATTTGGAAATTTAAATGGATTTGGGAAGAATGGAGGCTGGTTCACAGTTTGGGACTTTTCGAGGTGACGATGCTTTTTCAGTTGCCTGTTGTTAAATGAAGGACAATGATGTAATATTTTCAATTGGACTTTGCTACTTTACCCGGTGTAAAGTGACAAAACAGTGCAATTCACGTAATTCAGGGAGTACATCGAGTATTTCATCTGAGATTATAAAAAGGGCTTACCAGGTCTTCTCATTTAGTAAGCCCTTTATTTAAATTTCTCCTTTTTATAATGGGCTTTTTACCCATTTGGGCTTGTTTCAGAATTGTATAACGCAAACGGACTTGTTTTGAAAGTAATTACAGGAATAGACCTGTTTTGTGTTAACGAAGGCGCGATTTGAAAACTCGCCTATAGGCGCGATTTGAAAACTCGCCTGTGCACTTTGGTGTTAAATTCCATAGCGACTTTCTTGAAACTTGATTTGGACATAACTCGATATTTATAATATGAAATTCTCATTTTTCTGTTTCATTACTAGAATATAGGTGTATAGATTCGAATGTGTTGTGTTTCAATGAAATCCGACGTATAACGATTCTTATATAGTCGAATGAAGTTGTAAACGTTAAACTGCGAACTACCACGACAATTAGATAGTATATATAGCGTAACATAACAACATAAAACAAATACCGAATTCTAATATTCAAATACAAGAGAGATACATAGTCCGGTTAAGGACAGATAAGTTTGAAACATAAGAAATACAGATACACGAAATGCAACACACTGACATTTGACGTTCATGCTCTTGGGATGTGAAGCTGCTTAATCATCACGGTTAAGCCGCAACTGTTCAATAACGGTACGGAGTTGTCTATTCTCTTGTTCGAGTTCGTTTGCATATGTTATTCCCCTTGGCCCTATCGGTTCGTCTATCCATTCCGTGTAATTGCACCCATTCGGATAGGCTGGACATTGCTGAATGCGACGACCAATATCGTTACCATCTGCTCGAACCACAACTTCAACCGGATAACCGCAGTAGCAACAAACTTGATAAGATTCACCTTCCTGTTCAGCAGGAATTGGAACATGTGGTACTTGATGAGAACCAACTTCTTGTCGTGGTACAACGACGGACTGTTCATGCGTGTGTCGAACGTTTGGTACTTGGGCTTGATGTGGAGGTTGGACGGGCCATTGTTCGGACGGTGGTCCAAGCCGAGAGTTCAGTTCGTTTAGAAACTCGAGTTCATATGCAAGCGCCCAACGTTCCCTCTCTTCGTACGCCTCTACCTCAGAGTTTGGAGATGATGGCCAAGAAGGCATTGTTGTGGTAAAGCACAGGGTAGTTGGAAACAAAGTTGTGGGAGTGAGGTAAGTTTTGAGAAATTCGACAGAGATATATAGCAGCGTAGTGTACAAGTGATACGACTAGTCAGTGCAGGATTAAAGGAGTACGTAAAGCAGATTCTCTCCTGATACGACTAGTCACTTCAGAAATTGTCCCATTAGAAACATTGTAGCACTGCAATTAACTTAAAAGCTATGATAGAGAATCTACACTGTACCCATCTGTACACATTTTGGTCTGGCATGTTGCGAGTTCCTAGACATTTGTCAACAATAATGTTAATGTGAACGGGGATGACCATGTTTTGAAATGTTTAAATTATATGTGGATGGGAACGACCCTGTTTTCCGTTATATATAGCGGCTTTTCTGAATCCATTCAAACCCTCATTCACAATTTCTTTTCTTTTAGCTGCCTCCTCCTTCCTCATTCACAATTGTTGTTACTTTAAGCAGTGGATTGACCCTCCGATGTGTGAAAGTGGTGTTCACTCTCCTAGACCTAGATTTTACCCACGTCCGTGGTAGGAGTATGTGGAAACTACCTTAATGTGTTTTATTGTCCTAGAAGTATGAATATTGCTGGTAAAATTCGTAAACCTTGTTGCAAACTTATTGTGCATGTGACGACCCCTTAAACCAAGTAGTGCTGAATCACTCCTGGTACGACTAGTCATATTCCCTACAGTATTACGCCAGACGAAACAGTGTCGTGCAGCACGTAAAGCAAATCAGACTGACCCAGCTTTAATTTCTGGCAGCGAGTTGTCAATTCTTATTTATGTCATAATGTACACTGTACAAACCAGAAAACATATAAAGCTTTAATTCAAACTTCAAAAGCATAAAATAATTCATTAGAAAAACAAAAAAAATAACATCTAATACTTCGTACTGATCTTCCAACTCCTACAAACACACAAATAACAATTCAAACTAAACTTCAGAAACAAACAACGACAACGGGTAATACAATAATTCAAACTAATCTTCATAAACCTACAACGACGACGAATACTAGAAAAACTAGTGGTTGGGTTTAAATTGCAAGTCCTCTAGGAGTTTTTTGAGACGTCTAATTTCTTGCTCCAGCTCATTCGCATATGCTATGCCCCTAGGACAAAGCGGTTCGTCAATCCATTCTGAAAAATTGCATCCGTGAGGATAATTGGAACAGAGAAGACTACGACGACCAATGTTTTCGCCATCATCACAGACGACAACTTCAGCCATATATCCACAGTGGCAGCAAACTGGAAACGAGTTAACCTCTTGCTCAACCATTGTTTCAGAAGACATTTTGAAAATATACGGAGCTGTGAAGATGTGGTTGAGTATATATAATGGTTTGAATGGTGAGAATTATGAGAAGAATGGTGAGTATATATAAATGTTTGAAATAACCCCAAATACACAGGCGAGATTTGAAAACGCGCACGAAGGCGAGTTTTCAAAACTCGCCTATTTTCCGTTCCTGACAAAACAGGTCTATATTTGTAATTACTTTTGAAACATGGCTATTTATGTTATATCTTCTAAAAACAAGCCCACGTGTGTAAAAAGTCCTTTTATAATTAGTATTCAAAACTTAAAACACAAAACATATCATAAATAAAACACCAATTTAGGTTATTGGCGTTCACTCACACCAAGTCTGCATGTTTTGAGATACTTTCAGATCCATGTTGCATTCAAATGGCCAATGAAACGTCTGGGACGTCTGGTACTTGGGCACATCAGGTCAGATGAATTTCATAAATATATAGATCGAATATTGATATCTAAAGCTTTTGTAGTTGGTTAATATCTAAGATGATATTGCAGCAGCAGGACGATGGAACAAGTAGTCCTCTATCCCCCGCCTTCATGTTCTAGGAAGTAGGAACATCGCTGTTCTTTTTTTCAAAGATAACCAGACAACATAAAATCTTTTTAAAGTTTGTTTTATTCCTTCTGTTGTTGTTGGGCCAATACCTAACGGGCTCAGCGTAACATGTTAACAAAGGTCTGAAAATTGATTAAATATATGCGGCGTGCTCAGATATTTTTATGCTTGAATAGTAGTTAGTAATTAGTATTCTGTCTGTCACACGGTACTTAAGGTGTGTTTGGCGCAAGCGGAAGCGGAGAATTGAAGCGGAGAACCGTAGTTAGCGGAAAATGCGTTTGGCGCGTTAAGCGTAGTATTTAAACGGAGCATTTAAACGGACCATTTTATTTTTATTTTGTAATTTAATTAATCAACGGTTAATTAATTTATCATTTTTTTAATAAATAATATATATCAATAATTTACATAAATAAATAAATAAAATAAAAATTTGAAAAATTATAAGTTGCTCCAATTCAGTTCAAACCAACTCCATTACGCAGAGCACTTCGACACGATCGCAACGCAAAAAACCGCGTCTCAAACAGATCTTATATGCACAAGTCATCAAATTTTAAAGTTTGTAAAAACTTAAAATAATCAATTAAATAAATAAAAAATATATTTATATACCCAACAGCTCAAAATTGGGCTGCTTGGGACCCGACGCGTCGGGGCCCAACAACTCAATTTTGAGTCGTTGGGCAAACAGGGCAAGATGACCCATTGTCCAACAGAAGCGTCCGCCGCGTCGGACGCGTCCGTTGGGCAAATGTACCGTTTGCCCTAAAAGAGCGCACCCTTATTGTTTTACTATTTTTACGGAATGAACAAAGTTATTTGGAAGTTTAAAATATGTTGTTTTTACATTCCATACTAGCGTGTAATCCGTGCGTTACACACGATAATATTATTTAAAATAATATCTATTATTTTAATATTAAAATGAGGACTTAGTTATGCCATATATGATAAATTTTGATGTGAATGCATAACTATTAATTAAAGTTATTAGTATTATTTGTGTGTAATTTACGTTCTATAGCCTACATAAATAGTATTTGCTATAGAGAGAGGGTTCAGTTCTATTTTCTGTACCGATTTTACGGCCCGATCTGAACGGTTTCCGTATTGCGGCGCGGTGAATACCTAACCTAGTTATATCTATATCAATGTTATGTTTTCTATAAAGATCTTCTAGAGTATTATGTTTTATCGTTTCTTTGTAGAATTAAGATATTTTTCACTATGTCATAAACGGTCTAATGCAACAGACACAAAAAATGTTGGTAGTGGTCTTTGGCAACATTTTTCGAATAATGCAACTTTCAACGTTGCTGTAAACCTTAAAGGCAACATTTTGACTATCTACGGCAACATAACAAATATTTTTACATTAGACCCCTATTTAGGTCTATAGCAACATCTTTAGGTGTCTCTAGCAATATTCCAAAAATGTTCTGTAGATATATATTAAAAAAAAAATATGAAGTAACAAAAATGAGAATTAAAAACTACAACACAAAGTTAAATATTCAAAAAGTATTTTTATTCAAAAATATATTTTATTTCAACATTCGAAATAGTACATATTTCTATCTCCGCCATTTACAATTCACTGTTAATAACATTGTCAATCACATATATAGATATTCCTCACTACATCACTCAATTCATTCATTCCATATGCAATTTCAATTTATACAACTATTAACTATATACCGAGCCGAGTATAGAGCCAAAGACGAGCCGTCAGCGGGTACAGCCGCAGCGCCGGTGGGGGTCCAGGGCCCCACAGTCCTGGTGACGATTGATCCAGGCAGTTAGGTCGAACAAATGGGCACCGCCCGATTCATCCGATTTCGGAGGACCGAGCCTTCTTCGAAACGAAGTTTTTTCGTTTCAAACTTCCATTTTTGTAACAAGTCTGCTATTCACAACTGCTACCTGAAACAGTACAACTTGAGATTAAATTTAGGCAAAATATGTTGTACATATATCAAACCGCTCCATTAGAATTGAACAGGAAGATATATAAGTGTTGAGATCATATGATTACTGAACAACATTATAAATTGTATTATGTCACAATACTATAATTTTGTTATACTGCATAACATACTGAGATGAGTTATGGTCTCCTCAAAACAACATGATGCATGGATTACAACAGACTAAGTGAATGATAAATAGTTGTTCACGAAATTTTGTTGAACACAAAGCTGTTTTGAAGGTCACAAAATACTTGTTCACATGATATTTCTTGCCTTTTAGCATGAAGAATCTCAGTCTATCTCTGTCCACACATCTCCACAGCGCAAGAACACAAATTTGGCATAATTATCCTTTCACTTCTCTAACATTTTCTTCGAGGAATGGTCTTTGACAACCATCTTCTAGCAACTGAAGGCCAACATATATAGCAGGTCACAACATATGTCAGAAAATCACATATCAGGCTGCAACATCGCAACTGAAGGGTCCAATTCACAACCAAATCACAGCTACAATTCTAATTCCAGAAATTTAATTCCGTAAAATCGAATTTCGGTCGAGTCATTCATCTCGTAATTAAATTCTAGAAAATTTGAATATTTCAAACTCGACAAAATCGGAGCTACAAATAACAACCAAATATAATATTGAAATCATATATTATTTAGGGATTCGTAACCCTATAAATTCACATGACTTCATCATAGCCAAAGGTGGGAATGACATCGAACAACAAAACAATAACCAAAAGTAAAGAGGGGGCAAAATCACATATTAATTTCAGAAATGATGTCATCTCAACAAGACCACAATCCACGATTATCGGAGCAGAGGTAGCAATCAGAAATCGATAATGAGAGGAACAGTTGTAATTCGAAGCAATCAGAGGATCATCTCGAATTAGAGAAGCTGAAGTCGCGATTTGTTGAGGAGGGCAAATCCCTAGTTTTCGATCGGCCATTAAAGTGGAAGCAGACTATATTTTTTCTCAAGTGAAAATAGCGTGAATTATGTTCTAGCGGTAAAATGAAAATTTAGGGCAAAGAAGCTAAGGCGATGAAGGAAAATCAAAATGACGCGAATCAGTAATGTGGATCGTTGGATCGTGTTGATGCGGATCGCCACGTAGGATATAAAAAGGTCTACTATTGCAACACTGTATAAAATATTGGATCGTATTACATTTGTTTATCTAGAACAAAACATTTTTATGGCTAAAGTAGCACAAAAAAATAGAACGTTCCAGTAGAACCAAAATAGTATAGCTATCATCACATTTTAGCTGACAACACCTTGCAAGTTCGTTGCATTAGGTCGTTTATGGCGTAGTGTTTGTTACTCTTTGTCTTACTTACCATAATGTTCTATCTTTTCAGCACATAGGTCTTCAATATGTAAGTGTCTATTATCGTCAACAAGACAATCAGAAGTCGAAAAGGTCGGCTAGTTATAAATGGATTGAAAGAACGTCATACGGCTAGTCGAGAGAACTCAATAGATAAAATTAGAAATGAGGAAGTGAAGGGGATTCCGAACCCAGTTTTAATTGCGTAGTATAGATCACAGTGGTTAATTGAACACATACATATGGTGTGCATATGTATATTCATCGTGTTACCCCTGCGTGTGTATGTTCATCATATTACCCTTATATATGTCCTGAATTTTTTGATTTACGCTAAAAAGTCCAATTTTGTCTAAATATTTGGTCTTTTGTCATTTTGTCTAAATTTTTCTTAAGTTTTGTCATTTGACCTAAAACCCTTTTAAATTATACCTCAAGCCCATTTGTTAATTAATGCTAGATATGATTTAGCCTAATAGTTGATAGTTGATTAATATCTTTGATGATATTGCAGCAGCTGAACGATGTAACAAGTAGTCCTATCCCCCTCATGTAACATCACTGCTCATCTTTTTAAAGATAACCAGACAACATAAAGTCTTTGTATAGGTTTGCTTTATTCCTTCTGTTGTTGTTTGATACTTATTTTGCATAGGAAGGCCTTAGAGCCTCAAATAATATTTTACAATGATTTACTTGAATATAGATTATGTGAATTTGCTAATGTTGTGAACCCTACTGTATTATTCGTTTGTATCATTAGCTCTTTTTATGCTGTATTATCGAAGGAAATGCATGCCTCTGACAGTATGCAAGAGGTTTTTCGTGTGTGCCCTCTTCAGATGAATAAGTTGTAAGAAACTTAGCAGGAGAGACGCTGATTCTCAAACAAATCTTGCAATCTGATGACCGACTGCTAGCTACTGCCTAGTGAAATGAAATGTCTGGGTAGTCTGGTACTTGGGCACATCAGGTCAGTTGATTTTCATAAATATATCAACCAATATATCGTGCATATGTCGGATATTGATATCCATGATGATACTACAGCAGCTCGACGATGTAACAAGTGTGTCCTCTACCCCCTCATGTTCTACTAACATCACTTCTTTTTAAAGATAACCAGACAACATAAAATCTTTCTGCAGGTTTGTTTTTATTCCTTCTGTTGTTTGTTGGATACTTATTTCGCATATGAAGGCCTTAGAGCCTCAGATAATACCTTACCTGCACATAGATGCCCTGAATCATTTGCTCTATTGCTGAATTATAAAGGAAATGCATGCCTCAAACGGTGTACATGAGGATCGTCAGTGTATTCTTCAGATGAAAAAGTCGCATAAAACCATAAAACTTACACTTAATTACAAACATATATTGCAATCTGATGACCGACTGCTACTACCTATACCTAGTAATAAAATCCAGGTATAAAATACAAAGATATGAGATGCTTTGGTAATCCTCCTTCTTCGTTCACCACAATACATTTGTATTTGTAATAAGCCAGGCTATGAAAGAGTGGAGGCCTAGGGAATCTCCTTAACAATAACGGCCTGCAGCCCAAGTCTTGCATATGAAAACCAACTGAGAAATAATTAGTTTCGATTACTAATGAACATAAAGGCCCAAGACCTAACCGGGCTTAGTGTAACATATTAACAAAGGTATGAGAAATTCATTTTAGATAGAAGCATGATTGATCCATTCAGAATCTTAAAAAAAAAACAAAAATTACTCAGGAGAAAAAATAAATTGTAATAAGTAAACGTGTTGTTGCCAAAATTATCGATGTTATTATGAAAGTAGTGTAAAATTAGAAATTGTATACTAATGGTTTTTTTTGTTTATTCGAACAAGATGGTTCCATCCACTTTAGTTCTCAACAAAATGAAAGAAAGATTTGACAACTTAAACTACGCAATTTAACGGTCGGTTCCCCTCTGTTGTGCGGTTGTACTAGTTATGAGCATGTTAACAATGGCTCAACTCCTTGTTATCTCTAGGATATAGGCGTCAACCAGTGCAATCTTCATTATCCGCACAAAGTCTAAGCCTTACGAACAATTTTGCCTCATGTCGTCATTTTGTTGCAACATGGGTGCTTTGTCTTTCATGCTCCTATTCATGCACCTTCCTCCCATGTTATATAACCGGGTTGTCTAGCATCGTCTCAACCCATCCTACTTCGACATGACTTAATTAGAATTTGACAAAGCATATGATCACCTTTTCATAAAGAAACTGTACTGACGTGTGTTCATCGTCGGATGAGCATAAGATACTAATGAATTTTTATAAGAGTTACATGATTTTACAACTTTGGGAAATGAAGATACTATATGCAATTTCCTTTCCTAGAATTTTTAGTCTATCATCCTTGTTTTAGAGCATTCCTTTTGCACCTGAGCCACAATCACTCGTTTATATTTAACTAATAAGTAAGTAGAAGAGAGGGTTGGTGAGAAAAGGAAGAAACGAGATTATATGAGGGATTGACGATTGGAACTGCTATATCTACTTGAAGGCTATCAGAATTTTGGATTTTACTTGCTGGGATGGAGGACCGAGGTTGTGTGATCAGTTTGGCTCTCCAGCTATGGGGATGAGGGGGTGTTGGTGAGGCCTGTTACTCTTTTTTGGTGCTTTAGATCCATTGTTGCTTGTTGGGCGCCTGGATTCTATATTGATTTGGTGTTTGTTGTGTTATACTGACAATGTTGGCCTTTTTGTGTTTGTTGTGTGTACATCGTTATTGAGCGGTCTATTTTCTATTCTTTTTTTGTTAGCCACCGAGGAAAAGCGTTTTTTTTATTCAATTTTGTTTATTATATATGTCTATTAAAACAATTCTATATAAATTCATTGATATAATGACCAAATGTTGTGCGACTTCATTGTCGGAATCTATTTATGAATTAGAATTTGTTGGCGTAGATTGAAACAATAGTGGTGTAGAGGAGATAAAAGAGGAAGAAAAGGGACATAGGAAGGTGCAATTGTGCGGAGGAAGTGGTGAAAGGGGATGAATATATACCCGCACTGACCACCAACAGTTCGTTCCCCTTAAGCCAACTAATGAGTTTGGAACATATGTAATATCGATGGCGCACCCAACGATTCGGATGCATATCTAATAGCAAGTAGTATATTTCATTATTACCGGTTACCCAGTTACATATTGTATTGGGCCTTGGCCCAATTGTACTGAAGTATGGGTTATATGTACCCAGTGTACTGAACTCCATTTTGCATCATTTTACATTTCATTTTCTCTATAGTTTGTTTCTATTGAAACATATTACATCAATAAAGATTCATTACAATTCTTTGTTGAATACATCTTATAAATTTGTTTTCCACAAATCATCTCCAAAATCAACCTGGCATCAGAGCCATCATGAGTGCTAACTGCATCACCAGAGATTTCAGATCATCTGAAAATCATTCAGAGGTGATTTGTGTGCAGTTGTTCATCAGAGAGGTCTCATCATTTGAACTCCTCTCATCAAAGATTTGGCAATATTATCATTTGAGAGTTGTGAGTCTCTCAAAAGAAAATGTGTGCCTCACCATTCTACGTGGCTGCAGCAATTTTCCCCTGATCGAGTTTATGGTACAAGAAATTTGAAAGAAAACCGACCAAGAAAATTCAAGAACTCAATCAGTTGATCAAAGTGCCATCCAAAAAAACCTTTAGACAAAAATTCTTTTGGCAAGAAACATTTTATTCATCATTTCAAAGCTTCTGGTTGCATCATTTATCAACTGAAAGCAATTCTTAAGACTTCCCCAATTCAAAGTTATCAAGTTCAGAACTTCTCATACCTGTTCTTCCTATCTGTTGCTTCATCAATTGTGTTTTTCTGTAATGGAGAATCAGGGTAATGTTACTAGCCCTTAAGTCTCATACAATGAAGTCATAGCCAGCCAAAGTGATCCAATTACTTGTCTGATGAAAGCCATGATAAAGCCACAGAGTCAATTGATCTCTGAAAAGCTTGATGAATCCAATTATCTATTATGGAAGTTACAAACAGAGACAATTGTTAGAGGATATGGTCTGGATGACTATATATATGGAACAAAAATTGTGCCACCAAAATTCATTAAAGATTATGAAGAAAAACTTGTGCAAAATCTTGAATTTAAAGCATATCAAAGACAAGACAGCCTTGTCTGTTCTTAGACGATGTCATCCATTGGTCCAACTATTTTTCCATAACTTATGGTGTAAGATCAGCCCAAGAAGTGTGGACTATGTAGAAAGAAACTACTTCGCGCAGTCATCTGCAAGAGTAATGTATTATAGGAGACAACTACACTGCATTAGAAAAGGAGATTCTATTATGAATGAGTATCTTCTTAAGGTGAAGAACATATGTAATCAACTGAGTTCAGCTGGACAAAAGTACCTGAATCTGAACAAGTTTTGTCCATTGTTAGTGGGCTAGATGATTATTACGAAGCTGTCATAGCCATCATCATATCCATGGATCCTGCACCAGATCTGGAGTATGTGTATTCCACTCTACTGGCTCATGAAGGTAGAACTGATCACAAGAAAAGTGTCAATTCTGACCTTTCAATCAACTTAACCTCATGTGGCAGAGGAAAATTTCAAGAAAAAGGAATTTCTTCAAGAAATCAACCCAATAGTCAAAGAGGTGGTCAATCATACTGAGGTAGATATAAAGGAAGCAATAAAAACAACAAGATTAGGTGTCAAATCTGTGAGGAATACGGTCACAGTGCAAAAAAATGTTAATTCAGATTTAATACAAATTATACTCCTACCTAGCAAAACAACAATTCAAGTGTCAATACAATCAAGACTGAAGCCGACAGCAAAACTGAAGTGCAGAATGTAGACACAGCCAAAGTGGAAGATATAAGTGATGATAGTCGGTATCCTAACTTAGTGCTATAAATCATGTGACTAACAACTTAAACAACCTAAATCTTGGCAATCGTGAGTACAAAGGTACGCAAAATTTATTTGCTGCAAATGTAAAAGTATTCACATAACAGACACTGGAAATGCAAAAATTGATGGACCCAAACAACTCTTTCTCAAAAATTTGTTAAGGGTACCATTAATTAGAAGAAACTTAATGAGTGTTTCCTAATTTTCCAAAGATAACAATGTGTATTTTGAATTTTTTTCCCAATGCTTGTTCAGTAAAAAGATATACTGACAGTAAACATAATTTGGAGGGTAGTGAGACCAGTGGTTTGTATAAATTTGAACTCAATAAGACTGAAAAAATTAATTGTAAAAATAATGATTATGTGTTGACTATTTGTAATAATCATGTGTTGAATGTTTCTACTGATTCTAGTAGTAACTTTGAGCTATGGCATAATAAACTGGGACACCCTAGCTTGAAAATTGTAAAGCATGTTACTAGTTAAAGTAATGACATTGATATTGATAATTTTCAAACTACACATGTTTGCACATTTTGTCAAATAGGAAAGAGTCATAATATTGCATTTCCAGATTCTAACACTACTTACTCTAGATCACTCGAATTGATTGCTACAGACTTGTGGGGTCTAACCCCAGTTTGTTCTGGTTATGGATACAAATACTACATCTCATTTGTAGATGCATACTCTAGATATGTATGGATCTATATGCTTAAAAGTAAGTCTGATACTTGCAAAAATGTTCAACATTTTATTACCTCTGTTGAGAACCAAAATGGAAATAAGGTAAAAAAAATTCAAACAGATGACGGTAAGGAATTTCTGCCACTTAAGCAAATTTCTTAAGTAAAAAGATATTTGTCACAGAATAATTATCCCTATACATCTGAAAAAAATGGTATTATAGAAAAAAAGCATAGACATGTTGTTGAAACTGGGCTAACTCTGTTAGCAGAAGCTTCTATGCCTCTCAAATTTTGGATAGTAGCTATTGCAATAGCAGTATATTTAATTAATATTTTGCCAATTAAGGTTCTTATGTTCAAAAGCCCTCATGAAACTCTGATTGGCAGTAATCTAGACTATAATCACTTGAGAGTTTTTGGATGTCGGTGTTTTCCCTATTTAAGGCCTTATAACAATCATAAACTTGAATTTAGATCTGTACCATGCACTTTTTTGGGACATCCAAATAATCAAAAGGGGTACGAGTGTTTAGATTACAAAGGCAGAATTTATGTGTCAAGACGTGTAGTGTTCAAAGAGCAAGTGTTCCTTTTAGCAAATCTGAAATTAAAACTAGCAAAAAGGTTCAAAATCCCAGGCAATGCTCTTTGGCTATACCAGACGTGGATGATATAGCCATGCCAGCTTAACACATGCCAACTCAGTAGAGCCAGGTCAGTAGTGACAACAATCCTCAACTCATAGTACACTTAAATGGGCCAGGTCAAGAGGAGCAAGTTTCACCAACCAATCTTGACCATACTTCTCAACATCAACAAGTAGTGATGAAAGTCAATTTGACTGTAACACAGGTGTTAATGATATTTTTTGTCAACATCGGAGATAGGTCCACGGAAGTGGACTTAAGGGAAAAATAGGTTTATTCAGCTTTCACGAGTTTGAGTTAGTTCACCCTTTCCTAGATATCAAGATTCTGAGAACGAAAAATTAATTACTCTCCCCTCCATGGGGTGTGCATCATACTTAAGCGACCCAAGAACCAACATTTATCTTGGGATAAGGGTTCCCTAAGCATAACCCTTGGTAAGGGCTAAATGGCTTGTAGGAAGGGGTTCTGCACTGATTTTGCGGAAGGGTTCAGGCTTGGACGAGAACGTGTAAGTATATAGAAAGTACGCAACACACAACACCAGTGATAACTAGCAAATTATATGAGAGACTCATAAGGAATGGTTCTAAGTATTGATCCACTCTTTACTGATCTTTGATTTAGCATATACAAGTGAATACAACCAAAATCCCAAATTTTATTTAGGAATTAGGGTTTACTCTAGAGAAAAGAGTACAAGAATGAAAATGAGAAAATTGTCCTGGAAATGAGACCCCTGGGGTCTTATTAATAGACAAATTGGGGTCCCTCTGTTATTGGGCCAGCTAAGGCCCCTGTTGGCCGCTTTTTCTCTCTGGTTCCGGAGGCTTTAGTTCTCGGCCGCTTTTCCTTTGGTTCCAAAAGCTCGGCTTTTGGCTCCCTTCTGGGGTCTTCTCTTATTGCCTTTAGGGTGCCGGACTTGGCTCTCGGAAGGATGATCCCATTTTGTCGAGCTTCTTTTTGATGTCATGTCTAACTTCTTTGTATCAATAGCAAGCTTATATGTACGGATATCTTTCGAAAGGTTTTGGGCCTCTAGATATAGGCTTCCGGATATGGGCTTCTTGTCATGTTAATAGTTCTTCGTAAAACTTGTCTTCATGTTTCAAGTGTATGGTTATGGATCCGCCACTCCTATCGGTATCGAACCTAAGTATATTAATGGGATAACTTGTCTCCTTCTGAGGTTTTGGCTTGCCTTCCGGTAGATTCCTACAATGTATCTCGGCTTTTCGGAGGACTGCTTCCAGTATTTTGTTAGTTGCTAACTAGATTGGCCTCTCGGTGACTATCTGATTGAGGTTTCGGTTGATGCCTCCCGGATGATCCCTTTATGATCTTGTTCTTCGATGTACCAGTATTAAGAAAGTTAATACCGATTGCCCTTTCGTCCTTCTAGGTCTTGGGTTGCGAAATTCTTTTCTTTTCTCTTTATTAGCTCCCGATTTTGGGTGACTTCACGTCGATCGCCCTTCATGCCAGAATTATCCTGTCAGTGATTTCTTTTCATGCTGGACTTTAAGGTTCCTTCTTTGTTGAGGGTGCAGGTTGATTGCCCTTCCATATACTTCTCTTAGGTTCTCGGTTTTACCCTGTGCTTAGCTTCTGTTAACTGATTACTTTTCTTTGTCTGTGATGGTCCGACACCCTTTCACCATTAGTCTGTCTCGGAGTTCATTTTGGTAGTAATATTTTCACCCCTTGTGAAGGGGTATTTAGACTTTTCAAGTCAAATCTTTTCGTACTTGCACTTTTTTCCAATGCTGACACAAGGCCGGTTGCTCGCCATGAATTAATGTGACACTAGATTTTTGATTCTTTCTTTCGCTTGCTAAACCAGGTGCAACTGCTATTTCACCTTCTCAATTTCCTGCCGTTACTGTTGTCTTTGTAACTTTCTCTTTTCCCTTCCATTTTTGTTGTTGTTCCCAAGGGCTTTCTGCATTTTGATATCGAATTTGTATCCTTCACTCTTTGCTTCTGGCGTCCAGGGATAGGGCCACTCTTTTTGCATGGTGGGGGCACGTATCTTAGCAGAATCTTAGGGCTAACTCTATTGGTGTTGGCATGGATGAGTCTGCCCCATATGATTTCTTTTGCTTGCTTTCGATTTTGTTGCTTCATTCCTTCTATTTTTCAGGGCTTCGTGGGTGCTGCCCTTATTATAAGTGATCAATGCAAACTTTTGGTGTTTACCTAGTTCCTTCATTTCCTTTCTGCATTTCAGGAGATATCAGCCTTCTATATTAAAATAATAGTGATATGAATTAGAATATAAAGTTCTTCCAGCATTAGAATCTTAAACTTGGGATTGTTTTCTTTTCATGAGATGATTTATATTTTTAAGGCGAACATTTGGGAACTTAGGGTTGTCTTCCCTAATTGGGAATGAGCAATTCAGGATTTTTAATCATAGTGTTTATCAACAAGGTTCCACCGTCGATGGTAAGGGATGATATAAGCAAGCTCAAGGTTTGAACATATGCAATAGGAATTTTGAAATCTACTTATTATGACATAACCATTGGAACGTAACTTCATCTATAAAGGTTTCAGACAAAAAGTTAGAAATTCCTTTCTAAAATGACCGAATCTTTTGAGTAATGACCCAGGAGTTTGTCACGGGGGCATAGGTTTCCATTTCTGGAAATAATTGTAGCTTTTGTAAACAATAAGAATATTCTTGTATAGGATTTTATTTCATTATGCCACATATGGTTGGATACATAACCTTTTCGCATAAGATGCGTATGGGGACATACATAACATAAATAATATACCCCTAGCTTCGCAGATGAATGAACTTTTGATAGGGATAACTCGAAGTTATTTTAAAATAACAATAGTTCATAATGCAAGTGTCTAGAAAAACTCCCTTATGAGGTATTGCGACACATGTCCTATATTGAAAGGCTTTTGCTGAAGAGATTGTAAGCACCTATTCGCGTATCATTTAAGGAATTTTCACTATTTAGAATCTTTACTTTCGAAAGAGTTGTAAGTCCAAGACTCCTATCTTTCAGAGTGTGAGTCATATCTTTGTGCCTGGAATATGGGGTAGTTGTCCTGATATGTGATGCCTCCTTGGTTAGGGTCGGCCCTTTATCCAGGGTCTTACATGAACTTTACACGTTGCCTCATGTTAGCTTCATAAGGCATACATAATAATCTGCATGCTTTTTATAGAAGTTGTTAGCATTACGATAATAGATGCGTGATAGGATAGTAAAGTTATTCATATCCTTTGTATTAGCAAAATCATCTTTGTATAATAGGAATTATCTGAGAACTTTTCTTTGAGCGGCACTTAAGAATATTGTGACCTTCATTACAAGATTCTATTATGAAAACTTTAGGTACTCATTCGGGTTCCTCCTTGAGCAGGATGAAATATTGTTATCTTGAGTGTAGGTAGTTGACTCCTTCCTCTATGGTTAAGGACTCGATTCTTGTGTCTCCCGGTTAGGGTATCAAAATTAAAATTCTAGAAATCCCCTTTTGGCAATAACAGAGCTTTGATCCATACTCTGGATTAGGGTGTTTGAGATAAACTCAAATATCCATCCTTGATTACGGTGAGAGCTCTGAACCACCTATGGTCCGTGTGTTACGAATGAAGACGCAAATTTCTTTTCTTTTATTAAGTAGAAGTTTGAAATTATCCCAGATTCGGGTGTTCGACAAAAGGCCAGAAATCTGCTCCTAGGTTTAGGTTAATAAGAATTGAAGAGCACAAACCATCTTTTGGTGATGAAAGAAATCCCGAACCAACCCAGATTCGAGTATTTGGTAGAAGACCAGATATCCACATTCGGGAATAACAGAAGTCCTGATCCATTTATGATTCAGTTTTTTGAATGGATTCGAAGAGCCACTCTTCGATTGGTCGTTCAGTCTTATTCCTCAAACGTTGGTGGTATGTACCTCCAAATTTTGGTTCTTTTCCACGGGATGATGTGTGAGATGAGACGAGAGTTGTGTTCAGATGGCTCCTCCGGAGCTTTGCTCCCTTTGTTGAGATAAGGTGTAAGCAGAGGATGTATGTGCTTACCATGCTCCTCCAGAGCATTTATTCTTCTACGGGAATTGGCACAAACGGAGGTAGAGCGTACTCATTAGAGGAAGGATGTGCTTGGCCGAAGCAAAGGCAGAGCTTGCTCATCTATAAGCAGAGGCAGAGCGAATTGTTTGTTCCCTTCTGCAGAAACGAAAGACTTAAGCAGAGGTAGGACATGCTCTTCTACGAGCAGAGGTAGGATGTGCTTAGTCCGACCAAAGGCAGGGCATACTCTTCTGCGAGTAGACGCAGGGCGTGCTCATTTAGATGCTCCGCTACGACCATTTATGGTGTAGGTCAGAGGCTTATGCTTTTAATGCTTTAACTTAGCCCCCTCTGATTTGGCATGGAGAAAGACTAACACACTACCACCCTCTGGGCGGTGCCTTGCCCTGACCAACTTGGAGATGACAAAGGTTTCTATCCATTTGTGGCTTGACCCATCTTGTGTTACTTTGAGCTTTGAGACGGTTTCCATACTCTTAGTTTTGTGAATACTCTTGGAGGAGACCTTTCTTTGTTCATTTATCATTGGGAAGTAGGGATTTGCATGTTCTGAGTTCCATGTTCTCGGAACGAGATCACCATTCGGTTTGCATAGCCGATACGTCCCATGTATGACTTCTTGGTGGATGGCAAAGGGTCCTTCCTAATTTGGGCCAAGCGGACCATTCGATGGGTTCTTTGTGCTGGCCATTGTCATGCGTAAGACCAAATCTCCTTTTGTGAAGGTTCTAGTTTTGACCTCTGAGTTGTAGTACTTTGTGATTCTCCTTTGGTTTGATTTGGTTGTTTCCTTAGAATCGTTTTCATGGTTTTGTTTGCGGCTTCGACGATCCCCTTTTCCCCTTGTGTGCACCACCAAGGAGAAACTTTTGATAATTCCATTCTTATCACAAAATCGAATGGATTTCTCATTTTTGACTTATGTTCCACTGTTTGACAAGGTCTTGTAGGGAGCTCTAAAGCGTGTGATGATATCCTTTATTATAAATCTCTACACCTTCGTAGATGTGATTGTTAGAAGAGATTCTGCTTCCTCCCATTTGGTAAAGTAATTAATAACCACAACATCATACCTAGTTTTGCTTTTGGAGATTAGCAAAGGTCCAATCAAGCCTATCTTATATGCACTGCATGGATTACGGGCTTGAGATAAGGGTTAGATTACTTGGAGGTAACCGTGGTGTCTGAGAATACCTTTGGTGTTTTATGTACTCCTAGTCATACTTAATGGCCTGATTAATTATCTATGGCTAGTAGAAGCCTAGTAGCATGACTTTCTTAGTTGGCTTAATTTTGCTGGCTTCCGCGTGAACCTTTATGTGTTTCTTTAAACATCCTGAACCCATCTGTATTGCTTACACATCTTAAGTAGGGAAATGAATCCCTTTTCTTGCAGAGTACTTTATCTATAACCATAAGTGTAGGAGACTAGGCGTCACTTCCTCCGGTATTTCTTATTGAACTGCATAACCTTTACAGAGTGATCTGCTACAAGAGCTTCCGAGTAACTTGTTTTCTTAAAATAATTTCATCAAATTACCTTGATCACCCATTTATTCCTCTAACCGACTGTACTTGACAACCCATTTGTCGGGAGGTCGACACCTAATTTCATCCTTCAACCCACACGGTATGAAAATGACTGAGAATATGCAAATGAATGATTGGCATGCCAATGAAGGTCTACCCTCTAAGGGAGTTGTACCAACTCCCTTATGCGGGAGAATGCACGTATTATTGTTACCCAGCTGAGGGGGTACTCCATTTATTGGAGGTTTAAATATTATTAGTTACATTAGCTTTGCTTGGAAATACGAAAACTGGAGGGCCCCATATCATAAGCTTTATTCGACCAACCTTTTTTCACTGCCTATCTTAGACCTATAATGACATTTACATTTACATTAATATTGGCGTAGTCATAAGTAATAAAAGGACCAAGCTATGTTATCAATGAAAGAAGATATTTGAGATAATATACTTATCGTTCATGTTCATCATGGTACAAAAACGTTTCTGATCACCTTTTACTGGCTACTCTTCACTATTTCCAAGCATGCTTTCTTTTCTTTTTGGCTTAATTTCTTCATCATCAGATCACGACATTGGCTAGTTTTGTGTCCATATGTATTGTATTTCTTTTTCTCAGTTTAGCTTCGAAGAGTCTTTTATAAAGGAACTATGACCAAGCTGTTCAATCTTTTATTCCTGTGTCGATCTTCTCTTTGTGCTGACTATCTTTTCCATACGAAAAAACCTGATGGCTTTAGAATATAAATCTGTTAAGCTTTACCAGTCTTTTAGGGTGAGTTCTTTCTAGAGGGGAGGTGGTATAAGCAGCCCCGATCGAGCAGCTATTAACTTTCCCTATCCGTTGCACCTTCTATTCTGAGTGACTTTGTTCTAAATCTTCTTAGATAGCTCTCAAGAGATTCTTTTGGCTTCTGTTTGACATCAACTAAATTAAAAATGCTTAGTGTTGAGTCTTTTAAATCATGGAACTGTACGCGTGATGCTTAGGCCGCGATATTGACTGTACCACCTCCCAGCCACCTCTCGGAGAGTTGCGAGGAATACCCTACATCTAAGTGCTTCGGAAGCATTATATATCCATATAACTTTCAAACCCACAAAGGTTGCCTTCTGGATCGTGGTTTCATCATATGTGAAAGAAGGCATTTCTGCATTAGTTAAAACTTCGACTTTCATTATTTCTTTGGAGAAGGTCATTCCTAGCAGTTTTCGATCATCTAACAAAGATAGATTCTTGTTAACACCTAGCTTGATTACTCCTTTGGTGGCTTGACTGCCTTTCTAACAATTTACATTGCCCTGAAGGTTTAGAGGGAATCTAACTTGGCTGTCAAATCCTTGTTGTACTATTGATTTGGCCTCTGTAGGGTTACTGACTTGGAGGATCTTTCAATTAAGTCCATTTCATTAGTCCTTCTCGTAGAGTCAATTTGCATTGCTAACCGTAATATCTCTATCTCATTGCTCACTTCCTTAACTGAGATTGAACGTCTTTCAAATTCCAGGTTCTTCACGTTAAATTCTGGCAGTGCTCTACCTTTTAGGGTGAGAAATGCGTTGGAACTATGCTCTTTCTTCCTTCCTGCCCTAACCAACTTCAGAAAAGGCTTGCTTCTTCAAAGATTTAGTCCAACCCGGGACGGAATTGTGCAGTTAGATATGTGTCTATTAACCACAAGCTTGGAGGTTCATGCCCTCCTTCTAGCTCCAAAGTGTTAATGATATTTTTCGTCAACATCGGAGGTAGGTCTACGGAAGTGGACCTAAGGGAAAATAGGTTTATTTAGCTTTCATGAGTTTGAGTTAGTTCACCGTTTCCTGGATATCAAGGTTCTGTGCCCGAAAGATTAGTTACTTTCCCCTCAACGGGGTGAGCATCACGCTTAAGAGACTCAAGAAGCAACATTTATTTTGGAATAAGTGTTCCCTAATCACAAGCCTCGTTAAGGGATGAATGGCTCATAGGAAGGGGTTCCAAACTGATTTTACAGAAGGGGTCAGGCTTGGGCGAGGACGTGTAAGTATGTAGAAAGTACACAACACACAACACTGGTGATAACTAGAAAATTATATGAGAGACTCATAAGGAAAGGTTCTAAGTATCTCTTTATTGATCTTTGATTTAGAATATACAAGTGAATACAACCAAAATCCCCAGTTTGATTTAGAAATTACGGTTTACTGTAGAGAAAAGTGTAACAACCCGTATTTTTGAATAACATGTTATAACAGAAATGGAGGCAGAATTAAACTGTAAAATCTGAATCAAGGGAAATGGGCTGTGCCATTGCGTTCGACTCGGAAAAATACGCGAAATAGAGTCCGAGTTTTCGAAAATCGGAGTCCGTATGACCAAGATATGGCCTCGCGAAGTTTCACGAAAAATTCACAAATTAAAGTATACTTAAGTAAGTGAAATGGGTTGCATAGAGAAATATATATATATTGATATATATATATATATATAATTGATAATTAAATAAATAAATATGCAAAAATGTTCAAAACAGCGAATTGGGAGAGGGGAATAACCGAACCGGCCGATTTTTGAGGTCGACCCAAGCCCGCTGGGTCGACTAGGGGTTAATCCAGGGTGTTTGGCTGTCAACCCGTGGGTCGATTCGCTCAAATGCAGATTTTGCATTTGAATGGTTCTTATGGTTCAGCTTTAATCTAAAGGCCCTAGATGGTTCCTACACTTGACTTCTTCCCCAAGACATGCTTTGATGGCTTGGATTGAATCTAGGGTTAATCCTATGGCTAATACTATCCTAAAACTCTATAAAAAGACCCCTAAACCTAGCCTAAATCACCATTATTCAATCCTACAACTAAACTATGCCAAATTTGTTCCTCTCATGGCCTCCACTCTCATGCTAAAATTTCTAAGTTAATTTCTATGAGAGATTTTGAGTTCATACAAGTGTTTTCAAACTTGTATGAGTGTTCTTAGCTTGCATTCAAGTCAAGTTGCAACATTTCTATTTCAAACCAAGGGTTTTTATTGAATTGGCTCAAGGGTTTTCATTTGGAGCTTGCATATTTGGGTTTTTGGTGCTTGCATAAGGGCTTCGTCTTAATCTTTATAATAAATATTTGTTTGTGTCTTCGTAGCATTGTAAGCCCTTTTCTACTTTCTTTTTATTGAACTCTAAAGTTAAATGAATGATGCAAGTTTGGTTGATCATTATATGCAAGTTTGGTTGATCATTATATGCAAGTTTGGTTGATCATTATATGCAAGTTTGGGTGATCATTATATGCAAGTATGGTTGATCATTATGCAAGTTATGTATGGCACATGTTGCCATGTTATGCAAGTTTGGGTTGATCATGTTATCATGTTATGCGAGTTTGGGTTGATCATGTTATCATGTTATGCAAGTTTGGGTTGATCATGTTATCATGTTATGCAAGTTTGGGTTGATCATTATGCACATGTTATCATGTTATGCAAGTTAAACTTGAAGTTGTGAGCTTAAAGCTTCAAGCTTTATGTTAAAGGTTGCATTTTGGCAACATGAAAGTTATCATATCCCTTATGATAACTTGCATGTGAGGCTAAATGGAAACTTCTAGCAACTTCTACATGTTATTTATCACCATGTATCACTCATATGCTAAGTTTGGTTTTATGCATGCTTTTGAAGCTTAATAATGCAATATGCAAGTATATGAACATATGTACATTTCATATGCCACCATGTTAAACTTGTGGCTTCAACACCTTTATGTCATGGTTATGCCAAGTTCCCTATTTTATCCTTTATGCGTTGTTGCGATTATGTAAACGATGGGATTACGTTGGGGTTGGGTAACATAATGACATGAACATGATTTTTGTAACATGACGTGATATGTTAACTTGTAATTATGTTTTGGAAACATAATGGACATGACACTTAGAAAATATAAGTGTGGCCAACTCGAGGTTGGGTTGAGTTTGTAGCATAAATCTACCCGGACCCGCCCGGCTTAACTAGTGGCTACAAACAATAGGACCCAATGTGAGAAGTTGGTCATGTTGTGCTCGAACCCGAGGTTAGACCTAGTTGTGGTATAAAGCTACCCGGACCCGCCCGGCTTAACTAGTAACCACAACAAAGTCTAATGTGAGAGGTTAAAGCGCATTAAGTTAATTAATGCCTCCTGATTAGGGTTAAGTCATGGTCCACTTTATACTTAACCAATTTGGGCTTGATGGATTAATCGAGGTTAAGTCAGGAGCCTTGGGTACTCTTAACCGATTTAATCCACGTTTGGATCGGGTTAACCACATTTAACCCGTTAAGAAACCCTAGTTGCGTGGTCCTTTTCAGCAGTAACCTTCTAGATGTATCATAAGACCCTAGGACTAGGCTAGGGTGGGGCACGATTACTGGGCTGATTGTAAGAGACCAAAAGAGACGGCTGAATGATGCCCCGGTTGTTCAGGCGGACCATGGTCGTGCACATCAAGTCCGGAGTTGAACACGGGCAACGGTAGGTTTGGACTGTGCATCATGGTATGGTGTCAGAGGGTTACACCGTAGGGCCAGATACACCCTAGGGTGGACCCTGCACAGTCAACTACATTACATGATTAAGCCGCATGACACCGAAACTTGACGAGTTAGGCTTATAGGGAGCCGATCGACTAGACCGAGTAGTTGGACCTTGATTTAGGTCACCTCATGATGATGGGCCAAGCTTGGGCCAAGGGATCAATTCTTGTTTTTACTTGACATGTTAGAATGCTAGTACACCCGTGGTGCAAAACTTAACCTTAATTATGCGATGACACCTTTATCTATCTTGTTAGTTAATCATCATGCCAGTATGTTGTTATCCTTATGTTCATCTCAGCTTCTCATGCCAGTTAACTTTACTAGTTCATAGACAGATAGTAGTAGGGCTTACCAGTCTTTTTGACTGACCTGTTTTCTTTCTCCTCTTTTCTTCCGTTTCCCCCCCTCAGGTTCTCAGGGTGGGAACATTGGAGCTTAGCTTGGATCTTTACAGCTTGCTTACTGGATTTTCTCATGTACGGTTTTGGACATTGAGCTAGCTATGTTTTATCACTTCGTTTTGGGGATAGTACTTTATGTATTTTAGTTTTTCAGTTTATGCTTTTATCTAGACTTTGTTGTTGGAAAAATGATGACCAAGTACTTTGTTGTAACATGACTATGGTTTTGAAATGCTAAGTTTTATCCGCTGCTTTACTACTCTGTTTTACTTATATGTTCTGTCTTGTGATATCTGCATGCATGTTTACCTTGTTTAACGCCCCTCCAAAGCTAATGTCCTTGCAAGAGTGGCATTGGCGGAGGTGGGGTGTTACATTTGGTATCAGAGCATAAGGTTTACAAGATTTGAGCCAAAGTGTTTTTGAAACTTACCTTTTGAAAAACTATTTTCAAAACCAATTAAGTATTTTCCAAAGAAAAGTCTAGTATTTTAAAAGGCTATTCCCCAAAAGCCATAGCACTATCCTTCGTTTCTTCGTTCTGAATCTATCTTTTTCTTCGTTTTAGTATGGCCGATCGCTTTAACATCCCGGAAGGCGTACAAGTACCCGTCTGGTTCTGGAGATTTATGGAGGCAAGGGCGAATGAAGCCGGCCCCGCGAACATTCCTCCTCCTTCCCCCGTCGCTAACATCTCTCCTCCTCCCGTAGCTGAGGTTCCTCCTCCCCCTCAGCATCCGCAAGAGGATTTCGCAAAGCTTTGCAAAGACTTTAAGGCGATGGGTTGCAAGAATTTTGTCGGAACGGAGACTCCCGTGGAGGCAAGAAACTGGTTAAAGGAAACTGAAGACCTCTTTGCTATCTTTGATGTGGCAGATCGTAGGAAAGTTCTGTTGGCGGTATGGCTATTGAAAGGGGAAGCTGCTTATTGGTGGGTAGTCACCACCACTACTAGACCCATTGAGACTTGGGATGACTTTAGGAGAAGGTTTGGACTAAAGTTTCTATCATCGACAGAAGAGAACCTTCAGCTAGAGAGGTTCCTATCACTAAAGCAATAGGACATGACCATTAGAGAATACGTGGATAAGTTTAATCAACTTGCTCAGTTCGGTCTAGAATGGGTTAACACCGCTCGGAAGAAGGCCCTACGCTTTGCTCTAGGATTAAATGAGCCCTTGCGCGGTTTGGCCATATCTCATATACCCCTGGGGGCAACCTTCGAGAGTTTGGTGAATATGACCCTACTTCAAGAGGAAGATAAGAGTGGCAAGAAAGAGGTCAAGGCAAATGAGTCCCAAGGCAAGAAGGAAGATACCGAGAAAAGAGATAAGAACAACAACAAGGCAAGAAAGACAAGAAAGTGCAACTTCTGTAGGATCACTGGGCACATAGCCAAGGATTGCAGGAAGAAGAAGAGGAAGTTAGGCAAGTGTTTTCATTGCGGAGAATCTGGACATCTTAGCAAGGATTGTCCCAAGAAGCATGGACAAGGGCAAGGACAAACTCAGCAAGTAGGACCCTCTGGAGGGCAATTGCAGGCTCTCCTCGCTCTTCCAGCTTTTGATCGAGGTAGAGTTTTTATAGAAATTCATGTTTACATTTCTGATATTCCTGTTCGCACCTTATTTGATTCTGGCGCATCGCATAGTTTTATCTCTTCTGATATTGTTGAAAGTTTGCACCTAAGTACTAGCTTAGTTGAGGATCCCGTTTGTGTTTCAAATCCAATTGGGGGTTCCGCTCATCTGTCTATGATTTGTGTGGATTTGAAAATTTCTATCTTGGCCGTAGAATTCACGTGTAGTGCTTATGTTCTCGAGGTCACGGGATATGGGTTGGTCTTGGGCATGGATTGGTTGTCCAGTTATGGAGCCATCCTCGATTGTGAGCATAGGGTGGAGAGGCTCATGACTCGCCTCGGTAACACCCTAGAAATTTCTTGTAACCCTAGAGGTCCCGTCATGTTATGTTATCTTGAATCTCTCGACTCGTCCATCGATGATCTGCAATCTGTAAGGGTGGTCCAAGACTATCCCGATGTCTTTGAAGAAGTTAAGGGGTTACCCCCTAAACGAGAGATAGATTTCTGCATTTATCTAGTTGATAATGCCAAGCCAGTATCATTGCCCGTTAGGCACATGGCCCCTCGTGAAAGAAGGGAGCTCAGTAAGCAAATCAAGGAGTTGCTTGAGAAGAATTTTATTAGGCGAAGCATTTCTGAATGGGGTGCTCCGGTGGTATTCGCTACTAAGGCGGATGGTTCGCTTCGTCTATGTGTTGATTATCGAGAGTTGAACAAGCTGATAAAGAAGAATAGGCACCCGTTACCGAGAATTGATGATCTCTTTGACCAGCTTGTAGGTGCTTCTGTTTTCTCTCAGCTCGATCTAGCCACCGGATTCCATCAGCTTAGAGTGGCTGAGGATAGCATTAATAAAACTGCGTTTAGGACTCCAGATGAATTCTTTGAATGGCTTGTCATGCCATTCGGTTTGACTAATGCACCCGCCTACTTCGTAGATTTGATGAGTAGGGTGTTCAGGGAGTTCCTTAACAAGTTTGTTGTTGTCTTCGTGGATGATATTCTGATCTTCTCAAATGATGAGGAAGAGCATGCTAGGCATCTCAAGGAAGTGATGAATACGCTTAGAGCGCATCAGTTGAAAGCCAAGTTCTCCAAATGTCATTTCTTGAGAAGGGAAGTTCGGTTTCTTGGACATATAGTTTCTAAGCAAGGCATTGGATCCCGCGAAAGTGGTTGTGGAAGACTCCTAGGAGTGCAACCGAAGTAAGAAGCTTTCTCGGTTTGGCGGGCTACTATAGGAAGTTCATCAGGGACTTCGCTAAGATTTCAGCCCCTCTTACTAAGTTGACGAAGAAGAACTTAGTCTGTGCATGGGACTTGGAGTGTGAGCTTTCTTTTCAAAGGCTCAGGAGAGCCCTTACCTCAGCTCCAGTTTGGCAACGTGGATTGGCACTGTTTTCAAGAGATAGTTTTCTGCGTGGGATACCGTATAGTATGTAAATGAGATCCAAGAGTCACTAACGAATCTTCGAAAGCTTGCATGAACCATGAGCACGCAGTTATGTTTAAGCCAAGTATTTTAGGCAAAGAATAAGTGGAAGTGGAACGAGAAGCAACGGTGAAATGAGTTCTAACTCATATTTTGGGAACAAGAATTAAGAACTACGGAATTGCGAAGATAAAAGACGGTCAGGGCACGATGGGATTAAGCACAAGAAAATGCGGCTTAGAAGATTGAAGTCTAGATACGTAGAGTATATCCTTGATCCCTATTGTTCCGTAGAGCTTACTCGCATGCTACCTTTTAAGTATATCCTCTCAGTCCTATCCTCAATCTTAGTTCTGTTACAAACCCCCTAAGGAGTATGACTAGCCTATTTGTGATATATGGTTGGGGTGAAGAAGTTCGCCACCAAACTATTTGGGCTTTATGGGATATGGGTAATAATTGATAGATTTACAAAGAGAGCCCATTTTATTCCGGTGAAAAGCAAGAGGACCGTATCACGGCTAGCATCTGTTTATCTTCAAAAGATAGTGCGGCTGCATGGAGTTCCTTCTAGCATAGTTAGCGATCGTGACCCAATTTTCACTAGCCAGTTCTGGAACAGTTTGCAAGAAGCAATGGGTACGCGATTGAATCTGAGTACAGCCTATCACCCCCGGACGGATGGCCAAACCGAAAGGGTGAATAGAGTGCTAGAAGATCTTTTGAGGTTTTGTGTTCTCGACTTCGGTGGTACTTGGGAAGACCACCTTCCTCTTGTAGAGTTTGCTTATAATAATAACTATCAAGCCAGCATCGGGATGGCACCATTTGAAGCTTCGTATGGGAGGCCGTGCAAGCCACCAACATGTTGGTGGGAAGACGACGGATAAGCTTATAATTGAGCCCGACATGATAAGGGACACATCCGAGAGGGTTGAATTGATTCGAAGACGGATAAGAACGGCCCAAGACAGACAGAAATCCTATGCAGACAAGCGAAGGACAGACTTGGAATTTAAAATTGGAGATATGGTCTTTGCGAAGATTTCTCCTTTGCGAAATATGGTTCGCTGACACCAAGGATCGTAGGACCCTTCCCTACTATAGAAAGAGTTAGGAAGATGACTTATAAGGTGGAATTGCCGAGAAGCTGGCCGGAGTGCATAATGTCTTTCATGTCTCGCATCTCCGGAAGTGTTTGCACAGACCCGCCAAAGTGGTTGAACCAAGTATTCTTGAAGACATGGAGGTAGAGGATGAAGCAACCCTGAGACGAGCTCCGATTCGTATCATGGAAATGAAGACAAAGAAGCTAAGAAGCAAAGAAGTTAAGCTTGTTAAGGCGCAATGGAGTGAAACAGATGGAGATGCAACTTGGGAAACCAAGGAGAAGAGGCGCGTGCTTTATCCATTTCTCTTGGAGGATACATTTTCAATCTCTTTTCCTAGATTGGTATATCTTCCCTTTGCTATCCATGCTTATCTAGTTTATCTTGTTTCGTAAATCTTGTCATGAGAACCTTAGGTAGAAACCCTTGGTTGAAACATGTATTTGAAACATGTTATGTTTGATGTTTGCAAGTGGTTGCAAGTGGATACTCGTGGATGCATAATACACGTTAGGCACTAAGATCGGCTCACACACTTTCATACCGCATATGCATGAGTGTTTATGCTTATTCATGGATGAAAACTTGTTATGCTATCACGTGGATGTTGCATATGGATGAATGTTATGTGCACTCATGTAGAGATTATAAATTATGTTAGGAATTTGCATACATATGGACTCATTTCACTAACATATTTTGCATTAAGGGGGTTTACTGAATCAGTAACCTCCTGATTTTCGCATTAGACAAGTACATATACACACACCTTTACATATGATCATACAGCATTTAGAACCTTTTAAGGACAACGATTGCTCGTGGATGATGTTTTGAGTAGATGGATGATGGATAGTAGGATACGTTCTTCCTAACTTGGAGATTTCGGGGACGAAATCCTTTAAGGAGGGGAGAATGTAACAACCCGTATTTTTGAATAACATGTTATAACATAAATGGAGGCAGAATTAAACTGTAAAATCTGAATCAAGGCAAACGGGCTGTGCCATTGCGTTCGTCTCGGAAAAATACGCGAAATAGAGTCCGAGTTTTCGAAAATCGGAGTCCGTATGACCAAGATATGGCCTCGCGAAGTTTCACGAAAAATTCACAAATTAAAGTATACTTAATTAAGTGAAATGGGTTGCGCAGAGAAACATATATATATTGATATATATATAATTGAAAATTAAATAAATATGCAAAAATGTTCAAAACAGCGAATTGGGAGAGGGGAATAACCGAACCGACCGATTTTTGAGGTCGACCCGAGCTCGCTGGGTCGACTAGGGGTTAATCCAGGGTGTTTGGCTGTTAACCCGTGGGCTGATTCGCTCAAATGCAGATTTTGCATTTGAATGGTTCTCATGGTTCAGCTTTAATCTAAAGGCCCTAGATGGTTCCTACACTTGACTTCTTCCCCAAGACATGCTTTGATGGCTTGGATTGAATCTAGGGTTAATCCTATGGCTAATACTATCCTAAAGCTCTATAAAAAGACCCCTAAACCTAGCCTAAATCACCATTATTCAATCCTACAACTAAACTATGCCAAATTTGTTCCTCTCATGACCTCCACTCTCATGCTAAAATTTCTAAGTTAATTTCTATGAGAGATTTTGAGTTCATACAAGTGTTTTCAAACTTGTATGAGTGTTCTTAGCTTGCATTCAAGTCAAGTTGCAACATTTCTATTTCAAAGCAAGGGTTTTTATTGAATTGGCTCAAGGGTTTTCATTTGGAACTTGCATATTTGGGTTTTTGGTGCTTGCATAAGGGCTTCGTCTCAATCTTTATAATAAATATTTATTTGTGTCTTCATAGCATTGTAAGCCCTTTTTTACTTTCTTTTTATTGAACTCTAAAGTTAAATGAATGATGCAAGTTTGGGGTTGATCATTATGATATGCAAGTTTGGTTGATCATTATATGCAAGTTTTGTTGATCATTATATGCAAGTTTGGTTGATCATTATATGCAAGTTTGGGTGATCATTATATGCAAGTTTGGTTGATCATTATGCAAGTTATGTATGGCACATGTTGCCATGTTATGCAAGTTTGGGTTGATCATGTTATCATGTTATGCGAGTTTGGGTTGATCATGTTATCATGTTATGCAAGTTTGGGTTGATCATTATGCACATGTTATCATGTTATGCAAGTTAAACTTGAAGTTGTGAGCTTAAAGCTTCAAGCTTTATGTTAAAGGTTGCATTTTGGCAACATGAAAGTTATCATATCCCTTATGATAACTTGCATGTGAGGCTAAATGCGAACTTCTAGCAACTTCTACATGTTATTTATCACCATGTATCACTCATATGCTAAGTTTGGTTTTATGCATGCTTTTGAAGCCTAATAATGCAATATGCAAGTATATGAACATATGTACATTTCATATGCCACCATGTTAAACTTGTGGCTTCAACACCTTTATGTCATGGTTATGCCAATTTCCCTATTTTATCCTTTATGCGTTGTTGCGATTATGTAAACGATGGGATTACGTTGGGGTTGGGTAACATAATGACATGAACATGATTTTTGTAACATGACGTGATATGTTAACTTGTAATTATGTTTTGGAAACATAATGGACATGACACTTAGAAAATATGAGTGTGGCCAACTCGAGGTTGGGTTGAGTTTGTAGCATAAATCTACCCGGACCCGCCCGGCTTAACTAGTGGCTACAAACAATAGGACCCAATGTGAGAAGTTGGTCATGTTGTGCTCGAACCCGAGGTTAGACCTAGTTGTGGTATAAAGCTACCCGGACCCGCCCGGCTTAACTAGTAACCACAACAAAGTCTAATGTGAGAGGTTAAAGCGCATTAAGTTAATTAATGCCTCCTGATTAGGGTTAAGTCATGGTCCACTTTATACTTAACCAATTTGGGCTTAATGGATTAATCGAGGTTAAGTCAGGAGCCTTGGGTACTCTTAACCGATTTAATCCACGTTTGGATCGGGTTAACCACATTTAACCCGTTAAGAAACCCTAGTTGCGTGGTCCTTTTCAGCAGTAACCTTCTAGATGTATCATAAGACCCTAGGACTAGGCTAGGGTGGGGCACGATTACTGGGCTGATTGTAAGAGACCAAAAGAGACGGCTGAATGATGCCCCGGTTGTTCAGGCGGACCATGGTCGTGCACATCAAGTCCGGAGTTGAACACGGGCAACGGTAGGTTTGGACTGTGCACCATGGTATGGTGTCAGAGGGTTACATCGTAGGGCCAGATACACCCTAGGGTGGACCCTGCACAGTCAACTACATTACATGATTAAGCCGCATGACACCGACACTTGACGAGTTAGGCTTATAGGGAGCCGATCGACTAGACCAAGTAGTTGGACCTTGATTTAGGTCACCTCATGATGATGGGCCAAGCTTGGGCCAAGGGATCAATTCTTGTTTTTACTTGACATGTTAGAATGCTAGTACACCCGTGGTGCAAAACTTAACCTTAATTATGCGATGACACCTTTATCTATCTTGTTAGTTAATCATCATGCCAGTATGTTGTTATCCTTATGTTCATCTCAGCTTCTCATGCCAGTTAACTTTACTAGTTCATAGACAGATAGTAGTAGGGCTTACCAGTCTTTTTGACTGACCTGTTTTCTTTCGCCTCTTTTCTTCCGTTTCCCCCCCTCAGGTTCTCAGGGTGGGAACATTGGAGCTTAGCTTGGATCTTTACAGCTTGCTTACTGGATTTGCTCATGTACGGTTTTGGACATTGAGCTAGCTATGGTTTATCACTTCATTTTGGGGATAGTACTTTATGTATTTCAGTTTTTCAGTTTATGCTTTTATCTAGACTTTGTTGTTGGAAAAATAATGACCAAGTACTTTGTTGTAACATGACTATGGTTTTGAAATGCTAAGTTTTATCCGCTGCTTTACTACTCTGTTTTACTTATATGTTCTGTCTTGTGATATCTGCATGCATGTTTACCTTGTTTAACGCCCCTCCAAAGCTAATGTCCTTGCAAGAGTGGCATTGGCGGAGGTGGGGTGTTACAAAAAGAGCACAAGAATTAGAATGAAAAAATCGTCCTGAAAATGCCTAAGTTCTTATTTATAGACAAATCGGGGCACCTTCTGTTATTGGGACAACAAAGGCCACTGTTGGGCGCTTTTCTCTCTGGTTCCGCTGGCTTTAGCTCTTTGCCACTTTTACCTTTGGTTCCAGAAGCTTGGCTTTCGGCCACCTTTTCGGTCTTTTCTTATTGCCTTTAGGGTGCCAGACTTGGCTCTCGGAAGGATGGTCCAAATTTGTGGGGCTTCTTTTTTATGTCATGTCTAACTTCTTTGTATTAATACCAAGCCTGACGGTACAGATAGCTTTCGGAAGGCTTCCGGCCTCCGGATATGGGCTTCTGGTCTTGTTATTAGTCCTTTGTAAGACTTGTCTTCATGTTTCAAGTGTTTGGTTACAGATCCGCCACCCTTGTCGGTATCGACCCTAAGTAAATTAGTGGGGTAACTTAGCCTCCTTCTGAGGTTTTGGCTTGCCTTTCGGTAGATTCTTGAAATATATCTTGTCTTTCAGGAGGACTGCTTCCGGTATTTTATAAGTTGCTAATTACAGTAACCTCTCGGTGACTATCTGATTGAGGTTTTAGTAGATGGCTCTCGGATGATCCGCTTGTGCTCTTGTTCTTTGATGTATTGGTATTACGCGAGTTAGTACCGATAGCCCTTTCGTCCTTCTAGGTCTTGGGTTGCGATGTTCTTTTCTTTTCTCTTTGTTAGCTCTAGGATTTGGATGACTTCTCGTCGGTCGTCCTTCCTGCCAGAATTACCCTGTTGGTGATTTCTTTTCGTGCTAGACTTTAAGGTTCCTACTTTGTTGAGGGTGTCAGTGCTTGCTCTTCCGGATACTTCTTTTAGGTTCTCAATTTTACCCTGTGCTTAGCTTCTGTTAACAGATTACTTTTCTTTGTCTGTGATGGTCCGATACCCCTTCACCGTTAGCTTATCCCAGAGTTAATTTTGGTAGTAACAATAGGTAATTGTGCTACAAGTACGGATAGCAGGGCAACAAGGAACACTGATCAAGATACTGATCCTGGGAACAACATAAATCAGCGTCATATGATGACAAGGGAAAAGTGTGGCATATTTAAGCCAAAGATATACAATTTATCTTTTGACTCACAAGAATCAGTATCTTATTTTGAAGCAATTCAATCAGAAAATTGGACTCCTGCTATGAATGAAGAATACAATGCTTTATACATGGATCTTGTTACTACTCCTGATCATAAAAACATTATTGGTTGCAAATGAACATTCAAATTAAAAAAGAATCCTGATCGGTCTATCTCAAAGTATAAGACAAGGCTTTTAGCCAAGGGATACTCACAAAGAGTGGATTTGATTTCATTGGAACCTTCTCACCTGTTGTGAAACCCACTTCTATCTTATCTGTTGTTTGACAAGTTGAAGACAAAACTTGTTGAACATGGATACAACTCAATCAAATCTGATAACTCAATCTTTATTTACCCCTGATTCAGTTACCTATATACTTATATATGTTGATGATTTTATCATAACATGCAACAGTGAATCAGAAATCAGTGGAATCAGCAAGGCATTAAACTTAGAATTCTCAATTAAATACCTTGGAGACCCAAATTACTTTCTAGGGATTGAAGTGAAAAGAAAAAGAAGCACTAAAGTTTGCCTTAACCAGAGAAAGTACATCTCATAAATACTAATAGAGGAAAAATGGAAAAATCAAATTCTTTACCCGCTCCTATGATTAAGAGTCCACAACTTTCAAAGACAAAAGGAGAAGCAATTCGAGATGGGAGGCTGTACAGAAGCATAGCAGGTGCTCTACAATATGTGACAATTACAAGGACAAACATAGCTTACAGTGTAAACAAAGTAAGCCAATATATGCAAAATCCACTTGATCAACACTAGAAAGTCGTAAAAGGAATACTCAGGTACTTAAAAGGAATAATAACACAGGGGCTTATTATTAAATACAAGAAGACACTCAATATAAATGCATTTTCTGATGATGACTAGGGAACATACTAAGATGATAGAAAATCTACCTCAGGCTACTATATATTTATGGGTAAAAATCCTGTATCATGGTGTGCCAAAAAAATATAGTTTACAAATCCATCACCGAGGCCAAATTTAGAAGTATGGCTAGCACAACAGAAGATTTAATGTTGATAAAATCACTACTATGTGAACTCAGATTCAGATTAAATAAACAAGCTACAATTTGGTTCGACGATGCTAGTGCAATTTCACTAACTGCTAACCCTATTCTTCTCTTAAAAGAAGAAGCATACTAGACTAGATTTGTACTTCATAAGAGAACAGGTTATGCAAGACAAACTGAAGATAGGGTGTATACCTTCGACTCACCAAAAGGAAGATACTTACAAAGCCACTCTCAAGAGAAAATTTCGTCAGACTCAAGCTGAAGCTTAATGTTAATGAGGATGATTCTAGTAAAAGGTCAGTTCTGCCTATCTTTCTACCTGAATAGCCTTGTGATGATCTCCATCTGTCACCATGTTTCACAAATCGTGGTCGATTGAAGTGATTTTTGAAAACTCAATGGAAGGCGATGCTACACCGCCACCATTTCCTTTTATTTCGTTGTTTTCTTCTAACCCTATCCTTGATATGTTGGGGGGGGGGGGTAATAGCGAGTAGTATATTTCATTATTACTGGTTACCCTGTTACGTATTGTATTGGGCCTTGGTCCAATTGTACTGAAGTATGGGTTATATATACCCAGTGTACTAAGCTCCATTCTGTATCGTTTTACATTTCATTTTGTCTACAGTTAGTTCCATTGAAACATATTATATCTGTTAGGGATTGCGAAATGGATTGTTAAGGCAAAACTAACACTAGGGGGGGTGAATAGTGTTTTCAAGGAATTTAAGAAAATCTAAAACTAATATGATCTACTATATGAATAACACACCACAGAGATGATCACAGCTACAAAGTCAAACACAAGTACAGAAATAAACAAAAATAAAATGCAAAAGATGAAAAAAAACACAACGGATTTTATATTGGTTCGGATAACTCATACGTCCGGTCCACAACAACGCTAGATTGCGCAGAGTTTTATTACTATATCAATATCCAAGTACAACACCTTTGATTTCCTAGTTACAAGGTTCCTACCATTTCCACCACCCTAGATTTCCCCGGCTACAAGGTTAACACTGTTTCCTTCCATGATTTCACGGCTATAAGAAACACAATGTTTCCAAGACTATCCCAAAACAATCCTAAATGGTTACAGCAGCCTTATAACTCTTCAATAGCACTTTGATTTAGGGAGTAATGAGTAAAGAGTAAGAAGAGAAGAAGTTTTATATAAATAGAATTGGAATAGGCAGAGTATAAGTGTAGAATTCATAGAAATATGAAGTAATAATGGAGGAATGAAAAGGGACGAAGATGGAGAAGAAGAATGAATAAAAAATTTGAAATGAACCCCTGTTCATAAGATTTCAAAGGTTGCAACTCTTTTGGAACGTTACAAATGGTGAAAAGACAGTTCCTTTCAAAATCAAAAATACGACGGTTATATGTCGGCATGGCCACACATGTATGTCGACGTATGTTCTTTGAAAATTGAAATTTTTTCAGATGTTGTAATATATAAATAATCCTGAAAATTCTTGAATTAAAACATAGTGATATAAATATGTAACACCTCGAATTTTTAACAACATTAAAAAATAAATTAAATAGTAATTAATTTAACTTACAAAACTAAAGGAAACAGACTACACCATTGCGTCCATCTCGAAATTTTGGTCAAGATAGACATTTGGTTTGCATAAAATGGACACCGTATGAAGAAGTTATGAGGGTTTTAAGTTTGTATAGGCGTAGAATATAATGTATACACATATGAGTCAGAGATGAACCAGAAATTTATCCAGAATAGTTCAAATTCGAAAATTGAAAAATAACAGCACAATTCCCGCTTTAGGGGGCCGACCCCCTAGAGGTGTGTCGACACGGGGGTCGACCCCCCTTAAGGGTGTCGACCGACCCACAGGGGTGTCGACACCCCTAGGGCTGACGTGGCACTTGGTTTCAGGGGGTCTGACAGCTATATATATGTTTCCTATTCTCCTTTTTTTCATTGGAAATCATAGATGTCGTATGCTGCCGGGGTGCGAACTGAGATGGAACCGTTTTCTACAACAACAGAATTTGCAAATCAAATTCAAAAATTCAAGATTCGTTCTTTCTCAATTCTATAAATCTAACGCTGTGAGTTTCTAGTTACTTTTAGGTTTAGATAAATAAAAGCAAATTATTAAAGACTGTGAATTGGATATGTTGTAAACTGTGATTCTATGCTAGTGTTAAACCCTATACTATGACATGATAGATCTATTTTCCTAGATCTAATACAATTGTGGTTACTCTATTATGTTGCCTATGTGGATCTTGACTTACAACTATATTGTGGTGAATGTACATCCATTAAATTGGACAGTTGTAGCATTGATTGGATCTTGTTCCTGATGTAAATCACCTTTCACTTGTCATATTGTGATCAATTTGGATATGTTGTAAACTTGACATGTGAATCCTTCTTTAGAACTAAACATGTTACTATGTCACCCCAACTATGCTAGATCTAAAAAGTTGGACACCTATATGGTTAATTTAGATCTCATTATGCTTGCTTTGACATCGTAGTTGGCATAAATTCATCAGTTTAATGTTTACCGTGTTATGATGTTAATTACATGTCCATTCACCTTGTTACCATGCTAGTTTATGTTTATGCCAAGATATGTTGAAACTATAACCTTTGTCATATTCCTTTTCCATTGTTATGGCTAGGCTAAGTTATATCCTAGATGCCGCCAAAATACATGCGAATACGTTAGTTAGGAAACGGGGAAAAAGGATTTATAATTGGCATAATTTATGTAATATTTATATGAATTGGACATATAATTCAAATGGGGAAACATAGAAATAATCACCTATAATGACATAGGTAGATTTAGATAAAAATGGAATGTTTAGTAATTACAATTAGGAATTGTAATTGCACTTATGACATGAGATTAAGTTGCATTAGTGGTGGAAGTCTGCCCGGACCCGGCCGACATATCCAACAACCACTAATGTTGAACCTAATGTGAGAGGTCTAAGTGCGTAAATATGAATCGAGCTAAGACATAAGGTTAGACCCAACTGTGGAATAAGACTGCCCGGACCCGAACGGCATATCCAGCATCCACATGTTATAGGCCTAATGTAGGAGGTCTAGCCCATTATAAACCATAAATGGACATGCTAAAGAGTTGGACTACTTTACCTAATTTAGTCCATAAGGATTGTATGATTATGAACTTAAGTTAGGGTTAAGTAAAATTGGATGGGTAGTGGGTGGGTTAAGTAAATTAGAGGGGGTGGGTAATATTCATATATAGGCCCGCAAACTTGACACAATAAGGTTAGGTAATTAAAGACACCTAGTGGTATACATAACCGATGGAAAAATATAATAAAGTTATGTAATTAAAGACACCCTTAAGGGTAAGCATAACTGACATAGGGTTATGTAATTAAAGACAACTAAGGGTATACATAGTCAGTGAAAAACCTAGTAGGCATACAAGACAAAGGGGAGGGCTTGTATCATATTGTTTGGGAACCATTTCAGCCAGTAACCCGGAGTAGGTATCAAATAAAGAACTCCATACTAGGTGGAGAAAGGGCACGCTTACTGATTGATTATAAGAGATCCAAACGAGACGGACGGTGTGGGCGGTGCAAACCGACCGGGCCATGTGCGTGCATGAGCCGGGCATAGGGGATAAGACGAACGTGACACCAGTAGATATGGTTGTGCACATCTTAAGGGTTTCCACTTTAGGAAGTGATACCTCCTACTGTGGGGCTAGCGCAGGATATCTACGGAGTAGGGAGCCGATCAATTAGGGCAGTGGTTAGGGTACACTCGGACATATGACCTAAGCCTACTAACTTATGGTGGAAGGGATCATCTCATTTTTGTTATGCTAGTAATAGTGCAGAGTAATCATTAGTGAAGCACATACACCTTACCCTGTCTACCTTGTCACACCTTCCATTTATGTAGTGATCTCTCTTATCCATTTTATATTCCTATCAAGTTCCTTTTTTTGTTTACTGGCTTAAAGTAACTAGACACGCCAGACTTTATGTCTGACCCTTTTGTTTCTCCTTCTTTCTTCCATTTCCCCCCAGGTTCTCAAGGAGGAAACACTCAGGCTCAGACAGGACTCGGATATCATCTTGCTAGGAGCTACTTCTGAAGTATGGCTCAAGTTCTTGTCTCTACTATGGCTTAACTCTTTAAATTGGGGAATTACATTTTTCATATTCTTATGTACTCTGATGGTGCAAGACAGAAGTTTTTTTATTGTAATGGTTTTTGTGACTTATGGTATTATGGACCAAGACATTATAATTTATGTTTGAAATAAAAATTTAAAAATTTCCACTGCAATCTTATTTATTTCTGTCTTGTAACTATTCTGTGTCTGTTTACCTATAATGCTTCACGAAACTTAACCCATTCCTTTAGCGAGTGACATTAACGGACATGGGGTGTCACACTTGGTATCAGAGCTGAAGGTTACCAGATTAGATGGAAATTTTTGAAATTTTATTTTTCAAAAAGGTTTTAAAAGAAAGTATTCACAAAAAAAGTCTGTTTTGAAAATTTTCCCCAGGAAGCCATATGTAATATCCTTCGGTCCTTTATCTAAATTTCTTCCTTTTTCCTTTTTCCGCATGTCTGGGGAACAGAACATATCCCAGAGGGCGTCGCAATATCCGGATGGTTCCGTAAGTATTTGGAGGCCACGACACCTGTTGAAGGCCAAAGAGACGTTCCTCCCCCAGCTACACCAGTCATTCCTCGTCCTCCCCCTCCAAGAGCAGATAACTTCGCCAAGATCTGCAAGGACTTCCATGCGATAGGAAGGAAGCCATTCCACGGGAATGATACATTCGTACAAGCTTGGAACTGACTTAAGGAGACCGAGGACTTGTTCATAATCTTTAAAATAGAGGATCGAAGAAAGATTTAGTTAGCTGCTTGGCCATTAAAGGACGAAGCCAAATTTGGTGGGAAGTCACCCAAGCTGGCCGTCCGGGGGAAACTTGGGAAGACTTTAGATAGAGGTTCGAAATGAAATTTCTTTCCCAAGCTGAGAGAAGAATACAGATGGAGAGGTTCATAGCACTCAAACAAGGAAACTTGACGGTGAAGGAGTATGTGAACAAGTTCAACCAGCTGGCAAGGTTCACGTTAGAGTTGATCCACCGCACAAAAGGGCTTTGCGGTTTGCTAAAGGGTTGAATGAGCGTCAGCATGGATTAGCCATGTCCCATATTCCAATGGGGGCCACTTTTGAAAAGCTTGTTGATATGGCCCTAATGCATGAGGAAGACAAGGGAGAAAAGAAAGAAGCAAAGGCTAAGGGGGCATCACAGAATAAGAAGGTGTGGCCCAAGAAGGGTCAGCAACAACAACAACAATAGCAGAAGAAAGGAGGGAAAGATGATAAAGGCAAGGATAAGAGAAAATGTCACAATTGTGGAAAGGAGGGTCACTTGATCAAAGACTATAAGGGAAGGAAGAGCAATTGCTTCAATTGCGGAGAGGTCGACCATTTCTCTAAAGAGTGCCCAAAGAAACATGGATCGCAAAGACAAGGTCAAAGAGCAGGAACTTCTGGAGGGCAGACGCATGCCCTCGCGATCAGTTCTCCTGAAAGAGTTAGAAAAATTTCCGTAGAAAGTTTAGTTTCTCTTTCAAACCATCCAACTAGGACACTTTTTGATTCTGGTGCTTCACACTCGTTTATATCTAGTTCTGTGGTTGAGTCTCTACACTTAATTACTAGTATGGTAGTACATCCCATAGTTGTTTCAAACTCCATTGGTGTTTCGGCTCATTTATCGATGATTTGTTAGGGTTTGAAAATATCTGTGTTAGGTGTCAAGTTGGAATGCGATGCGTATGTGCTCAGATTTATGGGCTATGGGTTGATTCTAGGAATGGATTGGCTTACCACGTATGGGGCCATTCTGGATTGTGAGAGGAGGGTTGTTAGACTCCTGACTTGTCATGGGAAGACCCTCGCAGTTTCGTGTGACCCCCAAGGGTCTGTTATGCTTAGATTTCTAGAGTCTCTAGATGCATCCATAGATTATTTTCAATCTGTTCCAATGGTTCGAGATTATTCCGATGTTTTTGATGAGGTACGAGATTTACCTCCAAGGCGCGAAATCGACTTCCGCATATATCTGGTAGACAATGCAAAGCCAGTTGCATTACCAGTGCGCCACATGGCTCCAAGGGAAAGGAGGGAGCTGAGTAAGCAAGTTGGGGAGCTATTTGTGAAAGGGTTTATCAGACGAAGCATATCTGAATGGGGTGCTCCAGCAGTATTCGTAACTAAGGCAGATGGTTCACTTCATTTGTGTGTCGACTATAGAGAGTTGAATAAGCTTACCAAGAAGAATAGGCACACACTTCCAAGGATTGATGATATATTTGATCAGCTTGTTGGTGCCTCGGTATTTTCTCAGTTGGACTTGGCTCCGGGGTTCCATCAGTTGAGGGTGGCGGAGGACAACATAGATAAGACTGCTTTTGGAACTCCGAACGATTTCTTTGAATGGCTAGTAATGCTTTTTGGGCTGACGAATGCACCCGCCTATTTTGTCGATCTGATACGCAGGGTGTTTCGAGAGTTCCTAAATAAATTTGTCATAGTCTTTGTTAACAATATTTTGATCTTCTCCAAAAGCGAAGAAGAGCATCCCAACATTTGGGAGAAGTTTTGAAAACTCTCCCTAACCATCAGCTAAAGGCAAAGTTCTCCAAATGCCATTTTTGGAGAAAGGAGGTGAGATTCTTGGGGTATGTAGTTTCCAAAGAATGGATAGCTGTAGATCTCACAAAGGTGGTTGTAGTGCAAGATTGGCAGATTCCTAAAAATGCAACCGAGGTCAGAAGATTTCTTGGGTTGGCAGGTTACTACAGAAAGTTCATTAAGGACTTCGCGAAGATATCAGTCCCTCTCACCAGGCTGACAAAGAAGAATTTGGCATTTTCATGGGATATGGACTGTGACGTTGCTTTCCAATGACTGAAGAAGGCTCTGACAATAGCCCCAGTCTTGACCTTGCCTGATGGAAGTAAAGTGTTTACTGTTTACACTGATGTGTGCAAAACAGGGCTTGGTGTGGTTTTGATGCAAGAAGGGAAAGTAATATGTTATGGGGGGTAGACAGTTCAGAGTTCATGAGAAGATCAACCCCACCTATGATCTAGAGCTAGCTGCCATAGTATTTGCGTTAAAGACATGGCGTCATTATTTACTTGGAGAAAGGTTCGAGTTATACACCGATCATAAATCTCTCAAGTATCCATTCTCACAGAAGGATCTTAACTTAAGGCAACAACGGTGGATGGAGTTCTTAGCTTCATATGATTTTGAGATTGCTTATACCCCAGGCAAGGGTAATGTGATGGCAGACACACTAAGTAGGCAGAGGGTGGCCCCGAGTCCTTTGTTTGTGGAAAGAAAGAACTTGGAGTTCACATTAGCTTTTTATTTTAGACCCTGCATCGAGGTTTTGCCTGATTTGTTTGCATCCTTGGAGATACGACCGACCCTTATGGACCAGATAGGAGCTGCACAACAAGGTGACCAACAGATTTTAGATATCATGGATAAGCTCAGAAGAGGGGAGACTTCTAGTCACCTCAGTAGATATGCCATTGATGAAAAGGGGTGGTTGCGACGAGATGGAAGGCTTTGTGCGCATCAAACTGAAAGTCCAACAAAAGGCGGTCCTAGAAGTGAAGCCCACCATTCAAGATGCCATTCTTCCAGGTGGTGATAAGATGTATAGGGATATGAAGAGGGTTTTCTTTTGGGCTGGGATGAAGGATGTGGCCGAATTTGTTTCCAAAGGCTTAGTTTGGCAGCAGGTCAAAGTTGAGCAAAATATGCCCGGTGGATTACTTCATCCATTGGAGGTTTTGCAGTGGAAATAGGAGAGCGTCTCTATGGATTTCATAGATGGTTTGCCTAGATCGAAGAAAGGAAACACTAGTATCTGGGTTATAGTGGATAGACTCACTAAGAGCGCTCACTTTATTCCAATTAAGAGTAAGAGGACGGCTTCATGGTTGGCAGCAATTTATGTTCGTGAGATAGTTCGTCTTCATAGGGTACCTTCCAACCTCGTAAGCGATCATGACCTCATCTTTACTAGCGAATTTTGGAGGAGTTTGCAAGAAGCATTAGGTACACAGTTGTGTTCGAGCACAGCTTATCATCCTCAGGCCGATGGGCAGACGGAGAGGGTGAACAACACTCTTGAAGATATTTTAGGACAGTGTGTCCTAGACTTCGGAGGGACTTGGGAAGAGCATCTTCCTTTAGTAGAGTTTGCCTATAATAACGGTTATCAAGCTAGCATCGGCATGGCACCCTTCGAAGCATTGTACGGACGACCCTGTAGATCACCAACTTGTTGGTGGGAATCTACAGAAAGATTATTACTTGGTCCAGATATGGTTAGAGAGACATCCAAAAAGATTGACCTTATTCAACAGAGGATGAAGACAGCTCAAGATAGGCAAAAGTCCTATGTAGACAAGAGAAGAACTGACATCGAATTCGAAGTGGGAGACTTAGTTTTTATCAAAGTATCACCTCTGAGGAATGTGGTTCGCTTCGGAGTATTAGGGAAGTTGGCACCTAGGTTTGTAGGACCATTTCCCATAACCGAGAGAATTGGCCAAATGGCCTATATAGTGAAACTCCCAGAAAATTTATCCAGTATTCATGACGTTTTCCACGTCACTCATCTGCGGAAGTGCCTACATGACACTGCAGAAGTTGTTGAACCGAGTATGTTGGAAGAAGTAGAAGTGGAGCGGGAGACGAAAGTCAGACGAGCCCCTACCCGCATTCTTGAATCAGAAGTTACGAAGCTGTGTAATAAGGAGATCAAGTTGTTAAAGGTTCAATGGGGAGATAGCCCAGAGGATGCGATTTGGGAGGCCGAAGACAAGATTCGTGCTTCGTACCCTTTTCTTTTCGAGGGCATGTTCTTAACTCATTTATCAAAGTTTTATCAATGCATGTTTCTGTCAATAGAGTATATCTTATCCATAGTATTTTTCGGCCTTTAGATAGGAATCCTATGGATGTAAACATGTGTATGAAACATGTTGTGTTTGATGGATGCAAGTGTTTGCTACTGGTTGCCTATGGACGCATACAAACACACATTAGGCACTAAGATCAGTTCAATCACTCTCATACTGCATATGGATGTGTGTGCATTTTCTTTCCTTTTATGGATGGAAATGGATGAGTTAGCATATGGATGTTGCATTTGGACGAATGAAAGTGCACACATATAGAACTCACATGATATAATATGATTATTTGCGTACATATTGGATTCATGGCACTAACATACATTGCATTTAGGAGATCAACCGAATCAGTAGATCGCCCGATCTTTGCATTAGTGTTGGGACATATACACACACCTTTGCATATATTCATATAAGCATTAGAAACCTTTAAGGACAATGGATGCCAGTGATTGGTGGATGAGTAGACAAATGATGGATGGTAGTATATGCGTTCTTCTCAACTTAGAGATTTCGGGGACAAAATCCTTTGAGTAGGGGAGAATGTAACACCCCGAATTTTTGACAACATTAAAAAATTTAAATAGTAATTAATTTATTATACAAAATTAGAGGAAATGGGCAGCACTGTTGCATCCGTCTCGAAATTCTGGTCAAGATAGACATTTGGTTTGCGTAAAACGGACACCATATAAAGAAGTTATGAGGGTTTTAAGTTTGTATACGCGCAGAAATATTATGTATACACATATGAGTCAGAGATGAGTCGGAATTTTATCCAGAACAGTTCAAATTCGAAAATTGAAAATAGTGGTGGAATTCCCACTCTAGGGGGTCGACCCCCTTAAGGTGTGTCAACCTAGGGGTCGACCCACCTACAGGAGTGTCGACACCCTTAGGGCTGATGTGGCACTCGGTTTCAGGGGGTCTGGAAGCTATGTATATATGTCCTATTCTCCTATTTTCTTCATTGGAAATCATGGAGGCCATATGTTGCCGGGGTGCAAACTGAGACGGAACCGTTTTCTACAATAACATACTTTGGAAATCAAATTCAGAAATTCTAGATTCGTTCCTTCTCAATTCTCTAAACCTAACACTGTGCGTTTCTAGTTGCTTTTAGGTTTAGATAAATAAAAGTAAATTATGAAAGACTGTGAATTGGATATGTTGTAAACTGTGATTCTATGCTAGTGTTAAACCCTATACTATGACATGATAGATCTATTTTCCTAGATCTAATACAATTGTGGTTACTCTATTATGTTGCCTATGTGGATCTTGACTTACAACTATATTGTGGTGAATGTACATCCATTAAATTGGACAGTTGTAGCATTGGTTGGATCTTGTTCCTGATGTAAATCACCTTTCACCTGTCATATTGTGATCAATTTGGATATGTTGTAAACTTGACATGTGAATCCTTCTTTAGATCTAAACATGTTTCTATGTCACCCCAACTATGCTAGATCTAAATAGTTGGACACCTATATGGTTAATTTAGATCTCATTATGCTTGCTTTGACATCGTAGTTGGCATAAATTCATCAGTTTTACGTTTACCGTGTTATGATGTTAATTACATGTCCATTCACCTTGTTACCATGCTAGTTTATGTTTATGCCAAGATATGTTGAAACTATAACCTTTGTCATATTCATTTTCCATTGTTATGGCTAGGCTACGTTATAGCCTAGACGCCGCCAAAATACATGCGAATACGTTAGTTAGGAAATGGGGAAAAATGATTTATAATTGGCATAATTTATGTAATATTTATATGAATTGGACATATAATTCAAATGGGGAAACATAGAAATAATCACCTATAATGACATAGGTAGATTTAGATAAAAATGGAATGTTTAGTAATTACAATTAGGAATTGTAATTACACTTATGACATGAGATTAAGTTGCATTAGTGGTGGAAGTCTGCCCGGACCCGGCCGACATATCCAACAACCACTAATGTTGAACCTAATGTGAGAGGTCTAAGTGCGTAAATATGAATCGAGCTAAGACATAAGGTTAGACCCAACTGTGGAATAAGATTGCCCGGACCCGAACGGCATATCCAGCATCCACATGTTGTAGGCCTAATGTAGGAGGTCTAGCCCATTATAAACCATAAATGGACATGCTAAAGAGTTGGACTACTTTACCTAATTTAGTCCATAAGGATTGTATGATTATGAACTTAAGTTAGGGTTAAGTAAAATTGGATGGGTAGTGGGTGGGTTAAGTAAATTAGAGGGGGTGGGTAATATTCATATATAGGCCCGCAAACTTGACCCAATAAGGTTAGGTAATTAAAGACACCTAGTGGTATACATAATCGATGGAAAAATATAATAAAGTTATGTAATTAAAGACACCCTTAAGGGTAAGCATAACTGACATAGGGTTATGTAATTAAAGACAACTAAGGGTATACATAGTCAATGAAAAACCTAGTAGGCATACAAGACAAAGGGGAGGGCTTGTATCATATTGTGTGGGAACCATTTCAGTCAGTAACCCGGAGTAGGTATCAAATAAAGAACTCCATACTAGGCGGAGAAAGGGCACGCTTACTGATTGATTATAAGAGATCCAAACGAGACGGACGGTGTGGGCGGCGCAAACCGACCGGGCCATGTGCGTGCATGAGCCGGGCATAGGGGATAAGACGACCGTGACACCAGTAGATATGGTTGTGCACATCTTAAGGGTTTTCACTTTAGGAAGTGATACCTCCTACTATGGGGCTAGCGCAGGATATCTACGGAGTAGGGCGTCGATCAATTAGGGCAGTGGTTAGGGTACACTCGGACATATGACCTAAGCCTACAAACTTATGGTGGAAGGGATCATCTCATTTTTGTTACGCTAGTAATAGTGTAGAGTAATCATTAGTGAAGCACATACACCTTACCCTGTCTACCTTGTCACACCTTCCATTTATGTAATGATCTCTCTTATCCATTTTATATTCCTATCATGTTCCTTTTTTTGTTTACTGGGTTAAAAAAAGTAGACACGCCAGACTTTATGTCTGACCCTTTTGTTTCTCCTTCTTTCTTCCATTTCCCCCCAGGTTCTCGGGGAGGAAACACTCAGGCTTAGTCAGGACTCAGATATCATCTTGCTAGGAGCTACTTCTGAAGTATGGCTCAAGTTCTTGTCTGTACTATGGCTTAACTCTTTAAATTGGGGAATTATATTTTTCATATTCTTATGTACTCTGATGGTGCAAGACAGAAGTTTTTTTATTGTAATGGTTTTTGTGACTTATGGTATTATGGACCAAGACATTATGATTTATGTTTGAAATAAAAATTTAAAAATTTCCACTACTATCTTATTTATTTCTGTCTTGTAACTATTCTGTGTCTGTTTACCTATAATGCTTCATGAAACTTAACGCGTTCCTTTAGCGAGTGACATTAACGGACATGGGGTGTCACACTTGGTATCAGAGCTGAAGGTTACCAGATTAGATGAAAATTTTTGAAATTTTATTTTTCAAAAAGGTTTTAAAAGAAAGTATTCACAAAAAAAGTCTGTTTTGAAAATTTTCCCCAAGAAGCCATATGTAATATCCTTCGGTCCTTTATCTAAATTTCTTCCTTTTTCCTTTTTCCGCATGTCTGGGGAACAGAACATATCCCAGAGGGCGTCACAATATCCGGATGGTTTCGTAAGTATTTGGAGGCCACGGCACCTATTGAAGGCCAAAGAGACGTTCCTCCCCCAGCTACACCTGTCATTCCTCGTCCTCCCCCTCCAAGAGCAGATAACTTCGCCAAGATCTGCAAGGACTTCCGTGCGATAGGAAGGAAGCCATTCCATGGGAATGAGACATTCGTACAAGCTAGGAACTGACTTAAGGAGACCGAGGACTTGTTCATAATCTTTAAAATAGAGGATCGAAGAAAGATTTAGTTAGCTGCTTGGCTATAAAAGGACGAAGCCAAATTTGGTGGGAAGTCACCCAAGCTGGCCGTCCGGTGGAAACTTGGGAAGACTTTAGATAGAGGTTTGAAATGAAATTTCTTTCCCAAGCTGAGAGAAGAATACAGATGGAGAGGTTCATAGCACTCAAACAAGGAAACTTGACGGTGAAGGAATATGTGAACAAGTTCAACCAGCTGGCAAGGTTCACGTTAGAGTTGATCCACCGTACAAAAGGGCTTTGCGGTTTGCTAAAGGGTTGAATGAGCCTCTTCATGGATTAGCCATGTCCCATATTCCAATGGGGGCCACTTTTGAAAAGCTTGTTGATATGGCCCTAATGCATGAGGAAGACAAGGGAGAAAAGAAAGAAGCAAAGGCTAAGGGGGCATCGCAGAATAAGAAGGTGTGGCCCAAGAAGGGTCAGCAACAACAACAACAATAGCAGAAGAAAGGAGGGAAAGATGATAAAGGCAAGGATAAGAGAAAATGTCACAATTGTGGAAAGGAGGGTCACTTGATCAAAGACTATAAGGGAAGGAAGAGCAATTGCTTCAATTGCGGAGAGGTCGACCATTTCTCTAAAGAGTGCCCAATGAAACATGGATCGCAGGGACAAGGTCAAAGAGCAGGAACTTCTGGAGGGCAGACGCATGCTCTCGCGATCAGTGCCCCTGAAAGTGTTAGAAAAATTTCCGTAGAAAGTTTAGTTTCTCTTCCAAACCATCCAACTAGAACACTTTTTGATTCTGGTGCTTCACACTCGTTTATATCTAGTTCTGTGGTTGAGTCTCTACACTTAATTACTAGTATGGTAGTACATCCCATAGTTGTTTCAAACTCCATTGGTGGTTCGGCTCATTTATCGATGATTTGTTAGGGTTTGAAAATATCTGTGTTAGGTGTCAAGTTGGAATGCAATGCGTATGTGCTCAGGTTTATGGGCTATGGGTTGATTCCAGGAATGGATTGGCTTACCACGTATGGGGCCATTCTGGATTGTGAGAGGAGGGTTGTTAGACTCCTGACTTGTCATGGGAAGACCCTCGCAGTTTCGTGTGACCCCCAAGGGTCTGTTATGCTTAGCTTTCTAGAGTCTCTAGATGCATCCATAGATTATTTGCAATTTGTTCCAATGGTTCGAGATTATTCCAATGTTTTTGATGAGGTACGAGATTTACCTCCAAGGCGCGAAATCGACTTCCGCATATATCTGGTAGACTATGCAAAGCCAGTTGCATTACCAGTGCGCCACATGGCTCCAAGGGAAAGGAGGGAGCTGAGTAAGCAAGTTGGGGAGCTATTTGAGAAAGGGTTTATCAGACGAAGCATATCTGAATGGGGTGCTCCAGCAGTATTCGTAACTAAGGCAGATGGTTCACTTCATTTGTGTGTTGACTATAGAGAGTTGAATAAGCTTACCAAGAAGAATAGGTACACACTTCCAAGGATTGATGATATATTTGATCAGCTTGTTGGTGCCTCAGTATTTTCTCAGTTGGACTTGGCTACGGGGTTCCATCAGTTGAGGGTGGCGGAGGACAACATAGGTAAGACTGCTTTTGGAACTCCGAACGATTTCTTTGAATGGCTAGTAATGCTTTTTGGGCTGACGAATGCACCCGCCTATTTTGTCAATCTGATGCGCAAGGTGTTTCGAGAGTTCCTAAACAAATTTGTCATAGTCTTTGTTAACAATATTTTGATCTTCTCCAAAAGCGAAGAAGAGCATCCCAACATTTGGGAGAAATTTTGAAAACTCTCCCTAACCATCAGCTAAAGGCAAAGTTCTCCAAATGCCATTTTTGGAGAAAGGAGGTGAGATTCTTGGGGTATGTAGTTTCCAAAGAAGGGATAGCTATAGATCTCACAAAGGTGGTTGTAGTGCAGGATTGGCAGATTCATAAAAATGCAACCGAGGTGAGAAGATTTCTTGGGTTGGCAGGTTACTACAAAAAGTTCATTAAGGACTTCGCGAAGATATCAGTCCCTCTCACCAGGCAGACAAAGAAGAATTTGGCATTTTCATGGGATATGGACTGTGACGTTGCTTTCCAATGACTGAAGAAGGCTCTAACAACAGCCCCAGTCTTGACCTTGCCTGATGGATGTAAAGTGTTTACTTTTTACACCGATGTGTGCAAAACAGGGCTTGGTGTGGTTCTGATGCAAGAAGGGAAAGTAATATGTTATGGGGGTAGACAGTTGAGAGTTCATGAGAAGATCTACCCCACCTATGATCTAGAGCTAGCTGCCATAGTATTTGCGTTAAAGACATGGCGTCATTATTTACTTGGAGAAAGGTTCGAGTTATACACCGATCATAAATCTCTCAAGTATCCATTCTCACAGAAGGATCTCAACTTAAGGCAACAACGGTGGATGGAGTTCTTAGCTTCATATGATTTTGAGATTGCTTATACCCCAGGAGAGGGTAATGTGGTGGCAGACACACTAAGTAGGCAGAGGGTGGCCCCGAGTCCTTTGTTTGTGGAAAGAAAGAACTTGGAGTTCACATCAGCTTTTTATTTTAGACCCTGCATCGAGGTTTTGCCGGATTTGTTTACATCCTTGGAGATACGACTGACCCTTATGGACCAGATAGGAGCTGCACAACAAGGTGACCAACAGATTTTAGACATCATGGATAAGCTCAGAAGAAGGAAGACTTCTAGTCACCTCAGTAGATATGCCATTGATGAAAAGGGGTGGTTGCGACGAGATGGAAGGCTTTGTGCGCATCAAACTGAAAGTCCAACAAAAGGCGGTCCTAGAAGTGAAGCCCACCATTCTAAGATGCCATTCGTCCAGGCGGTGATAAGATGTATAGGGATATGAAGAGGGTTTTCTTTTGGGCTGGGATGAAGGATGTGGCCGAATTTGTTTCCAAAGGCTTAGTTTGGCAGCAGGTCAAAGTTGAGCAAAATATGCCCGGTGGATTACTTCATCCGTTGGAGGTTTCGCAGTGGAAATAGGAGAGCGTCTCTATGTATTTCATAGATGGTTTGCCTAGATCGAAGAAAGGAAACACTAGTATCTGGGTTATAGTGTATAGACTCACTAAGAGCGCTCACTTTATTCCAATTAAGAGTAAGAGGACGGCATCATGGTTGGCAGCAATTTATGTTCATGAGATAATTCATCTTCATAGGGTACCTTCCAACCTCGTAAGCGATCGTGACCTCATCTTTACTAGCGAATTTTGGAGGAGTTTGCAAGAAGCATTAGGTACACAGTTGTGTTCGAGCACCGCTTATAATCCTCAGACCGATGGGCAGATGGAGTGGGTGAACAACACTCTTGAAGATATTTTAGGACAGTGTGTCCTAGACTTCGGAGGGACTTGGGAAGAGCATCTTCCTTTAGTAGAGTTTGCCTATAATAACGGTTATCAAGCTAGCATCGGCATGGCACCCTTCGAAGCATTGTACGGACGACCCTGTAGATCATCAACTTGTTGGTGGGAATCTACAGAAAGATTATTACTTGGTCCAGATATGGTTAGAGAAACATCCAAAAAGATTGACCTTATTCGACGGCGGATGAAGACAGCTCTAGATAGGCAAAAGTCCTATGTAGACAAGAGAAGAACTGACATCGAATTCGAAGTGGGAGACTTAGTTTTTATCAAAGTATCACCTCTGAGGAATGTGGTTCGCTTCGGAGTATTAGGGAAGTTGGCACCTAGGTTTGTGGGACCATTTCCCATAACCGAAAGAATTGGCCAAATGGCCTATATAGTGAAACTCCCAGAAAATTTATCCAGTATTCATGACGTTTTCCACGTCACTCATCTGCGGAAGTGCCTGCATGACACTGCAGAAGTTGTTGAACCGAGTATGTTGGAAGAAGTAGAAGTGGAGAGGGAGACGAAAGTCAGACGAGCCCCTACCCGCATTCTTGAATCAGAAGTTACGAAGCTGCGTAATAAGGAGATTAAGTTGTTAAAGGTTCAATGGGGAAATACCCAGAGGATGCGATTTGGGAGGCCGAAGACAAGATTCGTGCTTCGTACCCTTTTCTTTTCTAGGGCATGTTCTTAACTCATTTTTCAAAGTTTTATCAATGCTTGTTTATGTCAATAGAGTATATCTTATCCATAGTATTTTTCGTCCTTTAGATAGGAATCCTATGGATGTAAACATGTGTATGAAACATGTTGTGTTTGATGGATGCAAGTGTTTGCTAGTGGTTGCCTATGGACGCAAATAAACACACATTAGGAACTAAGATCGGTTCAATCACTCTCATACTGCATATGGATGTGTGTGCATTTTCTTTTCTTTTATGGATGGAAATGGATGAGTTAGCATATGGATGTTGCATTTGGTCGAATGAAAGTGCACACATATAGAACTCACATGATATAATATGATTATTTGCGTACATATTGGATTCATGGCACTAACATACATTGCATTTAGGAGATCAACCGAATCAGTAGATCGCCCGATCTTTGCATTATTGTTGGGACATATACACACACCTTTGCATATATTCATATAAGCATTAGAAACCTTTAAGGACAATTGATGCCAGTGATTGGTGGATGAGTAGACAAATGATGGATGGTAGGATATGCGTTCTTCTCAACTTAGAGATTTCGGGGACAAAATCCTTTGAGTAGGGGAGAATGTAACACCCCGAATTTATAACAACATTAAAAAAATTAAATAGTAATTAATTTATTATACAAAATTAGAGGAAATGGACAACACTGTTGCATCCGTCTCGAATTTCTGGTCAAGATAGACATTTGGTTTGCGTAAAACGGACACCATATATAGAAGTTATGAGGGTTTTAAGTTTGTATACGCGCAGAAATATTATGTATACACGTATGAGTCAGAGATGAGTCAGAATTTTATCCAGAACAGTTCAAATTCGAAAATTGAAAATAGCGGTGGAATTCCCGCTCTAGGGGGTCGACCCCCTTAAGGGGTGTCAACCTAGGGGTCGACCCACCTACAGGAGTGTCGACACCCTTAGGGCTGATGTGGCACTCGGTTTCAGGGGGTCTGGAAGCTATATATATGTGTCCTATTCTCCTATTTTCTTCATTGGAAATCATGGAGGCCATATGTTGCCGGGGTGCAAACTGAGACGAAACCGTTTTCTACAACAACATACTTTGGAAATCAAATTCAGAAATTCTAGATTTGTTCCTTCTCAATTCTCTAAACCTAACACTGTGCGTTTCTAGTTGCTTTTAGGGTTAGATAAATAAAAGTAAATTATGAAAGACTGTGAATTGGATATGTTGTAAACTGTGATTCTATGCTAGTGTTAAACCCTATGCTATGAAATGATTGTTCTATTTTTCTAGATCTAATACAATTGTGGTTACTCTATTATGTTGCCTATGTGGATTTTGACTTGCAACTATATTGTGGTGAATGTGTATCTATTAAATTGGGCAGTTGTAACATTGGTTGGACCTAGTTCTATATGTAAATCACCTTTCACCTGTCATATTGTGATCAATTTAGATATGTTGTAAACCTGACATGTGAATCCATCTTTGGATCTAAACATGTTACTATGTCACCCTAATTATGCTAGATCTAAATAGTTGGGCACCTAAAGGGTTAATTTAGATCTCAATATGCTTGCTTTGACATCATGGTTGGCACAAGTTCATCAGATTAATGTTTACCTTATTATGATGTTTATTATATGTCCATTCACCTTGTTATCATGCTAGTTTATGTTTATGCCAAGATATGTTGAAACCATCACCTTTGTCATATCTCTTTTCCATTGTCATGGCTAGGCTACTTTACAGCCTAGATGCCGCCACAATACGTGCGAATACGTTAGTTAGGAAACGAGGAAAAGAGATTTATAATTGGCATAGTTTATGTAATATTTACATGAATTGGACATATAATTCAAATGAGGAAACATAGAAATAATCACCTAAAATGACATAGGTAGATTTTAGATAAAAATGGAATGTTTAGTAATTACAATTAGGAATTGTAGTTGCACTTATGACACAAGGTTCACTTGCATTAGTGGTGGAAGTCTGCCCAGACCCGACCGACATATCCAGTAGCAACTAATGTTGAACCTAATGTGAGAGGTCTAAGTGTGTAAATATGAATCGGGCTAAGACACGAGATTAGACCGAACTGTGGAATAAGACTGTCTGGACCCGACCGACATATCCAGCATCCACATGTTGTAGGCTAAATGTGGGAGGTCTAACCCATTATAAACCATAAATGGACTTGGCAAAGAATTAGACTACTTAACCTAATTTAATCCATAAGAATAATGATTATGAACTTAAGTTAGGGTTAAGTAAAATTGGATGGGTAAGGGTGGGTTAATTAAATTAGAGGGGGTGGGTAATATTTACATATTGGCCCACAAAATTAACCCAATAAGATTATGTAATTAAAGACACCTAGTTGTATACAAAACCAGTGGAAAAATATAATAAAGTTATGTAATTAAAGACACCATTTATGGTAAGCATAACTGACATATGGCTATGTAATTAAAGACACCGAAGGGTATACAAAGTCAATGAACCTAGTGGGGATACAAGACAAAGGGGAGAGCTTGTATCATATCGTGTGGGACCCATTTCAGTCAGTAACCCGGAGTAGGTATCAAATAAAGAACTCTGTACTAGGCGGAGAAGGAGCATGCTTACTTATTGATTATAAGAGATCCAAACGAAACGGACGGTGTGGGCGGCGCAAATCGGCCGGGCCATGTGCGTGCATGAGCCGGGCAGAGGGGGATAAGATGACCGTGGCACCAGTAGATATGGCTATGCACATCTTAAGGGTTGCCACTTTAAGATGTGATACCTCCTACTATAGGGCCAACACAGGATATCTATGGAGTAGGGAGTCGATCAATTAGGGTAGTGGTTAGGGTACACTCGGACGTATGCCCTAAGTCTACCAACTTATAGTGGAAGAGATCATCTCATTTTAGTTATGCTAGTAATAGTGCAGATTAATCCTTAGTGAAGCACAAACACCTTACCCTGTCTACTTTGTCACACCTGCCATTTATGTAGTGATATCTCTTAATCCATTTTATATGCCTATCATGTTATTTTTATTTGTTTACTGGCTAAAAGTAATTAGACTCGCCAGACTTTATGTCTGACCCTTTTGTTTCTCCTTCTTTCCTTCATTCCCCCCTAGGTTCTCAAGGAGGAAACACTCAGGCTTAGTCAGGACTCAGATATCATCTTGCTAGGAGCTACTTCTGAAGTATGGCTCAAGTTCTTGTCTCTACTATGGCTTAACTCTTTCAATTGGGGAATAATGTTTTTCATATTCTTATGTACTCTGATGATGCAAGACAAAAGTTATTTTATTGTAATGGTTTTTGTGACTTATGGTATTATGGACCACGACATTATGATTTATGTTTAAAATAAAAATTTAAAAATTTCCGTTGCTATCTTATTCATATCTGTCTTGTAATAATTCTGTATTGTTTACCTATAACGCTTCACGAAACTTAATGCATTCCCTTAATGAGTGACATTAACGGACGTGGGGTGTCACAAAATAAGTATTATAAAGTAGAAAATCATATGACATCATAAATATAAATTATATGAACATATTTATAAAATTATAAAGTTTAAAACTATATAAATAATAAGTATGAAAGTATATAACTATATAAATATATATAAACTTATAATCTTTACAACTCAAGTTTAAATCAAATGTTAAATTGAAAAACTTGATTAAAACTTGGATAGAGTTTTAATATAGAATTTGAAATTTGAAAATCAGAATTTGAATTTGAAACCTGGAGTGTTATTCAAAGTCTTACATAAACTAGACTCTGTTACTATACTTATCTTGAACTCTTGAATCTTGATTTCTTGATTACTCATGAGTCTTGAATCTTCTCTGAATTCTGAATCTCTAAAACTCTAAAACTATACATTTTTCAGTATTAATTCCTATATACAAATCTTGCATTTATGTGTATATATTTTCTAGATAGAGATGTTAGTATATACTTTATAATCAGTTAATACTGAAATAAGGTTGTTGTCATTAAAACTCCATTCTCCAACAATCTCCCCCTTTTTGATGATGACAACCTTTGTTTATCAAATAGTCATGCTTTTTCATACCTGTTGATGCTAGTCTTCTAATACTCTCCCTATCAATATGAATCCTATATATTCTACTTAAACTAAGTCTATATTTTATAATTTCTCCCCCATTGGAATTATCAAAAATAAATTCTAAAAATATTCCCCCTAAATCCTATATCTATCTATATAATAACTATACTAAAGTATATATATGTGTATAACTTGTGATCAAAATACCTAATGTATATGACTCCCCCTAAATTCATGACTATACAATAATCAATACTAAGTATATAAACAAACCAATCCAAATATCATAATTACATATGTTTTAAGTCATATACACAAATCAATCCAAGCACACGAATCCAAATAATATTTGCATATGTTTTAATATAGGTTTTAAGTCAAGCAATCCGAACAAATTCAAACAAATTAAACCAATCAAATCATACCAAACAATCAAACGTTTCTTGGAACTTCTACCCAACAGTCTTCTTTAAAGATAGGATCCTTCTTGATGACCTCCCAATCTTCATCTTCTTTTATCAGTGGTGCTTTAGCAAGATTGTTATCTTCATCTCTGAAAAGAGAAGAGATTAGCCAACGGATGGCGTCAAAGTGCTTCTCTTGTTGTTCAAACATCTTATTTGGCTTAATTCAAGATGACACTTGTTACTACCAAATGATCTTAGAGAAAGACGATGGTGAAGGGATGTCAAATGAATATAATAAAGGGATGAAGAAATCGAGAGCAACTCAGGCCGGTACCCCCTCTAGAGATAAGGGACCCAAAACCTACCGGGCATTAACAAAAGTTCATCCGACAGGGTCTACCTGCCAGGAATTAACCGATGTAACACCAACACATTAAAAGAGGAAGAGTATCGGGTTAGAGCATAAAGATGGTCTGTAACCGACCCTTGAAGAATGACTCCGTTGTTGATGGAAGGGATTACCTTCGTAAGTAACATGAGTATCGCCGAAAGCTACCTTCCAGAGAGCCAAACCGGAAGGCTAAACCGAGACTCAAGCAAGGATACAGGCTACTCGTACTAATCCGCCTAGTACCTGAATCATCAACAGTTCTAAATTGGCAAACATACACGTACATCGTGAGGGCGGGCCTCTTCAAGTACCCATGATAAAGCCGAAAAACAACATCCGAGAGCCTACAACAAAGGACCGATGCTTAGAGGCATCCACCTAGAAATCCGAAATGCCTCCGCAATCCGTCTCGGCAATAAGCCTCCTTCCACCTAGGGGAGGCCCCAATTCATCTGGAACCCTCACTTCGAAGACAGTAACCGACACCATGAGGAGGACTGATAGTCAGATGCCCGAAGCCAAGGAAAAAAGTGGCCGACAGGAATCATTCAAGCCCAACAACCTACTGATGGAAGGACCTCAGATTCTCTATAAATAGAGCCCCAGAAGCTCCATAAAGGGGGACGAACTTTTTATTTCTCAATTTAGTTCCTTTCTTCTCAGGAGGAGCAAATCATCAATTCTTGTAATATATCCGCAATCTATAAATGGAAAATTCTGGGTCTCATACACCTTACGATTTGATAATCTTGTAGTGTCATAATGATGAAACAGGGAGTTAACACTAACCTTTCTGATGAGGAGATCAACCAAGGTGCTTCGGTAATGGAGGAAAAGGATTTTGTGGAAACATGAAGTCCCCTTTTCCTTGCCTTAAGGGGCCTCCATGGTTGACCCATATTCTCATGATGAGCCTAACGTTTCCCAAACATTGATGTAACGAAATCGTATACGAATTCCTAACCCGATCTCTGTCGTGATTCAGACTCCTCTCTTGGGAAGATATGACACAAGGGATTCATCGAAGTTAACGAATGTTGCGATGCTTTCATCCATGAACTTAACGGAGGCATCAGCCTGCTTTCTTCTTATTGGAATACACAATGTCGTCGTCATGGCACAGAAGCTTACCCATTTCAGATCCAGGATTATTTCCTGGAAACTCCGAGTCGTGACCATGGCAAATCTCGTGAATGCTTACATCACATTATGTCGTTAACATTTTGGCGCTAGAAGGAGGGCCTGAACCTCCGGCCTTGTGGTTAATTTGTCAAAATTAATTTGGTGAACTTGTTGCTCCATGGCAGGAAGGATGAAATTGAAAAGATTGGAAAATTGAAACTAAGAGATGGATACCATCGCCACCATTGAAGGAAATTAGGGCCCAACACACAATCCAAATAATAACGAGAAAGTAACAACATTTAATCCACAACACCACCAGACCCAAATGCCATGGAGGATAATGTCACAAGAATCTTGGTCTCGGAGAAGCAACTCCAAGAAATGCAGGCTCGTGTCGACGCTGCCCAGACACAGAATCGAAGGGGAAGCCTAAAGCAACTTCTTCCAAGAAAAAGATGTCTCATCTGACGGGAGTGGATCATCAAGGGAATCAGTGCGAGCAGGAACAGTGTGGGAGATCCACCTCCAAAGGCTATGATCCCAAAAGAAAAAATTACGACAACACGGAAGCTTACATCAGAGATGTCACTTAGAAGACTGTCAAGGACTTGTTGAGAAGCAAGGGGAAGAGAACCCAAGATGACAAGGTTAATGACAATGAAAGAGTAGTACCGTTCATCGATGAGATTATGAACACCATAATACCGTCAAGAGTCAAAGTTCCCACCATAAAATATCTGGGAACAACTGACCCCGACGATCATCTGATGATTTTCGACAGCCGGATGGATCCATACAACGCTTCCGGGGCCGTCAGGTGCCGCCTCTTCCCGGTGACCTTCCAAGGGGCTACGGTGAAGTGGTATCGCCAGTATAGGAAAAACATCATTTATTCGTGGAAACAATCCTCCTACGAGTTCTCCATGTAGTTCTACATTTGCAAAGATCTATTCGTAGACTATACAATCATCGCCAACATCAAACATGGGGACTATCTGAAAAGGTTCAACATCGAAGCCTTAAAGGCTAAGGATATGAATAACCGCGACAAGCTGAACGCCGTGCGCTCAGGGTTGATTGAGAACACCCCTTTTTGGAAGGAGTTATATATCCACGGCTACAAAGACTTGCAAGATTTACACTTCCAAGCCAACAAGTTTATCTACATGGATGAACTGTACTTCACGAAGAGGAAGTTCGAGCCTCGAGCGGAAGGAGGAAGGCCGAACTTCATACGAAAGCACCCGGAAGGGAATCAAAGGAGGTCAAGGTGGGAATATTCTAATACCAACTTGGTTGCCTTGAACAAGCCCATCTCGTATATGAATGTTGTTGCAAAAGAAAGGGTCAATAACTTTCCTGTCTCGTTCAAAGCCCAAGTTTTCCCTGAACATCATGCCGGCGGTAAATATCGTGATTTCCATAAAACCAACGGGCACAAGACAGACGGGTGCAAGGTATCGGACGGGATAATGCAGAAACTAACCTGAGAGACACCTGAAGGAGTTGCAGGAGGACAGCAGATGGTTTCGGTAAACACGATAGGAGTCTCTACAGGGGAAAATAACCTGAATTTAGGGCCTCCCGTAAATCGAATCAATTTGATCCATAAGGGACCATACCCTGTCGGAATCTGTCCAAAGGCCAGGAACCGATACATGAAGGAAGCCTTGGAGGGAATCTTCTCCATCCAAGAGGAACCATCATTTAAGAGCATGCGTTATGCCCTCAAAATGCATAACCTTGTGGTCTCTCCAGAAGAAATGAAGAAGGGGTCCATCACCCCATAACGACCCCCTCATGATAACGGCTTAGATAGGGCTTTCGATCGTTTCTAAAATATTGGTGGATACCGAAAGCATTGTCAATATCATCTTCAAGCACACCTTCGATCAGATGGGAATTTCCGAAAAGAAGCCGGAGCCCAGCAACTAACCAATTTTCGGATTCAACAATAAAGGGTCAAATCCAGTGGGTCAAATCAACCTTTTGGTTCAAGCAGGGTTGTCCCCTCTTCACAGGACTTTCAAAACTCTCTTCGTCGTGATTGAAAAGCCGTCCTATTATAATGCCTTCTTCGAACGACCGGCTTTAAAGGAGATGGATGCCTTCGTTTCTTCCAAATATCTCATGTTAAAATTTCTGACCAAACAGGGATGGGGAACCATCCGGGGAGAACAGTTTAGCTCCCAAGAGTTGTACTTCGCAACGGTAAAAAAATACAAAAGGGCGTATTCTTCGCATTTTGATTCTTCTACTGTTTTTATGCCTTTAGAAAAGAGATTCTTGCATCCCTCATTTGAAGCCAAGATAAAAATAAATAAGACTGACAAACGCACAAATGGTAGGTACGCTTCTTTGAAAAGGAAGAGGAAAATGTCCAATGAGGTGAACTCGACTGAAGAAGGAGAAATTGTCACAGATTTAGACTCTAGAGGAGATATCGAAAGGATAAAACCAATAAAAGAAGTAGAAGAAGTAAACGTTGACTCGAAAGATAAATCGAAGATCATCAACATAGGGAAGAGGATAACGAAACCTCTCTGAAGCGACTTAATCTACTTCCTCCAGCTTAACAAAGACGTTTTCGCCTAGACCCATTCAGACATGGTTGGTATCGATCCTTCATTTATGAGCCACGCCTTAAACATCGGCCCTTCGATAACCCTGGTCCGACTAAAGAAGAGACAATATAATCGGGACCGGATAGAGGCCTTGAAGGAGGAAGTCAAAAGGTTGGAAACTAACGGGTTTATCCGAGAGCTCCATTACCCGAAATGGTTAGCCAATCTCGAGCTAGTGAAGAAGTCCAAATGGAAGTGGAGGAAATGTGTTGATTACACGGATTTAAACAAAGCTTGTCCGAAAGATTGTTACCCTCTCCCGCAGATCGATCAATTGGTTGATGCCACGAGCGGACACAAGATACTATCCCTTATGGATGCTTATTCGGGGTACAACCAAATCTCGATGCACAAACCCGACGAGGAACAAACAAGCTTCATCACCGACTAGGGAACATTTTGTTATAAAGTAATGCCCTTCGGTTTGAGAAATGCAGGGGCAACATACCAAAGGCTGGTAAATAGGATGTTCCAAAAGCAGATAGGGCGTATTATGGAGGTATATGTGGATGACATGATAGTGAAATCCACCAAAACAAAGGATCATCTAAAGGATCTAGAAGAAATGTTTGGTGTCTTGAGAAGTTACTAGATGATGTTAAACCCTCAAAAGTGTTCCTTCAGAGTTCAATCAGGGAAGTTTCTGGTATATATGATAAGCGAGTAAGGAACTGAAGCTAGTCCCAACCAAGTACAAGCCATTGAGGACATCGAGGAAGTTAAAACCAGCAAGGAAGTCATGTGCCTAAATGGGAAGGTAGCGGCACTTAGAAGGTTCATTTCTAAGGCCACCGATAAATGCGTCCATTTCTTCGATGTCATAAAGAAAAAGAAGAATTTCGAATGGAATGAAGAGTATTGGAAGGCACTCTAAGAACTGAAAGTTTATGTAGGAACGCCTCCGGCTTTGTCTAGTCCCGAGAAGGGAGAAAATCTATACCTATACATGGCTGTCTCCGAATATGCAATGAGCTTAGTCCTGATAAGAGAGGACATGGGGACTCAACACCCTATTTATTATGTTAGCCGAAGGCTAAAGGATGTGGAAACCCAAAACCTAAATAGTGCCGGTGGGATATCAGGGAGGTGCCCAGCATCGAACAGGAAGAATCAGAAACAGGCAAAGAGTTATTGACTTTGACCAGATCCCAAGCCTTAAGAAGTGGAGACGGAGAAGACCAAGAAGGAAACTCCGAGAGGGGGTCTCCCAAAATGGAAACACGCCACCAATAGGAAACCATGTGGATGACTCCCATAGAGAACTACCTCCTAAGGGGGACGTTACCTCTTAGTAAGCAAGATGCAAGAAAGATAAAACACCAAGCTCCCACATTCATGATCATGGACGGCGTGCTTTATAAAAAGGGACATTCACTTCCTTATTTAAGGTGTGTAGGTTTTGAAGATGGACTCGGCTGATTAAAAGAAGCTCATGAAGGATTGTGCGGGGACCATTCCAATGGGGTTATACTAGCCAAAAGGGTCATGCAACAAGGTTATTATTGGTCGCGGATGGTTAATCAAGCGATTGAGTACGTCAAGAGATGTGATAAATGTCAGAAGTACTCTAAGGTGTCGCGGCTTCCTCCCATCGACCTGACCACTATATCGAGACCCTGGCCTTTCGATATATGGGGGATAATTTAATCGGGCCCTTACCACTCGCCATGGGAGGAGATAAATATGTCGTAGTAGCTATCGACTCTTAACCAAGTGGGTAGAGGCGGGGCCCCTTCCAGTTATCACATCCAAAAAGGTATTAAGATTTGTATAAAGAATAACGTTACCCGCTTCGAAATCCTACATAAGAACATATCAGACAATGGAACACAATTCGAGAGCGAAGAGTTCACCTGATTCTGCGAGAAAAATGGAATAATCAAAAGTTTCTCCTCAGTAGATTACCCGAAAGCTAACGGAGATGTGGAAGCCGCATATAAGACCATTAAGACAATTTTTAAGAAACGACTAAATTAGGCTAAAGGAAATTGGGCAGAGGAGTTACATCTAGTGCTATGGGCACATAGAACTTCTACCAAAACGGCTACGGGATTCACCCCCTTTTCCCTGACATATGGATGCGAAGCTATGCTTCTGGTTGACGTCGAAATTCCATCGCATAGAAAGGTAGCATACACATTTGACCCCAATCAAGAGTTAAGTAAATAATCACTAGACACTATACAGGGACTAAGGGATGAGGCTGCAATCAGAACCGCCAAATACTAAAGAAGGGTCACAAAATATTATAATTCGAAGGTCAAGGCTAGAACCTTCACTAATGGTGAATTAGTACTACAAAGAGTAATGGCTAACACCAAGAATATGACTGATCCTCCTCTTGGTCCAAATTGGGAAGGACCCCTAATTGTCCATCAAGAAGTCATACCATGCACATATCGGCTATGTAGACCCAACGACGATCTTGTTCCAAGGACATGGAACTCGAAAAATTTAAGGTCATATTTCTCAACCATAAAAGAATAGAGGACAAAATATTTCCCCCAAGAAATCATCATACAACTAGGGGCATGGAAACCCTCCTAGTAGCTCGTGAGAAACCCAAAAGGGGTTGAGCTGAAAAAAGGATTGAATCCCTCGTCATTGCCGAATTGGCTGGGGCGAGGCTCCCCCGGAGGGGGATGATTGTGTTAGTCTTTCTCCTTGCCTAAACCAGAGGGGGCAGGGTTAAAGCATATAAAGCATAAGCCTCCATTTCACACCAGTGATGGTCATGGCGGTGCATCTAAAAATTAGCATTCCCTTCCTCTGCTCGTAGAAGAGTATGCCCTGCCTCTGCTTGAACTAAGCACGTCCTACCTCTGCTCGCAGAAGAGCACGTCCTACCTCTGATTATGTTCTGCGTTACCCGCAGAAGGGAGCGCAAACCCATATCATCGTCTATGATGGTCAGCATAGGGCAACCCTTTGGAGGGGGTGATGTATAAGCCTCTATCAGTGCCTACGATGGCCGGTGTAAAGCGTCAAAAGAATAAACCTTAGTTCTGTGCCTACAATGGCCCTATCTAAGTTTCTAAGCCCTTATCATCGCCTACGATGGTCATGATAAGGCACCTCCTGGAGGAGGTCGGGTAAGTCCTAAGGCCCTGCTTGTGAATAAGCTAGCCAAGCGCTCCGGACACACAAGCCCAGAGAGTGACCAACAAAGCACGTACATCCTCTGCTTTGACAACAAAAGCCCAAGGGGAGGCTCAAGAAGCATGTACAACCTCTGCTTCCCAAATCAAATCTGAAAGGGATATTCACCTTATTAATACCGGAGGGGGTTCCGGTTTTCTATACTAATGCCCGAATCTGGGTCGATTCGGCGCTTTACTAATGTCGGAAGGGTTTCCGTTCCTTAATCTAAAAATACCCGAATCTAGGTGGATTTGGCTCTTCATTAATGCTGGAAGGGTTCTCGGTCCTTAATCTAAAAATACCTGAATCTGGGTGGATTCAGCTCTTTATTAATGCCGGAAGGGTTTCCGGTCCTTAATCTAAAAATACCCGAATCTGGGTGGATTCGGCTCTTCACTAATGCTGGAACGGTTTCCGGTGCTTAATCTAAAAAGATCTGAATCTAGGTGGATTCGGCTCTTCATTAATGCCAGAAGGTTTCCGGTCCTTAATCTTAAAAATACCCAAATCTGGGTAGATTTGGCTCTTCATTAATGCCGGAAGGTTCCCGGTCCTTAATCTAAAAATACCCGAATCTAGATGGATTTGGCTCTGCATTAATGCCGGAAGGGTTCCGATCCTTAATCTTAAAAATACCCAAATTTGGGTGGATTCGTCTCTTTATTAATGCTAGAAGGGTTTTGGGTCCTTAATATAAAAATACCCGAATCTGGGTGGATTCGGCTCTTCATTAATGCCAAAAGGGTTTCGGGTCCTTAAACTTAAATATACCCGAATTTGGATGGATTCGGCTCTTCAGTAATGTCGGCAGGGTTTCCGGTCCTTAATATAAAAACAGCCGAATCTGGGTGGATTAGGCTCTTCATTAATACCGAAAGGGTTTCCGGTCCTTAATCTTAAAAATACCCAAATCTAGGTGGATTCGGCTCTTCATTAATGCCGAAGGGGTTTCCGGTCCTTAATCTTAAAATACCTAAATCTGGGTGGATTTGGCTCTTCATTAATACTGTAAAGGTTCCCAGTCTTCAACCTTTACGTTCCCGAATCTGGGTGAATTCGGCTTCTTAATCTTGATCCGTCTGTGTCTGGATAGTATTCGACTCAACATCATTGTTGGAAATAGTTTTCAATCTTCCATAAGGCTTGAATCTAGGTCACTTCGTTCCTCCGCAAAGCGTCGAAAGAGAATCTGTTCGGCAGAACCTACGGCGTAACTAAGCAATTGGAAAGTAATTGGCAAATAAATAGGAGAAAGCCCCGGGAAAGAAGCTTGACATGGAAAGTCGAAGACACCCCTTCACTAAAGGGAGGGTGGCAAATTTTACTACCAAAATGATCTTAGCGCAAGACAATTGTGAATTGATATCAAATGAATATAAGAAAGGGATGAATAATACGAGAGCAACTCAAGCTGATACCCCCACTGAAGAGAAAGGACCTGAAACCTACCGGGCATCAACAAAAGTTCATCCGACAGGGTCTACCCACTAGGAATTAACCGATGTAACGCCAACACATTAAAATAGGAAGAGTATCGGGTCAGAGCACAAAGATGGTCTGTAACCGACCCTTGAAGAACGGATCCATAGGTGACGAAAGGGATTACCTTCGTAAGTAACATGAGTATCGCCAAAAGCTACCTTATACAGAGCCAAATCGGAAGGCTAAACTGAGACTCAAGTAAGGATATAAGCTACTCGTACTAATCCGCCTAGTACCTGAACCATCAGCGGTTCTAAATCAGCAAACATACACGTACATCGTGAGGGCGGGCCCTTCCAAGTACCCATGATAAAGCCGAAAGCCTACATCCGAGAGTGTACAACAGAGGACCGACACTTAGAGGCATCCACCGAGAAATCCAAAATGTCTCCGCAATCCGTCTCAGCAACAAGCCTCCTTCCACCTCGGGGAGGCCCCAATTCATCCATAACCCTCACTTAGAAGACTGTAACCGGCACCACGAGGAGGACCGATAGTCAGATGCTCGAAGCTAAGGAAAAAAGCGGTCGACATGAATCATTTAAGCCCAACAATCAACTGATGGAAGGACCTCAGATTCTCTATAAATAGGACCCCAGGAGCTCCATAAAGGGGGATGAACTTTTTATTTCTCAATTTAGTTCCTTTCTTCTAGGGAGGAGCAAATCATCAATTCTTGTAATATATTTGCAATCTATAAATGGGGAATTCGGGGTCCCATACACCTTACGATTTGATAATCTTGTAGTGTCATAGTTTTGAAACGGGGAGTTAACACTAACCTTTTTTACGAGGAGATCGACCAAGGTGCTTCGATAGTAGAGGAAGAGGGTTTTGTGGAAACATGAAATCCCCTTTTCCTCACCTTAAGGGGCTACCATGGTTGATCCATATTATCATGCTGAGCCTAATGCTTCCCATACATTTATGTAACGAAATCGTATACGACTTCCTAACCCGATCTCTATCGTGATTCGGGCTCCTTTCTTGGGAAGATCTGACATGAGGGATTCGTCGGAGTTAACGAACGCTGTGATGCTTTCATCCATGAACTCAAGGGAGGTGTTAGCCGGTTTTCTTCTTATTGGAATACACAATGTCATCGTCATGTCACAGAAGCTTACCCATTCCAGATCTAGGATTATTTCTTGGAGACTTTGAGTTGTGACCACGGCAAATATCGTGAATGCATACATCACATTATGTAATCTGGGTGTTGACAAAAAATGTCGTTAACTACGCTGGTTTCATAGTATTATAGAAAGGATGTTCTAAAAGGAATTCAATATTTATTCAAGATTTTTGCTTAAGTTCTTAATTAGATTTTCCATAGATTTGATAAGAATTGAATAGAGATGAAAGAGAAATAATATAATGAATTTTTCTAGAAGAAGTTGGCTTAAATAGAGTTTGAAATTCGTTGGATTTGAATGGACATGAGTTTATTTAATTTAAATTTTGGTTTTTTTTTAAAAACTGGCAGTTATATGTCGACATACTTAATAAATAATTCAGAAAATTTTCAAATTTTGAATCTTTTGTTCTTATTTTATATTATATTTAGTTCTAATTTTTTTACAGAATCTTAAAGTTAATTTAACATAAATAAAACTCCATTCATTACTTCTTAAAAAACAAATACATCCAACTAACTAAGACACACTAAATATGAGATTCTAAAGCAAATACAAGCAAATATTAAAGATAATTTAAAATAGATAGGCTAGTTTTCAGTGGATGATGAGGGTGAAGATGAAATTCCAAGCTTTCTTATATCTTGGTCATGAACTTAGTCATTTTGGAAAAACACTTTTTGAGCTTCTTTTGATTTTTGACTATCTTCACTTGATTTTGAACAATCATCTCTCTGAAAATGGTTCTGGTGTTGATTTGACGCTCAACACTTTCTAAAGAAGTTTCTTCTTCTTTGATTTCCGTATGCACTTATTCTTGTTGCATTCGAGCTTGCTTGTCTTCGAATGTCTCATAAGGTTCTAAAGTGAATAAAATTTGCGTAAGGTGTATGTTTATGGAGTCAAACACCTTTTTTGGCACAAATCTTCTCCACGAATATCAACTCCGAAATACTTGAAAATACGAGTGTGATAAACTCCATAGTAAAGAGTGTTTTTTCTTGATGATGTTTCTATGGGCTTGAATTCTCTTAAGATCATGTCGGCCCAATTGATGTTATATCCACCAATAATAGCAAAAAGTGCTTTTTGGACCTTGTGAGTTGGGTTGTTAAATTTTCGGAATGAGGAGTGATGGTATGTTGAAGGAGAAGGTTTACAATTCTTGTTTTTGGGCGGAAAAAGAGTTTTTTGAATTCCATGTGAGCATCGCTTTCGAATATGTCGTGATAAGTTTCTAAATCGATTTCATCAATTTAAGATTTCTCAATCTAGAACAATTTACGTGCCTTTGATGTTACTCCAAATTTGGTCTTCATTTCCTTTGTAAAAACCACGATTAAGATTTGTGTAGAACATTCTGAAAATCTTCAGGTAACACACTTCATCATTATCCCTAGCGTCACTCAAGGTCAATACTTCATTGCGATTGAGGAGAGAGATAAGATCATAGGATGGAAAGTCTCCAAAGACGGTGAAAGAACCCGATTGACTTTTGCATTTGCTAAATAGTCAACATAGGTTTTGATTGCTTCTCCATCATTATGAAGATAATCTTTGATGGTTTTGGTTAACTTCAATTTTTGAGATGAACTTGAAGAATCCATTGAAGTGTTTGTTTTGAAGAGTATAGATATAGAGAATATAGTTTGAATTGTGAATGAGAGGTAGAGAGAATAGATGTATAAATAGAAATTCAATGGATATTAATTGAATAGGCACAACTTTTCACAAATCAATGACATCTTTTCAGCCCTTGGGAGTTGGTGAAAAGTTAGAGGGAAGTTTGAAAGATTGAACCTTTAAAATTCAAAATTTAAATGTCAAATTACTGGCTAACACGTCGACATATAGACATATGTATGTCGACATATATGTTCAATTTCAAGGAACATAAAGTTTTTGTGACTTTTGATTTTAAATTATCAATTTATATTTCTGGTTTAACTATTTCCTGAAATAATACTAATCCTAGCAAACATCCAAAATTTATTTTATTATTTTATTCATTATTATTTTATTATTACTTGAATTTTGAATTTCAAAATTCAAATTTGAATTTTAAATTTTTAGTTTGGAATTTTAAAGTTTAAATTTCAAAAAAAAAACAAGCAATCAAAGCATCTATTCAACCAAAAAAATTAAAAATTAATTAAGGCGTACCCAGTTTTTAGTTCCTTTTCTTTGATATTTTATGAATTCTAAATTGCTGTGAAGCACATGTTTGAGTTTCCGGTTTCTGGCTCTTTGTCACTTGATCATGAATTTGAATCGTCTAACGTTGCTGCGTATGTTGTCTTTCTTTTCTTTAATGAATTGTTCTTGTCCGTTTGTTGAATTGATTTGTCTGGATATGGACACATTCTCTTCATATGGCCTTGTTTATTGCAGTTATAACCTCGACCATCATTTCTTCCTAAACTTCCTTGGTTATTACTTTGAAAATTATTTCTCTTTCTGTATCTTAGAAATTTTCTAAAACGTCTTGTCATTAAGGCTGTATCTTCATCGTCTTCACTGCTCAAGTCAGAATTCTTTATTATTTCTTTAAATGCTATGGATTTCTTTTCAGTTGGCTTGTTTTCCTTTCTTTTCTATAATTGGACTTCAAAAGACATCGGATTCCAGATTAACTCCTCAATCCTCATTTCACCTACATTATGGGCTTTTTCAATCGCCAATGTTTTCTGATCCCATTCTGAAGTCAATGAATTCAATATTTTTCTGACTTGGTTTTCTTCAGAATATGTTTTTCCAAGTGTTGTTAATGAATACACTATCTCTTGAAATCTGCAATACATATCGAAGATAGATTGATTCTTGTTCATTTTGAATAACTCAAACTGATTAATTAACATTGATATCTTTATTTCCTTAACTTTACTAGTTCCTCCATTAGTAACTTATAAAGTTCTCCAAATTCCATAAGTAGATTTACAAATTGACACTCTATTATATTCATTCCAATTTAATGAACATAACAACATATTCATGGCTTTAGAATTACTTTATGCAACAACCTTTTGTTCATTAGTCCATTATGCAAAATTAGTTCTAGGTTCTACATATTCAGTCTGTGTGATATTTCATGTGTCTAATCCTACTGATTGTAAATATATTTTTATTCTACATGTTTAATATGAATAATTACTACCATTAAACAGTGGTAGCCTAACAGTTGACTGACCGTCTACAAAAGACTATTATTACTAGTGTTGGTTGGCATTTTAAAATTTTCAAAATTCAGGTTATGAACTTTTTGAAGACCTTGCTCCGATACCAACTATTAGGGAATGCAGAATGGATCGTTAAGGCAAAACTAACTCTTGAGGAGGGGTGAATAGTGTTTTCAAGGAATTTAAGAAAAATCTAAAACTAATTTGATCTACTATATGAATTACACACCACAGAGATGATCACAGACACAGAATCAAACACAAACACAGAAATAAACAAAATAAAATGCAGAAAAGGAAAGAACACATCGAATTTTATATTGGTTCAGATTACTCCTACATCCAGTCCTACGCAACGCTAGATTGCACATAGTTTTATTACTATATCAATATCCAAGTACAACACCCTTGATTTCACAACTGCAAGGTTACCATCGTTTCCACCGTCCTTGATTTCCACGGCTACAAGGTTAACACTGTTTCCTTCCTTGGTTTCATGGCTACAAGGAACACACCGTTTCCAAGACTATCCCAAAACAACCCCAAATGATTACAACAGCCTTATAACTCTTTAATAGCAGTTTGATTCAGAGAGTAATGCGTAGAGAAGAAGTTTTATATAAATAGAATTGAAATCGGCATAGTATAAGTGTAGAAATAATAAAAATATGAAATAATAATGGAGGAATGAAAAGGGATGAAGATGGAGAAGAAGAATGAATAAAAAATACGAAATCAACCCCTATTTATAAGATTTGAAATGTTGCAATGCTTCTGGAACGTTACAAATGGTGAAAAGATACTTCCTTTCAAAATTGAAAATATGACGGTTATATGTCGACATGGCCACATATGTGTGTCGATATATGTTCTTTGAAAATTTGAAATATGAATTTTTTTCAAGTGTTTTAATATATATATATATATATAATTTTGGAAATCTTGAATTAAAACATAGTGATATAAATAGCTATTATAAAGTAGAAAATCGTATGAAATCATAAATATAAATTATATGAACACATTTATAAAATTATATAGTTTAAAACTATATAAATATATAAGTTTAAAAGTATATAACTATATAGATATATATAAACTTATAACCTTTAAAACTCAAGTTTAAAATAAAAAATAAAATAGAAAAACTTAATTAAAATTCAAATAGAATTTGAAAATAGAATCTGAAATTTGAAAATTTGAATTTGAACCTGGGATGCTATTAAGAGTCTTACATTAACAAGACTCTATTACTATATTTATCTTGAACTCTTGATTTCTTGATTACTCATGGGTCTTGAATCTTCTCTGAATTCTGAATCTCTAATACACTAAAACTGAACAGTCTTCAATATTAATTCCTGTATACAAATCCTACATATATATGTATATATATTCCAGACGGATATGTTAGTATATATTTTACAATCAATTAATATTTAAATAAGGTTGTTGTCATCAAAACTCCATTCTCTAACAACATCAATAAAGATTCATTACAATGCTTTGTTGAATACATCCGTATTCCACAAATCATCTGCAAATCCAATTATATCTAATGGCAGTGTAGCACGAAGAGGCACCAAACGACACTTTATAAGCTGTTAACTTGGTTGTTATGGTAATATTTAGCATTACAACTTCCACATTTCGCGGATGCTGTTACTGGACCGTTTTTGTTACTAAACTGAAATCGCTTACTGTTACCGTTATAGATCGATTGATATACCGAAGACTAGTATACCAGTAATCTGGTAACCCTTACGCCGGTAATGATAAACTTCCATTTGTCTATCAAAGCATGTACCTTTCCATTATTTTTTTACACTATAATGCATCATCAGTATACTATACGCAGTGTTAGTTAATAAAGGAATTAAATGAAAAGGAAAAGAATTGTATTTGGGATTATTTCATCAGATTATCAAAATAAATTTAACTAATTATTTGGATTTAAATGCATATAATAAAACATATAAAATGAATATATATACACACACACACACATACATACACACACGCGCTTTGAATTGACTTGAAATTCTCATTGATATTGAATGCTATCAATACTTTACTGTATAAAATGATAAATTTATGGGAACCATACCATTTTAATTGATATGTATATTTCAATTAATTTTTTTTACTGATGAACTGGTAATGATATGATAATGATAAATTTACTATCGCAGTAACATCTCTGAGTTGTTACTTGATAGAGGATAACAGATTAGGATACATAAAGGTATAGTCTTCCTTTTGGCTATTTAGGTATTACATTAATTTTAGAATTGCTATTTTAGAGTATGGAAGAAAATTCAGTGTATCTTCTTCTTCCCTTTTTTTTTTTGATACAACAAAATTTTGGTGGTGTCCGATTTACTATTTATAGTTTATTGGTTTTTGCTCATATAAAATTACAATCGATGCAAGTATATCATGGGAGATGACCATTTACAAAACGAAGTTAAAATACAAAACAGAAAACAACTTTAATTTATTTTTTGTATTTTGGAAAGTAACGAAGAATGGGAGACAACTTATCCCTTAGTCGCTCCACAATCCTTTCCGTCTTCCCTTTTATCATTCTTCCATTCCCTCCGTCGTCTTCCAATTTTTTTTAGTTTTTGTAATTAATATTGAAAATTAAAACAAAAAAGAAAAAACATAATATAAATCAAACTCGACCTTAGGTTTTACTAGTGTTCACTCGTACACGAGATACTTTCAGATCCATGTTGCATTCAAATGGCCAATGAAACGTCTGCGATGTCTGGTACTTGGGCGCATCAGGTCAGATGAATTTCATAAATATATCACCTGATATATGAATTGGATATTGATATCTAAAGCATTGGTAGTTGATTAACATCCATGGTGATATTGCAACAGCTCAACGATGCAGCAAGTAGTCCTCTCTATCTACCTCATGTTCTAGGAACTTCACTGTTCATTTTTTATAAAGATAACCAACAATTACGTAAAACAAATCTAAGCAAAAGAAATGGTGTTCTCTATGCAAGCAATATATTTCTTCTTATAAATCAAAGGTATTAAAAACGTAGTGCATTGACATCAAATTAAGGAAGTTATGAAAAAAAATCTCTAGTAAACTTTCTAGCATATGTTTATAAATCTCAGCCAACAACATGACTAATTCAGATTAAACATAGGTAAAATCTAGCAAGACATGAAATAGACCGACGATAGATGACACGATGAATATACATCATTGGACATTGGATTACCCATGATTTTCACGTTCTACGCAAAGACAAAAAATTCAATGCTTTAGGTCTTTTGTTTCACAAATTAAGCTTTATTTGTGTTTAAATAGTCGGCCATGCACTTTAAATTATTTATCACATTGCTTTTGAATTGTCAAAAAAGTGTGATTTGAATAAAATCATGGTTCATCAAGAGAGAATCTTAAAACATACATCTATTCAAGAGAAAAAATTATGATGCTGGTTTAGTTGTTTTAATTTATTTATCGGTTAAGAATTTCCTTGAATTACTTCTCTTGTATTATATTACAAATAAGTAAATAATCTAAATTCATTGGTTATATAAATGAATTTCACATTTAAATTTCAAACATAATAAACTAAGTTTATATTCCAGGGAAAAAAAATCATTTTTCGTTGTTTGATTTTTAAATGATTATAAAATACAAGTTTCAAAGGTATTATGTTTAAAAATAAAACATAAAATTTTCAGCAATATTCAATTTGAAAATTCCACCACTTTATATTTGACTTTTTGTTTTATGATTCTTCAAGACAAAATGAACGTAATATTATTCAGTAGAAATGTCGGTTTTGTCAAATGTTAAAAAAATATAACTTGAATAACTTTTGTAAGGGAAAAAACCATAATTCGTTTAATTCACTTTTTTTCTCAAATTTACATACATATAACTACGTCCATGACTAGAATAGATTTATATTTACAATTATCCCATGAATAACTAAAATGTGTTTGTGAAATCATCATAAGTTATAAATTGTGCTAAATGTGTTGCTACAAAAATTAGCGATACTATGAGAGTAACGTTGAATGTGAAATCGGGTACTAACAAACTTTTAATTTACTTAGACTTTAATTTATTCAGACATAGTTGTTATAAATATTTAATGTTTCCAAGAGAGTGTTGTGTAATGTACGGTACTTACCTACCGAGTAAGAGGTTGGGAGTTCGATTCTCTTCTTAGACCTATATGATGTATTAACCATATTTAAAAAAAAAAACCTGATGTATTGACCAAATTTAACAAAACCTTATGTAATGCTTAGCAAAGCAAAAGAAGAAATATTAGAAAATTTAAATTTAAGTTTGTTGTCAATGCTCAAATTTGTAGTAAAGGAAAATTGACCCATTAGCTAAGGGTTCGACAATAAGATAACGCACCATGGTAGCCAACCAAGACAAATATGGCCTAAATTTCCTGCACGTTAACAATGGCGCAACCTTTATAAAATGACTGCCCTGTTGTCTCTAGGATTTAGGTGTCAGCCATCACAATCTCGTTATTAGCATAAATCCTACAACCTACCAAGCAATTCTGCCTCATCCCATCATTAGACAACCAAGTCACAATAAGGGAGATCGATCTTTTACACCCTCATTTATGTCCCTCATCTTTCCTTGCCCATCGTATAATTGGTCACCTTGCATCTTAACTGGTCTTACTTTACTGCGACGCACTGAGAACTAGAGTGGTTCAACTCTTCATAATGAAGCTGCAATGATCCATATTATACATATCAAATGATCATAATTTGTTAATTTTATTTTTATATAGAGTTGTACGATTCTACAACTCTATTAAAAAGGATTACTAGGAATACTTTCCATTCATAAAAAAATTATCCATTAGTTTGGACAAAGAAATTTTTACGAAGCCTATAACTTTAATAGGACTTGAATTAGGGTATAAAATTTCTACCATTAAATCGAGGTGATGGTTTTCCTTTTGTATATTAGTCACAATAGGTAAACAGACCACCTTTTAAGAGATACGGTTGTTTGATGTTTCACCTAATTTTGAATAACTTAGTGGGCAACTGCAGAGATTAGTGGCTAAGACCAAATCATTTTTCCCGATTAGCTCCCATATGGTGGGTATGGGACTTCCTCCTATCATTATACCTTCGTAGAATACTTGGAGATACTGCAATGGGCATTCTCTTAGCTACATATCTTACTGAAATTTAATTAGCCAAATCTCATCATACGTTAGGATTAACAAATTTGTCACATGGATTTGGGGATTTTCCAGCGAAAAAATCTTAGATATATAGTTCATCTTAGGATTTATGTTGCTTTTGGATTGCTATGGATTTAGGTGAGTGGCTAGAACCTCTCACTTACTAGTTAGTTACAATATGCTTACAAACATAGTTTTAAAATGATTTTTGGGTTGTAAAATGTGCATTAAACCATCTTTGTTCTCATATATTAATTTCAAACAATTTGGTAAAGATTATGAAAATACTTTCTTATGAATATCCCTTGGACTTATGGGTTTTCCATATTTTCTCTCCTTTAGATTTCGACTGTTTTGTGCTTTCCTATATTGGTATACTATATATGTTGAATGCTTGAATGTCTATTGTTTTTTCAATTAAATAGCACAATCATATGACGACTTAGAAATAAGAAGAGTTTTAGACCTCATCTCTGATCCATGAAAGTGACACGGGTCAAATTTGATGCTTATTTTGTGGGGTGATAGGGATAGCCTCACAAAGACATATTTCAAATTGTAAGTCATTTGGAGGTTATTTCCTCGAGTTATGGAAGGAACAAAGCTGGACCATTGTTGATACCAAGGAGTGGGATTAGAACATTTTTTCTTTGGTGGCATGAAGTTCTACTCCTGGTCACATAAGGATTGGCTTCGAGTCCAGTTTGGAGTGCACAAACATTTACTTTAGGCTATTTTGAAATGCGCTCTGAGAGAAAAATGGTTAAGGTTTTGAATAGGTGGGCTTGCAGTAAGGAGAGCATGGATCGATAAGGGTCAGTTCGGGGTGCACAGCTATGTGGTGGTCAGATCGATGAGAACAATTTAGTGAAAGCATGGATTCACAAGCCTTGGAGCATCTCCAATGTATAGGATGTATATTGTCTAGTTTTATCTATGTGTCCCTATTGTTAAACCAATGTAAGTAGACAACACTTTAAAAATAAGAAAGAACACCCCAATGCAAAAACTATTTAAGCAATAATTTGACACATTTGGCTAATCAAATTATGGTAAATAACATATTTAATTCAGTTAGTTATATTTAATTAATGGTGGTTGGTTTCACATTATGAAATACAATGTTTGCAACTAGTGTTAGAACCCAAGTTCCGACAGGCCAATTTTTTTCAAAATTCTAATCTATCGTAATCCGCGTTGGTTTGTCCGGTATCCTACAGAAAAGACCAAGATAATAAACATATCAGAGCTCAGAAAACAACTCACAGCGGAATGAAATATAATATAATCAAATATAGCCTTACCCAGTTAATAATACTGCCTAACCAGTATCCAAAGCTTTCATATCTCTACAACAATTCTAAACTACGAGTATGTAATGAGGAGAGTGTCAGAACAAAACTTCTGGTGACTGGATTTAAACTACGCATTTTGGGTAACCCTACATATACCGTTCAGTTACATTTTCTTATTTATTAGGTTACTTGGGTTAATAGCACTCAAGGCTTACACACACGTCGTACCTATCTACTTCCAAGCGGATTAACCTAATACAGTATATATGTAGCTACCCCCAACATTAAAGTGCACCCCATGGTATCCCACTCGCACGGTCTCCGCCGTAACACCATGGAAATATATATAATCTCGCATCCTACGCCGGAACGACATGCAGATCTCTGTATAACAACGCTACATTCTGCATAGAACCGCCGTCGCCATGCATAAGCGTACGGACTGCCACCTTTGATCGAATCAGATTCTATCACAGAGCATTGCCCTAAAGTCAACGCTACATCACCTAGAGCAGACATGCATGTATTTAGACTTTCTTACATATCGTCAATCATACTCGATGCCTTAACCTTTACGATACCATCCAAAAATGGTATGCATGTATCCGCACGTATTATCTACTGTGCACCGAGTTCCGTAACAGGAATGTATCAGAAACACAGATCTCGGTCGGGCACCTTTTTAGATATCTGTATGTACAAATGCTATGGTCTGCATTTTCACGGTGGCTGTGGTCCCACTAGACCTCTCACATTAAATTAACCACTTGTGGATGCTGGATTTGTCAGGCGGTTCCGGGCAGACTTCTACCACCAGTTGAATTTAACCTCGTGTCTAGGTGCAGTTACAATTTTCTATTTACTGTAAATTTAGGCATATTCATTATTAAATATTTTACGGTAATTCTTATTTACAATCTTTTGGTGCAATAATATTCTTAACAAATATTCATTGTAAATTTCATAATTACAGTGTTCACAGAAATTCCCAATTCAGATAGGTGATTAATGGAAATAGGCTTTTATATAACCCCAACAGATTGAACATGTTAAGTATTATAGGTTAACAGGTTCCCCAACAGATTAAACTTGTTAAGTATTAGAGGTTAATAGGTTCATACAACCCCAACAGATTAAAGAAATTTACTCAACCCTACAGATTTAACAGATTCCACATATTACTTTAGTTTCATTAACATATTCCACTTAATCCTGAATTAAGGCTACAGATTTACATGTTCATACAATCCCAAATTTCCAGTCATATTCCACAGTACTTAATTTCAACAGATTTCAACAGTTTAATCATTTCAGCAGATTAAACATTTCAGCATATTAATCATTTCAAAAAATTATAGTATGTTAAACATTTCAGAAGATTTATTATACTTATTAATGGGGAAGGCCAAACGATAAATATACCATTATCAAAAAGGCATAACTTAAATCCACTCATTGAATAGCTTTCAAATTCATGAATCTGGCCTACACCTATCATTCCATGGCCTCCTAACTGAATCTAGAACCTTAATAACCATGGATTCACAATTCTTAGACTAAAAGAAAAGGAAACAAAGAAGATAAATCTAAATTGACCAGATCCAAGAATTTACCTCACTTCAATTCGAATTCTGAAGACCCATTTGCAAATATACATTCTTTTCCTCCGGATCTTGAACCAGAATTTCCTTAGACAAATTATTCTATTTTTCTGAAGAGATTTGAGGAGGAAGAAGAATGGCAGAGCTTAGGCAGCCTCTAAGAAAATATGAGATTTAGGCTAGGCTCTGCTAGTCTATTTATAGGTGTTCTTGCACACGCAACGCTAAGTCAGCAACGAATATGGTCTGAAAAACAGTCCATATTCGTCAAACGAATTTGCCCAGATCTGGGGAGGGTCGACCCCTCCATGGATGGGTCAACCATAGGGTCAACACACTCTTGCCTGATGTCGGTTCCACTTAATTCTGAATAATTAATTAAGTTTTTCCCATTTTATTATCTTTAAATATGGTTATAGTGAATTAAATTTTGGGGTGTTACATTCTCCCACCGTTAGGAAATTTCGTCCTCGAAATTTGATAAGGGTAAAATAAAATAATCACTAGAACAAAATTAAGTTTCGACAGCATTTACTCTCAGCGTTTTAGTATTGAAAGCGGTGGAAACTATATAAGGCGATATAATTTTTAACATTCAACGCTGATAAAAAGGCTTTTGGTTAGCCACTTAACACGTTTTCACTTCCTCCATAAGTTAACAAAGTTACGGTTTTTCATTTGTTTGCTCAGTATTCACTGCCTCTTCCTTAATTTCAGTTTCCCCCAAAATCAATTTCGATTTTGATTCCATCATCCTCCTCATGGATTTCTCCATCGTTATCTTAGATGGGAGACTTTCTTTTCCTCTTCAATATTCCTACCCACAGTTTTCCCTAAACCCGACAGGTTCCCCACTTCACCCTATCATTGATTGCGCTTTATTTGGTGGAGAATAGAAATCTGGTGAGCATTTTTTTCCCACTTTTTTGTTCGATTTCAAATCGTTGCTGGTGGTTAAATCGATTTCAAAGATTACCCCTTTTTTGGCTGTTCACTTAAGGGAAAAATAAAAATTAGGTAATGATGTTACCTGTGCTTTGTTATTGCTTTGTTTGTTACCTACGTTTTCACTGCCCAAATTTCCTATATAAATAATTATAAGGTCTTTGAATTGGTAGATGTGGTTTGAATTATAATGCTGAAACCACTTTCTTACACCCAACTATCTACACAATATTATTGATTAAATTCTGCTGCTGTTAGACCAAATTTTGGTGCAAACACCCAAATTCTACGTGAAATCCTCACAATCACAGATCACAGATAAAAAGCAGTAAAATAAGAGGAGACACACGGGATTTTTATAGTGGTTCGGCTCAATCCAAGCCTACGTCCACTTTATAGTTTCTTAAATCCTAAGAAGCTATTACAATGTTGTTTGTTTGCGATTTATACACGAAATCCTCGTGTTTACAATGAAGAAGAGGAGATTATACACGAAATCCTCGTGTTGTAATGTGGAATTCAACTTTTAGGTTATGCAATAGCCTTGCGAAGAACCACAGTTGAAGCCATGGAGAGTTAGAGTCCCCAAAAGTCCCTTGAAATAGCCATGCTGTGGTGTATTTATAGGCGTAGAAGAGCCTCTGGGTGACCCGGTTCGGATATGCCACGTGTCACGACCGGAGTTGATCTCGAGAAGTAGTGGAAGAAGTGCTTCTGTTCGAGTTTTGCCAAGTGGAGCCAGATCCATGAATGTAGAGGCGGTTACTCCTTGAGAATCGATCAAAGCTGATTGCATGGTAGCAGGTCGAAGGGGGTCAGATCGGTTCTCCATCCGATCCGAACCGAGGTGGAATCCCCGATCCGAAGGCTGGAAGCACTTCTGTGCAAGATACTTCAGGCGGGTCGGTTCGGGTCCGATCCGAACCGAGTTGGTGTCCTCAATCCGAAGTCTCCGTGTCCAATGATTTGAAGGTGGAGCGGATCGGTAATGCTCCCTCCGATCCGATCCGTGCGGATGTGAATGCGAAGAGCAAGTGCCAAGTTGTCCATTTTAAGGAATCGTCCGATCCGAACAGGCTTGTCCGATCTGATCCGAGGATCTATTCAATGCTGAATTCCAGGTTTCCGGTTCTGCATGCGTTCACGGAAACGGGCGTAACTTTCAAATCGTAAGTCCGATTGAGCCAAACCAAAGCTCAAACTGAAGCTGATTCAGAGATCTACAAGAGTCACAAAGCTTAGCTCCGTAATTGTTGTTTTCGGGCCCAAAAAAGGTCATCTGGTAGGAGTTCCGGGCCTTTCTTTGTTTGCGATGCGACTTTGACCAAATCGCTTGCTGTCTTCTGACGGTATTCCCAACACTTGAGCGTATTGTTGAGGAGAGATTCCATGTGTGACTGCTTTGACTAAAAAGCGGGTCAACATTTTTCCCCTCAGAACATATCTTGCTGAATGAAGGAAGATGTGTTCTGGATAATCCAAGGCCACGCCGGGCCTGCCAGCTGCAAGTATAATCCATACCTGCGAAGAAAAGAGAGCAGAAAGGTATGTCAAATCCTGACAAAACTAATTACACTTTCGAACATAAACCATGCTTGGGCGCTTGTTTGAGCATAAACCATACTCAAGATACGTTCGGATCATCCTGCCAAAACCTGATGAGGGACCTAACCTTCCGGGTATAAGCCTTACCAGGAAGTTCAAACTGAGCATAAACCATACTCGAGTTTTATTGAGTTCCTTTGCCAGATCCTGACAAAACAATAAGCCGTTCCAGAGTATAATCCATACTTAAGAATCCTAGTGAGTACAATCAATACTCATGTCGGGATAGAGCTATGCTTGCCAAGACCTGACAAGACAGTCTGTCCCTAAGCATAATCCATGCCTAGGGGTCCGAGATAAGTATAAGCCATACTTTAGTTGAGATTGAGAATCCTACCACAACCTAACAAGATACTTAAATTGCCAAGCATAATCCATGCTCGGAAAGTCCTTCCTTATTCAATTCAAAGTACAAAATCAAAGCAAATCCTGATTGGTTTGTTATCGAGTGCAGCGCACGCTTTGGAGTTAAATCCTAACCCCAAACGTGTGTACTCCGATTTAGCCAATCGGAAAACCTAAAGAAAGCAAAGAAACATATCTTAAATCCTAAGAAATGCTGAAAATGCATAGTGATCCAATCCAGATCAGTTGATGACGAGCCGATGGGAGCTCGTTCCAGGGTCATTCCCTCTCCGGGGAGTAGGTGGTGGCAGCACAGGTACAGGTGCTGTTGGTTGTTTCACATACTCGGGTAGCTCTCCACGTCTAACCCGTTCCTCAATCAGATCTCGCAAGTGTCTACAGTCATTTGTGTCATGACCGTCCATATCGTGAAATATGCAATATTTCCCAGAATCGCGTTCTCTTTGTGATGGCTCCCTCCTGGGAGGCTTTGGATAGGAGACGTCACCGTTTGTGTTCACGTAGATGTCAGTTAGTGACGAATTGAGTTCTGTGTACTTTTCATATCTAGGCCCTCTCAGGGGCTGAGCGTTGGGGTCATTCTTGACGGCAGCTTTTCCTTTGCCTTTACCAGAATCAGACGGTTCTCCGTCTTTGAGCATGTTAACATCGAGAATTTTCTTTTCAGACGTTGCGTCTTCTTCACGCAAAAACCTATCCGATTCAAGATAGAATTCGATGAGATTCCTTGGTAGGTCTCAGTACAAGGATTTTTTGAACTCCGAGTTGTCTAGATCGCCAGATACTGCCGCCATCAATACCATAGATGGCTCAGGTCGACCAACTGATGCTGCTGCAATGTTGAACCTTTCCAGAAATGATCGCAGAGTTTCTTTAGGCCTCTGCTTGATTGTGGTGAGAGACATGACATTCTTAGGTCGAGCGATGTGGACTCGAAATTGTTCAATGAAGCGAGCGACCAACATGTTCCAGCCGTTGATCGATTCAGATTCTAGCTGCCGAAACCACATAGCAGCAATATCAGTCAAAAAGAGGGGAAAGCATTTTTCCATGACGTTTTCTGACGCCGATTGAACTTCCATATGACGTTTGTAGCGCATCAGGTGCACGGTAGGATCCATCCTACCGTTGTAGGGCTCCAGTTGTGGAAGTTTGAAATCTGGAGGATTGCGGGAATTCCTGATTTCCTGTGTGAATGGATTGTGATTGACATCATCCATGTCATTCTGATAAATGCGGCCTCTCGAAAGGCGTTCAATAAGGCTGGCGAGCCGATCGCCTTCAAAGAGCTGTTGCAAGTTGACAAGTCCAGAGCTGGTGCCCCCAGCGTTAAGTTCAGAAGTGTGTGGAAGAGTACAAGGAGCTTGGCAGGTCATCCGGTTCGGTTCGGAGGTGCCCCCTTGCTGCGGCTCGGAGAAGCGAGAGAGGTTATGGAGAGGTGCACGGTTCGGATCGGAGGTGCCGATCCGAACAGGTTTGCCTGTTCCGAACCGGGGAGCTTGATGCTGAATTTGTGTGGTATTTCCGACCCGAACCGGTGCGGATGTAGGTCGAACAGGAGCGAAGCCTTGATTTCCAGAGGGTAGGCTGAAGCCCCCAGGCTCATGCAGGGTTGCTGTTCGGATCGGGTCCGCACCGATCCGGTGGGGAATGTCACCCATTTCCATCTGCGTTTGATTCAAGTTTTGGCCCTCGGTTCGGATCGGATCCGAACCGATCCGGTTTGCAGCTGCTGCTGGGGCTATTTCCGTGCTATTTCCAGCGAGTTGTGTGTTGCCACTCGGCCTACCTTCCATCCGAGCGAAGAATTGGTAGATCATCTCCTGTTGTTTGCGGAGGAGATCATCTTGCCTAGCCATCTGGGTTCTCAATTCAGCGAGAACGCCAGCCATCTCTTCTTGCGTCAAATATGCTGACGGGTTTTCATGTGAGGAAGCTTCATGGCTTGCTTCGTTTCTCGAGCTTTTGCCTTCAACACGGGAAATCTTTCACTTAGCAATCGATCCAATAGCCAAATAATCCAAGCAGAAGTTGAATTTGTCGTGTGCCCCCCATCCTGGCACGCCAAAATGTTAGACCAAATTTTGGTGCTAACACCCAAATTCTATGTAAAATCCTCACAATCACAGATCACAGATAAAAAGCAGTAAAATAAGAGGAGACACACGGGATTTTTATAGTGGTTCGGCTCAATCCAAGCCTACGTCCACTTTATAGTTTCTTAAATCCTAAGAAGCTATTACAATGTTGTTTGTTTGCGATTTATACATGAAATCCTTGTGTTTACAATGAAGAAGATGAGATTATACACGAAATCCTCGTGTTGTAATGTGGAATTCAACTTTTAGGTTATGCAATAGCCTTGCGAAGAACCACAGTTGAAGCCATGGAGAGTTAGAGTCCCCAAAAGTCCCTTGAAATAGCCATGCTGTGGTGTATTTATAGGCGTAGAAGAGCCTCTGGGTGACCCGGTTCGGATATGCCACGTGTCACGACCGGAGTTGATCTCGAGAAGTAGTGGAAGAAGTCCTTCTGTTCGGGTTTTGCCAAGTGGAGCCAGATTTATGAATGTAGAGGCGGTTACTCCTTGAGAATCGGTCAAAGCTGATTGCATGGTAGCAGGTCGAAGGGGGTCAGATCGGTTCACCATCCGATCCGAACCGAGGTGGAATCCCCGATCCGAAGGCTGGAAGCACTTCTGTGCAAGATACTTCAGGCGGGTCGGTTCGGGTCCGATCCGAACCGAGTTGGTGTCCTCAATCCGAAGTCTCCGTGTCCAATGCTTTGAAGGTGGAGCGGATCGGGAATGCTCCCTCCGATCCGATCCGTGCGGATGTGAATGCGAAGAGCAAGTGCCAAATTGTCCATTTTAAGGAATCGTCCGATCCGAACAGGCTTTTCCGATCCGATCCGAGGATCTATTCAATGCTGAATTCCAGGTTTCCGGTTCTGCATGTGTTCACGGAAACGGGCGTAACTTTCAACCGTAAGTCCGATTGAGCCAAACCAAAGCTCAAACTGAAGCTGATTCAGAGATCTACAAGAGTTACAAGCTTAGCTCCATAATCGCTGTTTTCGGGCCTAAAAAAGGTCATCTGGTAGGAGTTCCGGGCCTTTCTTTGTTTGCGATGCGACTTTGACCAAATCGCTTGCTGTCTTCTGACGGTATTCCCAACACTTGAGCGTATTGTTGAGGAGAGATTCCATGTGTGACTGCTTTGACTAAAAAGCGGGTCAACATTTTGCCCCTCAGAACATATCTTGCTGAATGAAGGAAGATGTGTTCTGGATAATCCAAGGCCACGCCGGGCCTGCCAGCTGCAAGTATAATCCATACCTGCGAAGAAAAGAGAGCAGAAAGGTGTGTCAAATCCTGACAAAACTAATTACACTTTCGAGCATAAACCATGCTTGGGCGCTTGTTTGAGCATAAACCATACTCAAGACACGTTCGAATCATCCTGCCAAAACCTGACGAGGGACCTAACCTTCCGGGTATAAGCCATTCCAGGAAGTTCGAACTGAGCATAAACCATACTCGAGTTTTATTGAGTTCCTTTGCCAGATCCTGACAAAACAATAAGCCGTTCCAGAGTATAATCCATACTTAAGAATCCTAGTGAGTACAATCCATACTCATGTCGGGATAGAGCTATGCTTGCCAAGACCTGATAAGACAGTCTGTCCCTAAGCATAATCCATGCCTAGGGGTCCGAGATAAGTATAAGCCATACTTTAGTTGAGATTGAGAATCCTTCCACAACCTGACAAGATACTTAAATTGCCAAGCATAATCCATGCTCGGAAAGTCCTTCCTTATTCAATTCAAAGTACAAAATCAAAGCAAATCCTGATTGGTTTGTTATCGAGTGCAGCGCACGCTTTGGAGTTAAATCCTAACCCCAAACGTGTGTACTCCGATTTAGCCAATCGGAAAACCTAAAGAAAGCAAAGAAACATATCTTAAATCCTAAGAAATGCTGAAAATGCATAGTGATCCAATCCAGATCAGTTGATGACGAGCCGATGGGAGCTCGTTCTAGGGTCATTCCCACTCCGGGGAGCAGGTGGTGGCAGAACAGGTACAGGTGCTGTTGGTTGTTTCACATACTCGGGTAGCTCTCCACGTCTAACCCGTTCCTCAATCAGATCTCGCAAGTGTCTACAGTCATTTGTGTCATGACCGTCCATATCGTGAAATATGCAATATTTCCCAGAATCGCGTTCTCTTTGTGATGGCTCCCTCCTGGGAGGCTTTGGATAGGAGACGTCACCGTTTGTGTTCACGTAGATGTCAGTTAGTGACGAATTGAGTTCTGTGTACTTTTCATATCTGGGCCCTCTCCGGGGCTGAGCGTTGGGGTCATTCTTGGCGGCAGCTTTTCCTTTGCCTTTACCAGAATCAGACGGTTCTCCGTCTTTGAGCATGTTAACATCGAGAATTTTCTTTTCAGACGTTGCGTCTTCTTCACGCAAAAACCTATCCGATTCAAGATAGAATTCGCTGAGATTCCTTGGTGGGTCTCGGTACAAGGATTTTTTGAACTCCAAGTTGTCTAGAACGCCAGATACTGCTGCCATCAATACCATAGATGGCTCAGGTCGATCAACTGATGCTGCTGCAACGTTGAACCTTTCCAGAAATGATCGCAGAGTTTCTTTAGACCTCTGATTAATTGTGGTGAGAGACATGACATTCTTAGGTCGAGCGATGTGGACTCGAAATTGTTCAATGAAGCGAGCGACCAACATGTTCCAGCTGTTGATCGATTCAGATTCTAGCTGCCGAAACCACATAGCAGTAATATCAGTCAAAAAGAGGGGAAAGCATTTTGCCATGACGTTTTCCGACGCCGATTGAACTTCCATATGACGTTTGTAGCGCATCAGGTGCACGGTAGGATCCGTCCTACCGTTGTAGGGCTCCAGTTGTGGAAGTTTGAAATCTGGAGGATTGCGGGAATTCCTGATTTCCTGTGTGAATGGATTGTGATTGACATCATCCATGTCATTCTGATAAATGCGGCCTCTCGAAAGGCGTTCAATAAGGCTGGCGAGCCGATCGCCTTCAAAGAGCTGTTGCAAGTTGACAAGTCCAGAGCTGGTGCCCCCAGCGTTAAGTTCAGAAGTGTGTGGAAGAGTATAAGGAGCTTGGCAGGTCATCCGGTTCGGTTCGGAGGTGCCCCCTTGCTGCGGCTCGGAGAAGCGAGGGAGGTTATGAAGAGGTGCACGGTTCAGATCGGAGGTGCCGATCCGAATAGGTTCGCCTGTTCTGAACCGGGGAGCTTAATGCTGAATTTGTGTGGTATTTCCGACCTGAACCGGTGCGGATGTAGGTCGAACAGGAGCGAAGCCTTGATTTCCAGAGGGGAGGCTACTGCCCCCAGGCTCATGCAGGGTTGCTGTTCGGATCGGGTCCGAACCGATCCGGTGTGGAATGTCCCCCATTTCCATCTGCGTTAGATTCAAGTTTTGGCCCTCGGTTCGGATCCGATCCGAACCGATCCGGTTTGCAGCTGCTGCTGGGGCTATTTCCGTGCTATTTCCAGCGAGTTGTGTGTAGCCACTCGGCCTACCTTCCATCCGAGCGAAGAATTGGTCGATCATATCCTGTTGTTTGCGGAGTAGATCATCTTGCCTAGCCATCTGGGTTCTCAATTCAGCGAGAACGCCATCCATCTCTTCTCACGTCAAATATGCTGACGAGTTTTCATGTGAGGAAGCTTCATGGCTTGCTTCGTTTCTCGTGCTTTCGCCTTCAACACGGGAAATCTTTCTCTTAGCCATCGATCCAATAGCCAAATAATCCAAGCAGAAGTTGAAGTTGTCGTGTGCCCCCCTTCCTGGCGCGCCAAAATGTTAGACCAAATTTTGGTGCTAACACCCAAATTCTATGTGAAATCCTCACAATCACAGATCACAGATAAAAAGCAGTAAAATAAGAGGAGACACACGGGATTTTTATAGTGGTTCGGCTCAATCCAAGCCTACGTCCACTTTATAGTTTCTTAAATCCTAAGAAGCTATTACAATGTTGTTTGTTTGCGATTTATACACGAAATCCTCGTGTTTACAATGAAGAAGAGGAGATTATACACGAAATCCTCGTGTTGTAATGTAGAATTCAACTTTTAGGTTATGCAATAGCCTTGCGAAGAACCACAGTTGGAGCCGTGGAGAGTTAGAGTCCCCAAAAGTCCCTTGAAATAGCCATGCTGTGGTGTATTTATAGGCATAGAAGAGCCTCTGGGCGACCCGGTTCGGATATGCCACGTGTCACAACCGGAGTTGATCTCGAGAAGTAGTGGAAGAAGTCCTTCTGTTCGGGTTTTGCCAAGTGGAGCCAGATCCATGAATGTAGAGGCGGTTACTCCTTGAGAATCGGTCAAAGCTGATTGCATGGTAGCAGGTCGAAGGGGGTCAGAACGGTTCTCCATCCGATCTGAACCGAGGTGGAATCCCCGATCCGAAGGTTGGAAGCACTTCTGTGCAAGATACTTTAGGTGGGTCGGTTCGGGTCCGATCCGAACCGAGTTGGTGTCCTCAATCCGAAGTCTCCGTGTCCAATGCTTTGAAGGTGGAGCGGATCGGGAATGCTCCCTCCGATCCGATCCGTGCGGATGTGAATGCGAAGAGCAAGTGCCAAGTTGTCCATTTTAAGGAATCATCCGATCCGAACAGGCTTGTCCGATCCGATCCGAGGATCTATTAAATGTTGAATTCCAGGTTTCCGGTTCTGCATGCGTTCACGGAAACGGGCGTAACTTTCAAACCGTAAGTCCGATTGAGCCAAACCAAAGCTCAAACTAAAGCTGATTCAGAGATCTACAAGAGTTACAAGGCTTAGCTCTGTAATCGCTGTTTTCGGGCCCAAAAAAGGTCATCTGGTAGGAGTTCCGGGCCTTTCTTTGTTTGTGATGCGACTTTGACCAAATCGCTTGCTGTCTTCTGACGGTATTCCCAACACTTGAGCGCATTGTTGAGGAGAGATTCCATGTGTGACTGCTTTGACTAAAAAGCAGGTCAACATTTTCCCCTCAGAACATATCTTGCTGAATGAAGGAAGATGTGTTCTGGATAATCCAAGGCCACGCCGGGCCTGCCAGCTGCAAGTATAATCCATACCTGCGAAGAAAAGAGAGCAGAAAGGTGTGTCAAATTCTGAAAAAAACTAATTACACTTTCGAGCATAAACCATGCTTGGGCGCTTGTTTGAGCATAAACCATACTCATGACACGTTCGAATCATCCTGCCAAAACCTGACGAGGGACCTAACCTTCCGGGTATAAGCCATACAAGGAAGTTCAAACTGAGCATAAACCATACTCGAGTTTTATTGAGTTCCTTTGCCAGATCCTGACAAAACAATAAGCCGTTCCAGAGTATAATCCATACTTAAGAATCCTAGTGAGTACAATCCATACTCATGTCGGGATAGAGCTATGCTTGCCAAGACCTGACAAGACAGTCTGTCCCTAAGCATAATCCATGCCTAGGGGTCCGAGATAAGAATAAGCCATACTTTAGTTGAGATTGAGAATCCTGCCACAACCTGACAAGATACTTAAATTGCCAAGCATAATCCATGCTCGGAAAGTCCTTCCTTATTCAATTCAAAGTACAAAATCAAAGCAAATCCTGATTGGTTTGTTATCGAGTGCAGCACACGCTTTGGAGTTAAATCCTAACCCCAAACGTGTGTACTCCGATTTAGCCAATCGGAAAACCTAAAGAAAGCAAAGAAACATATCTTAAATCCTAAGAAATGCTGAAAATGCATAGTGATCCAATCCAGATCAGTTGATGACGAGCCGATGGGAGCTCGTTCCAGGGTCATTCCCTCTCCGGGGAGCAGGTGGTGGCAGCACAGGTACAGGTGCTGTTGGTTGTTTCACATACTCAGGTAGCTCTCCACGTCTAACCCGTTCCTCAATCAGATCTCGCAAGTGTCTACAGTCATTTGTGTCATGATCGTCCATATCGTGAAATATGCAATATTTCCCAGAATCGCGTTCTCTTTGTGATGGCTCCCTCCTGGGAGGCTTTGGATAGGAGACGTCACCGTTTGTGTTCACGTAGATGTCAGTTAGTGACGAATTGAGTTCTGTGTACTTTTCATATCTGGGCCCTCTCCGGGGCTGAGCGTTGGGGTCATTCTTGACGGCATCTTTTCCTTTGCCTTTACCAGAATCAGACGGTTCTCCGTCTTTGAGCATGTTAACATCGAGAATTTTCTTTTCAGACGTTGCGTCTTCTTCACGCAAAAACCTATCCGATTCAAGATAGAATTCGCTGAGATTCCTTGGTGGGTCTCGGTACAAGGATTTTTTGAACTTCGAGTTGTCTAGAACGCCAGATACTGCCGCCATCAATACCATAGATGGCTCAAGTCGATCAACTGATGCTGCTGCAACGTTGAAGCTTTCCAGAAATGATCGCAGAGTTTCTTTAGGCCTCTGATTAATTGTGGTGAGAGACATGACATTCTTAGGTCGAGCGATGTGGACTCGAAATTGTTCAATGAAGCGAGCGACCAACATGTTCCAGCTGTTGATCGATTCAGATTCTAGCTGTCGAAACCACATAGCAGCAATATCAGTCAAAAAGAGGGGAAAGCATTTTGCCATGACGTTTTCCGACGCCGATTGAACTTCCATATGACGTTTGTAGCGCATCAGGTGCACGGTAGGATCCGTCCTACCGTTGTAGGGCTCCAGTTGTGGAAGTTTGAAATCTGGAGGATTGCGGGAATTCCTGATTTCCTGTGTGAATGGATTGTGATTGACATCATCCATGTCATTCTGATAAATGCGGCCTCTCGAAAGGCGTTCAATAAGGCTGGCGAGCCGATCGCCTTCAAAGAGCTGTTGCAAGTTGACAAGTCCAGAGCTGGTGCCCCCAGCGTTAAGTTCAGAAGTGTGTGGAAGAGTATAAGGAGCTTGGCAGGTCATCCGATTCGGTTCGGAGGTGCCCCCTTGCTGCGGATCGGAGAAGCGAGGGAGGTTACAGAGAGGTGCACGGTTCGGATCGGAGGTGCCGATCCGAACAGGTTCGCCTATTCCGAACCGGGGAGCTTAATGCTGAATTTGTGTGGTATTTCCGACTCGAACCGGTGCGGACTTAGGTCGAACAGGAGCGAAGCCTTGATTTCCAGAGGGGAGGCTGCTGCCCCCAGGCTCATGCAGGGTTGCTGTTCGGATTGGGTCCGAACCGATCCGGTGGGGAATGTCCCCCATTTCCATCTGCGTTTGATTCAAGTTTTGGCCCTCGGTTCGGATCCGATCCGAACCGATCCGGTTTGCAGCTGCTGCTGGGGCTATTTCCGTGCTATTTCCAGCGAGTTGTGTGTTGCCACTCGGCCTACCTTCCATCCGAGCGAAGAATTGGTCGATCATCTCCTGTTGTTTGCGGAGGAGATCATCTTGCCTAGCCATCTGGGTTCTCAATTCAGCGAGAACGCCATCCATCTCTTCTCGCGTCAAATATGCTGACGGGTTTTCATGTGAGGAAGCTTCATGGCTTGCTTCGTTTCTCGTGCTTTCGCCTTCAACACGGGAAATCTTTCGCTTAGCCATCGATCCAATAGCCAAATAATCCAAGCAGAAGTTGAAGTTGTCGTGTGCCCCCCTTCCTGGCGCGCCAAAATGTTAGACCAGATTTTGGTGCTAACACCCAAATTCTATGTGAAATCCTCACAATCACAGATCACAGATAAAAAGCAGTAAAATAAGAGGAGACACACGGGATTTTTATAGTGGTTCGGCTCAATCCAAGCCTACGTCCACTTTATAGTTTCTTAAATCCTAAGAAGCTATTACAATGTTGTTTGTTTGCGATTTATACACGAAATCCTCGTGTTTACAATGAAGAAGAGGAGATTATACACGAAATCCTCGTGTTGTAATGTGGAATTCAACTTTTAGGTTATGCAATAGCCTTGCGAAGAACCACAGTTGAAGCCATGGAGTGTTAGAGTCCCCAAAAGTCCCTTGAAATAGCCATGCTGTGGTGTATTTATAGGCGTAGAAGAGCCTCTGGGTGACCCGGTTCGGATAAGCCACGTGTCACGACCGGAGTTGATCTCGAGAAGTAGTGGAAGAAGTCCTTCTGTTCGAGTTTTGCCAAGTGGAGCCAGATCCATGAGTGTAGAGGCGGTTACTCCTTGAGAATCGGTCAAAGCTGATTGCATGGTAGCAGGTCAAAGCTGATTGCATCGGTTCTCCATCCGATCCGAACCGAGGTGGAATCCCCGATCCGAAGGCTGGAAGCACTTCTGTGCAAGATATTTCAGGCGGGTCGGTTCAGGTCCGATCCGAACCGAGTTGGTGTCCTCAATCCGAAGTCTCCGTGTCCAATGCTTTGAAGGTGGAGCGGATCGGGAATGCTCCCTCCGATCCGATCCGTGCGGATGTGAATGCGAAGAGCAAGTGCCAAGTTGTCCATTTTAAGGAATCGTCCGATCCGAACAGGCTTGTCCGATCCGATCCGAGGATCTATTCAATGCTGAATTCCAGGTTTCCGGTTCTGCATGCGTTCACGGAAACGGGCGTAACTTTCAAACCGTAAGTCCGATTGAGCCAAACCAAAGATCAAACTGAAGCTGATTCAGAGATCTACAAGAGTTACAAAGCTCAGCTCCGTAATCACTGTTTTCGGGCCCAAAAAAGGTCATCTGGTAGGAGTTCCGGGTCTTTCTTTGTTTGCGATGCGACTTTGACCAAATCGCTTGCTGTCTTCTGACGGTATTCCCAACACTTGAGCGTATTGTTGAGGAGAGATTCCATGTGTGACTGCTTTGACTAAAAAGCGGGTCAACAACTGCGCATTATTTCCTTCCTCTCCATGCTTTCACAACATTATTATTAATTAGATTCTTCTACTTTTGTCATAATAATAAGTACCTACTATTTTTTAGTCTTCTATATATGACAGAATTTTCAACTTACTATTTTAAGGGATCCTATTTATACCATGCATTTAAATTCCTGTGTGATTTAAAAATTAGAAAATACCCCGCTAAACAGTTAATTCAATGTAATATAGGCACCTGACATCAAATAAATACCTATATACAAGATGCAATCTTCATAACATTTAGTCTATTACTGTCTATTACAATAAGTTGACCGTAAAGCTATGTATTGTTAAGCAGAAATTACCATCTCCTTTGACCTTTCAATTGTTTAAGATACATGTTTCTTAAATATATGTAAAAATAAATAAATGTTTTTTGACTATTACAATGGCATCTACACGATTGATTTTTGTTTATTTTTTAATTTTTGATCGAGATTATATGTTATGTGTCCTTGAATGACATTCAAGTGTTATGCTTGAACTATTTGCACTGGTATTGCTTACAATTATTTTAGATTCACATTATGTCCATACTGAAATTGTATTCTTAAGCCTAATGTGCTTTACCACATACAAATCTACACACATATGCCATATCTCCATGTGTGCCTACAACATTCCCGCAAAGTTTACTGTTACAATCTATTGCTCGATTAACCGTGATATACCTTTTCATGTATAGACTGATTTGTCTTACAAATTGAATAATTTGTTAGCATATATAGTGTACTGTTACAATATATTGCTCGGTTAACTGTGTAATCAGCTCTGGAGTTTTATACATGATCGAACAAACTGCATCATCACACAACTGTAGCATACATATGATTTTTTTCCAGAACATACAGATGAAGGAGCATTTGCAAGATTCATTTCACAAATCATAATTTCAACTGTGTTCTTTTTCCTAAAGCCTTCTATTTTTTCGGAAATCTTGCAAGCTTTTTGCAGATTTCAGTTTATATTTGTTAACCTACAATAAATGGTAACAACCTATTTTCCCATGCAATACATGTGTGCATGTTTTGTCCTACACTTTTCTGCATCATACTGACAGTAATAGAGATAGCTCCCTATTTAGTATTTCGATTTCATCTATACATTTTTCAATTAAATTATTAACAGTTTAAGATTTTTGTTTGTGTCTTTTAATGTTTTGCATTGCTGCATAACTTTTTCCTATAAAAAATCAACATCTGCGAAATCATTATGCATGTGTACTATTTGAAAATTACATAATTTGCCTACTTATTATACAAAAATGCAACTATCTAATTTTTCTTTTACATTGGAAAGAGCCTTATTAATTTTTGCTTATGAATCTTGCAATAAAAGATCAATATGCCAATTATGTTACTTTTTTATTTCTTCTACTTTGTTGAGCTTACTACTTTTAAACAATTTCCTGATTACCTGTAAGATGGTTATGCCTATATATTATACTCTTTTTCAGGGGAACACAACTCCATGATGCATTGCAATATTATCATGTGTAGTTTGCTAGGTATATACAATATTCAGAATGTTACTATGTAATTCATGCCCATTCCACCTTATTTGGTATGTAGTCATACGAAGGTTATATTGGTTTAAATAAGCAGCAAAACTTGATTTTCCATGCAAGTTTATTACAAGCATGCTCCTATACAACATATTCATTATATTCTTCTTTACATTTCATGCTTATAACATATACATTTCTGTTAATAAAGTAGAATTTCGTAGCATTACCAGGATAAACATATTGATATTGAAATTGAACCACTGTCAACATTTAACTACCTCCTCTGTTCATTTCACAACTGACATAAAACCATTTGAGTATGATGGCATTGAAATTGTATCGCTTGACATGCACAGATTCCTTCTATGTATGAACGGCTTAAAAACTGGTAAGCCCCACCCTATTTTAAACGTTGAGACTATAATTCACTCAACCCTATGTGCAGGACCATGCACTAGTTATAATTGATATATACAAATCAATTTGGCATCTAATGAACTGAAAGAGGCTAAGGTGTAAATGTCTATTTGAATGTTTATAGAAAATTGGTATATGGTACAAATATAAGCGAAGTGTAATGACTTAATATCTGCTTTTTTTGCTGTAGAAAGGGCCAAATTCAACATCTAATGTGCCATCAGCCTACAATATGGATATGGTAAGTTTCTTAATTTTTCTTTTAATTATATTGTACATATTTGTAGTTTTTTGGAGAATTATGTCATAGTAAGTGCCTAAATACAAGAGGTTACGCTTCCTAACTTTTGTTCTGGTATTTTAAGAAACCAAACAAAAGATGTAACATACAAAGCAAAATTAGTTGCTCACCGTTCACATCACTATGCAGGCACATATTTCAGTATTCTTCTTTAGTTCAACAAGTTTCAAAATACGTTGTAAACCGTATGATTGCTTCATGGAGGTAAAGCTTATTCTTTTATCTTTATGTGGATTGCATGCTAAAAATTTCATTTATACTTTCCAGATGATTATTGACAATGCAACGTGAGTTGACTATTTGGTAATCTACTGTTTTTTGTGTTATATAAATTAAATGTTGAAGTTAATTTTAGTATTCATGTCAAAAATTATATTGTGCATATTATATATAAATATAAGATAATCACTGTTATAAAACAATATATGCAATGCATGGGTTACCTATCCGCAAAAGCTGAAAGATGGCCTCGTAATCTTTTTTTATTGAAGTTTTGGCTTCTTCTACCAATACAGCCAATTTGGCCTTCCACTGGAAGTTTTTCATAAGAAGTTATACATCCATTTTTACTTTGTCTACTTCATATCTTTTCCAATTCTACCCTTGGACTAAATTTTAGTGTTTAAGTTCATAAAAATAACCAACTCAATAAAATTGAACTAATTTTTGTAAAAGTTAACAAAGATCTATAAATGATGACTAAATTAACCAAGTTTGTAAACTTTGATCAAGTTTTATAAAAATTAAATAAGTTATACTGTGCAAGTTCGCCACAATTCTCGCTCGTTGACCATGACCTTCCGTCAACGTATATCTTGTATCTGTTTTACAAAGGCTCATCTACGTTTATAATAGTCGACTTCTTATTATTATATGTATGAAATAATTATGTATGTTTACATTAACTATGAGTGCACTAACTGGACTAATCTGAGGATTTGAATTCTTTCTATACTTCTGCACCCCAATCCTGAAAATAAAATACAAAAAATCATTTAGTTACATTAAAGACCTGCATGGAAAATGTAAATTTCTGACAAACCTGACCAGAAAGCCTAGCGTTCCGGTCATTTTATTTGCTTAAATTGCATTCCATGAGGTCTTTCCTTATGTTGGAGACCTCTGTGTTTCCCTTGCAGTAGGCATGTGGATCCCTCCTTTTCCATTTTAATCTCTTGTTTTCTTTCTCTAGTTTTTTCTTAATTGTGCCCCACAGCTTCATATTTACTTCCAGCCATAGAGGTAAACACAACAAATCTTCATCATATTTTCAGTATTGTATATTATTTTATTCATTATACCCCAGACCTATATTTAAGATTAAAATAGATCCATAAATTTAACTGTTCATGGCTGTTGAAAACTCATGGTAAATATGGAATAGAAAATGCCAATAATACTACTCTTACTAATTAGAAATCCCTTGCACAAAACACATGTACATCACGCATATGTATAAATCTGGTCTGCAAGATTTTACAAAATTTTAGACAGTACCTCAAATCCATGTTATAGTTGTTGCTTGCCTACTATTTTGTTTCACCTTGATTTTCATGATGTGTTTCCTTTGGACCTTATAATCAGTTGTTATTGGCCTTACAACTCATGTAGAAAATCATAAAAAGATATTGTGGACGAGTACGTATCTTTATGGAAAAATGCTATGTATATTTAGCACTATATGCACATAAAGTGAATGGGTAACAATATTTATGGAACAATGAGACACAGGTTTAGCAAATCTATAATATGCACTACAACAAAACTTATATTTAACTACATTTATTTTTAGAGTTTTAGTAAAGCAGTAAACTCGTTTCATTTGGAACCTAATTGCGTTCAAATGCCAACATTACTCTTACATTTCTATGTTTATTTGTGCTGCCTCTCTCAATTTATTTTTACGAATTTTTTTTAGTTTCTCTCTTCTATCAAAGCTACCGCTTCCTCATCGCTCCCCTTACTTATTTCACTGAAATTTTGCCTGTTTTTTTATTTCCACTAGTGGATTTGATCATCGTCATGCTAAATATGAGTTCAGAGTTCAGGTAGCCCTGATTCCCTCTTTTTTCATCTTTGTTCAATTCATGAATTCATTGATATCCATTCTACATATATGCTTAAATTATTTGTCTTTTTCTAGGAGGGAAATTTTTGTATCGGATAGTGCATATTTTCAGCATCCCATGCTGCCAGTAATTTTGTAAACTAAAGTGATTTTTTGTGTAAAATATGTTTCAAAACAAACGCTGCTTCTTAAAATATTCTTAGCTATTTAGCATGCTTTGTACATTCTTTTTCAAACCAAAAGATGTCTTCCTTTCATTTTCTTTCATTCGACCTTTGGGAAATTAAAAAATACCAAGTTAACAATAATAATATATCCTAGTTAACTAAATTTTACATTAATGATAATAAATTAATATTTCTATATTTCCCCTTTTCTTTTTTTGTTATCATGGCAATATGCATCAATCTTAGCATGTAAACTTGATCTTCATTTGCAAGTTAATCAAAATGACACAAACAGTTTTCGAATCCATCATCCTTTATAAGAAACATTTATTTACTATTTTATGTTACCTGTCAAAACCTTCCAAGTTTTATTAAAAATTTGCTTATACTTGGCCAGTTTTTCCTTTAATATGATAAATGCTGATTATATGAATACATTTATCAAAAGCAGGATCCAAGCCCGGTATACTATTCAACCACTGAATTAAAATAAGAGGTTTTGAACATTCCTTCTTTTTCCACCTATCCTGATAATTAATTCATTACTTTTTGTATATATATATATATATATACATATATATATGAGGCCGGTTATTTGGACACAAAATTAAACACAAAGGGAGAGACACAAAGCCTTCACCATTGGATTTGTCTATCTTTATGTGGAGAGTGGAATTCATGGGAGGATCCAGCGTCTAAATAGAGTTTCCCTATATATATATATATATATATTGTTAAGAATCATAGGTGGATAGTTAATGCGTATAGTATACAAGAAAATGCAAAGGATGAATTAAATAAGAAAGTGAAATGTGATGAATGCAATTAACTACTATATATATTTAAATTTATGGCTGTTATATTGTTAGTTCGAATTGGAAGGAAGTAACTATGCACAGATTAATTTCTTCATCATAATTTTAGATGGAAATATTGTAATTGCCATTAAAACACAATATATTAACCATTGTAGTTATTTTATTAATAGTCAGTAATTTCAAATTAACAGAAAAAAGGTGAATACACTACAAGAAACGGCTTAATTAGTGACGACAAAAAACCGTCGAGGCCGTCACTAGCCGTCGCCAAAAGCCATCACCAATTATGTGGACGCTAAGCAAATAGCGTCGGCCATGGCAACGACAATGGACACCAATTTTGCGACAGTTGGCGACGGCAAAGTTGCCACGTGGACAAATGGTCATATTTCCTACAAACGGTCACCAGCCGTCACCAACTTGCCCTCGCAAGCCGTCGCCAACCGTCATAAGACATTGCAAAAGCGTCGTTGTCAACCGTCGCTATTCGTGGCAAAACTAGGCAAAAAACCCTCGCTAGTCGTCGCCATGCATGACCAGAAAACCGTCACCAGCCGTCGCCAAACTGGAACTTTTTTTTATATTTCAGCAGCTAACAAGCCATCAAACCACAAAAATTCAAAACGCAGTTCATCGGCAACTCATATACAATTAATTTCACATTCATTCACCTTATAAATGCTATAAATCAAATCATACCATCAACACGTCCAAAAACCATAAATATAAACGATAAACAATCGAAAAACCATCGACACGTCCACATCAAACAAACGAAGTCCAAAATACCATCACCATCTCCACAAAACACCACAAACATCTCAAGTCCATCACCAACAAGTAGTTTGTATTTGCAAAACAAGTCCAAAAAAAACAAGTACCTACCTACTCATCCTCATTCTCTCCGTTATGCTCATCCTCATCGTCCTCCTCCACGGGCTCACTCAGCGGCATCACACCATGCTCCTGGAGATATGCAGCAGTCCGCGCATCCAGCACGGTCTCGAGCTTGTTCTTCTGAAAATCCTCTAAAGCTACAACTTGTTGTCGAAGAATGTGGATCTCCTCCTCATCCTAACGCCTCAACTAAGAGGCCTAAGCCCCCGCCATCTGTAATTATATTAAAATAGTTAGAAACCATTGTCAAAAGTTTTTTTGATACTATACATGGTTTATACAATTACTGTAATGGAGTTGTCGATATAAATTGCACACCATTTAATAGAATCAATTTGTAGTAATTATTCATGCCAGTAATTAACATTTGTTTACGTGGATTGAGTACCTATGTGATATTAATTAATAACACTTGGATATATTTAAATTCTTTAATAACGCTTTACCTCTATGTTTCTAAAGCCGTAGCGTCTACTCCTGGTAGGTGAGTCGATGATTTTGTTCCAGATGCGATTGCACTCCTCCACGTCGGGCTCTTAACCTAACTGCGTCGCTCGAGCATCTAAGGCCGCCATGTATTTGTCCTGCGATAACAGATAGTTATGGAATACATTAAATATTCAATTTCAAAATAACAATGTGAAATACAAATTATTACAAATGCTAACCATCGTTTCACAGGACTTAGGGTCCGTCCAGGTATATGTGGTGTTACCCTCCTCATCTGTCCGCTCGACGGCCTGAGTCTGTGTAAACACCTCAGCAAGTGTAGGCTCCCGTTGGAGAGTCGACATCTGAAATGATAAAATATATATTTGGAATTAATCAATACGATTTAAAAAGTTTAGAACTATTTGTAAATGTGATTTATCGTTCATACCAATTCGCGACGATGCTGGGAGAAGGACTTAGACCCAGCCCGATGCAAAGCAGGATTTTTGAGCTTGTTTGCTCGATTTCGCTTTGAATGCTCCTGTATATTTAATTATATGATTAATTGATGGATATACAAAATAAAATTTTAAAACAAGCTTAAGTAATTTACCCTCGCAGCTTCCGTGGCCCACAATTTCGGGAAATCGGCATAGACCTCCTCGCTCATCCACTGAGGCCTATTTTTCGCTTTTTTGCCTTATTTACATTGCCTGAATAATTTTTCCTCATCTTCTAGTTCCATGCAGTAAGGAAAACATCCATATCTTCATCCCGGACAAGTACAGAACACTATAAATTAACAAACAAATTGTATTACATATTTTATTTAATTTTGCAAATGAGAAATATATTTATACTTACAAGAACCTCCGCGAGGATGGCGTTCCTGATCTGCATAGGAATATCGTCCCAGTGAGGCCACACCTCTGTCCACCTAGCGACATATGCTTGTCTAGACACACGTAAAACAAGCTCTCCTGAAATAATACCAAACCCCCTGCAGAAAGTACGATATTAGCATTTAATAACTTTTGAATACTAAGCATTTACGAAATTAAAAACTTACCCGGCGGACTTGGGCACGAGCTCTACGACCGGACGTGTATCCGGTGTTGTACCGCTCGCACCTGCCTCTGAATTGTGGGTAGGTCGGCGTCTAGGAGGCATATCAGTCACGAAATTAAAAACTCATATATCAGTATGCACATCCATTATCAAATAAACTCATACAACATATATTATCAAATGCAACTACAAGACTTATCTACATAAAAGAAGAAGAACCGGATAATAGATAACTGTAGCACATCATATAAGTTCACAACATAGCACATCATATAAGTTCACAACATAGCACATCATATAAGTTCACAACATTGTATGTACGTATGTAAAAAACTAACGATACAAATAATATTATTCTTCTTCATTTTCTGATTCAGTCTTGGTCTCATACTCTATATCGTTGTCCTCTGTACTCTCAAAAGCTTCTATTAATTCATTTGATTCATCGTTTAAAGACTCTAAATGGACATCATTAGCAATTATTATTTCATCGTTTTGATTTGCATCCGTTTGATACGCTGCATCGTCTGGAATAGCAATTCCTTCAAATGTAAATCTTGCCTTTTTTTTAATTACAGTAGACCAATCTACTTTATCTCTTTTTAAGGACGGATACGGAGAAAAATAAACTTGTAATGCTTGCTTTGCCAATACAAAAGGATCATACTTATAGTAATGCGATGTGTTCTTTATTTCTGTAAGCTTATAATCTTTATGCACGTTGATTCCAGTACCAGGAACATTGCTGAACCAGTTGCACTTGAATAGAGCAACTTTTTCAATGGGTTGTATATAATATGTCAACTCTAAAATCTGTGTCAGGACGCCATAAAAGTCTTTTATATGCTCTTGGGATCATCACTACCTTTGACAAATACACCACTATTATATGTTAATCTGTCAGTACCATGGTCTTTGATGTTGAATTTAAATCCATTGACGAAGAATATTGGATAAGTCTTAACATTTATTTTTGGCCCAAGCACAAGATGTTGCAAATGCTCGTCATTGACGCAGTTTATTGGATCGAAAACGTACTTCGAGAACCATTTAGCAAAATCTTTACTGAGATCGCCATTTGGATTTTCTGATTCGTAAATACTACAAATATAAATGATTTTATTACTAGCAAACAATTTATGCACATGTAACTGTAATAAAGTTAAAAATTTAGTACCTAACAAATGGTGCAACTTCAGCAAAATTTAGAAGAACATATGCGTGTGCTACACGGTGATCTCTATCATCTAAAAATTTTTCTACACATTTTCCAGAAGTTCGTCCATGTTGTCTAAAAACAGTTAACATTGTCGGACAAAAATTGGGTTCCACGGTTTCATCATTACGAGGACCACTTACAAATCATAGGTTCACACGATCACTGAAGTAATGAGAAAAAAAGAACGAAGCTTCTTCTTCAAGATAAGATTTGCAAATCGAACCTTCAACTCGTGCTTTTTGTCGTACTTTTTTCTTCAGATGATTCAAATACCTAAAATAAAATGAATTCAATTTATATGCACTAATGTCACTTTGAATTGTAAGCATAAATTTTACCTTTCAATAGGATACATCCATCCATATTGCACTAGACCTCGAAGAATAGCTTCGGATGGAAGATGAATAGGTAAATGCTCAATTACATTAAAAAATCTCGGAGGTAAGATTTTCTCTAATTTGCAAATCAATATCGGAATTTCTACTTCAAGTTTACGGAGACAATCAATTTTTAACGTTGCCGAACAAAGTTGTTTATAGAATAAGCTTAACTCTGTTAAAACACCCCACACTTTTACAGGCAATAATTCTTTGAACACCACTGGTAATAAATATTCCATAATGATATGACAATCATGACTTTTCATCCCACTCAGTTTATGGTTTTTATAGTCAACACATTTACGAAGATTAGAAGAAATCCCATCTGGACATTTCAGTCCCTCAACCCATTTCAGTACAAGTTTTATTTGTTTGTTGTCTAGTTCATAGCACGCTTTGGGTTTTTTATTGTCATTGGGCTTCATATGAAGTTCTGGACGTTTACAATATTCTTTTATGTCACGTCTCGAATATAAATCGTCCTTTGTTTTTCCTTTGACATTCAAAAGAGTATTAAACACGTTATCAAATACATTTTTTTCATTATGCATAAAGTCGATATTATGTCGAAGTTTGAGATCTTTCCAATAAGGTAGCTCCCAGAATATGCTTTGTTTACACCAATTATGAATGTCAGATTTACCCTGAATTTCTGTCTGCTCTCCAGTCTCATGGATCTTGGGATAATCTTTTACAATATCGTATATTTCTTCACTTGTCCAAATCTTGAGTGCTTGCACAGTCATTCCGCTATTAGCTTTAATTTTTTTTATCTCTTCTAAAAGTATGATTGGTATGCAGAAAACAACGGTGACAATCAAACCACGAATGCTTCCTTCCATACCATAAGAAAAATGCTTGTGTTTCTTCCATGCATAAAGGACAAGATAGACGACCGACGGTACTCCAACCTGAAAGCATCCCATATGCAGGAAAATCACTAATCGTCCATAACAAAGAAGCGAACATAGAAAAATTCTTTTTTTTTGAAATGTCGTATGTTTCAACTCCATCATCCCATAGTTTTTTCAACTCTTCGATTAATGGTTGTAGATAAACATCGATGCCTTGTTTTGGATCGTTAGGACCAGGAACGACAACAGTGAGAAACATATATGGAGTTTTCATACACCTCCATGGAGGTAAATTATAAGGAGTAACGATAATAGGCCAAGATGAATATTTACTACCAAACTGAGAAAATGGGTGACCCATCTGTACATAAACCAAGTCTAACGTTACGGCTCTCTGTGGCAAATGTAGGATACGTCCTGTTAGATCAAAATTTGGCTCTAACACCCAAATTGTTCTGATTCGTAGGGAATTATAACTGAAAAATGAGAAAAAAAGCAGAAAACACACACGGTTTATAGTGGTTCGGCGTTAATGAGGCTACGTCCACTTTATATGCTATTGATTATACTTTGGATGCTAGTACAACCAATGATTTCTCTCAAACTCATTCTTACAATTATGATTTCTCTCAGCTATCTCGAAGTAAATCTGGTATAAAATAGTGGTATGACAGTAATGGTGGAATCAATCCTTAAAACTGCCAAAAGATCCTGAAAAATGCCAAGCTCTAGGCTATTTACTGCTGATTTCTGGTGACGGATCGCGGTCATACGCGGCCCACATCCTGAAGATCTCGGACCGGTTCGCAGCTTGATGAAGAATTAGTCAAATTAGCCGTTGTGGACAGGTGTCGCGATCTCCTTAAACATCGGATCGTGGATGACTCAGTCCGTGGCCATCATCGTGTCTTCCTACTCGGATCGGATCGTGATCGTAGCTTAATGAAGAATTGGTCAATATGACAGTTGGTGACATGTGTCGCGAGATCCTGCATTCTCGGATCGTGGTGGACTTGGTCTTGGTCATCATCCATCAGCTTCGGGGATCGGATCGGATCGAGCTAGCGATGGACGGATCGGATCGTGGTAAAAAAGGGCGGCGATCGCGAGCCGAGGGGAGTATGGCGATCCGATCGGGTCTTCGAGGGTTAAAGGTGTGAAACTTCATATTTTCTTCTTGTGTGTGAACCTTGGTGGCTTAGTCAAAAAGCTAGCCAACATTTTGCCCCCTCGAAGTATGTTTTATCGAGGATGGAACATGCTTTGAAATCGCATAGACGTCTTTTCATAGAAAGATGCAAATCAGAGGCCGTGTCTATCTGAGACGTTGTACTGCTTCGAAGAGTCATGTTCCTCGATTAGCATAAATATTCAGTCGATCTTCAGTCATTTCTTTGGTTATCGGGTAGCTCTTCTCTCTGGAATTTCTGGATGCTTTATTGAAAAACTGCCAGGTAAACTTCTGAATTTTTTTTTTTTTTTTTTTTTGCAAGTATTTCCGAATTTTCACTTTGGTACGTGACCTATCGGTTCGGATCGCGTAAGAGTCCCACGATCCAAGGGGTGAAGTATTCGTCTCGTGCTCGATGGACATTTGGGCTTCTCCACGAAACGTCATGGGCTTTGGTTCGCGGCCCGTCTATTTATGCGGTCCGAATAAAACAAAAAATGGAATTCTAACGGTCGCGGTTTGGCCTATATAAACCCGAACCCATCTCTCCTTTTCCCTTTCTCTTCTTTCACCGCCGATTCTCTTAAACGGAAACCCTAGCTTTTTAATCCTCCGATTATCCATTTGTCTTCATTATTTTCAGAAAGGTAATCACAAAAAAGAAAGTCTTCATGTAATTTCTCCCTTGTTTGTCTTGAATTTAGGAGAAAACCGACAGAGTTTTGTGGCATTCGAAGCTTTGGAGGTTGACCTGGTGCCATAGGCGTTGGCTGTTCGAGTTCGGAGGAGGGGAAGAGGGAGAAGGAAGAAGAAGGAGGAGGATGCCAGGTTGGGTCCTGGCGATGGTGAGGCAGCGGATCGCGGCACATCCGTTTGTGGTGGTGGCGGTGGCGCGCTGAGCTGAATAGTGGATCGGACCGTGGGGATAGGAGGATGTCAAGATAATGATAAAGTGTTAATTTGAGTAGCGGATCGGGTCGTGGCATGGAGGAGCACTAGTTTATGGAGATGTGGTAAAGTGGATCGTGGGGGTTGGCTCGATCCGACAGGGAACCCGATCCACGCTGCATCACGATCCAAAGAAGGGGGCAATCCCTTCACCTCGATCTGCCATGCTTTCCACGATCCGACCCGCACACTCCTTACGAACCGAGCGTAGATGATGATCCAATATATGATTTAAACTTTAAAAAATACATTGCAGTCACAAGATTCTGAACAGTTAGGTTAGAGCCCATGAGATGAACTTCTTGGACTGAACAATGATAGGACTTAACAGCATATTCTATCCGCTTTGTGACTTTACTTTTCCGTATCATACGCACTTGCATGCACAAACACTTGTACATGCACGAGGTTTGGGTAATTATATTCTTATTTCTCATGTTTACTCGCCTAAACAGTAATGTCGGATAATCGTTCCCCTTCAAGATCTGATACAGAGGTGGATCCCGAGATGTCTGAGCACCACAACCCCGAGGTTCTTCCAATTAATCCAGAGGGTGAGGATTCTGGATCCGAATATGAGACAGAAACAGGATCGGATTCATCTGAGAGTACCTCGCTTGATGAGGAGTCTGAAGTAGACGACCGAGCTCCCGACGAGATTCCTGGTGCACTAGAAATAGAGAAATTCACTGACTCTTTAGCTTCCAAACTTGATGACATAAAGCTTAAGAAAATTTGCTTGAGACATGGGATCCCCTGGGATGATATGAGGACATCTGGTAGCGAAGATAGACCTCATCTAGCTCCGGAGGGGTATATGACAGTTAGCCGACTCATGTGTTGGGTAGGCGCTCTTCCTCCGTTTCCTCCAATCGTCATTGAAACCTTAAAACGATTGGGTATTGCTCCGATGCAGCTTCATCCCAATGCCTACGCAGCCCTATACACTCTATACATCGCATATGCGGAAATTCTACAAACTGAGCTCACGTTTAAAGATTTGAAATTCTATTACCTTTTTAAGCATCGCTCTACGGCAACCCCAAACTTTTCTTTCTTCGAATCGGTAGCAAAAGATCTTATCTGACGGTTACAACAACATAAGGGATCCCAAGGCCGATTGGTTCTATATAAAGAGACAGGCCGGGTGTGCAAGAAGATGGCTTAAATCAAGTAAAATTTAAACCTTTGAATGAATATCTTGTTTAAGAAATCGAAGCGCTAACATGCTTCTTTTCTCTATGCAGATCACATTTTTCCAAAGACGGAAGGCTCGGTGTACAGTAATCGACTATTCCTTCTTCCGAAAAGCAAATCCGATTTCCTAAAGATCAAGAAATGTATTACTGACGAGAATCTTCACAAGCACCGCCTTCTGGATATAAGGTTTGGACTTGGCGCGGGTGGCAAACCTTACAAATACGTGCCCCCGACCGAGGGAGAAGGAACGTCACAGGCAGCAGAAACAACTAAATTTCATAAGAGTCCTTCGCCGATAATTATCCAGGACGACGAAGACTTAAATGTATATAGAGGAGATGAGGCCTGTGCTGGCGAGTCTAAGGAAATCCCAGCCTCTCCGGGGGGTTTCCCCTCAAGGGCCTCTCTACCGGTTGAACCTGCTGCTCCCGATGATTTAACAGAGGAGCAGTTATTTAAAGAATTGAGCAAGATTCCTATACCCGACGATGTATATACACAGGAAGACTTCGAAAGGGAGCCATTTTTCCCTATTTCTGAGGAAACAACTGTTCCAGTTGAAGAACGAGAGACTACCCAGACGAGCCTAACTTCGGGCCCTGGTCTGTTAGGGGGGATTATATGGGATGCACAAATCACATGCACTGTCTGACCCCACACTTTTATACCAACAGTATTCAAGGTTTTAATATGTACTTGTTTCTTTTGCAGGAAGGATGTCTCGCAAACGATCTTATTCCTATCGCTCTCTTCATGAAGGCACACCTAGTCTTCATCCAAATCCTGAGCGTGCTCGTTGCAGCAGCCGAGGGGGAGACAACCATTGGTCCTGGGATTCTCACAAGCCTACTTCATCACGGTCCAGATCTCCGTCAAAACAAACCTCTGGAAAGCCTCCCAGTCATCCGGTGCCACATACAGGGGGAAAGCAACTTCCCAAAGACTTAACTCCTCCGAAGAGCGCACCATCTCACAACAGATCATTCAAAAAGCACCACGAGCCTAAGGATAAAAACAAGGATCCAAACAAGGATTCTAAGAAGGAGAAAACTGACATTGTCCCTTCCAGCCAACTAAGTTTGAGTGCCCCCGGGGCACGAGACTATATCCATGGTCCTGAGACTCAGGCTAAGATGGAAAAATTACGAGAACAATTCCCCAATATCTTCTTCGAAAGGATGATGTTCGTTCCAACCCTGGAACCAGTCCCTAGGAATAGGGATACTGAAGTCATCGGACACGTTCGCCATGTAGCCAAGCAATTTGAGGCGATGAAGAAACATGCTGTCAATCTTTCAGACTTCATCCGAACGCTAGAGATGGAAGCGCACAGGTCCAAAGTGAAGATAGATAACAATGAAAGGGCCAGGGTAAAAATGGAAAAGGACTTGGAAGATGCACAATCTTTGCTTGCCTTGGCTCAACGAGATGCTAAAAATTACAAGACAGAGATGGAGGAGGCCAGGCAACGTTTTCATAATGAGCTCGATTCTAACAGCAAAAAGCGTGCGTCATTGAAGAAGGAGGTAGAAGACCTCAGGATGGTCAACACTGAACTGAAAACAGCACAGGATCATTTCGAAGCTGAAAAAGCTGTTTGGAAGAAAGAAAAGGCAAGCTTGAAAGATAGTTTAGCTCTGGCCGAAAAAGAGAGGGCGATTCTGAATGATCAACTCGCGCGTGCAGAGAAGTGCGCGATTCTTGCTGAAAATAATGTGGAAAGTGCCATTGAAATGGCTACTGTTTCTAATGAAAAGCTCCACAAGAGAGAGAAAGATATTGAAGGATTTGAAGAAATGCTGTTTGACTTCCTTGGCCAGGTCATCAAGACCCGTAACATCTCCTGGATCCCGGACTACCATGTCATTTTAGCCAACATACGGGATGCAATTGTCCAGAGCACGAAACAGCGTTTAGGAGTCGATGAGATTGATGAGAATGAGTTGATGCAGACCATTCTTAGGGATAACGAACCTGAAGATTTAGAGAAAGGCAGACGCCTACTCCAAGAAGAGATTGATAAAGAGAAAACTCAGGCCAAGGGCAAAGATAAAATTGAAGAAGGCTCGAGCTCAGCTGTAGAGCCCAAAGCCTCTGAAATTGAGGAATACAATTCCGACGATCCATTGATTCCTCTGGGTCCAACTCCTCCAGCTGTCGGAGGTTCTGCTGTTAGTTTGGATGGAGGATCGGCGGAAGGTATCTCTATATTTTCTCCGCAATTTGTCAAAGCAATTGTCACTTGTCGTCGTATTGTCGCACAATCAACTGAGCAAACCGCATTCTCTCCCAAAATAACATTTGTTTCTCATCATACAGGTGGCGGGCCAGTTGATAAGGATGCTGAGAAGAAGACAGAGGCAGAGAAGGTTGACATCCCGCCAAGTGGTGGTGTTGATGTCCCCTTAGATGCTGAGCCCATCGAGGCTTTGAGAGATATGGACGGGCGCCACGACGGCGATGAAGAGGAAGTCGCCATTACCAAAGAAAGCAGAGGCGATGATGAGGAAACCATGGCTGAACAACAGGCTGAAGAGGAGAGGCAGTTGCTCCTTATGAAAGGGGAACAGGATCCAGTATATGTGCCCCCTATTTCCGAGATCGATCCCAAAACTGGGTTGGTCGTAAGATTTTCCTCCCGATCAATAACTTCACAACTAGCCTCTCAATCCTCTAGTTCTTCGCCAGAGCCTCTTGTTGATAAGTGGAAAAGGAAAAAAGGTAATCATTCGGGTGTCGATAAGGAGGAGTCAGGGAAGCAGAAGAAGAGCAAGAAGCCCACATAGCCCCCTCCCCCCAGCATAAGTAGGATGCAGATATCAGTTCATATTTTGTCCTTAGGATTTTTAGGCTTTCCACTGGCCATGAAATGTAATTGTGAGAATGGCCCTCACTTTTGTTTAGGTTCCTCTTTATCTTGTAAGCTTGCAGTTTATGAATGAAAGTTTATTTCTTTTGCGTCATTGTTTACCTGCATTCAATAAACTCTTCACACTTAGTCACAAGTCATTTGACTATAATCAAGTTGAAATTATATTACAAATCCTTCAAGCGACGAAAAAATTAAAAAATTTCTATGCACGTTGCCCCCTATCTCTAAATACGGGGGACTTGAAATTTTTAGTGGGATTATGGTCCTTGAGGCACCAAATCTCTGGTACCTCTATACTTTCGCAATCCGTCAGCGGGTTAAAGTTCGAACTCGTATCATGATCTGCTCACCGATCCTTCAGCGGGGCAAAAATTCTGGGGGCGCTGAGTCTCCAGCATCCTTCTCAGCGCTTAATCATAGACGCTTTTATACTCTCCTGGCGGTCGCCTTGGTTAGAGTTCGAGCTAAGCCGTTCGGTCACTCCCTGATCCTTCAGCGGGGTAAGAGCTCTTTCTCAGCGCTTAATCATAGACGCTTTTATACTCTCCTGGCGGTCGCCAAGGTTAGAGTTCGAGCTCAGCTGTTCAGTCGCCCCCCGATCCTTCAGCGGGGTAAGAGCTCTTTCTCAGCGCTTAATCATAGACGCTTTTATAATCTCCTGGCGGTCGCCAAGGTTAGAGTTCGGTCAAGGCGGTTCTTATCATGGTGCATCGCCTTGCCATGTGGACGCCATTTTCGCGTCCTTTACGTTCTCTCTCGGCTCTGGAGAGTTAGAATGCAATCAGTGGTGTGATTCACTTTATTGCACCTTCATCGTTCTGGCTGCGGATTACTCTCCATTCTGATGGAAGGCACCTAGAATCACACGTTTCTGTGATCGCTGTATGATTTTACAGCAAACTTTATAACGATAGAAGAGCAGATAAATAATAGTGCAAATAAAGGTAAACGACACATAATATTTTTATAGTGGTTCGGTCAAATTGTGACCTACGTCCACTTTATAATCCTTTGCTCAAGACATTGGACTATTCTAGGCAAGTCATGCCTTTTACATGGTCCTATGAAACAAAAGGATAAATCTGATGACTTTACGTCAGATAAGGCCACAAATGTTGGGCATTTCACACTCTGGGGATTTCTTCTCCATCTACGGTTGCTAGCTTGAAGGTTCCATTGTCAAGCCTTCATAGAACGGAGTATGGTCCTTCCCACTTCGCACCCATATGAGTTGGGGGTGGAAAGACACACTTCAGAACCACGTCTCCGGGTTCAAAGGTTCGGCCTCGAACTCTTTTGTTGTAGTATCTAGCGACCTGTTGCTTGTGCCTCAAGGCACGCAGGTCTGCTTCATCCCTTTTCTCCTCTATTGTATCTAGGGATTCAAGGAGCAACTCGTTATTAGTCATCGGATCGTAGTAAGCGACTCGGTGAGATGGTACTTTTAGCTCAACCGGGATGACTGCCTCTGCTCCAAAAGCAAGAGAGAAGGGAGTATGGCCTGTCGCCGATTTATACGTTGTCCTGTAGGCCCATAATGCCAAGGGTAATTCATCGACCCACATGGCTTTAGCCCACTTCAATCTTCTTTTGATAATGGACTTAATCACTTTATTTGCTGCTTCGACCTGTCCGTTCGACTACAGATGTGCCACAGAGGTGTACCGTTTCTCAATGTGGTACTTCTGGCAGAAGTCCCTAAACTCGTTGCTATCAAACTGGGTTCCATTGTCAGTTATGACGATCTTCGGGATCCCAAACCGGCAAATAATGTTCCTAACAACAAAATTAATCACTCGCTTGGTTGTGATTGTAGTTAACGGCTCATCCTCGACCCATTTGGTGAAGTAGTCTACCGCCACAATAACGAACTTTTCTCTGCCCTTTGCTATAGGGAGGCTTCCGATGATATCAATCCCCCACATAGCGAAAGGCCATGGATTCGCCTTCGTCTTTAACTGGCAAGGAGGTGCCCTGGGAATTTTTGAAAATCTTTGGCATGCATCACAACGTCGTGCGTATTTTGCCGCATCTTTGTTTATGGTAGGCCAGAAGTAACCATACCGCAACACCTTTTTTGCCTATGTTTGTCCTCCAGTATGGTCACCACATTCACCCTCATGTACTTCCTGCAGTACACGCTTGATATCGTCATGAGCTATACACCAGAGAAGAGGCATCGAAAATCCCTGTCTGTACAAGACTCCGCCTTGCAAAACGTATCGGGAAGCTTTACGGATTATTTTACGCCTCTCGCTCTTCTTGGCCGGAAGCGTTCCATTCATCAAGAAATTCTTTAGAGGGGTCATCCATGACTCCCTTTCTGGCTCAGTCTCTAGTACTGGATCAATTTCCATCTGGCCTATGCTAGGGAAATGAAGTACTTCAACTGGGGCTAGCCCGGCCTCGTAAGGATCGTAGGAACTAGCCATCTTCGCTAACTTGTCCGCCTGTTGGTTCTCTGACCGCGGAATATGAGATATACTGTAGTGATCAAAGCAAGTCACCAACTCCTTCACTTTCTCCAAATACGAAATCAATCTTGGGCTCATAGCTCGGAACTTTCCAGTAACCTGATTTACAACTAACTTGGAGTCACAAAATATGTCCAGCTTCGCGATCTCTAATTCCTTTGCGATCCTCAGCCCGGCTATCAGGGCTTCATATTCAGAGTCATTGTTAGTGGCGTGAAATTCCAACCGGATAGCATAGGATATCAGTCGTTTCTCAGGAGTTTCAAGCACCACCCCAGCACCGGATCGTTTATCATTCCTAGCACCATCAATATACAATTTCCATGCACTAGGATCGAGAAGCAATTTTGGTGAGTCAGCCTCTTCGTTTACTATGTCATCCTCCGAGACAGTAAATTCTGCTATGAAATCTGCCAGCACTTGCCCCCGTATCGATCGTCGGGGCTGAAAATTCAAATCAAATTGACTCAGTTCAATGTTCCATTTGAGCAGCCTTCCAGAGCTTCTGGTCTCTGTAGAACTTGCTTGAGCGGATGATCAGTGTAACGGTGATAGGATGAGCTTGGAAATAATGTCGAAGCCTCCTAGATGCAATCAATAAACTGTACGCCAGCTTTTCTATCCTCGGATAATTGCGCTCAGCCGCCGACAATTTTTTACTCACGTAGTACACTGGCCTTTGAACCTTGTCTTCTTCTCTCACTAACGTTGAGCTGATCGCGTGGGACGACACTGCTAAGTACACGAATAAATCCTCTTGATCCACTGGCTTAGATAGTTTCGGGGGTCTCTCCAGATGATTCAGCAGGTTCTGAAATGCTTCAATGCAATCAGGAGTCCACTTAAAATTGCGTTTTCCTCGCTTTATCAATTCAAAGAATGGAATGCATTTTTCTGTCGCTCTAGAGATGAATCAGCTTAATGTTGCTACTTTCCCAGCAAGGCTTTGCACATCTTTGATTTGTCTAGGCTCCTGAATGCCTCTGATTGCTGCGATCTGGTCTGGAATAATCTCAATCCCGCACGAGCTGACGATGAATCCCAAGAATTTCCCGGAGGCAACCCCAAATGAGCATTTCATTGGGTTGAGCTTCATCCCATACTTTCAAAGAATACCAAACATCTCTGCCAAGTCTGTAGTGTGATTGGATGATTGTCTGGACTTAACCAACATGTCGTCGACGTATACCTCCATTGTTTCTCCAGTCTGGTTATAGAACATTCTGTTCACTAACCGTTGATATGTAGCGCCTGCGTTCTTCAAACCAAAAGGCATTACCACGTAGCAGTATAATCCCAGGTCCGTAATGAAGCTAGTGTGCTCTTGATCTGAAACATGCATAGGGATCTGGTTATATCCTGAATAAGCATCCATGAAAGAGAGAAGCTCATGACCCACCGTTGAATTTACCAACTGATCAATTCTGGGTAACGGAAAGCTATCTTTTGGGCAGGCTTTATTCAAATCCGAAAAATCAATACACGTATGCCACTGCCCATTGGCCTTCTTTACCAAAACTGGATTTGAAATCCAATCTGGGTAGGTTGAGTCTCTGATGAATCCGTTACTTCTTAACTTTTCAACTTCTTCTTTCAAGGCCGCGGACCTCTCTGGGCCCAGCATTCGCCTTTTTTGTTTTACAGGGGGATGCTTTGGGTTAACATTCAATGAGTGGCTCATGATTGATGGAGATATCCCACACATGTCAGCGTGGGTCCAAGCAAATACATCCAAGTTATCTTTCAGGAAATCCGTCAGTTCTTTAGCTCGAACTGGATCCAACTTGGATCCAATCTTCAGGACCTTCTCTGGGTCACTATCATCGATCGGTACATTCACAGTCGTTTCGTCGGGAGCCGCCATTCTGCCCCCAGTCTCTTCGTCCTCTCTGGGATCTATATCCTCGGGCAGTTCTCTGGGCGACTCACCTATAGTCATTCTCTTTAATTGCTATGACGTCTCCTCCCTTATGGGGGAAGAAGCGTCTTTAGTTTCTAAATTTCTTCCTTTACGGAGTAGCTTTAGCTCTGCAATGTAACATGCTCGTGCAGCAACTTGATCTCCTCTGACTATGTAAACCCCAGCTTCCGTAGGAAACTTCAATAACAAGCACCAGGGGGCTATACAAGGTCTAAACTTTGCTAGGGCCGGTCGGCCCAAGAAGGCATTATAAGGCGATTCAATACCCAAAACCACGAAGGGAAGAATTCTCACTCTCTGGCGTTCTCCTTCCCCAAGTGTTACCGGCAGCTCTACATATCCCATTAGAGCAGTCGAAGCTCCGTTAAATCCACGGATCCATCCTTCACACGGCTTTAAATCTTTCAATTCAAGGTTCATTTGATCGAACGTCTTTTTGAATAGAATGCTTACTGAACTCCCGTTATCCACTAAAACTTTATGTACAGTGGCCGAGCCAATAGGAACTGTGATTACAAATGGATCCTCGGTCGGAGCGTGGACTCCAATACTCTCTCGGTTGCGGAAAATGATGTCATCTGACATCATCTTTTGTTGTTTTACCGGGACATTGTCCTCAGGGTTGCTACAGTCTCCTGCATCAAGATACTGCTTTGCTGCGTTTACGTACTGATCCATCGCCTTGAAACTATGCCCGGCTAGGTGAAGTCCTCCGATTATGGTATTGATAACAAGATCCTTTCCTTTTTGCTGGACAGTTGGCCTGGCAGTAGGTTGATTCTGGTTTTGGTTCCGGGTCTGAAAAGCTTGCCCCCTGTCTCTAGGAGTCACCCGGTACTCATCCAACTTCCCTTCCCGGAGCAGCCTCCCGATTACGTCTCTCAGATGACGGCATTCATTTGTAGAGTGGTCGTGAGTCTGATGGAAGAGACAAAACTTCCCCGTCTCACGTTCTTTCTCCGTCGAATCTCTTGGAGGAGGCCTTTTATGCTGGAGAACGTTGTACGGGTCTACAAATATATTCTCCAAAGTATCATTTATTGGCGTATAATTTTCGAAAGACCTGGGACGGGTCCTTCTCTGGGAGTCGTTCCCCCGATTTCTCTTCCGATTATTGCCATTACTGTTGTTACCATTGTTTCCTGACTGGTGGCCGCCGCCCTGGTTTCGGTTTCCAACATTGACTTCAACCTTTCCCGAGCTGTCTCCAGTTTGCTTGATGGCCACATTACTTTGGATTTCCTCCTTATTTGCCATTTTCATGTTCCGGTTAGCATTTACCTCCTCCTGACGTAAGCGTACGTTTGCTTTCTCGTAGAACAATTCTCTAGTATGAGGTGGCTTGCCGGCCAGGTATCTACCAAATTCAGTATCTTTATCTACCCCATCAATTAGGGATGCCACAACAGTTAGCTCGTGGGGATCCTTGACTTCAGTGGCGGCTAGGTTGAAACGATCCAGATACACCCTCAAGCTCTCGCCTGGTCGTTATTTGACGAGGAACACGTCAATCACACTTTTTGACCTCTGTGCATAAATGCGGAACTGTTCCACGAACCTTTCACTCAACTCCCTAAAACTGGAAATTGATCTTGCTGGTAAGCGAGTAAACCATAATAACGCTACATCCTCCAGGAATATAGGGAATGCTTTGCACTTTACAGCGTCAGAGGCTGCGACAGCGGTCATTGACCAAGAATATCTCATTAGATGTTGGATTGGATCAGATCTACCCGCGTAACGGTTCATTTGAGGCATGTTGAAGCGCCTCGGGAATGTTACGTCTAGAATGTCATCAGTAAAAGGGGTGTGACTGAGGTCAATTCCCCAATCTTCATTCCTTTGTCCACGGCTATCTGCCAGGATTTGATGGACCATAGCTGCAACATTTGCACTGGTCATCGGAGGCTCGGGATCAGCGTTTCTCGCTCGGTGGAATTCTCCGATCTCTCTTCTAGGAACATCCACGAAGTCCGGAGCTCGGATTGGGCTTCGTTGCCCCTTGTTACCATGAGTATTTGGACGGCAAAGGGGCTGAGGTGGTCTATTCTCAACAGGATTATCCACAACTCGAGCTCTAGGAGTTGCGGCATGATTATTCAAGTTGCAATCTAAGGGTCCTGCACCAAATGTCTCTTCCTCTCGTGATGGCAAGGTTCCAAATCGGAGCTGCTCTATGTTTTCAGCCCTCTCATACGGTCGCCGCGGAGGTCTTGTCGATTCCTATGACGAAGAAGAGTACTCTGGGGTGAGTGGGCGAACTGGGAGTGTTCTTTGTCTTGCGAGATCATCGATCCTTCTATCCATAGCAGTTAAGTTCTGCTGCAGCACAGAGCTTTGCTGCCTTTGAGCAACTAATTCATCAAACAGCTTATCCCACATTTCAGAGAAGCGAGAGAGATCTCCTTCAGTGACCGGAGTAGAGGGGTCATATTGATCATCAACATTTTCTCTTATGCGCAGAGAACTTGAGCCAGGTCGAACAGAGGTACCAAGACGGGAAGAGTGAGCCATAACCTCCTTTCCAGGTCGAGTTGTAGTCTGGTCATCACTTCGGATCGCAGTGGACCTGTGTCTGTGGCTCGTAGCGCCCCCCTGGGGTCGGATCATGGTGAAATTAGGGGGAGGGTTCGCAGTGTTGTTTCGGGATCGAGTGACGACCCCTTCAGATGCTCGGTTCGTGCCGCCCTCAATTCGGAACGTGGCGCCCCCTTCAAACTGGTTCGTGAAGCCACGTTCGGGTCGGATCACCCCTATGTCTCCGCGATCCGCGAAGCCTTCCTCAACCTGCTCATGCACACTTTCTTCAACTGCTTCATTCGCGACTTCAGTCGCCTGTGACGCTCGTACTTCCTTGGACTTCTTTCCGGCCATGATATCAGATGCCGCTGGAATCTTCAGAAATCTGACCAGTGAAGTTTTGGGACTGTTTTCTTCAGACTTGAATATCCAAACAACGGAGCAACAATCCAATATGCCGAGAAATCAATTCTCAGTGAAAGCACCAAAATGTTAGATCAAAATTTGGCTCTAACACCCAAATTGTTCTGATTCGTAGGGAATTATAATTGAAAAAAGAGAAAAAAACAGAAAACACACACAGTTTATAGTGGTTCGGCGTTAACGAGCCTACGTCCACTTTATATGCTATTGATTATACTTTGGATGCTAGTACAACCAATGACTTCTCTCAAACTCACTCTTACAATTATGAATTCTCTCGGCTATCTCGAAGTAAATCTGGTATAAAATAGTGGTATGACAGTAATGGTGGAATCAATCCTTAAAACTGCCAAAAGATCCTGAAAAATGCCAAGCTCTGGGCTATTTATAGTTGATTTCTGGTGACGGATCGCGGCCATACGCGGCCCACATCCCGAAGATCTCGGACCGGTTCGCAGCTTGATGAAGAATTAGTCAAATTAGCTGTTGTGGACAGGTGTCGCGATCTCCTTAAACAACGGATCGTGGATGACTCAGTTTGTGGCCATCATCATGTCTTCCTGTTCGGATCGGATCGTGATCGTAGCTTAATGAAGAATTGGTCAAAATGACAGTTGGTGACATGTGTCGCGAGATCCTGCATTCTCGGATCGTGGTGGACTTGGTCTTGGTCATCATCCATCAGCTTCGGGGATCGGATCGGATCGAGCTAGCGATGGACGGATCGGATCGTGGTAAAAAAGGAGGGCGATCGCGAGCCGAGGGGAGTATGGCGATCCGATCGGGTCTTCGAGGGTTAAAGGTGTGAAACTTCATATTTTCTTCTTGTGTGTGAACCTTGGTGGCTTGGTCAAAAAGCTAGCCAACACGTCCTATCAAAATGTTTCCATGCTTCTCCATCCGATGGATGTGTCAAAGTTCCATCTTCTTGTGTTCGCACACTATGCCATCGCATATGACATGCAGTGACTGATGATGCATATAACCGCTGTAGTCTAGGGATGGTTGGTAAATAATGCATTCTTGTATACGGAACTTTCTTACCTTTCTTTTTTCTAGGTTTATACCTTTCTCCGTCGCGTTTCTTACAGTTTCTAAGATTAATATTATCTTTCCAATACAACATGCAACCTTTAACACAAGTATCTATTTTTTGGTACGGCAAACCAAAAGCCGACATTAGTGTTTTCACTTTGTAATGACTATCGCACATCAGATTATCAGGTGGCATATGTCTTTTCGCACCTTGTATAACCGTTGTAAATGCAGCTTCTGTAAGGTTAAATTTTGATTTCATGGTGATGTACTCAGCGGTTACCGATAATTCAGTTCCACTTTCACAACCATTCCATAATGGCCACTTGGCTGAAGCCAATAAATCATATATTTTTCTGGCTTTCGTGTTCGGTTCTTATTCAATATTGACGTCATCGTCGTTAACCTGATCGGTAGGGAACATTGATCGTGCTGCATCTTCCACCATATCTTCTATTGGATTCGTCATAACTAATTCGACCTCCGACACTACAGGATTTACTGTAGGCGCAACAAGTTCTCCATGACGATCCCATAAATAATAATTTGGCACAAAACCTGATTTATACAATGTACTTTAACGATGCCTGGTTTATAAAACCTAATCAGTTTACACTTACTACATGGACAACGAAGCTTCTTGTAATTTCGATTATTAGATACTGCAAATCTAACAAATTCATTTACACCATTATAGAAATGTTCTTTCACTGAGCCTTTCATTCCAATTCTAACTTCATACATCCAACTACGGTCAATGTAATAATTGAACATTTTTCCTGATTCAAAAATATATGTCAATGATTTCGATAACACATACATATATTGTTCAAAGAATTTTATAATGCATGAATATTTTTAATGGTTCATACATATAATAAAAATGTTATTTTTATTGTTCAAAGAACTTATTCAACACATGAATATTTTTAGTGGTTCATACATAATAAAAATGTGATTTTTATTATCTAAGCAATTTATTTCTATCATGAATAAATTATCAACACATGAATATACTTGAACGTATATAAATAATTCAAACACATGAATATTTCTGAAAATTTCGGCAGCATAACGGCAAGTTAATTAAAACCGGCACCGTCCCGATGTACGGCTCCTCGCGCTACCTTAAAGCCTCGCAGCTTTTGACAAGGGGGATTTCAATAATCTATTTCGTACCCAAACGAATTTTTTTTCCACAAACTAATCCTATTTGGTTTCAACCATTAACCACAATCCTACTTGCGCCATACATAGTCATTCCATTTCAATAATTTCCATAATACAATTCATTTTCAAGCCCCGTCTACAACCCAACAGTTTCAGAACCATCACTTTTAAATAGCTATATCCAACAACATGTACACCAATCTCATATCCAATAATTACATACGCACAAAATAAAGGTTCATTAACACATACATTAGCATAAAATCAACCATCACACCGATAAACAACTAAATCAACAATTTAGGGTTCCAATCATTACTAAATCAACTACATTAATTCAACAATCATTGTATAATCAACTAACACATACATTTATATCATTATTAAGTAATTAATTCATGAAATAAGGTTAGAAATCATACCTTAGAGAGAGAACAATTGGTTTGGAGGAATGGAGAGGGCTTGAGAAGGCCAAAGGGGGGAGGAGACAGGCGTCGACGTCTGATCGGCGGCGGGTGTCGGCTGGCGACGGTGGCGGTGACGGGGAGTCTGGTAGGGTTTGGGTTCGTGGGTTTTGATTTGGGGGGAGAGCAATCGTGAATGTTATTTCTTCCTGTAGCTTCGCGATTATATTCATATGGGCGACGGCTGGCGATGAGTGGTAAGGGCCGCCTTTTTTAGCCGTCGCTATGGTCCGTAACCAATTTGAGCTTCTCTTGTGGTGATAAACCTTATTAATGGTCAGTAATTACGTGAATTATCGTCGCATGGCTAAACTGTGCGACACCATGACATATTTGAGTCACTTAATGGATTTATTCACCAACGGTTCAAAACATATTAAATTCATTAGCATTACCATAAATAGCTGGAAGAAATAAAAGCAAACTTTCCTTTAAGGAAAGCATTCTTTTTTCCATAAAAATATTAGGAGAATTAAAGTTTAATTCTCTATTTGTGTTGCTGACAATTAGCAGTTCGGTAAATCTTGCATGCTATATTAATCAGCTAGCCTTCCTTTATTCAGCAGCCATAATAGTTTTTACATGATGGTCATTTCCTTTCATGTTTGAAGTTTACTTGATAAGCCTACGTCTTCATTGAATTATACAGGGGAAGCCAAGGACTATTCAGCAATGTATCTCTCTTGATTTTCACTTTATGTGAACAACATAGAAAGATGCAAATCAGAGGATGAAGGTTAATCTAATAGATTAGCTTGTTAAGGTATGAAAATCCTATAGTTTTCCATATGCCTTTTTTGTTCTCAAAATTTGAGTATTAGATTTCAGAGTTACTACATGAAAAATTTATAGGTAGGTATACCAATCGAAAAAATAGTTCACCATGGGCAATATTAAACTATCAAAATCTTAATCTTGGGAAGCTGAACCCAAGCACTCCGTTAATTAAGTAGTATAGTGCAGAATATTGGATTTTAAAAGATTTGGAGAAGATGAGAGCAGGAAGAGCAAAAAGCTCGGATTTTTACAAGGTTATGGGGATAATGAGAAACTGGATGTTGTTTTCGTGCCATTTTTTATGATGTTGATTGTAGATATTGAGCTGCAGCAGCGAGAGAAAACACGTGGGTTGATAAAGAAGGATAAGGAGAAAAATAGAGTTTTTAAAAGGCTGAAAGAGGTCTTCGAAAAGGTTATGGGATCTAAAGATTAAAGGAGATTTGAAGGTAGGGATTATATTTATGTTCTTCCTGGTATGTACATTTAAGTTGGTTTAACTTTGATTGAATTTTTTTTAGCCTGGTGCGCCATAGAATGTAGATATCTTTGACGAACATGATTCAAAACTGTGTCTTATTTTAGCCTGAGCATGGGAATTGCTCTTTTTTGTAGCTCAGTTTATGGGTTTGAGGTTTTAACACAGGTGTATAACAAAGTGAAACTATAGCGCTGACTTGGATACCTTGATATGAAGTATCATTTAGAATCATGGGATTGTATGGTTTGGGCTAAAATTGCTGGTTTGTATAGTGATGTCTTTTATTAAAACCTTTATCAATTTATTGCTTTCCAACATCTGTACATATAGGATTGTTTGTAGGTAGAAACACCAAGACATCTGCATTACATGTTTATGCATGATACTTGAAATCAAAAGAATTAGGAGTAAAGTGGAAAGTTACAGGGATATGAATACTACTGAACAGTAAATAGTAATCTAAAGCTAGGCTTGACATTATATATACACACATACACACACACATAAATTTAGATTATGATTATTGGTATTTAAAAACACGGGCTAAATGAATTCTTGTCTGATATTTGTAGAGTAGCATTTTTGTCTTAGAATGCAATTGAGAATCCCTTAGTCTTGGTGCTTGCAGAGAAGTTGCATCTTGCTGATATTGAAAAATATTGCTTGGTGTGTCTCCTTCCATCTTCCTTGCTGCTTGTAGGCAAAATATTTTCAGTTGTTATTGATTGACATGGCATTCTCATGCACAGTTTTGCAATCTGGTGTTTGTTCATATCAAAAGGTAAATGTTTAACAAACGTAATCGCTTTATAACTCTACCTTTACAATTATTTTTACTTCACGATGGCAAACTAATGTATGCCTTCTACCGTATGACAGTCTCAGGTATCTGTTGCTGCATTTGCTGTCTTGGTGGCTGATGTAGATTGTCTATTGTGTTATGAAGCTGGTTTATAAATATTATCTTTGTTTGCGAATTTGTGTAAACTTTGTTTGTGGATATTGTATTTAACTTAGTTTATGAAAATGATTAATAGTTATGTTATTACATAATAGTTTTTGTTTGATTTGTATGTGTTATATTTATATAATATTTGGTTCAAATATAATAGAATGCAGTTTAGATTAATGATATGTGCGCGAATATTGTAATAGAGCAACATGATATGGGATCTGTAAAAGCACATGGAGCAAACAACAGCGTTTAAATTATGCTGTCAGTCCTATGTGAATATAATGCACATTACCACTACAACACAATCAAAATGCTGTGAAAAACTAATAACAGCATTTACGAACTGCTGAAAAAAACCCAATTTACAGCTCTAAAAGAACGTTGTTGAATATTCTTTTCAACAACATTTATTTTATGCTGTTAATAATTTCATATCTACGACAGCATGTCAGTATATAGTGTTCATAATAACGCTGTTATATCATGTTATAGCATTTTTGAAACGCTGTTAAAAGTGTATTTTGGTGTAGTGAATCCCCCGCATAATATACTCCCATCATGTGTGGATCCAATTTTTGCAAACATTTGTGCATTCGTGGAAAGTGTAATATAACATAGTAATACATGTACGCCTAAGTGGTACCTCCTATATGTATGCAAATTTTTCAAAAAACCTTTAAAAACAGGATGCACACATTCTAAATATACTGGCAATTCAACATGAGTGCAATATTTCGAAAATAAAAATATATTTTCATCCAAATTCTCCAACACTCTTGCGGAGCAAGAGCGTAGTTCATCCAATTGTTGCATCCAAAATCCTACCAAGCAATTTTTTTCTTGAATTTAAAAAAAAATCTAATTTTTTAAATTAGATTTCTTATGTTACAAAAAGGTAGAAAACAGAAAGCTTCACATCCTCGGTTTTTATTTAAGTCATATTTTCTATCTGTACCTGGATTTTATATAACTATTATATAAAGGTTCCCTATTTTCCTAACTAAGCACAACCCACATAAGAAAACTTTCTTTGTCACAAATTTTCTTTTTCAACTTATCTTGGAAAAAATTATTCTTATTCACCTTTTCTTAGAATTTTCCACTCTTCTTTAACTGTCATATTTATTGCTTTACTGGATTTGTTGTTTCCTTTTTAGTTATGCCATTACTCTTTCTGAGCTTATTTAACTTAATCTTCTGATCTAAGTTTAGTTTCAAATAAGTCTTCTAGTCCTTCAACTAAAACAGGAAAACAAACGCTCTACACAGCTACTACTAAGGGCCAAGAATCTCAGGACCATGTCCCCCTTAGATAGAAAAGTTCGAACCACGGGGTCAATGACAGGTTTACGTGTTACCCTATCTACCCAACAGGAACAAAATAACAGAACAATCCCAATAGAAATGTAATAACGAGTTTCACCCCTAACAGGAAAATTAGCAACATGATCTAAACACTTGTATGACATTATAGATTTAAAAAAATAAAATAAAATATTTATGTGTGGAGCTAAACTAGGCCACCACCCATCATTCTCAGCCACACGTAAGGATATGATTCCCGTATATAGTTTCTCCTAAGCCGCCACTCAGAAGCTTTACAATGTGAAGAACATCATCTTTGAAAATGAAAGTAAATTCAAGGAAAAAGTTTTAAATCATGAAACTGGTATTTTCATAATCCTGAGATCGACCCCTTCATCATGATGTGTATATTTCTTGGTTTGATTCTATTCCTGGAAGTCGTCAGTACACAGCGCCGACTAGGGTTTTCTGGGTAGTGAGAGTTTGACGCAATGTTGGTGGATTTGGGGATCAGATATGAAATCGCAACGAGATTTAGGACATTGTCAAAAAGTTTGGTTGGAAACTGGAGCGAAAAGTGTCGATACTCCTCTCTATAGCACGAAGACACCAGCGAACGCAAGTCCCCAAATGGCGTGCGAGCGGTGTGTGAGTAAGATGAAGTGAAGGAGTCTTGGACGAGGAGGAGGATGGTGAAGTCAGATTTCAAAATCCTGAAGAAATGACGAGGGGAGAGTGGTTCAAAGAATTGGAAATGGTGAATTGGGGAGTTGCGGGTTCAAAGAGATCGGAACGAAGAAGAAAGGGAATGAGGGTGCGGGTCTAGTATGTGATGGGCCGGTTTAGTTTAAGGGGGTGAGGCCCAATTTCAAGTTAAATTCAAGTTTTTTTTAATTTAAATGTTATACTAACTTGTTGACGCGATAATTTCATCATACGATATCAGAATTTAAAGCGGTCGGATCCTTGGGACCGTATGGACGATGGCTACACCATGGAACTGATGGAGAGTGAATCGAAGCTCGTCACAATTCATACCGAAATAAATCGTCCGTCTGAATCAAGCGATGGTTATCGTTATTAACGATGATCGTCCAATGTGAGTAAAGCTCACCAACGCTGAACAGTTATATTTTTCTAACGTATATTTTGATCTGATAATTATCTGTTGATTGATGTGTGTTAACAATTTGGTTGAAATGCTGATTGATTGATTGGTTGAAATTATTGATAATGATATATATATAAATCGTTAATTAAATATTGATTCTGTTTAACAGAATATTTCATATTGAAATGAAATCGATGTTAATGATATTGTTTAACATCTGTGATGCAGGGAAACAGGTCGGAGGAATCCAACAGGATTCCTCAACATTTATTTTACTATTTTCATATATGGTGATATATGATGTGATATAAAATCTGTTGATGATGATGTGTGTTTAAATGATATCGATCATTGTGATTTGGTATTTTAAATACCATAAGAAATACTGGCATGTAGAAAGAGGATTTTCAATGTATATTTTGAAAATAAATTAGTTATATAAAATCGATGGATTTTATATAGAAAAGGAAAAAGGGATTTTATAAAAGAAAGCATTCATAAAATCGAAAGAGTTTTGAAAGGGAAATAGATATTGAAAATAAATATGATAAAGATGAAAACGGAATTATTTATAAAATCAAAGGATTTTATTAAGAGAAATATTTATTGGGATAATAAATAGAAGTATAAAAGGATTATTTATTTGGGAAAATAAATAAGAGTTATAAAGGAAACATATTTGTAAAAATAAATATAAAGGGAATATATTTGTAAAACAAATACAAAGGAAGATATTTGCAAAACAAATAGAAAGAGAAATATTTGTAAAACATTTACAAATAGAATTTAAAAAGGAAATATTTGTAAAACAGTTACAAATAGATTAAATGGAAATATTTATTTGTAGGAAATAAATAGAATGTTATAAATGAGATTTTTATTTGTTAAATAAATAGAATGTTATAAATGAGATATTTATTTGTAAAATAAATAGAAAAGATAAAGGAAATATTTACTTGTTAAATAAATAGAAAAGATAAAGGAAATATTTATTTGTTAAATAAATAGGAAAGATAGAAAGAAATATTTATTTGTTAAATAAAACGAATTTGAAAAGGGAATAGTTTTTTGTTAAGTAAACAAATAGAAAAGGAATAATTCAAAGGAATAATTCAAAGAAATAATTCAAAGGAATAAATCAAAGGAGTTAATTCAAAAGAGTTAATTGAAATGAGTTAATCGAATATTAATTAATCAGATAGAATTAATCAGTAGAGTTAACCAGTTAGAGTTATTCAAATGGAGTAAATCGAGTAGAGTTATCGAATATCGCTTATTCGAGAAGAGTTATCGAATATCAATTATTCGAAATAGAGTTATCTAATATAGTGTATTCAAGAGAAGAGAAATCGAATATAGCTTATTCGAGAAGAGTAATCGAATATAGTTCATTCAAGAAGAGTAATCGAATATAGTTCATTCGAGAAGAGCAGTCAAATATAGTTCATTCGAGAAGAGTAATTGAATATAGTTCATTCGAGAAGAGTAATCGAATATAGTTCATTCGAGAAGAGTTATCGAATATAATTTATTCGAAGAGGAGTTATCGAATATTGGTTATTCAAAAGGAGTTATCAAATCTAGTTATTCGAAAGGAGTTATCGAATCTGGATATTCGAAAGGAGTTATCGAATCTAGTTATTCGAAAGGTGTTATCAAATCTAGTTATTCGAAAGGAGTATCGAATATAGTTATTCGATACTCCTGTAGTTAATCGAATATAGTTTATTCGAATAGAATTAAAGGAGTTATCGAATATAGTTTTTTCGAAAGGAGTTAAGTGAAAAGAGTTAATCGATTAGAGTTAAATCAAATAGATTTAATCCAATAGAGTTAATCAAATAGGTTAATTGGTAAGAGTAAATTGATAAGAGTTAATTGAATAGAGTTAATCGAATATAGTTTATTCGAAGAAAGTTTTTCGAATCTAGTTATTCGTAAGAAAGATTATCGAATATAGTTATTCGAAGGGAGGAGTTATCGAATATAGTTTATTCGAAGAAAGGTTTTCGAATCTAGTTATTCGTAAGAAAGATTATCAAATATAGTTATTCGAAGGGAGGAGTTATTGAATAGAGATTTATTCGAAAGAGAGTTAGGTAAGGAAGTTTGTTAAAGGTTTAAAAGATAAACTTTGTCTATTCCGAAGTTAAAACGTTGTTCAGTTAAGGTCTGAGAGGTAATTATACCCCAACTTGATTGACTTCCTTCTTAACTAGGGAAAGGGCTAAGGTTTGATAGTAAAGGATGGTTGAGTAAATTTAGTTAATAAGTGTAATGGTTTGAGTTGGCACAGCGATGGTTTGTTTAAACATCTGTATAAGTCCAATGTAAGAGTATTGGAAATGTTTTCCAAATAAGAATCAGAAATGTTTTCTAATATAGAAAACAAGAACTGGAAATGTTTTCCAGTGTTAATAACATATATTTTCTAAATTTAGAAAATAAGAAATGTTGAATATATGGAAACAGGAAATGACAAATGAAATAAATTAATGATAAATTAATTTAAAGGATAAAAGTTGATTGATGATTGATCGATATAATTTACATCTGGAAATAATATCATTGTTTGCACACGTATTTTTCTTTGATAGTTAACTCACGGACTATCGAAGTTTTTGACCATTTTAACGTTGTTAATATGGAGAGACTGGTTGGATTATTATCCGAAGAACCACTACGTATTGGCATAAGCGTTGCGAATCGTATATGCCAAAGATAATTGAAGATGGAGTAAAGTGCAAGGGTTGTTGTATAAATCTTAGTTAAAGATTGCCTAAGATGGTTGTAATGAATAGTGCCTTCGGTTTGTCCAGTCCCAGGACGACCTGTATGGAAGAATGTCTGACAGAGTATATCTAAAGGATCGCGTAAGTTGATCTCTTCAAACGTAGATACGTTTGGTAGCGGAGGAATTCGTTTCTCTTAGCTGTGTACCCGTGGTATTTTTGGGGAAATCAATTTGTGATTTGGCGAGTATGACGATGTGACATTTAAAGTGAATAAACGTGTGATCTGTCAGAGATAAGCATTGCCTCTAGCCTCACAAATGGGAAATGACAGAAATCGGGCAGGCAACATGGCTATGTAGGTCTCACCTATTAGGGTGTATAATCACCTGATCTAGGGTTTCATTTGTTTCTAAAAATCTATTGTTGATGCTGTCCCATTCGGGAAACGGTTGCTGATCCCAACCGTTGGTGATATACATTCGATACACTTAAGCGAAATGAGTGGTCGGTCATGTGTGGCCGGGTTGCAAGATGTTCTTGTTGAACCCAATGTATTCCTCTCTAGAGGTACACTAGCGAAAGGTTGTTCCATACCTTTTCATAGTTGGAAATCCATTACCCAATACGTGCTTGCGGTTTTGATTGTATACTATATATGTAGAACATGAGATGAAAGTGTTTATGCTAGATGATTATTATATTGTGGTTGATAGACATTATTATAATATCAAAAGGGTTTGATATAAAGATATTTTGGATTCTCATAAGGGAAAAACCCGTTCCGTTATACGGCGTGGTCTTATGATATATCGTTTACTTGTTCAAACTGTTTTATACTGTTTTACTCATACCAGTCCCATGACTGACCCGGAGTTATTTTGTTTTGTTTTCCCTAAACTCTTGGGTGCCCAATTTTGTTCGGCAGTCAAGTAGTCGGGATTTACAGATACTTGAAGATCTGGAGCAGGAGGCTTCAGGATCATATAGCTATTGTTTATTTCCGCTGTGTTGTAAGTGCTGTATTTGATAATGATATGTATATTCAAGTAAAATCTTTTATTTCAAGGATATGTTATCTATTATATGTTATTCGTTCCGCTGTGAGATTCGTGTTACTCTGATGTTGTGTTCTTCTTCTTCTTCTATTCTAAGTTTCTATCTTATCTATTCTCACCCTCTAATATCTTTCATTAACTACCGGTATTTTTCGATGTTTGGTTAGTCGTCATTGAGTTTATGTCGACAACCAAAGTTGTCAAAAACCGGGTCGTTATAGTTGGTATCAGAGCATAAGGTTAAGTGATTACCTTGGCTATGTGGCGTCACTCGGTAGAGATAGGGTTAGTAATACCCTAGATTGAGTTTGAGTGTATATATACGAGTGAGCGTATTTTTTATTTGATATAAACGGTTTTATATTGAGTAGATTTATTGGTTGAGTTGTTTATGGATTCTGGTCGATGGTGGGGCACCACAATATCGATAAGGGTTTCTAAACACTCGAATACGATGGGTCGACCCGATATGTTTTGAAAAGAGGGTAAATGAAAATAATTTTACCCAAAGTATATGTTTGATATAAAGGAATTATATTGAAATGATTGTAATACGTTGGATATATTGGTTGTCATTGTAATCGAGTAAGATTATAAAAAGTGAAATGGTTATGTAAATAACCAATCAAAATTCGTATAAATGTTACAAAATGAATTGAATCTGAATTTAAATCAGAATTGGAATTAAAACCCTGGATATTTGAAAGGTGTTTGTAAATGGATTTGAATTGAATATATGAGAATTTTAAAATCTTGGGAGGTTTTAAATTGTTTTAGAAGCTGTGGGAATGGTATTTTGAAATATATTTCAAAATAGAAGTGTTTAGAAATGATTTTGAAAAGTGACATAGTATTGAAATCACTTCGATAGTTGGGAAATAACCCTGATGATTAACCGCGACATAATCAGTGTTCATTTTCGAGTTTGTAAGTGACAGATTACTACCAAAGATTTTGTTTTCGAATTATCTTGAGAAAACAAGTTGTTTGATTTCGAAAGGGAATATTTGATTTGTGAAAAACAAAGTTATTTAAAAACTCCCAGGAAAAGATTGTTCGAATTAAAACAAATTTAAATAGAAATTTGTGAAAGTAAGCTAGAATTGAATTGAAATCAGTTAAGTTGTAAACTGAATTGGATTAGAATGATATCAAGTAAGTTGGGTTGATAAGAGTTTGAAATCAAGAATAAAACTTGAGTTGGAAAATGGAATTTGGCTTAGTTAAAAGCGAATGGTTGTGTTAGAGATAAAACTGATTTGAATTTGATTTGAATGACATTGGTATATGCTGAGTTGATAGCATACGGAAGTGATAGAGTTGATATGCCCGAAAAAAAGGCACAAGTTTATATTTGATATAAGCATGAGATTTATGAGCCGAATTGGCAAGCCGCTTGGCTGGTTGATTTTCTTTTGGGTTGGAGATGGCTTAGAGTGGCGAGTTGGAGTTTGACCTATTGACAAGTACAAAGGAGATGCTGGCAAAAATTTTCAGAATTTTAGGGAGTTAGAAAATTTCAGGATTTTTGAAAATATTCGTTAATAGAATTGAATTAATAATTTAATTAAAATTAAATTAATCCAGTGGAAACTGAAGTTGAGAAGCGAACAAATGAGTCTGGCCAGTCGATAGGGTTTGTTTTCTACCTTAACAATTTCGAGGACGAAATTATTTTAAGTGGGGAAGAATGTAATGACCCGCATTTTTCAGCGATATAATAATTTATTTATTTAATTATTTAAATAGTGATTTAGAATTTCAAATGGTCGTTGAATTAAATAAGAGTGAATATTTAATTAAAATAATAATTAAATAATATATTTAATTCTGAAATAATCAGATTGGGCTGAAATGGCGATATGGTGTGAATGGGGTAATTCAAAATATATAATTCAGTTTAGAATTGAATTACGATAACGAATATATTTAATTAACGATGGTTGAACGTATAAATTATATTATAATTATAATCGAGCTTGAAATGGCGCGGCAGTTTGCGATTTGGCGATTCGAACTTTAAACGAATATACAGAAGCCATTTTAAATCGGAATTCTGTGAAACAAGAAACGTTGGGAGCTGGTGAAGTATATTTCTCTAATGGAAGAGAAAAATTGGGATTTCGTTGTGTAGATTTTGATTTATGTCCAAATCAAATCTTAGAAATGTCGCTATGGAATTCCTTTATAATTTATAAAGGAATTATTTACATTTTAAAAAGGAATTTCATTATAAATCGAATATCGATTTAATCGGGATTTGAAATATCGAGCTAGAAATTCATATAGGAATATTCTAGAGCTGTATGATATTCTGTTGTGAATATATATGATAATATTTATTTATAAATATTTAATTTAATTGTTTTTAAATATATTTATATATTTAAAAGGGTTATTTAGAGCTTTAAAAATAGCCAGTTTTGCAAACGACCTCGGAATTCGACGAAACCAGTTTCGTTGGGACCATAATGTCCAACTGTAGTTGCATGTCCAGTCTGGTGATTTTTGGGTATCATGAGTGATCACGGGATTTTTTAAAGACTTGTATGACATTATAAATTTAAAAAAATAAAATAAAATATTTATGTATGGAGCTAAACTAGGCCACCACCCATCATTCTCAGCCACACACAAGGATATGATTCCCGTATATAGTTTCTCCTAAGCCGCCACTCAGAAGCTTTACAACGTGAAGAACATCATCTTTGAAAATGAAAGTAAATTCAAGGAAAAAGTTTTAAATCATGAAACTGGTATTTTCATAATCCTGAGATCGACCCCTTCATCATGATGTGTATATTTCTTGGTTCGATTCTATTCCTGGAAGTCGCCAGTACACAGCGCCGACTAGGGTTTTCTGGGTAGTGAGAGTTTGACGTAGCGTTGGTGGATTTGGGGATCAGATCTGAAATCGCAACGAGATTTAGGACATTGTCAAAAGGTTTGGTTGGAAACTGGAGCGAAAAGTGCCGATACTCCTCTATTATAGCACGAAGACACCAGTGAACGCAAGTCCCCAAATGGCATGCGAGCGGTGTGTGAGTAAGATGAGGTGAAGGAGTCTTGGACGAGGAGGAGGATGGTGAAGTCTGATTTCAAAATCGTGAAGAAATGAAGAGGGAAGAGTGGTTCAAAGAATCGGAAATGGTGAATTGGGGAGTTAAGGTTTCGAAGAGATCAGAACGAAGAAGAAAGGGAATGAGGGTGCAGGTCTAATATGTGATGGGCCGGTTTAGTTTAAGGGGGTGAGGTCCAAATTCAAGTTAAATTCAAGTTTTTTTAATTGTAAGTGTTGTACTAACTTGTTGATGCGATAACTTCGTCATATGATATCAAAATTTCAAACGGTCAGATCCGTTGGGACCGTATGGACGATGGCTACACAATGGAACTGACGGGGAGTGAATCGAAGCTCATCACAATTCATAGCGAAATAAATTGTCCGTCTGAATCATGCGATGGTTATCGTTATTAACGATGATCGACCAATGTGAGTAAAGCTCACCAACTCTGAACTGTTATATTTTTCTAACGTATATTTAGAATTGATAATTATATGTTGATTGATGTGGGTAAACTGTTTGGTTGAAATGCTGATTGATTGGTTGAAATTATTGATAACGATATATATAAATCGTTAATCAAATATTGATTCTGTTTAACAGAATATTTCATATTGAAATGAAATCGATGTTAATGATATTGTTTAACATCTGTGATGCAGGGAAACAGGTCGGAGGAATCCAGCAGGATTCGTCAACATTTATTTTACTATTTTCATATATGGTGATATATGATGTGATATAAAATTTGTTGATGATGATGTGTGTTTAAATGATATCGATCATTGTGATTTGGTATTTTAAATACCGTAAGAAATACTGGCATGTAGAAAGGGGATTTTCAATATATATTTTGAAAATAAATTAGTTATATAAAATCAATGGATTTTATATAGAAAAGGAAAATGGGATTTTATAAAAGAAAACATTCATAAAATCGAAAGAGTTTTGAAAGGGAAATAGATATTGAAAATAAATATGATAAAGATGAAAAGGGAATTATTTATAGAATCAAAGGATTTTATAAAGAGAAATATTTATTGGGATAATAAATAGAAGTATAAAGGGATTATTTATTTGGGAAAATAAATAAGAGTTAGAAAGGAAATATATTTGTAAAAACAAATATAAAGGGAATATATTTGTAAAACAAATACAAAGGAAGATATTTGCAAAACAAATAGAAAGAGAAATATTTGTAAAACAATTACGAATAGAATTTAAAAAGGAAATATTTTTAAAACAGTTACAAATAGATTAAATGGAAATATTTATTTATAGGAAGTAAATAGAATGTTATAAATGAGATATTTATTTGTTAAATAAATAGAATGTTATAAATGAGATATTTATTTGTTAAATAAATTGAATGTTATAAATGAGATATTTATTTGTTAAATAAATAGAAAAGATAAAGGAAATATTTATTTGTTAAATAAATAGAAAAGATAAAGGAAATATTTATTTGTTAAATAAATAGGAAAGATAGAAAGAAATATTTATTTGTTAAATAAATAGAATTTGAAAAGGGAATAGTTATTTGTTAAGTAAATAAATAGAAAAGGAATAATTCAAAGGAATAATTCAAACAAATAATTCAAAGGAATAAATCAAAGGAGTTATTTCAAAAGAGTTTATCAAAATGAGTTAATCGAATATTAATTAATCAGTTAGAATTAATCATAAGAGTTAACCAGTTAGAGTTAACCAGTTAGAGTTATTCAAATGGAGTAAATCGAGTAGAGTTATCGAATATCGCTTATTCGAGAAGAGTCATCGAATATCACTTATTCGAAGTAGAGTTATCGAATATAGTGTATTCAAGAGAAGAGAAATCGAATATAGTTTATTCGAGAAGAGTAATCGAATATAGTTCATTCGAAAAGAGTAATCGAATATAGTTCATTCGAGAAGAGCAATCGAATATAGTTCATTCGAGAAGAGTAATCTAATATAGTTCATTCGAGAAGAGTAATCGAATATAGTTCTTTTGAGAAGAGTTATCGAATATAATTTATTCGAAGAGGAGTTATCGAGTATTGGTTATTCGAAAGGAGTTATCGAATCTAGTTATTCGAAAGGAGTTATCGAATTTAGTTATTCGAAAGGAGTATCTAATACAGTTATTATATACTCCTATAGTTAATCGAATACAGTTTATTCGAATAGAATTAAAGGAGTTATTGAATATAGTTTATTCGAAAGGAGTTAAGTGAAAAGAGTTAATCGATTAGAGTTAAATCAAATAGAGTTAATCCAATAGAATTAATCCAATAGAGTTAATTGGTAAGAGTAAATTGATAAGAGTTAATTGAATAGAGTTAATCGAATATAGTTTATTCGAAGAAAGTTTTTCGAATCTAGTTATTCGTAAGAAAGATTATCGAATATAGTTATTCGAAGGGAGGAGTTATCGAATATAGTTTATTCGAAGAAAGGTTTTCGAATCTAGTTATTCGTAAGAAAGATTATCGAATATAGTTATTCGAAGGGAGGGGTTATCGAATAGAGATTTATTCGAAAGAGAGTTAGGTAAGGAAGTTTGTTAAAGGTTTAAAAGATAAACTTTGTCTATTCCGAAGTTAAAACATTGTTCAGTTAAGGTCTGAGAGGTAATTATACCCCAACTTGATTGACTTCCTTCTTAACTAAGGAAAGGGCTAAGGTTTGATAGTAAAGGATGGTTAAGTAAATTTAGTTAATAAGTGTAATGGTTTGAGTTGGCATAGCGATGGTTTGTTTAAACATCTGTATAAGTCCAATGTAAGAGTTTTGGAAATGTTTTCCAAATAAGAATCAGAAATGTTTTCAAATATAGAAAACAAGAAATGGAAATGTTTTCTAGTGTTAATAACATATATTTTCTAAATTTAGAAAATAAAAAATGTTGAATATATGGAAGCAGGAAATGACAAATGAAATAAATTAATGATAAATTAATTTAAAGGATAAAAGTAGATTGATGATTGATCGATATAATTTCCATCTGGAAATAATATCATTGTTTGCACATGTATTTTTCTTTGATAGTTAACTCACCGACTATCGAAGTTTTTGACCATTTTAACGTAGTTAATATAGAGAGACCGGTTGGATTATTATCCGAAGAACCACTCCGTATTGGCATTAGCGTTGTGAATCATATATGCCAAAGATAATTGAAGACGGAGTAAAGTGCAATGGCTGTTGTATAAATCTTAGGTAAAGATTGCCTAAGATGGTTGTACTGAATAGTGCCTTCGGTTTGTCCAGTCCCAGGACGACCTGTATGGAAGAATGTCTGACAGAGTATATCTAAAGGATCGCGTAAGTTGATCTCTTCAAACGTAGTTATGTTTGGTGGTGGAGGAATTCGTTTCTCTTAGCTGTATACCCATGGTATTTTTGGGGAAATCAATTTGTGATTTGGCGAGTATGACGATGCGACATTCAAAGTGAATAAACGTGTGATCTGTCAGAGATAAGCGTGGCCTCTAGCCCCACAAACGGGAAATGACAGAAATCGGGCAGGCAGCATGGCTATGTAGGTCGCACCTATTAGCGTGTATAATCCCCTGATCTAGAATTTCATTTAATTCTAAAAATCTATTGTTGATGCTGTCCCATTCGGGAAACGGTTGCTGATCCCAACCGTTGGTGATATACATTCGATACACTCAAGCGAAATGAGTTGTCGGTCATGTGTGGCCAGGTTGCAAGATGTTCTTGTTGAACCCAGTGTATTCCTCTCTAGGGGTACACTAGCGAAAGGTGGTTCCATACCTTGTCATAGTTGGAAATCCATTACCCAATACGTGCTTGCGGTTTTTATTGTATACTATATATGTAGAACGTGAGATGAAAGCGTTTATGCTAGATGATTATTATATTGTGGTTGATAGACATTGTTATAATATCAAAAGGGTTTGATATAAAGATATTTTGGATTCTCATAAGGGAAAAACCCGTTCCGTTATACGGTGTGGTCTTATGAGATATCGTTTACTTGTTCAAACTATTTTAAACTGTTTTACTCATATCAGTCCCATGACTGACCCGGAGTTATTTTGTTTTGTTTTCCCTAAACTCTTGGGTGCCCAATTTTGTACGGCAGTCAAGTAGTCGGGATTTACAGATACTTGAAGATCTGGAGCAGGACGCTTCAGGATCATATAGATATTGTTTATTTCCGCTGTGTTGTAAGTGTTGTACTTGATAATGATATGTATATTCAAGTAAAATCTTTTATTTCAAGGATATGTTATCTATTATATGTTATTCGTTTCGTTGTGAGATTCGTGTTACTCTGATGTTGTGTTCTTCTTCTTCTTCTATTATAAGTTTCTATCTTATCTATTCTCACCCTCTAATTTCTTTCATTAACTACCAGTATTTTTCGATGTTTGGTTAGTCGTCATTGAGTTTATGTCGATAACCAAAGTCGTCAAAAACCGAGGCGTTACACAGTCTATTTCTTTTGTCTAACTAACATGGCTTACACATTGTGGGAGGTTTATTTGATGTAAAGGGAAGCTGGAAATCAGAAACAAGACGCCGTAGGAGATGTTGATGAGGGTGTGCAAGCCTATTGTGCCAACCAGCCAAGAGGTTCGAAGATCTGTCAATGCCATTATCCAATTATTATGAGGAATTGAGAACCTATAAAGACCATTATCTACTTGCCCTTGAAGGATGATTCTGCCCTGAAAATCCTTAACACAACAAAATGAGGCCAAAACTCCATATAACATTGTTATCTTTAGTTAATTTGGATACATATAATAAATTTTTGGTAAAAGTAGGGACAACTAAAACAGTTGGCAAAGGAAAATTAGGTAACGAATGAGATGCAATATGAGAGATATATAATTGGTTACCGTTACCAACTTGAAGCTTGTCGTCGCCATTATAGTCATCAATGATCGTCAGCTTGCCGACATCAGGAAAGGCAAGATCAGTTGCACCCGAGTCGAAGTACCATGAAGGATCCAAAGCAGATGGACTGTCGAATTTTGCAATGTTGCCCTGTCGATCCCAAGCCCTAGGATTGGGGCGACGGGATGGATAATCTGTTTGACTATCTCGTAGCCAACAATCAATTGTTTCATGTCCTTGACGACCACATAGCTGTCATTGAAGACGACGTCTTCGCTGATCACCGCCATGGAAATTGGAGGAGGAAGAGCCCTGATATGTGTTCTGTGGAGTAGAATGATTTGGTTGGCGAGATGCGGTGTTAGCTAATGGAGGCACCGTGGGAGTAGGAAGAATGGCGGCAGCCTGGCTGGTAGTTTCATGATCCAAGCGAGCTTCCTCCTGAAGTAGGAGTCCAACTAGATCATCGGCAAAGGAATTGTTGGAATTAATCATGAAGGCAGTGACAAAAGGACCATAAGAAGAGTCCAAGCCTGCAAAGATGTGGCTATTGAGATCTTCATCTGAAATTGGATGAAGATTCTCGGTAAGAGAATCAGCAATTGCACGCTTTTTTCCCGATATATTCGATCATGGGTAACGCTCCTGTAACAACCCGTATTTTCAATAACCTGTAATAACATAAATCGAGGCAGAATTTAATTCTAAAATGGGAATCAAGGGAAACGGGCTATGCCATTGCGTTCGTCTCGGAAAAATACGCGAAATAGAGTCCGAGTTTTCGAAAATCGGAGTCCGTATGACCAAGATATGGCCTCGCGAAGTTTCACGAAAATTCCCAAATTAAAGTATACTTAATTAAGTGAAATGGGTTGTGTAGATATATATATATATATATATATATATATTGATATATATATATATATAATTGAAAATTTAATAAATAAATATGCAAAAATGCTCAAAACAGCGAATTGGGAGAGGGGAATAACCGAACCGGCCGATTTTTGAAGTCGACCCGAGCCCGCTGGGTCGACTAGGGGTTAATCCAGGGTGTTTGGCTGTCAACCCGTGGGCCGATTCGCTCAAGTGCAGATTTTGCATTTGAATGGTTCTCATGGTCCATCTTTAATCTAAAGGCCCTAGATGGTTCCTACACTTGACTTCTTCCCCAAGACATGCTTTGATGGCTTGGATTGAATCTAGGGTTAATCCTATGGCCTAAAACACTTGCCTAATCTATAAATAAGACCCTAACCTACCCTAATTCATTCATAATTAAACCTAGTGACTAAACTATGGCAAAATGCTAGCTCTCATGGCCTCCACTAATTTTATGAAGAGGGTTGCATACTAATCACTCTCTAATCAACTTCTAATCCCTTCTTAGCATCTTAATCTTCTTCATTTGGTGTTCAAAGTTGCTAGTTGTGAGTTTCTATCACTTTGATGATCTTTTGGTAAACTAATTAGATGAGATGTGATGAGATTTATGGTTTTGTATGTGGGTTAATGAGCTTTGAATCATATGATATGATGTTAGCATTAATCTTATGTTTATGCATGTTGAGTATGTAAGCTTATGCAAGTTTAATATGATGTATGTTATGTTTGCATGATGCTAAATATGCAAGTTGTGGGCTATGTAATCATATGCATGTTATGCAAGTTCATGGTAATATGCTATGCAAGTTACATGTATGTAAATATGCAAGTTACATGTTTGTTAATATGCAAGTTACATGTTTGTTAATATGCAAGTTACATGTTTGTTAATATGCAAGTTACATGTTTGTTAATATGCAAGTTACATGTATGTAAATATGCAAGTTACATGTTTCTTTATATGCAAGTTACATGTTTGTTAATATGCGAGTTACATGTATGTAAATATGCAAGTTACATGTTTATTAATATGCAAGTTCATGATGACACATTATGCAAGTCTATAAGCTAATATGCAAGTTTGTTATGCAAAATGAATATGTAAGTTATGTGACATATTATATGCAAGTTATGTGACATGTTATGCAAGTTCATATGCAAGTTATGTGTTTGTTAATATGCAAGATGGCACCTTTGAAACATGTTCATTCATATGCAAGTTGACACCTTTTATATGTGTTATATCATGAACGAAATTACGTGGGAACGATGGGGTAATTAAATGCATAAGTTAATAAGATTGTGTGAAATTAATATAATTATGCATAACACAAAATAAATAAACATAGTATGGGAATTTGCCTATTTGGTTAGGTGTACCCATACTATGTGTTGGGAATTTACCTATTGAGTTAGGTCTACCCCATGGGAATTTACCTATTAAGTTAGGTCTACCCATGTTAAGAAAACTTGATTAATTAGGGATAATTAATATAAAATTATGAGGGTGATTAATTAGGTGTAATTAATTGACTAAGACACGAGGTTGGACTCAGTTGTAGCGTAAAACTGCCCGGACCCAACCGGCTTAACCAGTTGCTACAAATGTTAGCCCAATGTGAGAGGTCTTAGGCACAAACTAAATACGTAATTAATGTAAAGACACGAGGTTAGACTCTGTTATGACATAAGGCTGCCCGGACCCAACCGGCTTAACCAGCGGTCATAAAAGACAGTCTAATGTGAGAGGTCTTTACAAAGGTTACGTTCTTAATTAATCAATTAAGAAACACTTAACCACATTAGCATGTAGAGGGACATGAGGGGTTAAGTGGGTGCCTCGGGTGGCATGAGAAAATCTAGTGGTTGCCTTGGGTGGCAATAGAAAATACGATTAGAATACTTAACCAAAATGGAACATGTAATTAAAACATGATTAAAGGGTTAAGTGGGATATACTAGAAAAAGGGACAAGCTTAGGTGGGTAGCTTGTGGAGGCCCATTTCAACCAGTAACCCATACGTATCTTTGTGGGCTCGACCCATGTCGAGGACGGGACACGCATACTGGGCTTGACTGTAAGAGGCAAACGGGTTAGCGGTGGCAACGCAAGTCCAACGGGCTTCATATGCGTGAGTGGGCCCGGGCTGGTAGGTAAGCCGTTGTTGCATCGAGTAGATATAAGCCGTGCACCTTTAGTTCCATCAGGTTGCCACATTGGGGAATGATACATCCCACGGTGGGGCCAGCACGGGTATCTACGTTAGGGAGCCGATCGAATGGGAAGTAGTGTGTACACCTAGTGGATTGTAGGGCCCCGTGGCGCCTACTTGGTCACCTAGGGGTACGCAGGTACTAATTAGTAAATTTTATAAGTCCTTGGGTGGGATCAACCTTTAAGTTAGGAACGACTGGTGTGGTGCAGTTTAGTAATTTACCTTAGGGAGGGTAGATGCGTCTTTATCCTTTATCTTCGTTTAGTTGACTGCTTAGGGTAGCCATTCATCCCTATATGTTACCGTATATCAGTTTATGTCTTCTCTAGTTACTTTAACGATTGTATTGTTAAAGTTATAGGACTCGCTCAGACTTATGTCTGACCCTGTTGTTTTTATCTTTTTCCCAACCCTCAGGTCCTACGGTGGATCCTAGCAGTAGTGGAGCTTGATCGGATTGCTGTTCCAGTCTTTAGGAGCTTGGATAGATGTAAAGCTCCAGTTATCCAGTTATCTTTTCTTTTGTTTGGCTATTGTATGAGAGTGGGATTATGTACTTCTTTATTTTGATGGATATTGTACTTGACCTTTATTGTGGTTTTATGATGTAACCAGACATGTTTTACTTCCGCTGTTATGAGATGATGTTTTAAAATTTCAAGTACTATTTATATCTGTCTTGTTGTAATTTTTCTGTTCTATATTCACTAAAATACTCCACCGATGCTATGGCATTCCCTTAGTGAGTGATCATAGCGGGAGTGGGGTGTTACACGTGGTATCAGAGCTTAAGGTTACCAGAACAGATAAATTTTTTGAGAAAAACTACTTTCTAAGAGTATTTTCGAAGAAAGTATTTTTAAAAGCATGTCTTCTAAGAGAAAAAGTTTTTGAAAAAGAAAAGCATAATCCCCAATAGCCATATCTTTATCTTTCGGAATCTCCTTTTTGAATCTTTCCTCTTTCGTTTCAGCATGGCTGAAGATCTTAACATCCCGGAGGGTTTAGTTATACCACTATGGTATAGGAGGTTGCAAGAGGCTAGGGCCGCGGCTGCGGGTCCGGCCAATGCTACTACACCAGAGACAACCGCTCCTCCTCCTCAGCCTAGAGTGGATAATTTTGCTAAGGTTTGCAAGGAGTTCAAGGCTATAGGAGGAAAACCTTTTCTTGGTTCAGAGACTTTCGTAGAGGCTAGAGATTGGCTTAAGGAAGTGGAAGAGTTGCTAGATATCTTTGAAGTGGAAGAGGGAAAGAAAGTCAAGTTGGCGGCTTGGTTAATGAAGGGAGAGGCCTCATTCTGGTGGGAGGTCACTAATGGAGAACGCCCTGTTGACTCTTGGGCAGATTTTAAGCAAAGGTTTGGGGCTAAGTTTCTCTCAAGGGCGGAAGAGAATCTGTTTATGGAGAAGTTCTTGAATTTGAAGCAAGGGAATCTCACGGTGAAAGAATATGTCAACAAATTCAATCAATTAGCAAGGTTTGGCATAGAGTTGGTGAATACACCGGAGAAGAAGGCTTTGAGGTTCGTTAGAGGCTTGAACGAACCATTGCAAGGAATAGCTATGACTCACATTCCTATGGGGGCCACTTTTGAGAAGCTTGTCTACATGGCACTTATGCATGAGGATGATAAGAATTCTAAGGCACCAGAGAAAAAGGGGGATCAGAAGAAACCGCAACAGCAACAACAAGGCAAGGGCGGAAAAGGCAATGGTGACAAAAAGAAGACGAAGAAGAAGTGCTTCAATTGTGGAACACCAGGACACCTTAGTAAGGATTGTCGCAAAAAGAAGAAGACCGGTTGCTTTCATTGTGGTGAAGCAGGGCATCTTGTGAAAAACTGCCCAAAGAAGGGGCAGAAGACGGGGTCTACCTCAGGAGGCCAGGTGCAAGCTCTTATAGCACCACCTCAGTCAGGGGGGCAAGTTCAGGTTCTCTCAGTTCCACCGATTCAGCAGAGAGGTAGAACTATTTCCGTTGAAAGTCTGGTTTTTCTGTTTGATCATCCAGTTCGTACTTTGTTTGACTCTGGCGCATCGCATTCTTTTATCTCATCATCGTTAGTTGAGTCACTGCACTTAGACACCAGTCTAGTTGATGATCCCTTGGTTGTCTCAAACCCAATTGGGGGCTCCATATATCTGTCTATGATATGTTTGGGTTTGAAGATTTCTATACTTAGCGTTGAGTTTAGATGTGATGCTTTTGTATTGGGCTTCACGGGCTATGGGTTGATCTTGGGCATGGACTGGTTATCCAGTAATGGTGCCGTTCTTGATTGCGAAAGGAGAGTTGTCAGGCTCATGACCCGCTTGGGTAACACTCTCGAGATCTCTTGCAATCCCATGGAATCTGTTTTGCTAAGTTATCTTGAATCGCTCGATGCTTCGGTCGAGAGTTTGTGTTCTGTCAGAGTAGTCCGGGAATATCCGGATGTGTTTGAAGAAGTAAAGGGTTTGCCTCCGAAGCGGGAGATAGATTTCCGAATTTATTTGGTGGATAATGCCAAACCAGTGTCTTTGCCAGTACGCCACATGGCTCCTCGTGAGAGAAGAGAACTTCATAAGCAAGTAGGGGAGTTGCTTGAGAAGGGGTTCATAAGGCGAAGTATATCGGAGTGGGGAGCTCCAGTAGTGTTTGCCACGAAGGCGGATGGGTCCCTCAGACTTTGTGTGGATTATAGAGAACTTAATAAGCTCACGAAGAAGAATAGACACCCATTACCGAGGATAGATGATCTCTTTGATCAGTTGGTTGGCGCGTCAGTATTTTCGCAGATGGACTTAGCTACAGGGTTTCATCAGTTAAGAGTGGCGGAGGACAGTATAGAGAAGACTGCTTTCCGGACTCCGGATGGTTTTTATGAGTGGCTAGTGATGCCATTTGGGTTGACAAACGCCCCCGCATACTTTGTTGATCTCATGAGTAGAGTGTTCAGAGAGTATCTGAATAAGTTTGTAGTAGTTTTTGTGGATGACATCTTGGTCTTTTCCAAGAATGAAGAAGAGCATGCCTTACATCTCAAGGAAGTGTTGGAGACTCTTCGAGCGCATAGTCTTAAAGCTAAATTCTCTAAATGCCATTTTTGGAGAAGAGAAGTGCGATTCTTAGGGCATGTGGTCTCTAAGGAAGGGATAACTGTGGATCCCGCAAAGATAGTATCTATCCAGGATTGGAAAGTTCCTAGAAATGCTACCGAGGTAAGAAGTTTCTTGGGGTTGGCAGGATATTATAGGAAGTTCATCAAAGACTTCGCGAAGATATCAGCCCCATTAACCCGCTTGACGAAAAAGAATCTGGTTTTCTCGTGGGATGTAGATTGTGATGATGCTTTCCGACGGTTAAAGAGAGCTTTGACCACCGCTCCAGTTTTAGTGCTCCCGGATGGGAGTAAGCCGTTTGTTGTTTATACCGATGCTTGTGGAGCAGGATTAGGCGCAGTCTTGATGCAGGAGGGAAGGGTAATAGCCTATGGAGGGAGACAATTGAGAGTGCATGAGAAGAATTACCCTACCCATGATCTAGAGTTGGCCGCGATTGTTTTCGCACTTAAGTCTTGGCGCCATTATCTTCTTGGTGAGAGATTCGAGTTGTTCACCGACCATAAATCATTGAAGTACTTATTCTCTCAGAAGGATTTAAACTTAAGACAGCAAAGGTGGATGGAGTTCTTAGCATCCTATGATTTCGAGATAGCGTATACCCCTGGTAAGGGTAACGTGGTGGCAGACGCCTTAAGTAGAAAAAGGCTATCTTTGAGTCCATTGTTCGTGGAACGACGAAGCTTGGAGTTTCTTTCTTTGTTTGACTTCAGACCTTCTGTTGATTTTGTACCTGGTTTGTTGGCATCCTTGGAGGTTAGACCTACTCTTTTGAGACGGATTGGCGAGGCTCAGCGAGACGACCCACAGTTGGTTGTGTTGGTAGAGAAGCTTATAAGAGGGGAGTCGTCCAGCCATTTGGGTAGATACACCATAGATGATAAGGGATGGTTGCATAGAGACGGTAGACTTTGTGTACCGCAAGATGAGGGTTTGAAGAAGGCTATTTTGGATGATGCACATCGTTCAAGAATGACTATTCATCCCGGTGGAGACAAAATGTACCAAGACATGAAGAGAGTTTTCTTCTGGGCCGGTATGAAGAAAGATGTGGCCGAGTATGTGGCTAGATGCTTAGTGTGCCAACAAGTTAAAGTGGAGCAAAGGAAACCCGGTGGGTTGCTACACCCATTGGAAGTTCCACAGTGGAAGTGGGATAGTGTCTCGATGGATTTCATCGACGGGTTACCGAGATCGAGGAAGGGCAATACGGGAATTTGGGTTGTGGTAGACAGACTTACCAAGAGTGCCCATTTTATACCCGTAAAGAGTAAGAGGACCGCTCCATGGCTTGCTTCAGTCTATGTTAGAGAGATTGTTAGATTGCATGGCGTACCATCCAGCATTGTGAGTGATCGAGATCCTATTTTCACTAGTGAGTTTTGGAGAAGTTTGCAAGAGGCGGTAGGGACTCAGTTGTGTTTGAGCACCGCATATCATCCTCAGACGGACGGTCAGACTGAGAGGGTGAACCGTATCTTAGAAGATCTTTTGAGGCTTTGTATCTTGGATTTTGGAGGTACATGGGAAGAACATCTTCCTTTGGTGGAGTTCGCATATAATAACAGCTTTCAGTCCAGTATTGGTATGGCTCCTTTCGAAGCTCTTTATGGAAGGCCTTGTCGATCTCCTACATGTTGGTGGGAATCTACGGATAAGATCTTGCTTGGGCCGGATATGGTTAGAGAGACTTCAGAGAAGATTGATTTAATTCGAAAAAGGATGAAAGCAGCGCAAGATAGACAGAAATCTTATGCGGATCGGAGAAGGACGGATCTTGAGTTTGAGGTTGGGGACATGGTTTTTGTCAAAGTATCTCCATTGAGAAATGTTGTTCGCTTTGGGTCCGTAGGGAAGTTAGCACCGAGATTTGTTGGGCCGTTTCCTATTAAGGAAAGGATTGGACGGATGGCATATAGGGTGGAGTTGCCCGACAGACTTAGTGGTGTTCATGATGTATTCCATGTATCACATTTGAGGAAGTGCTTACATGAGACCGCGGAGGTGGTAGAGCCGAGCTTGCTTAGAGATGTAGAGGTAGAGCGTGATGCGACGATTCGACGAGCTCCTACTCGCATCCTTGGGTCAGAAACTAGGAAGTTGAGGAACAGAGAAGTTCAGCTAGTTAAAGTGCAATGGGGAGATGACGAAAGCAATGCTACTTGGGAGACGGAAGCAAAGATGCGTTCTTTGTATCCATTTCTTTTTGAGAGTATGTCTTTTAACTTCTCCTTTATTGCTTGTCTAGTACTTATCTTATCTTTAGTATATCCTCTCGCTAATACCTATGACCTTTAGATAGGGTAAAACCTATGGTTGAAACATGTGTTTGAAACATGTTATGGTTGATGGATGCATATGGATGCAATTGTTTGCTAGTGGTTGCTCGTGGATGCATATACACACACATTAGGCACTAGATCGGCTCAGTCACTTCATGTTGCATATTGCATAAATGGATGTGGTAGTTAGATTGATGGATGTATCATGGCTGTGTTATCATATGGATGATGCATTTTTGTGTATGGTTGTGCACGCATGTAGAAATTTGTATGTGTCAATAGGGTTTCGCATACATATTGGATGCATGGCACTATCATGGTTTGCATTAAGGAGGTTTACTGTATCAGTAACCGCCTGATTTTTGCATTAGGTAAGTACATATACACACACTTTTGCATATATCCATCCAGCATTTAGAATCTTGTAAGGACAATGATTGCTCGTGGATGATGCTTTGAGTAGATGGATGATTGGATGGTAGGATACGTTCTTCCTAACTTGAAGATTTCGGGGACGAAATCCTTTAAGGAGGGGAGAATGTAACAACCCGTATTTTCAATAACCTGTAATAACATAAATCGAGGCAGAATTTAATTCTAAAATGGGAATCAAGGGAAACGGGCTATGCCATTGCGTTCGTCTCGGAAAAATACGCGAAATAGAGTCCGAGTTTTCGAAAATCGGAGTCCGTATGACCAAGATATGGCCTCGCGAAGTTTCACGAAAATTCCCAAATTAAAGTATACTTAATTAAGTGAAATGGGTTGTGTAGATATATATATATATATATATATATATTGATATATATATATATATATAATTGAAAATTTAATAAATAAATATGCAAAAATGCTCAAAACAGCGAATTGGGAGAGGGGAATAACCGAACCGGCCGATTTTTGAAGTCGACCCGAGCCCGCTGGGTCGACTAGGGGTTAATCCAGGGTGTTTGGCTGTCAACCCGTGGGCCGATTCGCTCAAGTGCAGATTTTGCATTTGAATGGTTCTCATGGTCCATCTTTAATCTAAAGGCCCTAGATGGTTCCTACACTTGACTTCTTCCCCAAGACATGCTTTGATGGCTTGGATTGAATCTAGGGTTAATCCTATGGCCTAAAACACTTGCCTAATCTATAAATAAGACCCTAACCTACCCTAATTCATTCATAATTAAACCTAGTGACTAAACTATGGCAAAATGCTAGCTCTCATGGCCTCCACTAATTTTATGAAGAGGGTTGCATACTAATCACTCTCTAATCAACTTCTAATCCCTTCTTAGCATCTTAATCTTCTTCATTTGGTGTTCAAAGTTGCTAGTTGTGAGTTTCTATCACTTTGATGATCTTTTGGTAAACTAATTAGATGAGATGTGATGAGATTTATGGTTTTGTATGTGGGTTAATGAGCTTTGAATCATATGATATGATGTTAGCATTAATCTTATGTTTATGCATGTTGAGTATGTAAGCTTATGCAAGTTTAATATGATGTATGTTATGTTTGCATGATGCTAAATATGCAAGTTGTGGGCTATGTAATCATATGCATGTTATGCAAGTTCATGGTAATATGCTATGCAAGTTACATGTATGTAAATATGCAAGTTACATGTTTGTTAATATGCAAGTTACATGTTTGTTAATATGCAAGTTACATGTTTGTTAATATGCAAGTTACATGTTTGTTAATATGCAAGTTACATGTATGTAAATATGCAAGTTACATGTTTCTTTATATGCAAGTTACATGTTTGTTAATATGCGAGTTACATGTATGTAAATATGCAAGTTACATGTTTATTAATATGCAAGTTCATGATGACACATTATGCAAGTCTATAAGCTAATATGCAAGTTTGTTATGCAAAATGAATATGTAAGTTATGTGACATATTATATGCAAGTTATGTGACATGTTATGCAAGTTCATATGCAAGTTATGTGTTTGTTAATATGCAAGATGGCACCTTTGAAACATGTTCATTCATATGCAAGTTGACACCTTTTATATGTGTTATATCATGAACGAAATTACGTGGGAACGATGGGGTAATTAAATGCATAAGTTAATAAGATTGTGTGAAATTAATATAATTATGCATAACACAAAATAAATAAACATAGTATGGGAATTTGCCTATTTGGTTAGGTGTACCCATACTATGTGTTGGGAATTTACCTATTGAGTTAGGTCTACCCCATGGGAATTTACCTATTAAGTTAGGTCTACCCATGTTAAGAAAACTTGATTAATTAGGGATAATTAATATAAAATTATGAGGGTGATTAATTAGGTGTAATTAATTGACTAAGACACGAGGTTGGACTCAGTTGTAGCGTAAAACTGCCCGGACCCAACCGGCTTAACCAGTTGCTACAAATGTTAGCCCAATGTGAGAGGTCTTAGGCACAAACTAAATACGTAATTAATGTAAAGACACGAGGTTAGACTCTGTTATGACATAAGGCTGCCCGGACCCAACCGGCTTAACCAGCGGTCATAAAAGACAGTCTAATGTGAGAGGTCTTTACAAAGGTTACGTTCTTAATTAATTAATTAAGAAACACTTAACCACATTAGCATGTAGAGGGACATGAGGGGTTAAGTGGGTGCCTCGGGTGGCATGAGAAAATCTAGTGGTTGCCTTGGGTGGCAATAGAAAATACGATTAGAATACTTAACCAAAATGGAACATGTAATTAAAACATGATTAAAGGGTTAAGTGGGATATACTAGAAAAAGGGACAAGCTTAGGTGGGTAGCTTGTGGAGGCCCATTTCAACCAGTAACCCATACGTATCTTTGTGGGCTCGACCCATGTCGAGGACGGGACACGCATACTGGGCTTGACTGTAAGAGGCAAACGGGTTAGCGGTGGCAACGCAAGTCCAACGGGCTTCATATGCGTGAGTGGGCCCGGGCTGGTAGGTAAGCCGTTGTTGCATCGAGTAGATATAAGCCGTGCACCTTTAGTTCCATCAGGTTGCCACATTGGGGAATGATACATCCCACGGTGGGGCCAGCACGGGTATCTACGTTAGGGAGCCGATCGAATGGGAAGTAGTGTGTACACCTAGTGGATTGTAGGGCCCCGTGGCGCCTACTTGGTCACCTAGGGGTACGCAGGTACTAATTAGTAAATTTTATAAGTCCTTGGGTGGGATCAACCTTTAAGTTAGGAACGACTGGTGTGGTGCAGTTTAGTAATTTACCTTAGGGAGGGTAGATGCGTCTTTATCCTTTATCTTCGTTTAGTTGACTGCTTAGGGTAGCCATTCATCCCTATATGTTACCGTATATCAGTTTATGTCTTCTCTAGTTACTTTAACGATTGTATTGTTAAAGTTATAGGACTCGCTCAGACTTATGTCTGACCCTGTTGTTTTTATCTTTTTCCCAACCCTCAGGTCCTACGGTGGATCCTAGCAGTAGTGGAGCTTGATCGGATTGCTGTTCCAGTCTTTAGGAGCTTGGATAGATGTAAAGCTCCAGTTATCCAGTTATCTTTTCTTTTGTTTGGCTATTGTATGAGAGTGGGATTATGTACTTCTTTATTTTGATGGATATTGTACTTGACCTTTATTGTGGTTTTATGATGTAACCAGACATGTTTTACTTCCGCTGTTATGAGATGATGTTTTAAAATTTCAAGTACTATTTATATCTGTCTTGTTGTAATTTTTCTGTTCTATATTCACTAAAATACTCCACCGATGCTATGGCATTCCCTTAGTGAGTGATCATAGCGGGAGTGGGGTGTTACAGCTCCTTTGGAAAGAATCTGAATTTGGGTCTTCATGGCTATGCGACGGGTCCCTAGTTATGTTTGGAAAGAACGACCAAGAGCAAGCCATGCCGTATAAGAGGAGGAACATCGAGCGACAATGGACAGAGAACACTCAGAGAGGATTGATTTGATCCAAAGCAAGACAAAACGATCCCGCTTTTTCCAATCGAGAAACGTCGGATTTGGGTTGGTGGACATAGCACCATCTGGAGTAGGAAGAAATTCAGGTGGCGAATTAGGAGATAAGACTAAGGATTCGAGATCGAAGGTCTCAAGGGCTGAAATGGTTGTGGTACGAGAATTCAAACAATTTTCTACGTCTAGTTTGATGCTAATAAAAGGAATCTGGAAATTGAATTGAGAGGAGGTCATGGTAGCAATTATAAGAAAATTTTGATTTTTGGAATTGTTGAGAGACATGGTAACAACAACAAAATTGGAGTGTTTATATTAGCTCTGATACCATATAGAAGATAACAGGTGTTGTGAAAGAATGTATTGAATAACTACTGCCGATTACAAGCCAATAAATTGGCAACCAGTAAGATATTACATACAGCAAAATAGGCACACTAACAGCATATACTAATTCATTGTACAGTAAAATATGAAATGTATCTTTGATTAATTCTTCCTAGTCTTATTAAGCTGCAATCATCGAGTCAAATGGTTCAGTTTGGGCCTAACCGAGTAGAAAACCAATAGCTTCCGACGTAAGATACACTAAGACTAAAAGTTGTTGATTGTTGTGAGTGGTTATTGATATTCAAACAATTTAATTAAACTGATTGTTGGGGAGGTTTGCTTACTATAATTTTGCCAAAAAAAAAAAAAATGGAATACGTTTATCGGACTGACCATTATGGAGGTTTGTTTACTGTCATTTGGTCAAAAACAATGTATTCAGAGCCAGAAAAATATGTAGCATGTTTAAAACATGTATATCATTAAATCTCTTCGATCTAATTCTCTTAAATCAAACGCCCAATCCTATTTTTGGCCCATTGTATGTGATCAATACATAGTGTTGACGGGGAAAATTGTTCACACGCCAACACCTAATGTGTATGCAAGTGCATTAGCAATACAGTAATCCAAATAAGTAGTAAGGTAAAGTAAATGTAGTGAGACACAACATTTTAAAGTGGTTCGGCAGTAATGCATTGTAACAACCTGAAACTTCGGACAGTAAATATTTAAATATCAATGTTATTTAAATATTTAAAACTTGGATTTAATGGTTTTATAACCTTGATTTAATCCCTTTATAAATAATAAATAGAGAGAAGAAAACATGTTGTTGAGTTTTTGTTTACAAAGATAAGTAGTTCGAAGAAAAATCGATAATGTGACCGAAAACAGTTTTATCGATAAACGAGGTTTTGCTTATTTAAAGTTGTTGGAATATCATGTGTATGTAGTAACGTTAGAATAACACCTATATGTGTATGTACATATCATAGAAGTAACATACAAATGATATATGTGTACATAAAAATGAAAAATGGCTTAATTTGGCAGGGGCACGTGTCATCAAAAGAATGGAACACATGTCTTGTAAGTAAATAATGTAATGACACATAACCATATTATGTGTTCATGTGTAGAAAAATCTAAAAACACCTAAGTAGACATGTGTCTACATCCTAAAGCATGTTTGTTAAACATGAATATATGTATTCATGAAAGGGAAAATAAATTTAAAATAAGAAGCTTATCATGTAAGCTAAAAGAAAAATATAAGAAAAAAAAAAGATAAGTACACATAACCCTCTTAGGTGTCCATGTGTAGAAACATCTTAGGACACCTAAGTATGCATGTGTCATCATCTTATGGTTTGCATGAAGATAAGGAGGACAAATGCCCCAAAACCAAATGGCCAAACTAGCCTTGAAAACTACTATATAAAGGGATGAAATGTTCACTTCATTTCATGGATTCACAAAATGAAAAAACAAGAGTAAGACAAAAAGTAGAAGTTTGGGAGAAGCCCAGAGAATAAATACAAGATCAAGGTACAAGTATAAGGTGAGAAAAGTTATTTAAGTTTATATATTCAATTCATATTTTGAAGTAAAGTTGTGAAAGTTATGAAGATACGATAGAACCCGAAACACTAAAAATGATGTTTGGTATTTTGAGAATAACTTTTGCAATTCTTAATGAAAATTCGACTTCTCTATCAATTTGGAAAGCTAATTCAAAGGGCTACAACTTTGTCATTGGACACTTTTTCCTAATTCGGTTGTTGGCATACCTGAAAACGGGACACAATGTTAGGTAAAAATCAGCCTGAAATGGACATGATAAAAATACCTCATGATGTTCGATTTTATATATTAAACTGATAAATGATTTCAAGGTTTTCTTTTGATGATAATTAAGTAGATAAAGAGAGCTTTATACTGTAGAAAATTTGGAGTCAAAAGCTATTTTTATCATAAAGAAACAACGTCAAACATTTGGCCTAAAAACAGGCTAAAAATCTTAGTTTTAACACTTTTTATAGCACTCCGAAACGCTATCTTTTCTATTTATGAAGCACGGAACCAAATAGAAACTTTTTATATTGCCCAGAAGCGCTGTAGTAGCTGATTTGAGTCTAAAACCATTATAAATCACCCAGAACTTTTTATGGCAAGTCTGAACGCTGTAATAGCTGTTTTCAGCTTAAAAACCACCCAAAACTTTTCATAGCGTCCCAGAAACGCTGTAGTAAGTTGTTTTTAGTCTAAAATCATTATAAGCCATCTAGAGCTTGTCATAACATTTCTGGAAATGTTGTCTTTCGCTGCATGGACTGTGAAGTACTTTAGGATGAGCAGAACTTTTCATAGCGACATAGAAACGCTATAATATATGTTTTGAGTCCAAAATCAATTCCAAACTACCCAGAAATTTAGATAGCGTAACCGAAACGCTGTAATAGATGTTTTGTGATAAATTACTCCAAATCCTCTCAAATTTGGAATTTGACATTTGATGTGACTTTTGATGTGACCTTTGACGTGACATTTGACGTGACATTTGATTTGACATATAAGAATAATAAATGATTGATGTGACCTTTGATATGACCTTTGATGTGATATTTGATGTGACCTTTGATGTGACATTTGATGTGACCTTTGATGGGACATTTAAGGATATTTATGATTGCGTAAGAACTTACTAGAGAGATATAAAGGCGGTTTGAGAATTAAGAATGAAGGAGTTTTTGCATAATGAAGACGATTAGTACTTAAAATAAAAAAAAATTATCTTTTGAAGTGAAGAGATATATAGATGTCTTTCAAAATAGAAGACTGGAACGTTCTAGGGTGACAGAGAGGATAGTGTCTAGGCTTGGGTTTGGAAAATATAGTTTCCTGCTCTCCCTGGCTATCCCTAACTGGTCCGACGGACGCGAAGGTTAATTCCAAATTTTATTTGAAATTATTTAAAAATTAATTTAAGATTACTTTTGGGAATCTCTACATGATGTAATGAGTATTTTGAAAATAAATAATGATTTTAAATGTTTTGTATATAAGAACTACGTTGGCTTGATCCTGTATCTAATTGCTTACCCAATTAGATAAAGGTACGTAGGTAGTCACAAGGGATAGTGATGTAGCTGCATTATTAATAAAAATATTTTTTGTTATTACATTTGTGTCGGTGCATCTTTCAGGTTTTACCATTTAAGCTATATCGCTGTTTTATCCGGAAAAGAAATAAAGTTGGATTTTGAACCCAAAATAATTTAGAGGGTTTATATAAGTACATAATGGGTACTCTGAATGCAGCAGAGGATAATTTTTTATTTCGGTCAAAATAGAGCTATCATAAAATGGCAATTCGTGTATTTGAGTTATAAATTTTAAATGCTTATAACTTTTGGAGTCTAAATCGGATTTTCACCAAACGAAGAGCATTTGATTAGTATTGACAAGGGCTTTCAAATAGTGAAAGCAGATTTTAATTTCGGGGTTCATGTTATATTTCAAACTATACCAGTGAAGGGCGTCGTAAGTGTAGTTATCGACCGTAACCATAAATAGCCATTTTTAATGTTTTAAAATATGAAAATAATTTGTAATTTTTTTTATAAATTATGTAAGAGAGTTTTGAATTGGAAAGTTTTGAGTTTTGACTGGTCGGAAATTCCGGGGTGTCACACGCATAGTCCACTTTATAGTGATCATTCATCATATGATATCCGATTACAATTGATGTACCAGTTCGGACAATACTTGTGTACAAAGTTGTATAAATCCTAAAGTTTGACTAAATTGTCCTTCTTCTTCTTCGTTGAGATGAGTTAACTTGGTCAACTATGTCCAATTTGTGCTTCAATGTCCAAGAAGTCCAAAACAACCCGTGTAACACCCCACCTCCGCTAGGGTCACTCACAAAGGGAATGCACTAGGTTTGGTGAAGCATTATCGAGGTAAACATGCACCGAAATATTACAGAACATATATAAAACAGCGGAAGTAAAACTATAAAATAAGGTCTAAAGCCTTTTACATCAGAATACATCAAAACCTGTCTTGCAATAGTAAAGAAGCATAAAACCTTTTCATAAATTATTCCCCAAAATAAAGCGGTGAAGCAGCCATAGCCAAGAGAAGACCAAGCTATACATGATGACCTTCAAGCATAAGAGGTCCGAACTAAACAACATCATTTCCTCCCTGAAAACCTGGGGGGGGGGGAACGGAAGACAAAGAGGCGAAAGAAAACGGGGTCAGTCATAAAGACTGGTAAGTCCTATCTACTTCCAGTATAAAAACAGGTAAAGGTAACATGACATGCATAAACTGAAAGTAAACATAAGGATGTCGACAAGATAGATAAGCTAAACCAAGATAATTGGACGAACTACTGTAGCAAGATAAACTAAGGTATCATGATAAACTACGGTGTCAAGATAAATCAAGGTATCACATCGTCAGGTTTCTATCCAGTATACTATCCCAAGGTATCTATCATGTATAACATCCCAAGGTAATTATCATGTATATTTGCTCTGCACCTCTCGTACTAGTATCCCAACCCGCATCATGTGTTAACTATGAATGTCCCTTGCCCAATGTCGTTTAATGGTCCATGTCAACCTAATATATAGCATATGTAGGTTTTCCCAACTCGTATGTTTCTTTCCATGTATAAGTCCAGTTCTTTGTCGTAGGCCGTACGGGCTTTCCCATGTAAATCTATATCACCTCAACGTAGTACCATTTTATCTTTGAAGTTATTTTGGACTGCTACCCTTGATCTAGTTATGTTTTCTTACCATGAACTATCGCGTGTTCACTTAGGATTTATGCCACCTAGGACCACTAGGGATTATGCTACCTAATGAGCGTATTCATAACTTGGTTTGGGTTTTAGCCACCTAGGACCACTAGGGATTATGCCACCCGTCAACCGCGCCCTTTATCCCGCGTATGTATCGTGAATCGTTTTCCATGTCTAGACGCACATGTTCCTCAATGTGCCATCCGAGTTCCGTGCCAGGGCAAATCAAGAAATACGGAACTCGATCGGGAGCTTTAAGTCGTCTGCTGATGCAGATATCAAGGTCTGTTTTTGTATCCGTGGCTATGGTCCCACGTGACCCCTCCCTCAGCTACTGAAAGGCAATCCAAGAAAAATCATGTATGAGAACCACATCCCGGCCCCACTATAGCCCCACTTTCCTATGGGCCAACCTCACCCATGACTCGATAGCAAGAACATAGTCTGTTGGGGGTTCTCTGCATTTCCGTTCGTACACGATTGACTAAAGATGGTAGGTAGTCGACGACGTGCTATCCAGGGCAGAAACAAGTATCGTCGACTCCACGCTAATCCATCCCAGTCTTTAGGTCGCTCGCATAGCAACCAAGGCATACCCTTGGCTCTTCTACCGGAGACCTTAACCTCTGTGAGGCCGGGTTTCATGGACCATCTGCCACCTCACAGAGGGATAGCAAGAGTACCCTCACGTCCCCCGAAGCTACCGCTTCGTCACCCAGTTCGTTGGAGCCTTTATCTAAGTCAGATAATTTGCTCCTCCTCGTGTGTTTAAGCGATGACCTACCGTATCGGGTTACTCATCTATCTGTGAACTGGTCCTAATCCCTTGACTAAGAATTTTTACTTAGTTTCCTAAACTAAGGTTTACCACTTAGTCTCCTTTCCCGTTATCCTTGTTAATCCCCGTTTTCCACCTAGTCCCCTGAACTAGGGTTTTGTCTAATGGGTTAAGTATTGTCATTTAAGTTCATGACTTAACCTGCCTACGAATCATGTCAAGATTTGGCTAAGTATTCAAGTCCCAGACCTAGCGCTACAAGTTGGTTAAGTATACCAAGAAGCTCATGAATTAACCCTATTCAATCATCAAGTCAATTTGGTTAAGTATTTGTTTTCTTAACCCTATCAGGTTATCGTGTTAGATTGGTTAAGCATAGGTTATCTTAACCTCATCGGATTATCGAGTCGGATTGGTTAAGTACAGGTTAACTTAACCCCATCTACTAATCGTATTATAATGGTTAAGTATATTTAAACGGTCTCGTGACTTAACCCTATCAAGCTCTCATATTAGATTGGTTAAGTATGGTTGCTTAAACCCATCAAATCATCATGTATAATTGGTTAAGTATAAGTTACTTAACCTCATTGAATTACCAAGTTTAGATTGGTTAAGGGTTTAACTTAACCCCATCGAATTACCGTGTTTAGATTAGTTAAGTGTAGGTTACTTAACCTCATCTAATTACCGTGTTTAGATTGGTTAAGTGTAGGTTACTTTACCCCATCTAATTACCGTGTTTAGATTAGTTAAGTGTAGGTTACTTAACCCCATCTAATTACCGTGTTTAGATTAGTTAAGTGTAGGTTACTTAACCCCATCTAATTACCGTGCTTAGATTAGTTAAGTGTAGGTTACTTAACCCTATCTAATTACCGTGTTTAGATTAGTTAAGTGTAGGTTACTTAACCCCATCTCCTAATTGTCTTGTTTGGTTAAGTGTCATTAAGAAATCAAGTTCGGTTCCACTTAACCTACCCATTCGTGTCATATCGGTTAAGTGTCATTAGTCAAAATCAGTTAACCTTTTCATGTAGCATTAATTAGATTAATGCACCCCAACCTCTCACATTAGACTTTGTTGTGGTTACTAGTTAAGCCGGGCGGGTCCGGGTAGATTTACACCACAACCTAGTCTAACCTCGGGTTTTAAGTGCTATATGACCAACTACCCACATTGGGTCCTATTGTTTGTAGCCACTAGTTAAGCCGGGCGGGTCCGGGTAGATTTATGCTACAAACTCAACCCAACCTCGAGTTGGCCACTTTCATGTTTGGTCTAGTGTCATATTACACTTACAACCCATACGCGTCTAGTTTCAAGTCACATGTTTACCCCACATGTCATGTCCCCATTTAGGTGTATCATGAGTGTCATATTTTCATGAAATCCCATGTCAAATTATCATGTCATAATCACGCTCGTCTATCCTACCCCAAATCGTGTTTCCAACCCAAGTAAAAGCGAGTCAACATAGTAAGGATACTATGCTACATATTGGCCTCAAAACATGATGATGCCAAAAAGGGGTTGGCCACAAATATGCATGGTATCATAAGTGGGTTTGGCCTCAAAATATGCATAGCATCATAAGGGGTTTTTGGCCACAAACATGCATAGTATCATAAGGGAATTTGGCCACAAACATGCATTGTATCATAAGGGAATTTGGCCACAAACATGCATGATAACATAAGGGGTTTGGGTTCATTTACATGCATAAGCCCCAAAGTCAAATCTTTGCCAATGTTTCACAAGTCAAATGGTTCCCAAAGGTTCATGCTAGCATTCCATAGATAAAGATTCAAACTTGCAAGATAAACTAGGCTAAGCATAACATGAGTGGCATGATTAAGTCACTAAAACTTAGCCTAAGGTCATAGATCATAGAAAAGGGGCAAAGTTAGGTTCACATAGGCTAGTATACTTATGTTTCATCGCATTTTATTCCATGTCACATTAGAACCACTGTTAGAATCTACAAGTAGCTAGAACTTACCTAGCGAGGCTTAAGGAAAGATCATGAATCATCTTGACGAAGAAAGGTGGCTCCTTTGTTGAAGAATCGTCATGAAACTTGCATAGCAATGTTGATTCACTCCCTTGATTTGATGTAGCAAGCTAGCACCTTTGATTCGGATCCGATTTGAATGCATGAGCTCTTGGAGTTGGAGATGGAGGCCATGATCAAGATAGATTTTGGCGGCACTTCGTGGAATGAGTGATTTGTGAGGGTTTAGGGTAGGCTTGGGGGTCTTTTTATAGAGATTAGGAGTAGTTTAGGCCATAGGATAAACCCTAGGATAGATCTGAGCCCTCAAAATCCGCCACAAACCTCCAAACATGTCTTGAGGAACAAGTCAGGTGCACCCAGGCCAAACTGGCCGACCACCCAGGTCGACAGGGGTGTCGACTGGGCAGTCGACACAACCTGGGGGGTGTCGACTCCCAAGTCGACTCCCCAGTCGACTTAGGGGTGGCGGGAATTTTTCCCTCCTCTTCTGCTTGGCTGAATTTGAAATCTGAATTCAAATTTGAACTTGTTTTTGAACTTGAAATTTTCTGAAAACTTTGACGGGCCATAACTTGGTCATACGGACTCCGATTTTCGAAAACTCGGACTATATTTCGCGTATTTTTTCGAGACGAACGCAATGGCATAGCCCGTTTCCCTTGATTCCGATTTTATAATTAAATTCTGCCTTGATTCTCGTCTTAGCATGTTTTAAAAATCCGGGTTGTTACATCCTCCCCAACTTAAAGGATTTCGCCCCCGAAATCTCCAAGTTAGGTAGAATGTATCCTACCATCCATCATCCATCTACTCAAAACATCATCCACAGGCAACCATGGTCCTTAAAAGACTCCTAATGCTTTATGAACACATGCAGAAAGTGTGTGTATATGTTCCTTAGCTAGTGCTAATGATCAGGCCTGAATGATCTTCCTAATGCAAAATATGTTTAGTGTCATGAATCCAACATGTATGCAAATAGTCCTAGTCATATAAGAACTATATATGTGCACAAACATTCATCCACATGCAACGTCCACATGGTAACACATTAAATTTCATCCATAAACAAGTATAAATACTCGTGCATATGAAATGTGAGTGCGTCGATCTAGTATCTAATGTGTATTCGCGCATCCACGAGCAACCATTTGCAACCATATCAATCATAACATGTTTCAAATACATGTTTACACCCATAGAGTTCTACCTAAGGTTCCCAAGATAAGATCGAGGAGATAAACAAGACAAACTCCTTACGGGGTTTGCAACAGAAACAAGACCGAGAGGATATCCACCAAGCGATAGCATGCAAGCAAGCTCTACAGGAGAACCAGGGATCAACGATATACTCTTAAAAAGAGACATGATGCGCGCGTCTAAGCCGCATTTCCTTGAGCTTAATTCCATCGTGCCTTGACCGCCTTTGACTTCATGATTTTCGTAGCTCCTTGATTCCTATTTCCAAGGTATGAGTCGGAACTCATTTCATTGTCGCCTCTCGTTCCTTTTTCACTTATTCTTTTTTTTTTAGAATACTTGGCTCAACCATAACTGCGTACTCATGGTTTCATGCAAGTTTTCCAACAATTCCCTGGTGAATCTTGGATCTCGTTTACCTACTAAGAGGTATTCCATGCAGAAGAGCTTTCCCTTGAAAACAACCGATGCCAGCCATATTGCTCAGTATACTTACTAGGGTGATTCCTACCGCCCATGCTTAAGCAGTATGAACCATCCGCCTTATTACTTGATCGGATCAGAGATTTCCGATAAATGCATCAAGAGATTCTAGGTAACTAACCATGACAGAACCCAAAAGGTTACACGAGACTTCGAGGGTATTACCAAGGCAAGTGAAGAGTTTAACTACCCTCCTTTCAAAACCGTGAATGGCATCCCTTACTGGATCACCACTTCATCCCTAGAATCCATCCATAGCTCGACAATGGAAGCATTGCTTCTAATCTCAACACTTGGCATTTACACTCTCAATTCCAAACAAGTCATGAATAAATGGACCGACTCTCCAACCAGATTTTGGGACAAAAGTGGGATCTTCTACCATGCTAGTACTAAGGTGCAAAGACTTAACTATCGAAGCAGACTTAAATGATGCGATGATCAAAACAAAGTCTGGACGGGATGATAGAAAAGAAAGGCTAAGCCTTTAACAGAAACGATACCATCCCTCTTAGGTACGCTAGGAGTGAGAGCATACAATTGCCCTCTCGCTGATCTTGTCCTTATCTTCCTTTGTGGATCAAGCCATACCAACAAGTTGCTTATCCTTACGTCCGTGTCCTTTATCCTTGCTCTTATTATCCCTTCTTATAACTTCAGCAACAGGTCTCTCGAGAACTTCCTCCATCGCACGGGAAAACACTTACGTAGCTAGACAAGGATTAGTCGTAGTTAAAACTACTGTGACTACAGATGGAGGAAAGAAAGGAAAAGAGGTTCAATCAAGGAAACAAAGGATAGTGCTAATGGCTTTTGGGGAATAGCCTTTAAAAACATTTCTTGAAAAATGCTTCTTTGTAAATGGTTTCTCAAATAGTTTTCAGAATGTTTTAAAAAAAAAAATTGCCCAGTCTGGTAACCTTCTGCTCCGATACCAAATGTAACACCCCACCTCCGCTAGGGTCACTCACAAAGGGAATGCACTAGGTTTGGTGAAGCATTATCAAGGTAAACATGCACAGAAATATTACAGAACATATATAAAATAGCGGAAGTAAAACTATAAAATAAGGTCTAAAGCCTTTTACATCAGAATACATCAAAACCTATCTTGCAATAGTAAAGAAGCATAAAACCTTTTCATAAATTATTCCCCAAAATAAAGCGGTGAAGCAGCCATAGCCAAGAGAAGACCAAGCTATACATGATGACCTTCAAGCATAAGAGGTCCGAACTAAACAACATCATTTCCTCCCTGAAAACCTGGGGAGGGGGGGGGGGGAAACGGAAGACAAAGAGGCGAAAGAAAACGGGGTCAGTCATAAAGACTGGTAAGTCCTATCTACTTCCAGTATAAAAACAGGTAAAGGTAACATGACATGCATAAACTGAAAGTAAACATAAGGATGTCAACAAGATAGATAAGCTAAACCAAGATAACTGGACGAACTACTGTAGCAAGATAAACTAAGGTATCATGATAAACTACGGTGTTAAGATAAATCATGGTATCACATCGTCAGGTTTCTATCCAGTATACTATCCCAAGGTATCTATCATGTATAACATCCTAAGGTATTTATCGTGTATATTTGCTCTGCACCTCTCGTACTAGTATCCCAACCCGCGTCATGTGTTAACTATGAATGTCCCTTGCCCAATGTCGTGTAATGGTCCATGTCAACCTAATATATAGCATATGTAGGTTTTCCCAACTCGTATGTTTCTTTCCATGTATAAGTCCAGTCCTTTGCCGTAGGCCATACGGGCTTTCCCATGTAAATCTATATCACCTCAACGTAGTACCATTTTATCCTTGAAGTTATTTTGGACTGCTACCCTTGATCTAGTTATGTTTTCTTACCATGAACTATCGCGTGTTCACTTAGGATTTATGCCACCTAGGACCACAAGGGATTATGCTACCTAATGAGCGTATTTGTAACTTGGTTTGGGTTTTAGCCACCTAGGACCACTAGGGATTATGCCACCCGTCAACCGCGCCCTTTATCCCGCGTATGTATCGTGAATCGTTTTCCATGTCTAGACGCACATGTTCCTCAATGTGCCATCCGAGTTCCGTGCCAGGGAAAATCAAGAAATACGGAACTCGGTCGGGAGCTTTAAGTCGTCTGCTGATGCAGATATCAAGGTCTGTTTTTGTATCCGTGGCTATGGTCCCACGTGACCCCTCCCTCAACTACTGAAAGGAAATCCAAGAAAAATCATGTATGAGAACCACATCCCGGCCCCACTATAGCCCCACTTCCCTATGGGTCAACCACACCCATGACTCGATAGCAAGAACATAGTCTGTTGGGGATTCTCTGCCTTTCCGTTCGTACACGATTGACTAAAGATGGTCGGTAGTCGACGACGTGCTATCCAGGGCAAAAACAAGTATCGTCGACTCCACGCTAATCCATCCCAGTCTTTAGGTCGCTCGCATAGCAACCAAGGCATACCCTTGGCTCTTCTACCGCAGACCTTAACCACTAGGAGGCCGGGTTTCATGGACCATCTGCCACCTCACAGAGGGATACCAAGAGTACCCTCATGTCCCCCGAAGCTACCGCTTCGTCACCCAGTTCGTTGGAGCCTTTATCTAAGTCAGATAATTTTCTCCTCCTCGTGTGTTTAAGCGATGACCTACCGTATCGGGTTACTCATCTATCTGTGAACTGGTCCAAATCCCTTGACTAAGAATTATTACTTAGTTTCCTAAACAAAGGTTTACCACTTAGTCTCCTTTCCCGTTATCCTTGTTAATCCCGGTTTTCCACCTAGTCCCCTGAACTAGGGTTTTGTCTAATGGGTTAAGTATTGTCATTTAAGTTCATGACTTAACCTGCCTACGAATCATGTCAAGATTTGGCTAAGTATTCAAGTCCAAGACCTAGCCCTACAAGTTGGTTAAGTATACCAAGAAGCTCATGAATTAACCCTATTCAATCATCAAGTCAATTTGGTTAAGTATTTGTTTTCTTAACCCTATCAGGTTATCGTGTTAGATTGGTTAAGCATAGGTTATCTTAACCTCATCGGATTATCGAGTCGGATTGGTTAAGTACAGGTTAACTTAACCCCATCTACTAATCGTATTATAATGGTTAAGTATATTTAAACGGTCTCGTGACTTAACCCTATCAAGCTCTCATATTAGATTGGTTAAGTATGGTTGCTTAACCCCATCAAATCATCATGTATAATTGGTTAAGTATAAGTTACTTAACCTCATTGAATTACCAAGTTTAGATTGGTTAAGGGTTTAACTTAACCCCATCGAATTACCGTGTTTAGATTAGTTAAGTGTATGTTACTTAACCTCATCTAATTACCGTGTTTAGATTAGTTAAGTGTAGGTTACTTAACCCCATCTAATTACCGTGTTTAGATTAGTTAAGTGTAGGTTACTTATCCCCATCTAATTACCGTGTTTAGATTAGTTAAGTGTAGGTTACTTAACCCCATCCAATTACCGTGTTTAGATTAGTTAAGTGTAGGTTACTTAACCCCATCTAATTACCGTGTTTAGATTAGTTAAGTGTAGGTTACTTAACCCCATCCCCTAATTGTCTTGTTTGGTTAAGTGTCATTAAGAAATCAAGTCCGGTTCCACTTAACCTACCCATTCGTGTCATATCGGTTAAGTGTCATTAGTCAAAATCACTTAACCTTTTCATGTAGCATTAATTAGATTAATGCACCCCAACCTCTCACATTAGACTTTGTTGTGGTTACTAGTTAAGCCGGGCGGGTCCGGGTAGATTTACACCACAACCTAGTCTAACCTCGGGTTTTAAGTGCTATATGACCAACTACCCACATTGGGTCCTATTGTTTGTAGCCACTAGTTAAGCCGGGCGGGACCGGGTAGATTTATGCTACAAACTCAACCCAACCTCGAGTTGGCCACTTTCATGTTTGGTCTAGTGTCATATTACACTTACAACCCATACGTGTCTAGTTTCAAGTCCCATGTTTACCCCACATGTCATGTCCCCATTTAGGTGTATCATGAGTGTCATATTTTCATGAAATCCCATGTCAAATTATCATGTCATAATCACGCTCGTCTATCCTACCCCAAATCGTGTTTCCAACCCAAGTAAAAGCGAGTCAACATAGTAAGGATACTATGCTACATATTGGCCTCAAAACATGCACGATGCCAAAAAGGGGTTGGCCACAAATATGCATGGTATCATAAGTAGGTTTGGCCTCAAAATATGGATAACATCATAAGGGTTTTTTGGCCACAAACATGCATAGTATCATAAGGGAATTTGGCCACAAACATGCATTGTATCATAAGGGAATTTGGCCACAAACATGCATGATAACATAAGGGGTTTGGGTTCATTTACATGCATAAGCCCCAAAGTCAAATCTTTGCCAATGTTTCACAAGTCAAATGGTTCCCAAAGGTTCATGCTAGCATTCCATAGATAAAGATTCAAACTTGCAAGATAAACTAGGCTAAGCATAACATGAGTGGCATGATTAAGTTGCTAAAACTTAGCCCAAGGTCATAGATAATAGAAAAGGGGCAAAGTTAGGTTCACATAGGCTAGTATACTTATGTTTCATCGCATTTTATTCCATGTCACATTAGAACCACCGTTAGAATATACAAGTAGCTAGAACTTACCTAGCGAGGCTTAGGGAAAGATCATGAATCGTCTTGACCAAGAAAGGTGGCTCCTTTGTTGAAGAATCGTCATGAAACTTGCATAGCAACGTTGATTCACTCCCATGATTTGATGTAGCAAGCTAGCACCTTTGATTCGGATCCGATTTGAATGCATGAGCCCTTGGAGTTGGAGATGGAGGCCATGATCAAGATAGATTTTGGCGGCACTTCGTGGCATGAGTGATTTGTGAGGGTTTAGGGTAGGCTTAGGGGTCTTTTTATATAGATTAAGAGTAGTTTAGGCCATAGGATAAACCCTAGGATAGATCTGAGCCCTCAAAATCCGTCACAAACCTCCGAACATGTCTTGAGGAACAAGTCAGGTGCACCCAGGCCAAACTGGCCGACCACCCAAGTCGACAGGGGTGTCGACTGGGCAGTCGACACAAACTGGGGGGTGTCGACTCCCAAGTCGACTCCCCAGTCGACTTGGGGGTGGCGGGAATTTTTCCCGCCTCTTCTGCTTGGCTGAATTTGAAATCTGAATTCAAATTTGAACTTGTTTTTGAACTTGAAATTTTCTGAAAACTTTGACGGGCCATAACTTGGTCATACGGACTCCGATTTTCGAAAACTCGGACTCGATTTCGCGTATTTTTCCGAGACGAACGCAATGGAATAGCCCGTTTCCCTTGATTCAGATTTTATAATTAAATTCTGCCTTGATTCTCGTCCTAGCATGTTGTAAAAATCCGGGTTGTTACAACCCGAAATTAGTGTTATTATCCTTGTAATTGTCCAAGATATGATGAAAAACGTGTATGTCACATTTTAATTTTTTATGCCATGTCCAATGGCTATGGAGAAGAAGATGGCTGTCATTAATGGGGATCTTGGAGCCCTAGAAGGCCGAAAATTCCAAGGGCCAAGGATCCAAATGAAGGCCAAAGCTTGGGGTATTTATAGTTGAGGTTGGCAGTGGAGTATGTGAGATTTTGGGCTCCACTGCTAGAAAATCGCATCACGCATAGACCACATACAAAAAATCGCATCACACATGGTGCTTGGGTGTGAAAAATCGCATCACAGCTAGCTAAATTCAAAAAAATCGTATCCTGGCCTTACTGAATCCTTGCCATATTGAAGCATAAAATCGCGTCCTAGTCCTTTAGAAAATTCACATTACAGGGAAATTCGCATCCCTCCTGGGGGATGAGAATTTCGCATCACGAGGGATGCAAAATTCTCATACCGGAGGGATGCGGGTTCAAGCGTTCGGATGCGAAAATTCACATCCAAGGGATGCGAATATTCGCATCAGAAGGATGTGAAACTCGCATCCGAGGCATGCGAATTTTCGTATCCTTGAGGGATGCAAACTATGATGATTGATTCGAAGTGGGGGATGCGACTTTTTGTAGGATGCGATACAGAGCAGATGTGAGGCAATGCGACATGATGCGACAGAGCGTGATGCGAGGCGAAGCAAATGCGAGGCGATGTTGGTGATGCGGCTAAAGGCGATGCGACATGATGTGACGGAGCGTGATGCTAGGAAAATCCCTGGATGCGAGATGAAGGGATGCGAGCTTCCGGCTTTGAGGAAAATCGAATGAATCGGGCGGTGCCCACATTTTCGACCTAACTGGCTAAGTTGATCGCCACCGGGACTGTGGGGTCCCGGACCGCCACTAGGACTGTGGGATCCCAGACCGTCACCGGCGCTACACCTAGACCTGCTGACGGCTTGCCTTCTACAAGAATTTTAATGTAGACCATCGTGACAGACGTTCTCAGGCCCAAACAAAGGTCATCTGATAGGAGTTTCAGGCCTTCTCATGCTTGCGACGCAACTTTAACGAAATCGCTTTATGTTTTCTGACAACGTTCTTGACACTTGGGCACGTTGCTAACCAGGAACTTGACGTGTGACAACTTTGACAAAAAACCGTGTCAACACATAGGGAAAGAGTCATTTCTCTTGGATTTTCCACTCCCTTTTCAAATCCATTCTCTTCATGTGTTTCGTCCTTATCTTACTTTCCCTTCTTTTCGTCCTAGCCTCTTACACCCTCCATTACTGCAGCTTCTATCATCTTTTTATTTTCGTTTCTCCCTACTCAATTTTTTTTAACTATTTTCCATGCTTTCATGCATGCTTTTTTCGTTGTAATTCCATCACACCATATTCAAAAACATTAATTTGATTTAGTTCATAATAAAAGGAATATAAATAGTGATACATAAAGATGAATCTAACTATTTCTTAAATTTTGTTAAAGTGCGAATTGTATGCTTAAGTTTTTTTTTCTATGAAGGTGAAGTATGAAATTATTGTATAGCTAAAAATGATGGGCTTGACATTAAGGGTCCGTTTGATTTTGAACAGAAAGGGGTACTCGGAAGGGTTATTTAGAAGGGGTATTTGAAGGGGAATTGTTACGAATGGGGAATGTATTTTTTTACGAAAGGGGCAAATTGGAAGGTGCAGATTGTTTATTTTTAATGTTTTTTATTTATTATTTTAATTGTTTTTGTAGTTATTATTTTCATTGTTTGTGTTTGTGTGTTTATTATCGAATAGAATAGCAGAATGCAGAATACAAATATTGTTCAAACGCAGAATTTGAATTTAATCATTCAAACACCATTATAATGCGGAATACCATTCCATTAAAAACACCAACAAATACATAAAAAATCTACAACTATCCAGTCCTCAGCTTATGAACATAATAATGAATACAATGCCTAAGCTGTGTTGATTGTCAAGCAGAAAATACAAAGGGTTAGGACCCCTTATATTGTCTAATGCTAGTAGAATAACCGCGAGCTCCCACTAAAGAGATGAGAATCGACAGTTCCAGAAATTTCGTGGCGTCCGACGTATGTCCAACGCGAAAGCTAACTTTTCAACCGTTTGACTCGAAGGAGCTCAAAAACTATTGATAGTTGTGAATGATTATTTAATATATAAACAATACAATGTAAGCTATTTTAAGTAGAATTGGATAGTTTTACCATATTACCACGTACCAGTCATTATCAACCGCTACCAACGAAAGTGGTACCGAACAATCGATAACCAAATTTGATTGATATGGTATGCCCAGTAGATATCTTTGATCGAGGACGAGGAGGTCTTGCAGGCACACTGGAATTTGAAGAGAGCTTTAATGAGTGGCATACGATTGAGAATTTCATTTACTATTTCCAAGGGAAGGTATAGTTTGTTTGCTGATTCCCTTTTCTTGAAGGAAGGTAAAGCTCACCGTGGTTTGCTTTATTTTGAGGCGGTAGTTGGGTTGGGGCCGTTGTGCAGAGGTAGAGACGAGCCTTCCACTCAATGTTTGCTACGAAACAAAATGATTTTAAGCGTCCAAATTATTAACCTGGTCAGTGATTAACTGACCGTTTTGATTCGATTAGGAAGAAACTTAAGAGGCCAATTATGAGCTAAGTGGATAAATCATAGCTTGAAAACGATACACATAACGTACCCAATACAACTATGTGGAGGTCATTGAACACGTTTTTTGCATAATTTTTCAAATTACAATCCATATTTCATTTGAACTATTGTGATGTTCATGTTTGCCATGAAAAGAAGTATATGAATAAGTGTTGGTAGAATGATGACACAATCTCCTCCTATGGAGAATTTCTTAATATTTTTTCATAATTGTTCAGCATACGAAATCATTTTTATTTTTATTTTTTTAATAAAAGTATATAACAAAAGGAGAATCAAATCGTTATCTGACGGCTCACAAAAACAGATTACGTAGGAATGACTACATAAGCTATGCACACACAAAAACAAAGCAGAATAAAAAGAAAAAAACAGGTGGCGAATACAAATAAATAACATAAACAATATAATGTAAACTATCTTAAGCGATGTCGGGCTAAAATTATCTCCAAACCAATTATCATATTGTCCCACATCATCCGATTATTTGATATTTTGGTATATAAATGAAAACTTATTGGTTAGACCTTCATGGTATATTTCTATGTTAGGTAAAGAATCAATCACAAGCTCTTGGGTATGCCTTTAGACCAATGGAGACTTACATGTAAGTCCCGGTGCTGGTGATATGATTGTTTAGTTAACATAAAATGTTTTTTTAAAGATCTAGCTGGTAGTAAGTTGATATTTATACACTACAATGCCATTAATTTTAATAAGGCGTATAAGCATATTTTTATTGACTAGAGACCATGCAATTAGTGGTATATTTTGAAAATGTACTCAAAATGTACAACTAAAAAAATGGAGTGGATTTCCAGAAACAAGGCTACCAAACAGTCACGATGAACTTCTTTCCTTTGATGAACACAATGCTTGATTTAAGAATCTTGTTTCTTGATTAGAACACGTCATTCTTCTTGTGTAGTTGTAAACTATGATAGAGAATTTTTAGAATCATATCAAAAATCCATATTCAAACATTTGCCGTCAAATATTGAGTGAAAAATCCACTTTCGAACTAATATATTTCATTGTTCAAAATCATGCACTCGAATTTAGATCAGAATCAGCTATGCGAATAAATGTCATACATACATTTACACATTTATTCCAATTGGTTCATTAATATGCCAGTTTATTTATTCTCATTTATTCACATACTTAGCATTATTTCCATTTATACTAAATTATTCTCAAATTGATTTCTTTCAATTCTTTACATATAAGTTCACAAAATGCATATGAATTCATTCACCTTATAAATTAATGCCCACGTTAAATCTTATTTTAATAATATTTCAATCCAACTTAATTTATTTATGGATTAACCAAACATATCACTTAAGGACTTAAATATTACACAAATGACATTAATAATTTAATTCATAACTCAAGTTCAACACCTATCAAAAATCACAACTTTGTACACTAGTTCTTCCATGCTTGGGCCTTTCAGACATTTCCGATCTTATGTATTTTATTTTACCATTCTTAATGATTAAAAACAATTTTTTTTTACGAACTATGAAAATATGGCTGTTTTGAAAACTTGATTTAGACATATCATAAAATCAACAATAAAAAAATCTATGCTTTTCACTTTCAATTGAAAACTATTTTCAAATAGGTCTGAAAGATTATGTTTCAAAAAAATTCGACTAACACCTAATCCTATATGTCAATTTAATTTTTTAAGTTGGAAATTACAAACCGATGCAACGCGACGATCTCGTTTTAGTATTGAAATATCGACGGAAACAATTGTAAAAGAAAAATTATATGAAGCACTTCTTTGTTTTTTGGTATGAAAAAATGTAATAATTTTTTGTATATCAATATAAAACTTTTTATAGATGGTTGTTGCTATTTATTCTGCGTCCCTTCTCAAAAATAGTCATGTATTCACCCCAGGATAGATTTTATGCTGCGATAATGTATTAACATATAATAGTGTTGTTTGTTGTTACAGATAACAGATAATTAACATACAAATCTCAATACACAAAATTGATTTACAATATAAATACAGTGGTTCATCACAATCTATTAACCAATGCCAAGGCACTGTTGCAGTACAAGACACTGCAATATGGCTTGTTTTCCGCATATGACAGACATATAAAATGAATAAATGAATTACTATATACAAGGAAGGTATGACAGGATAAACAAGATATACAGAACAAAATATATTGCACTTCACGAGTATTTTTCTCTGCACCAGTACTAGTATAACGAGAACAAGATGATCCCCACTAGAACTAAATGGTAGACTTAGGTGTACTTCTAGTAACAGGTTTCACCCCAGCAAGAATAATAGATAGCCCCACATGAATAACATGTATTACACCCAACAAGAATAACATGCTCCCCAATAAGCAAGATTAGATGTACCCTAGTCACTACCCCAATCGATCGGCTCCCTACTCTGTAGATACCCGTGCTAGCCCCACAGCAGGATGTATCACTTCCTAAAATGGAAACCCTGTTATTTCCAAGATGCACAGTTATATCTACTGATGTCACAACGTCTTATTTTCTCGAGCAAGCTGACCCATGCACGCACATGAACCCGATGGAGCATGCCATCAACACCCTTCACCCAAGTGACCTCTTAAAATCAGCTCAGTAAGCGTGCCCCGACCCCGACCTAGTTCGCAGTACTCATTTGATATTTAGCTCCTATGATTCTTAGTAGTTCACCCCTTTCCCTATCCGGCCTGTCCTCCTTTTTAAAGTATGTGGAGATCTCACCATTCTTTCCAGAACATTGTGGAAGATTCCTGGATCTCCCCTATGAATGGTCCTCTTTGTATGGTTTTTCTCACAAGCTGAAGCGTCTTAAGACTTTTCTTAATGCGTGAAATCTACAAGTTTTCGAGAATATCTTCGACCGCGTTAAAGCAGCTAAAGAAACTCTTGTTCTAGCATAAGCGTCTTTCGATGAGGAACCCACTGTTGCCAACTAGGAGGCCTGGGCATTGGCCTAGCTTGCCTTCTTGTCTGAACTTCGTATTAAACAAGACCATCTTCACCGAAAAGCGAGGATCAAATGGGTTGTTGAAGGAGATGCGAACTCTAGATTTTTTCACACGACTATTCGTAAGAAGTACAGTCTTTTCACCATTCATCAGATCCATCGCCCTGATTTATCATTGTCTTCTAAACCGGATAAAGTCGAAGGTACTATCATGGCCCACTTCCAGTCCTTCCTTAGCTCTCTCTCGGTCTCGGTTTCTAACTTGTCCCATCTTGTTTTCATTCCTAGACTGATCCTCCCGTCAGATAGCTCTAACCTTGCGGCACCCCCTTCCTTGGAAGAAATACGTGCTTGTGTGTTTGGTCTTAGCAAGTACAGTGCGATTGAGCTGGATGGTTTCAACAGGGTTTTTTACAGGAGTGTGTGGCCTGTTATTCAAGTGGACTTTTGTCTCGCCATTCAGTCCTCCTTCTCTGGTGGAGATCTACCAGCGGGGTGGACATCCACCTACTTGGTCCTCATCCCAAAATGCTACCATCATAGCTCTTATGCGGCTTTCCGGCCGATCAGCTTGTGTAACTTCTCTAACAAGGTCATTTCTAAGGTTGTAACCTATAGGCTAGCACTGTTTCTCGAGCATCTTATATCTTCTTCGCAGGATGGGTTTGTAAAAGGATGTTTGATCACTGATAATGTCATTTTAGCTCAGGAGCTGATTTCTCAAATCGATAAGAAGGTACAAGGCTCTAATGTGGTCGTGAAGCTAGATATGGCTGAGGCTTGCGACCACATGCCGTGGTTCATCATTAAGGTTCCGAGGGCTTTCGGATTCCCGAAACCCATTATCGATGTTGTTTGGAGACTTATCTCCAATTGTTCGTTTTCCATTCTCATCAACGGATCAACCACTAGTTTATTAGGTCCGGGAGAGGTCTTCTCCATGCAGACCCCCTCTCCCCATCTCTATTTGTCCTTGCGATCGAGGCTTTCGTTCGAGATTTGCAGTCTCTAACGATAGCAGGGCAGATTCATAGGTTCGACATCCCTAAGCGTTGTCCTCTAATCCCTTCCTTGTCTTTCGCTTACAACATCATCATTTCTACTAATGGTAGTCATCGGTCTGTTGATGGCCTGTTGGGTCTTATTCGGCAATATAAGAGATGCTCAGGGCAACTCGTTAACTCATCTAAAAGCTGCTCCGTGCCCGCGAAAGACTTATCTACGGCTAGATCTTCCTGGATCAAGACATCTACAGGTTTCATGGCGGCCTCGCTTCTGCTTGCTTACCTCATTAAATCAAGGAAGGAAACTCAAAGCCATCTTCAATTCCCTAACTGACAAGTCAGGGGTGAGAACATTCGGTGGAATGCGGGCCTGCTCTCTCAGGCTGACATACTGGTTCTCATTAAGTCAGTCCTTGACTCTATGATATGTTATATCTTTGCTGCTATGGCTTCCACTGCTTTCTTCTTTTTCTCTTACCATTCCTTGGCTTCTTCCTTTTTCTAGGGAACCAAGGACAATGCTTCTCGCCACCACTGGATTACTTAGAACTCCATTTGTCGTCCCAAAAGTGACGGAGGCCTGGGCCTCCGTAACCTTGAGGATATTTGTTCAGCCTCTGCTTGCAAGCTTTGGGCGAGGTTCGGAGCAAGCAACTCCCTCCTGGCGACGTTCCTCCATGCCAAGTACCGTAAGATGGCTGGTACGAGTTACACTGGTGTCCCATCCTATGCTAGTGAGTGGAAACAGATGCAATCCATGAAGGCTTTAACGGATGCACATGGGATTGGTACCATTTGGGACGACTGTCACTTCTCACTTATGGTGGCTTGCAATTCAGTGCGGACTCCTGGTCCACATCTCCATCTTTTCTCTTTCGTTTGAAATGTCCGTATTTCCCCGAAGGTTTCTCTGTTTATGTGGAAAATCTTGTATAATGGTTTACCAATAGATGATAACCTTTAGAGAATCTTCCGAGAATCAACATCCTTTTTGTGTCCAGGGGCAGGTGCTGTAGTTCTGGATGCACCAATTCCTCTTTTTATTTGTTATTCTCGAAGTCTTGTTCCTGGGATGACTGGAATTACTTCGGGAATTAGATGGGTTGTCGAGGTAATGCCACCTCGATTGAAGATTCACTGAGATTCTAGTGGTCCGGCATCCCAGGTAAATCTTTTCGATCGATCCTTCTTCGTCTTATTCCATGTCTAGTATGCTGGCACATCTGGCGCTCGCGGAATAAGGAAGTATTTAACGAAGTGGCTTCAAACCCTCTTACCATTATTAGTAAAATTAGGAACGATGTGTTCCTAGGGTTTCGTGGTAGGCCTTTCAGGGGCATCTTTGGATCCCACTCAAGGAGGTTGGCTGTTACCTTTGATGTTCATTGGTGGTGGCCACTCACGAGCTGGTATTGGTTGATTTCTTGCTTATGTGTTTTATGTGTACTATTGATTTTATATTTATCTCAACTACGCCTCCCCCAATCGATCTTATGCCGTTTGCTGGTTGTGCAGATCCTAGTTTTTAAGTTGTTGGATTTGGTTTGCTTGGAGCTGGATGGTGCTTTCATTTCTTCATCCAAGGGGAGGGGGATTACCGGAGTAGGTACAACTAGAGCTTTTGTCGGATCAGGAGTTTTGATGATTTCTCAGGCTTCGCTAGCCACATCGTATTTGAGTGAGTATGCGGAGCAGGAGGTTTAGGAGGTTCAGGGTCATCAGTTTGGTTTTCCCAGCCTTAGCCAGTTGCATAACTTAGAGGGCTTGTCTGTTGTTATAGCTCCATCACGATTTATGTGGATCCAGGGGTTTCCAACGTCTCTATTCGCTAAGTGGCCATCTACTAGGGCTTCCTCTGCTTTGACTGATGTGTTGCTTGCGCAAGGCTGTAGTCCGTATTTTTGTTTTATATGTATTTTGTTATGTTTCTCTTATTTGTGTGTGTGCATGGTTTTCTGCATTCTATGGAAACAGTTTTTGTGAGCCGTTGGAGAATAGATGGATTCTCCTTTTTGTTACAATATATATTTTTCTGTTAAAAAAAAGAGGATGATGAGTATATAGCTCGTAAACGTTCAACATGGAAAGCTGAAAAAATTACAAATTTACATCACATACGACTTGAAGTGTGCAATAGCGCTACAGATTTGCAACTTTCAGAACTAAACAATTGTTTTACGGAGCAAAATAGTGAGTTGCTTTTGTGTATGGGAAGTCTTAGTCCAATCGATTCATATTCCGCTTTCAACATTGCAAAGTTGCTTAATTTTGCTCGATCTTATCCGAAAGATTTTTTTATGTATGGCAATGTAGTACTTGAGAATCAACTTGAAACTTATATTATGGATATGCGTTTGGATGATGAGTTTTTGGCGACTAAAGGCATAGCTACTCTAGCAAAGAAAATGGTTGAAAGAAAAAGACATATAATTTACCCATTTATGTACAAATTCATTATTCTGGTATTAACTTTACCAGTGGCAACTACAACTGTTGAAAGAGCTTTCTTTGCTATGAAAATTGTCAAGAATCGATTGTGCAGTCATATGGAAGACATTTAGCTTAATGCTTGTTTGGTTACATATATAGAGAAGGATATTTTCAAAGAAATTGACAATGTAGCCATTATGCAAAGATTTCAATCTATGAAATCTCGACAGGAACAATTGTAAATTAAAAATTATATGAAGTAACTTTTTTGTTTTTTGGTATGAAAAAATGTATAACAAATTTTTGTATATCAATATATAACTTTTTATAGATGGTTGTTGTTATTTATTTTGCGTCCCTTCTCAAATATAGTCATGTATTCGCCCCTGGATGCACTTTATGCTGCTATAATGTATTAACATATAATTGTGTTGTTTGTTGTTACAGATAACAGATAATTAATAGTGGTTCATCACAATCTATTAGGGCCGGCAATTAGAACCGAGAACCGAAAACCCGAACCGACCCGAAAAGACCTGAACCCGAACCAAACCTAATGGGTCTCGGGTCCGGTCTAGATGATGAAAAATACTATCAAGACCCAAACAAACCAGACCCCATATACGCGACACAAAAAACCCGACCAAAAAACATTGAAATATATGTATTTTTAGTGTTATTGTTCAATCGGACCCGAACCAACCCGATCCGACCTGAGCTTCAACCCGACCCGAACCGAAACTCGGGTCGGGTTGGGTCCAAAATTTTGAAATGTATAGTTTGGACCCAACAAAACCCGATACCCCTAGAACCGAGACCCATCGGGCCCGGTCCGGGTCCATCGGGTTGGGTCTAATTGTCACCCCTACAATCTATTAACCAATGCCAAGGCACTGTTGTAATACAAGACACTGCAATATGGTTTGTTTTCCACATATATACTTAAAACATTATGCTGCTCTTATATCATATGCTAAATTTTGTCCCTGCAAGTGTTCGAATCCAGGAGTTTTGCAGTTGGCCAAGTTTGACAATTAACATGATCACTATTTCAAATGCGTATAACTTCATAACTTCATATTTGTAAGCATGCAGACGGATTTATGATGTGCATTGGCTAGCTACTTATAAGCATTTTGCCACCACAACTAAAAAAAACCTGCACCAGATTAAAATATCTTACCCATAAGCCACAAGGGTTTGAAAACATTTTCAGTTTTCGTAAAATCTAATAGCTGAAGACTGAAGGAAATGATTATCCAATATCCTTCTATATTTCTTTTATAAGTTTGAGATAAATGAGATGCATTCAACAACCAAAAGAAAGGCATGGAAACTGAGAAAAGTTTTGAGTAAAATAACACTAATACTAGCATAGAATACGGATTGGACTGTGCTAGAAAATAGACAATACTCTCACTTGAATGCTTTCAAACGATCGGACGCTGATCTCCGCAGGTTTGCAAGGTTCAGAGAATCCTCTACAATGATAGTTTCAAAAAGCAAAAAAGGAAAATGATGCAAACAATTGCGTCATCTTCATCTTCTTCAACGAAAGATCGGAGCCTCCTCTTCGTTTCATCTTCTGGACTTTGCATTGGGCGAAACAGTTCATCTATGTCTATCCCCTCACCATAGTCCACCTCCAATTGCACTATGCGTTTTTTTTCACTTGCTACCTTGAATCGGGTATTTAATCTTTTTATCTTCTCTCTAATACGTCTGCGAGAGATATCTTCGATCGAGGACGACCAGGACTTACATGCATACTGGAATTTGACAAGAGCTTTGAGCGGCAAACGATTAAGAATCTCATTTACCATTTCTAAGGGAAGATAGATTTTGTTTGAGTGTTCCATTTATTTTTCTCTCAAAAAAGCAGAGTGGCGGCGATATAGAGGTTCCAAGTAGGGATGGCAATGGGGCGGGGCAGACGCGGGTATTACCACCCCATCACTCGCCCCGTTAGCTGATTTTTTGCCCCGTGCCCGTCCCATACCTACACGGGTACCCAATATACGGGTTTTAAACAAGTTGCGGGTACTGACGGGTATTCGTGGGTATCCGTTATACTTATTTAATTTATTTTTTAGCCATCTATTGAAATTATATAAAAGCACATTTGGTTAAAAAAAAAAACAAATTAGACCAATATTTAAATGCTAACCTCAAAATACCAATACATGTTTAAACCAACGTCCAGAAAAGAAGAGACAAAAACAAAAGTATCCATCAAAATGTCAACATCCAATTATAAATTGTTGAGTAAAGGCATGCAAATAAATACCGAATAGCCAACAACAATGTTTTTTGTATTGACCGTTGATAATAAATCACATTCAGTATGGGAATGGGTACCCACAGACATGGATATCTTACTATTCGTACCCGCCCCATTAATTAATGGATATTAAAAATACCCGTTTATTTTATCCACGAATACTTATTTAATTATCCATTTCATATCCACGGTGAATTTTACCCATGGATAACCGTGGGTACGGATTTTTTTGCCATCCCTAGTGACAAGGGCTTCCCATGGTTTGCTTTCATATTTATATTGAGGCGATAATTGGATTGGGCAGAGATAGGGATGGGCCTTCCACTGATCTTTTGCTATGAAACAAAATGAATTTAAGCTTCTAAATTATTGACTTGGTCATCAATAAAAATATGCCATACTTGCCTGCATAAGGTTAAAGTTGTTTTCAGTAGCATTTATGTGCATTTTCCAAAACCAAAAATTACAACAACAAAAAAAAAGCTTTTACCATTGCATAGGATCCTAATATTTTGATGATTGATTCTAAAGCAAATAGTTAATTTTATTTGACTACCATGATATTTTACTGTTCATTGATTTATTTCATTTGACAATTCGAGTAAGCAATTGAGGTTGCATGTTTGAATATCGGTATTTTATAAAATTATCTTTATTAATTTTGATATAGAAACAAAAACTTTCGGTTCGATCGTGAAGTTCAAACAATACGGTTATATACATGAGCTTTGTGGTACGAGCTTCGCACGTAATGGTGACATGTGCTTCGCTCTTGGATTATTTTTATATAGATCGTACGCTTTTAGCACATTCAAGAGACTATAATTTGTAGAAATGCTAAACCATATTTTTGTATTGAAATCATTTTTTTATTAGTTTGTATTTTATTTTTATGTCACAACATTGTTAATTTAGTTTGAATTTTATTTATATAATTAATTAACAATTTGTATGATAAATCCTATTTCTCAGTAATATTGCGATTTGATAGTATTAATGAATTCATAGAAGCTTTATTTGTTAGATTTTAATTTTAAATGATATTAATATTTATAAATGTAGATTTTGAAATTGTAAAAGAAATTAAATTGTTAGATCTTATTTTCTTCCGTTGAAATTGTGTCGTTAGTTTAAATTTTATTTTAAAGTTTGCAACATCTTTTTCCATGAGTTTGAATTTTATTTGCATAATTAATTAATAATTTATATGGTATATTAAGATTTAATAGCATTTTTAGATGAACGCTTTGAATTAGTTTTAAAAAATTATTTATTAGATCCTGATTTTTGGTGATACTAAGATTTGAAATTATTTGTAGATGGACATTTTGAATTTATGAATAAAATCTGATAGGTATATCCTATTTTCAAGTAATATTAGGGTTTGGTATTAAGGGCATTTTGAATAGTGTACAGTAACATCAATAAAATGTAACACTAAAGGTGTTAACCGACTTTTTGGTCTGGTTCCCAAAAGTCTAAAAGTCACACTCGACTCAACGCATCGCGTGGAACTAAAGCCAAAAGTGACGCTTAGGAGCGAATGAAACGGGATGAAGAGGGATCGCGCCAACAGAGGCCTCGCGACATCCCCAAACACTTATTCATGCAACCTTTGCGTGCCTCATAAAGCGAATTTCGCAACCCCATAAGTGCAAATTTCACACCTATATAGGGCGCGAATTTTGCACCCACAAGGTGCGGAATTTTGAATTCAAGAGGTGCGGAATTTCGCACCCGCGACGTGCGGGATTTCGCACCCGCGACGTGCGGGATTTCGCACCCCGGACCCAGGTGCGAATTTTCAGCGTGCGCAGGCTCCAGGTGCAAAATTCTGTCATGTGAAGGCTTTAGGGGCAAATTTCTGCGTGTGGTCCCCTATTTCTACCTACTCCCACCTACTTCTACCTAACCTTTCCTATAAATACCTCATGACTTCACACTTGAAAGGGGTTGGAATTTGAGACCTTGGGACTTCTGGAGAGCTCTATTAATGACATCTTCGATTTGAGGAAGAAGGACAAAAGTGTCCTTTTCTTAATATATTTAATATATGATAATTATGACATCATATATGAGAGCGATGACATCATGCATTAGAGATGACATCATATAGCTTAGAGATGGCATCATCTAGCTTTGAAATAAATGTAATGAGATGTCATGAGAGGGTCTCAACCTTGTATACTTTTGTGATCAATAATATTCCAACAACGCTTCAAAGTGGACGTGGGCCCCTCACGAGGCTGAACACTATAAATCTCTTGTGTCACTTACTACTTTTCTACTCTTGTCTGTGCGACCAAATTAACTATTCCTAATAACTGGAATCTTTGTTGTTTGCGACATTTTTTGCCGTGAACATTTGATGCTTTCACTGGGAAAACTCGTATTTTGCGCCTTTGTCGCACGTTGTCATCTCGACCCCCGACGGGTTTGAGGTTCCTTGCTAAACATGCCATCGAGTCCGCTTACGATGGCAAAGCGACCAAAGAATGCAATGGTAGGCTCTTTAGCCGCAGCCGAGGTCGGCATGTCCCAACAACCTCATCCGGCGGACGTCCCAGCCATTAATGCAAAAGTCGCTCCTAGTGTAGACCCCGAAGTGCCTACAACACAAGCTCAAATCCGCATTCTTAATGAGAAATATGAGAACACATCGGTCGAGCTTAATCAAGCATTAAGGAATAACATATACCTTATGCGACAACTTCAAGAAAGTCAGTGCATCGTCGCTCGACTTCAACTAACTCGGGACAATGGTCGACCCCAACCAACCATATCGGAAACTTCCTCTTCCGAGTCGAGGGGCTCGCATCAAAGGAGGAGGTTTAGCCTCATCAACAATGTCAACTCCCGCTCCAATGCCCTCGACAACGGTAATGGCAATGGTTACGCCAACGGCAACGGCGACAGAACTACAGTCATATATAGCGAGGGGCACAGTACCGAGACTTCTCTTGCTTGATCATCAATGATGGACCAGGTCCTACAAACCAATCTCTTCCTCGACACAACCCGACGTTGGGTAATCAGGCTGATGGGTCCGTTATTCCTATGGCTCGCGTCCCTCTAGAACAGGGATCGCATCACCCTGCTCTGCCTCACCGTCCACACAAAGACCTAATCATACATGTCGAGGACATGGAGGAAGAAGATCCGGACGTCCATCATAGAAGACGCACTCGCAACAGAACTCCAGAACCTCGCCAAAACCCATGTGTCCCAAAGGCGGGTCCTCATCCGATTTACCTACCCGACATGGTTCGAAGAATCATGTGGGAAATGCGAGAAAATGTGCACGATTCATGGGAAGCGCCCATTAGGCGTAACCCCTTCACAAGAAAGGTAAACGAAGCTGAATGTCCACGACGTTTCAGCATGCCGCAAATGCCGCTCTACGAAAACACCACAGACCCCTGTGCCTTCATAGATTGATATGAATGGTAAATGGACTCGAGCCGGGTAACGATCCGGCCAAATGAAAGTGTTTCACAGTCTTTTTATCAGGAACTACTTTGTTATGGTTCTCTCGCATCCCACTTAATTCCATTAACAACTTCGGCCAGTTAGCGACGTAGTTGATCAAGCAATTCAGAATGCATATACGAACTCCAAAGAATGCCCTCACCTTCTCCAACTTGTACCAAGGGCCAGCCGAGTCGCTAAAAAGCTACCTTTCCAGGTTCAATATCGCCCTTGCCGAGGTCGAGGATCCAGATTCTCACACCATACTCTTTCAATTAACCAAAGGTGTCCTTTCTACTTCCGAATTCAGGGCGTGGATTGATCGGAAGCAGGCAAAAATCCATGACGCCCTCTATGAGGAGGCAAATCAACACTTATGCCAATAAGATGCAAGACGCAACCGACTCTTAGCCACCAGTCACGCCAATGGCTCTCAAGCAAGCGCTGCATAACTATCTCAGAAGAAAACAAGCAGAAAATCCCTTTGATCAGAACACAGGGGCATGTCCTAACAGGCAAAGACCGAACAATGGTAGGCAAGATGGCCGGAGCAACGATCAGGCCCCAGCCGAGCCAAGGAAGCCCGACCCCTACCGAGCCTTCGAGACATACACCCCGCTAAACGAGGATCTAGAAACAATTTACTTAGAGACATGCAACAGTTTGCCATACAAGAAGCCGTGCACCAGGGAATCAACCGACCTTCGGAAAAATACTGGGAGGTACAGTCGATTCCATGAAATGTATGGCCACAATACAATTGAGTGTCGCCAGGAAGCAATCGAGAAGCTTATCCGCGAAATGCGACTTGAGCAATTTGTCCAAGAGCCTTTTCCCTAGAAGCCAATCCAAAGCCTGGGCACCAGCACCTCAAGCAGCTGCCAAGGAATCTCCTGGTCCATCTAACCCAAGGCGTGGGATCGTAATCAACACCATATGTGGCGGATCTTATCCCACACATGACAACTTCCGAAAAATGCAAGAGTATGTATGTTCAATAAAGTATTCTACTTATGAAATTTGCTCCTCACTCAACGAATCCATCCCAGCCATGCTCCAAAAGAAAGTGGGGGATGACATCTTTTTCCGTGAAAGAGATTATACTGGGATGAAGATCCCAACCACCGATCCACTAGTTATCACAGCTCAGATCGGTGCCGCTTCTATCTGAAAAGTGTTAATCGATTTCGGAAGCTCAGTCAACATCATTTTCAAGGCTGCTTACGACGAAATGAGGTTAGAAACAAATGACTTAAAGCCATGCCACGCCACGATCCACGACTTCATTGAAGCTTCTAGTTCCCTAGTGGGAATGATCGATCTACCTGTGGAGCTAGGCGAGGGGATCAGAGTCGGGTGTGAATCCTCATTTTCGTGGTTATAGACATTGATTCCCCCTACAATGCTTCTCTCGGACGCCCTTTTCTCATGGAGTTTTGGGTCTGCATGTCGCCATGGTCTCTCCTAATGAAATTTCTGGTAGAAAATGGGATTGGAATGGTCAGAGGCGACCAGTTAAGCGCCAGAGAATGTTATATGCAATAGAATAGAAGAACGCGCACAATATGTACATGGGAAAAGCAGTGCCCACACCTTTTTGTGACAAGACTATTTCGGCATTGCAATCAACGCCATCTGGGACTTGGATCAGGCGCCACTGCCGCCTTTCCGAAGACCTTGACTCACGGAAGGACGAAGAGCCTGAGTACGAGAGGGCTACCCTGGTCGAATCTACAGTGGATATTCCCATTAGTCCCGATGATCTATCAAGGGTGCTGTAGATAGGATCGCAACTCCATCCCGCAATCAAAGAAGATCTTGTGGATTTCTTGAAGGCTAACCTAGACGTGTTTACGTGGACTCATTCCGATATGACAGGCATTGACCCTGTGATCGCTTGCGATTGTCTAAGCATCGATCCTACAACAATTCCAGTCAAGCAGAAGCGTCGCTTCTTGAGATCCGAGAGGTCCAAAGCACTTGAGGAAGAGGTAGAATGTCTCCTCAACAACAATTTCATTCATGAAGCCGATTACCCTGAGTGGATCTTCAACCCAGTTCCGGTCAAGAAGGCCAATGGTAAATGACGAACGAGTGTTGACTTCTCTGACTTAAACAAGGCATGTCCTAAGGACAGCTTCCCACTCCCAAAGATCTAACGACTTGTTGACTCAATCGCTGGATACCAGCTACTATCTTTCATGGACGCCTATTCAGGCTACAATCAAATTCCGATGAACCTTCATGACTAGGATCACATCTCTTTCAAAATAGACCTCGGACTTTACTACTACCGCGTCATCCCCTTCGGCCTTAAGAATGCTGGCACTAATTATCAGCGAATGTTTAATCGACTCTTTAAAAACCAAATCCGGAAGTTCATGGAGGCGTACGTGGATGACATGTTGGTAAAAACTTAAGTATCAAGCGGTCACTTCCACGACCTCTCTAAAATGTTCGATGTCCTTCGCCGGCACGACATGAAACTCAACCCCTTGAAATGATCCTTCAGAGTCGCTTCAGGAAAATTCTTGGGTTTCATCGTCAACTCCCGGGGAATCGAAGCTACTCCAGAAAAAATCCAAGCTATTCGGGACATCCAAATCCCCAAGAACACCTAGGATGTCCAAAGATTAAAAGGAAAGGTTGCTGCTTTAAGTTGGTTCATATCCAAGGCTATCAACAAGTGCATTCCTTTCTTCGATTTACTTCTAAAAGGGAATCGCAATTTCGAGTGGACCCCAGAATGCATTTCCATATTCGAATAACTTCTGGATCACTTAGAGCGACCATCTATCCTATCTAAGCTAGTTGACCATGAGGACTTATACATTATTTAGCTGTTTCTACGTAGGCAATCAGCTCGGCGTTAATCTGCCTCGAGGACCGTATCCAACGGCTCGTCTACTACATAAGCAAACGATTGATAGGGGCAGAGAAGAAATACCCAAAGCTGGAGTAGCTGGCATTCTGCTTGCTCATTTCCTCTTGGAAACTTCGACCATACTTCCAGTCTCATCCTATGAAGGTTTTCACCAATCATCCACTTATGACCGGTCCTGCAGCGACCTGAAGCTTCGGGATGGCTACTGAAGTGGAGCATGGAGCTGAGCCAGTTTGAGATAACATTCGTTTCCCGCCGAGCCATCCTTGGTCAAGCTCTCGCTAACTTCATAGTAGAGTTCACAACCCCCGAAGAGACTCCGGTAGAGAATACGGAAGCTCTCGGTATTCAATGGAAACTGTTCATGGATGGGTCCTCCAACAACAAATGCTCTAGGGTCGGAGTCGTGTTCATTACCCCCGAAGAACGCCTGATATGGTGCGCGCTACAAATAAATTTTGCTGCTACCAACAACGATGCAGAATATGAGGCCTTGATTGCCGGACAGAATCGCGATCGAGCTCAAACTAAAGACAATCCAAATCTTCTCTGACTCACAACTCATCGTGCGTCAAGTACAAGGGGAATATCAAGCTAAGGTGAAACGACTCGCCCTGTACTTAACCAAGGTTCTGGAATTACTCACTTACCTCGATCACTTCGTCATCACTCACATACCCCAGGAGCGGAATGAAAAAGCAGATTCGCTAGCCAAACTAGCAAGCTCCAAGGATCCACAACTCTTGAGATTCTCCCTTGTCGAAGTGCTCAGCTCTCCTAGTACAAAGCAGGTTCAAACTGAGGCGGTCATGGGTGCCGAACCCGAACCTGAATCTTGGGTGACGACAATCAAGATTTACCTATAGCACGGGACCCTTCTGAGGAGCTACAAAGAAAGACAACCACTCACTTGCCAATCGACTCGCTACCTTCTTATGGATGGGATTCTCTACCGTAGAAGTTTCTATGTCCCATTGCTCAGATGTGTATCCCATAATGATGCCATCAAAGTCTTAACTGACGTAAATGAAGGGGAGTGTAGCGACCATGTTGGAGGGCAAACCCTGGCCAGAAAAATACTTGGACATGGTTATTATTGGCCCACGCTCGATCAAGATGTCGCAGACTATGCTCGCATGTGTGATAAGTGCCAGCGCTTCTCAAAGATCCCGAGAGCCCCGCCTACAGAGTTGACACAAATGGTTAGCCCATGGCCTTTCGCCATGTGGGGAATCGACATCATTGGAACTCTTCCAATGGCCAGGGGCGGGGCCCAATACGCCATCGTTGCAGTTGATTATTTTTCCAAGTGGGAAGAGGCTGAAGCTCTTTCCACAATCACAACCAAGATGATTAATTTCATTGTATGCAACATCATTACTCGATATGGGGTCCTTCAGGCTATCATCTCTGATAATGGCACTCAATTTGAGAGCGCCGAATTAAAAGCCTTCTGCCAGTAGCACATCATCAAAAAGTGATTCTCGGCAGTGGCACATCCTCAAGCCAATGGGTAGGTCGAAGCGGTCAACAAGGTTATTAAGTCCATCATCAAGAAGCATTTGGAAAAGGCTGGAGGCATGTGGGAAGATGAACTTCCACTAGTCCTATGGGCATACCGAACCACCCACTAGACAACAACCGGACATACTCACTTCGCCCTTGCCTACGGATCAGAAGCCATCATTCCTATCGAACTCAAGCTTCTATCTCATCGAGTCACCTATTTCGATCTGAGGACAAACCAAGATTTACTTTTAGGATCACTTGACTTATTGGAAGAGAAAGGGAACGAAGCTGATCTTCGAGCCGCTGCCCAACGACAACGAGTCGCCCGATACATCAATTCTATTGTCCGCCATAAGGACCTCAATGTCAGCGACCTCATCTTAAAATGGGTCTTCCCTCCACCTATAGGCCTCGCTCCTCATTGGGAAGGTCCATACTCCATACAACGAAAGCTCAGTAACGGGTCTTTCAAACTCGCAACCGTGGACGGAGCTGAACTCCCAAGGGCATGAAACAGTGAACATCTCCGCTGCTACTTTACATAACTTAGTACACAGTTATTTACGCTTTCCAACAGTGTTTTGTTTTCTAACAATCCAATGCATTGTAAAGGCTATTACTGCCAAAGTTATTAGTGGAAATGATGTTCAAATTCTCATCTCTTCCTGTTTATGTTTAATCCGCGCATGACACATTTGACTTATCTTGACAACTAGCTTACGTTCAAGCAATCGGTTGTCGTATCGGCCAATGAGCATGGAGTCGGTACCGCCGTCTAAGTCTCGAACCAACCCCGAGGCCAAAACATAATGGCTACGACCGGCACCACGATCACGGGAGCCGGCAACGCTACTCAAGTCGCCGGCCCGCGGTGCAACCGAGGATAAATAACCACGAACTCGAATCTCGGCCCCATGCGAAGATTGAGGATAAATCATTCCATGCCCAAGTCCCAAGCGACTTGGGTCCACCCAACAGGCAGTCGAGAGTGATGAAAATCCCTCCCTCAGCTATGGGTACTAGTCGAATCTTGGCGCAGCACTAAGATCAATCCTTAAATCGTTTCTTCCCTAAAGCTCTTAAGGCTAATGGGTATCCCATGGCCACGATCGGACACTATGGGCTGATGATCCGGGCTTCTCTTCTTAGGCGAATAAAACAATGCCTGCAGCACGCCTCGACCCGATGAAGGACGGGATAGCCACATACCGAACGTGTAACAACCCGTATTTTTGAATAACATGTTATAACATAAATCAAAGCAGAATTAAACTGTAAAATCTGAATCAAAGGAAACGGGCTGTGCCATTGCGTTCATCTCGGAAAAATACGCGAAATAGAGTCCGAGTTTTCGAAAATCGGAGTCCGTATGACCAAGTTATAGCCCGTCAAAGTTTTCAGAAAATTACAAGTTCAAAAACAGTTCAAATTTGAATTTAGAATTCAAATTCAGCCAGAACAGACTGGGCGGGAAAACTCCCACCCAGGTAGGTCGACTGGGGGGTCGACACTAGGGTCGACCTCCCCCCAACTAGGTCGACACTAGAGTCGACCTAGGGGTCGACCTCCCTGGTCGGCCAGGTCGGCCTGGTGCACTTAATTGTGCTATTTGGACCTGTTTTGTTGGCTAGTGACGGGATTTGATGGCTCGGATTGAATCTAGGGTTAATCCTATGGCTAAGACTATCCTAATCTTCTATAAAAAGACCCCTAAGTCTAGCCTAAATCATAAATATTCAACCCTACAACTAAACTATGTCAAATTTGTTCCTCTCATGGCCTCCACTCTCATGCTAAATTTCCTAAGTTTATTTATATGAGAGGTTTTGAGTTCATACAAGTGTTTTCAAGCTTGTATGAGTGTTCTTAGTTTGCATTCAAGACAAGTTGCAACATTTCTATTACAAAGAAAGGGTTTTTATTGATTTGGCTCAAGGGTTTTTCATTTGGAGCTTTCATATTTGGGTCTTTTTGGTGATTGCATAAGGGCTTCGTCTCAATCTTTATAATAAATATTCATTTGTGTCTTCATAGCATTGTAAGCCCTTTTCTACTTTCTTTTTAACTATAAAGTTAGTTGAATGATGCAAGTTTGGGGTTGATCATTATGATATGCAAGTTTGGTTGATCATTATGATATGCAAGTTTGGTTGATCATTATGTTATGCAAGTTGGTTTAATCATTATGTATGACACATGTTGCTATGTTATGCAAGTTTGGGTTGATCATTACACACATGTTATCATGTTATGCAAGTTAAACTTGAGTTGTGAGCTTAAAGCTTCAAGCTTTATATTAAAGGTTGTATTTTGGCAACATGGAAGTTATCATATCCCTTATGATAACTTGCATGTGAGGCTAAATGCGAACTTCTAGCAACTTCTACATGTCATTTATCACCATGTATCACTTATATGCTAAGATTGGTTTTATGCATACTTTTGAAGCCTAATAATGCAATATGCAAGTATATGAACATATGTACATTTCATATGCCACCATGTTAAACTTGTGGCTTCAACACCTTTTTGTTATGATTATGCCAAGTTCCCTATTTTATCCTTTATGCGTTGCTGCGATTATGTAAACGATGGGATTACGTTGGGGTTGGGTAACATTATGACATAAACATGGTTTTTATAACATGACGTGATATGTTAGCTTGTAATTATGTTTTGGAAACATAATGGACATGACACTTAGAAAATATGAGTGTGGCCAACTCGAGGTTGGGTTGAGTTTGTAGCATAAATCTACCCGGACCCGCCCGACTTAACTAGTGGCTACAAACAATAGGACCCAATGTGAGAAGTTGGTCATGTTGTGCTCGAACCCGAGGTTAGACCAAGTTGTGGTGTAAAGCTACCCGGACCCGCCCGGCTTAACTAGTAACCACAACAAGGTCTAATGTGAGAGGTTAAGGCACATTAAGTTAATTAATGCCACCTGATTAGGGTTAAGTCATAGTCCACTTAATACTTAACCAATTTGGGGCTTGATGGGTTAATCGGGGTTAAGTCATGAACCTTGGGTACACTTAACCAATTTAATCCACGTTTGGATCGGGTTAACCACATTTAACCCGTTAAGAAACCCTAGTTGCGTGGTCCTTTTCAGCAGTAACCCTCTTGATAGTATCATAAGACCCTAGGACTAGGCTAGGGTGGGGCACGATTACTGGGCTGACATGTAAGCGACCAAAACGACGGCTGAGTAGGTACGCCGGTGTAGGTCCAGGCGGACTATGGTCATGCACATAGTCCGAAGTTGGAAAATCAGGCACGGGTACCAGTAGATCTAGACTGTGCATACTTGATTGGTGTCCGAGGTTGACACCCTAGGACTTGATACACCCTAGGGTGGACCTAGCGCAGTTTAACTACATTGCATGTTTGGGCCGTATGACACCGACACTTGACGAGTTAGGCTTATAGGGAGCCGATCAACTAGACCGTGTAATTGGACCTTGATTTAGGTCACCTCATGATGTTGGGCCAAGCTTGGGCCAAGGGGTCAATTCTTGTTTTTACTTGACATGTTAGAATGCTAGTACACCCGTGGTGCAAAACTTAACCTTGATTATGCGATGTCACCTTTATCTATCTTGTTAGTTAATCATCATGCCAGTATGTTGTTATCCTTATGTTCATCTCAGCTTCTCATGCCAGACATTTACTAGTTCATGAACAGATAGTAGTTAGGGCTTACCAGTCTTTTTGACTAACCTGTTTTCTTTCGCCTCTTTTCTTCCGTTTCCCCCCCTCGGGTCCTCAGGGTGGAAACATTGGAGCTTAGCTTGGATCTTTATAGCTTGCTTACTGGATTTGCTCATGTACGGTTTTGGACATTGAGCTAGCTATGGTATATCACTTCACTTTGGGGATAGTACTTTATGTATTTCAGTTTTTTAGTTTATGCTTTTCTCTAGACTTTGTTTGTTGGAAAATAATGACCAAGTACCTTGTTGTAACTTAACTATGGTTTTGAAATGCTAGTTTTATCCGCTGCTTTACTACTCTGTTTTACTTATATGTTCTGTCTTGTGATGTCTGCATGCATGTTTACCTTGTTTAACGCCCCTCCAAAGCTAGTGTGCTTGCAAGAGTTACCCTGGCGGAGGTGGGGTGTTACATTTGGTATCAGAGCATAAGGTTTACAAGATTTGAGCAAAAGTGTTTTTAAAACTTACCTTTTGAAAAACTATTTTCAAAACCAATTAAGTATTTTCCAAGAAAAGTCTAGTTATTTTAAAAAGGCTATTCCCCAAAAGCCATAGCACTATCCTTCGTTTCTTCGTTCTGAATCTATCTTTTTTCTTTTTCAGTATGGCCGATCTTAACCTTCCCGAGGGAGTGACCATTCCCGGATGGTTCCGGAGGTACTTGGAAGCTAGGGCCAACGATGTGGGCCTAGCAAATACCCCTAATATAACTGAGGTTCCTCCTCCCCCTCCTCCTCCTCAGAATCCGCAAGCAGATTTCGCTAAGATTTGCAAAGACTTTAAGGCGATGGGTGGCAAGAACTTTATTGGGACGGAGACTTTTGTGGAGGCAACAAATTGGTTGAAAGAAACCGAGGATCTCTTCGCCATCTTTGATGTGCAAGATCATAGAAAGGTTTTGTTGGCAGCATGGTTATTAAAAGAAGAAGCTGCTTATTGGTGGGAGGTCACCAATGCTACGAGGCCTATAGAGACTTGGGCCGACTTTAGGACAAGATTTGGGCTTAAGTTTCTATCATCAGCTGAGGCGAATCTGCAATTGGAGAAGTTTATATCTTTGAAGCAAGGGGACATGACAGTGAGGGTGTATGTGAATGAGTTTAACAAGCTCGCCCGATTCGGTTTGGACATGATTAATACTCCCTAGAAGAAGGCTTTACGCTTTGCACGAGGGTTGAACGAGCCATTACAAGGTTTAGCCCTATCTCATATACCCATGGGAGCCACTTTTGAAGGCCTAGTGGACATGGCATTGCTTCAAAGAGACGATAAGAATGGCAAGAAGGAAGTCAAGGCTAATGAGACTCAAGCCAAGAGGACAGACTCCAAGTGGGGAGGAAATCAGAGCAATCAGAACAACAAAAACAACAAGAACAACAAGGGCAACAAGGCCAAGGCAAAGGATCCAAGAAAATGCCACTACTGTGGGAATGTTGGGCACATAGCTAAAGACTGTAAGAAGAAGAAGAGGAAGTTGGGCAAATGCTTTCATTGTGGAGAGACCAGACATTTTAGCAAGGATTGCCCCAAGAAGCAAGGGCAGAATCAGCGCGCAGGACCTTCTGGAGGGCAAGTGCATGCTCTCAACACTGCTCCAGCTCAGGATCGAGGTAGTATTTCTGTAGTGAGTCTTGTTTATATTTCTGATTACCCTGTTCGCACCTTATTTGATTCTGGCGCATCGCAGAGTTTTATTTCTTCTGACATTGTTGAAAGTTTGCACCTAAGTACTAGCCTAGTTGAGGATCCCGTTTGTGTTTCAAATCCAATTGGGGGTTCCGCCCATCTATCTATGATTTGTGTGGATTTGAAGATTTCTATCTTGACCGTGGAATTCACGTGTAATGCTTATGTTCTCGGGTTTACGGGATATGGGTTGATCTTGGGCATGGATTGGTTGTCCAGTTATGGAGCCATTCTCGATTGTGAATATAGGGTGGTGAGGCTCATGACTCGCCTCGGTAATACCCTAGAAATTTCTTGTAACCCTAGAGGTCCCGTCATGTTATGTTATCTTGAATCTCTCGACTCGTCCATCGATGATCTGCAATCTGTAAGGGTGGTCCGAGATTATCCTGATGTCTTTGAAGAAGTTAAGGGGTTACCACCTAAACGAGAGATAGATTTCCGCATTTATCTAGTCGATAATGCCAAGCCAGTATCATTGCCCGTTAGGCACATGGCCCCACGTGAAAGAAGGGAGCTCAGTAAGCAGATCAAGGAGTTTCTTGAGAAGAATTTTATTAGGCAAAGCATTTCTGAATGGGGTGCTCCGGTGGTATTCGCTACTAAGGCGGATGGTTCGCTTCGCCTATGTGTTGATTATCGAGAGTTGAACAAGCTGACAAAGAAGAATAGGCACCCTTTACCGAGGATTGATGATCTCTTTGACCAGCTAGTTGGTGCTTCTGTTTTCTCTCAGCTCGATCTAGCCACCGGATTCCATCAGCTTAGAGTAGCTGAGGATAGCATTGATAAAAATGCGTTTAGGACTCCAGATGGATTCTTTGAATGGCTTGTCATGCCCTTCAGATTGACTAATGCAACCGCCTACTTCGTAGACTTGATGAGTAGGGTGTTCAGGGAGTTCCTTAACAAGTTTGTTGTTGTCTTCGTGGATGATATTCTCAAAGGATGAGGAAGAATATGCTAGGCATCTGAAGGAAGTGATGGATACGCTTAGAGCGCATCAGTTGAAAGCCAAGTTCTCCAAATGTCATTTCTGGAGAAGGGAATTTCGGTTTCTTGGACATATAGTTTCTAAGCAAGGCATAGCGGTGGATCCAGCGAAAGTGGTTGTGGTTCAAGACTGGAAGACTCCTAGGAATGCAACCGAAGTAAGAAGCTTTCTCGGTCTGGCGGGCTACTATAGGAAGTTCATCAGGGACTTCGCTAAGATTTCGACCCCTCTTACTAAGTTGACGAAGAAGAACTTAGTCTTTGCATGGGACTTGGAGTGTGAGCTTGCTTTTCAAAAGCTCAAAAGAGCCCTTACCACAGCTCCAGTTCTGGCATTACCTAATAGTGGTAAGATGTTTACCGTGTACACAGATGCATGTGGCACGGGGTTAGGTGTTGTTCTGATGCAAGAGGGAAGAGTGATATGTTATGGGGGTAGGCAACTTAAAGTTCATGAGAAGAACTATCCCACTCATGATTTGGAGTTAGCGGCGATCGTCTTTGCACTTAAATCCTGGCGCCACTATCTTCTAGGCGAAAGGTTTGAGTTGTATACTGATCACAAGTCACTCAAATACCTCTTCTCGCAAAAAGATTTGAATCTAAGGCAGCAAAGGTGGATGGAATTCTTGGCATATTATGACTTCGAGATAGCTTATACCCCTGGCAAGGGTAATGTTGTGGCGGATGCACTAAGCAGAAGGAGATTGATTTTGAGCCCCTTGTTCATTGAGATGAAGAACTTAGAATTCTTGGCAACCTTTGATTTCACGACGACTGTTGAGTCGATGACGGGTTCATTAGCATCCCTTGAGCTTTGACCCACACTTCTTGATCAAGTTGGGGCTTCGCAGAAGGAAGATCCACAGATAGTCGAGGTCATGGACAGGTTGATTCGTGGTGAGACGTCTAGTCACCTTGCCAGATATACTATTGATGATAAGGGTTGGCTAAGGCGTGATGGAAGGCTATGCGTTGCACAAGTAGGAGACTTGGTGCATAAAGTTCTTGAAGAAGCACATCACTCGAAGATGACTATACATCCGGGAGGAGATAAGATGTATAGAGATATGAAGCGCATTTTCTTTTGGCCCGGAATGAAGAGGGATGTGGCAGAGTATGTTTCAAAGTGCATGGTGTACCAACAAGTGAAAGCCGAGTCAAAGAAACCAGGTGGTTTATTACATCCATTGGAGGTCCCACAATGGAAATGGGAGAGTATTTCTATGGATTTTGTGGATGGATTGCCTAGGTCAAGGAGAGGGAACATGAGCATATGGGTCATAGTTGACAGACTTACGAAGAGTGCTCACTTCATCCCAGTAAAGAGCAAGAGGACCGCATCATGGCTAGCAACTATTTATCTTCGAGAGATAGTGCGGTTGCATGGAGTTCCTTCTAGCATAGTTAGCGATCGTGACCCAATTTTCACTAGCCAGTTCTGGAACAGTTTGCAAGAAGCGATGGGTACGCGATTGAATTTGAGTACAGCCTATCACCCCCAGACGGATGGCCAAACCCAAAGGGTGAATAGAGTGCTAGAAGATCTTTTGAGGCTTTGTGTTCTTGACTTTGGTGGTACTTGGGAAGACCACCTTCCTCTTGTAGAGTTTGCTTATAATAATAGCTATCAAGCCAGCATAGGGATGGCACCATTTGAAGCTTTGTATGGGAGGCCGTGTAGGTCACCATCTTGTTGGTGGGAGACAACAGATAGACTTATACTTGGGCCCGATATGATATGGGACACATCCGAGAAAGTTGAATTAGTGAGAAGAAGGATGAAAGCGGCCCAAGATAGACAGAAATCCTATGCTGACAAGCGGAGGGCAGATTTGGAATTCGAAGTGGGAGACATGGTTTTCGTGAAGGTTTCTCCTTTGCGTAATGTGGTACGTTTTGGAGCAGTAGGGAAGCTGGCACCAAGGTTCGTAGGACCCTTCCCTATCATAGAGAGAATTGGAAAGATGGCCTATAAGGTGGAATTGCCCGAGAAGCTAGCCGGAGTGCATAATGTCTTTCATGTCTCGCATCTCCGAAAGTGCCTGCAAGAGTCCGCTGAGGTGGTTGAACCAAGCATTCTGGAAGACGTGGAGGTAGAGAAAGAGGCAACCTTGAGAAGAGCTCCGATTCGTATCTTGGGAACAGATATCAAGAAGTCAAGGAATCGAGAGGTCAAATTGGTGAAAGTTCAGTGGAGTGAAGCCGACGAAGACGCAACTTGGGAAACCGAGGAGAAGATGCGTGGGCTTTATCCATTCCTTTTTGAGGGTACATTCTCAATTTTCTTTCCTAAGTATCATATCTTTCTTTTTGCTATCCGTGTTTATCCTGTTTATCTTATTATCTCGTTAACCTTGTCATGAGAACCTTAGGTAGAAACCCTTGGTTGAAACATGTATTTGAAACATGTTATGCTTGATGATCGCAAGTGGTTGCAAGTGTTTGCAAGTGGATACTCATGGATGCAAGATACACGTTAGGCACTAAGATCGGCTCACACACTTTCATGTTGCATATGCATGAGTGCTTATACTTATTCATGGATGAAACTTGTTATGCTATCACGTGGATGTTGCATATGGATGAATGTTATATGCACTCATGTAGAGATTATAAATTATGTTAGGAATTTGCATACATATGGACTCATTTCACTAACATGTTTTGCATTAAGGGGGTTTACTGAATCAGTAACCTCCTGATTTTCGCATTAGATAAGTACATATACACACCTTTGCATATGATCATACAGCATTTAGAATCCTTTAAGGACAATGACTACACGTGGATGATGTTTTGAGTAGATGGATGATGGATGGTAGGATACGTTCTCCCTAACTTGGAGATTTCGGGGACGAAATCCTTTAAGGAGGGGAGAATGTAACAACCCGTATTTTTGAATAACATGTTATAACATAAATCAAGGCAGAATTAAACTGTAAAATCTGAATCAAGGGAAATGGGCTGTGCCATTGCGTTCGTCTCGGAAAAATATGCGAAATAGAGTCCGAGTTTTCGAAAATCGGAGTCCGTATGACCAAGTTATGGCCCGTCAAAGTTTTCAGAAAATTACAAGTTCAAAAACAGTTCAAATTTGAATTTAGAATTCAAATTCAGCCAGAACAGACTGGGCGGGAAAACTCCTGCCCAGACAGGTCGACTGGGGGGTCGACACTAGGTTCGACCTCCCCCCAACTAGGTCGACACTAGAGTCGACCTGGGGGTCGACCTCCCTGGTCGGCCAGGTCGGCCTGGTGCACTTAATTGTGCTGTTTGGACCTGTTTTGTTGGCTAGTGACGAGATTTGATGGCTCGGATTGAATCTAGGGTTAATCCTATGGCTAATACTATCCTAATCTTCTATAAAAAGACCCCTAAGTCTAGCCTAAATCATAATTATTCAACCCTACAACTAAACTATGTCAAATTTGTTCCTCTCATGGCCTCCACTCTCATGCTAAAATTCCTAAGTTTATTTATATGAGAGGTTTTGAGTTCATATAAGTGTTTTCAAGCTTGTATGAGTGTTCTTAGTTTGCATTCAAGACAAGTTGCAACATTTCTATTACAAAGCAAGGGTTTTTTATTGATTTGGCTCAAGGGTTTTTCATTTGGAGCTTTCATATTTGGGTCTTTTTGGTGATTGCATAAGGGCTTCGTCTCAATCTTTATAATAAATATTCATTTGTGTCTTCATAGCATTGTAAGCCCTTTTCTACTTTCTTTTTGAACTATAAAGTTAGATGAATGATGCACGTTTGGGGTTGATCATTATGATATGCAAGTTTGGTTGATCATTATGATATGCAAGTTTGGTTAATCATTATGTTATGCAAGTTGGTTTAATCATTATGTATGACACATGTTGCTATGTTATGCAAGTTTGGGTTGATCATTATACACATGTTATCATGTTATGCAAGTTAAACTTGAGTTGTGAGCTTAAAGCTTCAAGCTTTATATTAAAGGTTGCATTTTGGCAACATGGAAGTTATCATATCCCTTATGATAACTTGCATGTGAGGCTAAATACGAACTTCTAGCAACTTCTACATGTCATTTATCACCATGTATCACTTATATGCTAAGATTGGTTTTATGCATACTTTTGAAGCCTAATAATGCAATATGCAAGTATATGAACATATGTACATTTCATATGCCACCATGTTAAACTTGTGGCTTCAACACCTTTTTGTCATGATTATGCCAAGTTCCCTATTTTATCCTTTATGCGTTGTTGCGATTATGTAAACGATGGGATTACGTTGGGGTTGGGTAACATTATGACAAAAACATGGTTTTTATAACATGACGTGATATGTTAGCTTGTAATTATGTTTTGGAAACATAATGGACATGACACTTAGAAAATATGAGTGTGGCCAACTCGAGGTTGGGTTTAGTTTGTAGCATAAATCTACCCGGACCCGCCCGGCTTAACTAGTGGCTACAAACAATAGGACCCAATGTGAGAAGTTGGTCATGTTGTGCTCGAACCCGAGGTTAGACCAAGTTGTGGTGTAAAGCTACCCGGACCCGCCCGGCTTAACTAGTAACCACAACAAGGTCTAATGTGAGAGGTTAAGGCACATTAAGTTAATTAATGCCACCTGATTAGGGTTAAGTCATGGTCCACTTAATACTTAACCAATTTGGGGCTTGATGGGTTAATCGGGGTTAAGTCATGAACCTTGGGTACACTTAACCAATTTAATCCACGTTTGGATCGGGTTAACCACATTTAACCCGTTAAGAAACCCTAGTTGCATGGTCCTTTTCAGCAGTAACCCTCTTGATAGTATCATAAGACCCTAGGACTAGGCTAGGGTGGGGCACGATTACTGGGCTGACATGTAAGCGACCAAAACGACGGCTGAGTAGGTACGCCGGTGTAGGTCCAGGCGGACTATGTTCGTGCACATAGTCCGGAGTTGGAAAATCAGGCATGGGTACCAATAGATCTAGACTGTGCATACTTGATTGGTGTCCGAGGTTGACACCCTAGGACTTGATACACCCTAGGGTGGACCTAGCGCAGTTTAACTACATTGCATGTTTGGGCTGTATGACACCGACACTTGACGAGTTAGGCTTATAGGGAGCCGATCAACTAGACCGTGTAATTGGACCTTGATTTAGGTCACCTCATGATGTTGGGCCAAGCTTGGGCCAAGAGATCAATTCTTGTTTTTACTTGACATGTTAGAATGCTAGTACACCCGTGGTGCAAAACTTAACCTTGATTATGCGATGTCACCTTTGTCTATCTTGTTAGTTAATCATCATGCCAGTATGTTGTTATCCTTATGTTCATCTCAGCTTCTCATGCCGGTTAACTTTACTAGTTCATGAACAGATAGTAGTTAGGGCTTACCAGTCTTTTTGACTGACCTGTTTTCTTTCGCCTCTTTTCTTCCGTTTCCCCCCCTCAGGTCCTCAGGGTGGGAACATTGGAGCTTAGCTTGGATCTTTATAGCTTGCTTACTGGATTTGCTCATGTACGGTTTTGGACATTGAGCTAGCTATGGTTTATCACTTCACTTTGGGGATAGTACTTTATGTATTTTAGTTTTTCAGTTTATGCTTTTCTCTAGACTATGTTTGTTGGAAAATAATGACCAAGTACCTTGTTGTAACTTAACTATGGTTTTGAAATGCTAGTTTTATCCGCTGCTTTACTACTCTGTTTTACTTGTATGTTCTGTCTTGTGATATCTGCATGCATGTTTACCTTGTTTAACGCCCCTCCAAAGCTAGTGTGCTTGCAAGAGTTACCATAGCGGAGGTGGGGTGTTACAGAACGGACCGCACAACGTGACATCATATGCCTTCGCTACACTTGGGATTAACCCCAGGCAACCCAAACACAGCAGGCGCTCATCCTGGCTTCGCAAACTACGGGTTTCCTGAGCTGAGGGAAACTTACTAGAAGTCTGCGCTCTATCGTTCCCCTCTAGAATAATTGACCCGGAGCACGGTACACAATCACACCCCTCTTGAATAATTGACCCAGAGCGCGACACATAATCGCTTTTTTGTTAGGTGTAACAATAAGTATGCTTATGCAAGTACGGCATGCCTGAAAACATAAGAAGAACATCCAAACACTTAACACAAATTGCGATCTTTACTAATTCATATTTCATTTCTACACACACATTAAAAATGAACTACGTGTCTAACATCTTTCTTTTCTAATGACAGGGTGTACATGGAAACCACACCATGTCTTGAAAAACCAAAAGCGAGGGCCATAGTCGTGTAAACTATCGGCCTACACTACAAAAATGAACGGTAATTTCTACTTAAGTTGCTAACACTAATCCTGTCTTTTCTTCTTTCACTTATGCTTGTGCTTTTTTGTAGATTCAACACTCGACGGTTCATCCTTTGCACCGGGCCTCCTCTAACCAGACCCGCTCCTTCCGTCTCGACCCTTCCGAGAAGTGGTCGATCCATGAGAAGGCGAGAGATGCTTCTCACCCACACTCTCATCGCTAGAGATCTCGGTGATGTCAACAAGGGCTGTATGCGGCGTAGGCACGGGGGCACTTTCAGCAGCAAGGCCTACTACAACGCCACTCTTCTCCAGTATCACCTTGCCTTCTCGCTCAGCCTATTCCTTGGTCTCTCTGGTAACCCGACACTTAGCAAGCTTTTGGGACTTATGTGGCACGACAGCACCAGCCTTGGTTTTTTTGAGGGACTCGGTATCCTTCTGCTGGGCTTTCTCGTTCTCCCTTTTCTTCCAGGCCTCATCATCAGCCCTCTTCTTCTCGGCCTCCTCATGGGCCTTCTTCTTCGCGACCGTTTGAGTGGCTCTTGCCTCAACATCCTGCCTAGCCTTCATTAGGACCTCCTTCCTGGCAGCCTCATCATGCCACTGCTGCTCCTCCACCTCTCCATGCTTAGCCACTATGTTTTTCTTTTTGGGCCTTTACCATAGCAGCCATCGAGGGGACATCAGCTTCCACCAGGCCTCTGGCACGGGAACTCTTCCCATTAACCGCCTCTTCGTCCTCCATAAGGCTCTCATACATGCTGGGAGTTAGCCTTATATCCAAGTAAGTGTCCAACTGATCGTCACCTTCTCCAAATTGCGCTACCACGGTCCTGGCTCAGATACAATTGTTTGGGGGGGCACAGGGGCAGGGCCCGATGTCATGGTCAGTCCAGGAAGGGCTGTACACTGAAAGCACAACCTTCTAGTCTACAAATTCGATAATTACGTCATCCTCGGGGACACATGGCAAAAGAAATTTACCTCCGGTCAGGGATGGCTTAGAAATGTCAAGAGGGGTACTTGTGATGGTAGGCAAAATGAATCCCGTCTCTCCTAGCCTCGGGTGCTCAGGGTCATACTCAGTTGAAACCTGAATTGAAGTTGCGGGATCGCTCACCATAACCGATTCAGGGGCAAGTAGCTGATAGGAGCTTCCTTTTGGAAATGTCTCCGCAACCACAACACTCCCAGTCACAATGCACTTCCCTTTCTCAGTAGTAAGCCTCTCCAGCCTCTCCCTCTCGGCATCCTAGAGCAACAACCTCCAACCCTCCTCCAGCCTCTCGTGCTCTTTAGCAGTCAAGAAATCAATCATGAGCCGTCGTTCGTCCAAGGACCCGACATCCACTTGGCGCAGAAAGGCCTCATACGGAACCAACCTATCCCAAGTCCGGGCTAGCTCCTGGGGATAATCATCAACCCATGAAAGTCCATGGAATCTTAGAACCTTAACATACATGTTCCGGATATCTTCCTCCATAGATGACTGTACCCAGAATTCTGTATCTGCAGCTCCTCTCTCAGTTGTTCCACCTCTCTCAGATGGGCCGCTCTCAGTCCATCCATTGTACCCAACACATCACGATTACTGCTTCCACGTCCTCCTTGGACTTTTTCATCCCCTCAAGATGTCTCTTTAGGCTGTCATTCTCCGCTCTCAGGGAATTGTTGTCAGTTTGGAGGTCGAAAACTCGTGCATTTTCCCTTTCCAGATCGGCGTATACTTTATCCACCTCGGCCTTGTCCCTCTTTAGGGTCGTGTTCTGGGTAGTTAGGTCAGCTATAGTTTCCGTGAAAATGGAGCGGGAGTGATCGCCCTCCCTCTTGAGGGCCTCATACCCTTTCTTCATCTCAGCCACATTAACGAGATTCACAAGTTAGCATTTAAAGATACGAGAATGAACGACAATGTGTCCATGGCACAAAAAGCAAACTCACCTATGTCCCCATTTAGGTGAACGACGATGGTCTCCTCAGCATCAATAGTTAACTTCTAATTCATGAGCTCCATATTCTTCCTCTTGATCAGCTCCGACGGATGAAATGAATAGGCGGTAAGCTCGTCAGCCTAGTGGTACGCTTCCTTCACATGCATCGAAATCTCCCCAGGGTCCCTAGCGGGAGGCAGGCAGAGATCTGGAAGGACCGTCAGCTCATTAAAGTAGTGTTGAGGGAAAGTCGTTTTTAACCCTGCCCTCCTTTCCTCCATGGAAAGCCTTTGTTGCTCAGAGACCGATAGTTCCCGCGTCACGGTTACGTTCGCCCTCTCCGGTCTTGGTTAGCCAAGCGGTGGCTCCCTCCCTTTGGTAACTGGTATAGGGGTAGGTGCAACTGTACTTGAAGGAGTTGTCGAAGAAAGATGCTGAGAACCTCCTAATTTAAGTCGAGAGTCTCCCTCGGGCACCCGAATCGGAGGAGGAGGAGTCGAAGATCGATCCCCACCTCGATTCTCACTACCGCGACCAGGCGAGGGTGGAGTGACGTATAAGCTGGTCCCTCTTCTGAAGCCTTCAAAGAAAGGATTCCTAGGGCACTGACGGACTCCATGTCCATACCCTCGTCCTCCACACCCTCTTGCCATATCACCTGTCAAAGAAATGAAGCAAAGTCAGTCAAGTCACATGCTCAGAAAAGCCACTGTGCTATGCAATATTAATGAGTGTATGCCCTAAGTATTCTCTCAACTAGTCAGATTGTGGTCCACTCGAAGGAGTTAACCCTTCCGCAGCAAGAGCTAATCCGTCCATGACAGCCGGAGTCGGCCGCATGGATACTTCGAGATCAATTTTATTTAAGATATCAAACTGGTGCTTGTCCTCAAGCGGGGTAGTGGCTCCAGGAGGAGCCACTGGAGACAATGGCCTAATCGACTCTCCCTCCCCCATCTCTCCTACCGGGGGCAGGACGGGAACATTCAGTAGGCCCGCATCTCTAGTTGCGGCCTCCTCACCACGAGCTCCATCTCCATCGACGTCTTCTTGGAACTTAACAACCTTCTTCGGCCTGGGCCTGACAGAGGGTATCTTTCTTTTCTGACCAGGGCTCACGGAAATTTTCTCCACTACCCTTTGGCACACTGCTCACCGGTGTAGGCCTAATTATAGCCCGGCCATTAGGAAGCAACCCTGCACGGCGAAGGCGCTCTTAACTTGTCACAATATCAGTTTTGCAAGACTCTTCGAGAATTGCCCGCAAGGCATTAAGACGCTGCTTGTACTCATCACCGGAGGGTGCCTCTGGATTCCCTGCCGCAATCAAGAAAGAATAATGATGAGAGACAAGCTCCAAGAACTTTATAATAGAAAACAAAGTTTGAGAGTACTTACTCCCTTCAATCTACCTCCTTGCAAATCCAGGAGGGCAGCGCATAAAGAACCGGTCTTGTTTGAATACCGATGGCCTGGGCCACGTCCTAATAAAGAATTTGGTGGCGGTTGTCACTTCCACGAATCATTGGGAATGCAATATGCTAGACATTCTCCTCAGACTAAAGAAATACCAATTGTCCTCTTCGGTAGGCTCTAAGTGTAAATATTCTCGGTAAAGAACGTAAGTGCCTAAGAGCGAAGAATAAGCATTTGGATGCAATTGCGAAGGTGTAAGACGGAAATAGAACAACATGTCCCAAATAAAATCATAGGCTAGTGGCACACACCCTATGAAACAAGCTTGCCTATTCGAGGCAGTTTAACCCTCGGGCGGTGCGTGAGCCCTTCCACCTTCTCCGGGCACATGAACATCGCCCACCGGTATATTGAACCGCTGCGCCATTTTCCTAACTGGTGTTGCATCCATGCGCGATGGTATCTAGTCCATCGGATTTTCCAAGATAACGGCATCAGGTAACATATCCAGGGCGACTGGCCCCGTCGGGGGATCTTCATTAAAAATATCCACATTTTGAACCTCTTCATGTATGAGCGGAGAATGTAGCCTCTCAATTTGTTCCCCGTGAACAGATACTTCGGGTGAACTGGTCGATTGAGATTGAATGGATCCTCCGGTAGTCTTAAGCTCGCTATCACTCGAGCTGTCACTATAGGTAGAATCAGACGAATGTGACGATGGCGGGGTAGCCCCATCTTCCAGTATTTTACCAGTCTTTGATCTTGTTTGCATGGCTAACTATACTTAAACACACTAGTATTAGACATCGGATTGGAATAAATTGTACCTTTTATGCTTTTTAAAGCTAACAAGTGCGTGTGATGTCATGGAAAGCTAGGATGTACAAAAGAAAATAAAACAGTCCAACAGTTCAGTCTCTGTTCAAATATCTGCTCTATCCTATGTGGAAAGGTCATAATGCGTACAGTACCACAATACTTAGACAATGCGGAGGATCAGAAGACCGAAGGCTCGAACCACGATAGGGTTCGAAAGTTCGAACCCTAGGGGTTCGGAAGCTTGAACTTCATGGGGTTCGAATGCTTGAACCCCGCAGGGGTTCGAATGCTCGAACTCCAAGGGGTTCGATGGCTCGAAACCACCAGGGGTTCGAATTCTCGAACCCTCTGGGGGTTCGAATGCTCGAACACCCCAAGGGTTCGAAAGATCGAACGCCCAGAAGTTTGAGCACCTGAACCACAATAGGGTCCGACATCTCGAGACCCCAAGGTTTGGATGTTCGAATCCCTTGTGGTTCGAAGGCTCGAACCCCAGCAGGGCTCGAGTACTCAAACCTCGGCGAGTTTCGAACGTCGATCCAGTGCACGTTCGAGCGTCCCAACCTTCTTCGAGTTTGAGGCTCCCCTCCACGCTCGCTACCCAGCGCCTCCCTCTCCTTCGCGCGCGCTTCCAAAAATCTCAATACCCACCTAATTGCCGCGTTCAAGTTTCATAGTTCTGGGGAATCGAAGTTTTTTAATGGCGGTCAAGGCAAGAAAATAAATGGAAGGGAAAAAGTGAAGGGGGAGCTATTTATAATAAAAAGGAAAAGACCCTTGGAATTTCAGAAGAATTCGAGCCAGTGGGTTCAAAATTTCAAACCTGTGAGCTTCGAAACTTTGAACCTCGTGGTCTCGAAATTTCAAACCTTGAGGCCTCAATCTATCGGGCCTCGAGGCTTCGAAATTTCAAACCTCCAGGTTACGAAATCTTGAGCCTCAACGGTAACACCCCAAAATTTTAACGATACTAAAGATGATGAGTAAAAGAATAATTCGTGTGAAATACACTATTAACAATGAATTACAGAAAACTTAATTAAATATTCAGTATTAAGTAAAACGGACCACGCCAGTGCGTCTGCCTCGAAATTTTGGTCAGGATAGACATTTGGTTTGCGTAAATCAGACAACGTATGAAGTGATTAAGGTTTTAATTTGTATACACACACGAAGAATATATATATATATATATAATAGGTTTAAAAATTAAAAAATGGTCCAGAAATTCGAAATTCGGTTCAAAATTCGAAATTTGGGAAGGCGGTAGATTTCCCGCCCGGGTGGGTCTACCAACCCAAAGGGGGGTCGACCCATAGATCGACATACCCAAAAGGGGGTCGACCCATAGGTCGACTCACTCATAGGGTGGTCGGCCCACCCCTGTAGATCTGGCTAGAATACATTTTTTTGAACCCGGACCGATTTTGGAGCTAAATTCATGAACTCTAGGCTATATAAAGGACTTTAGAACTAGCTTTTATTCATCTAAAAATGGTGGCAACGGCGGGGCTCTGCTACAACATGGATTAAATGGCCTTTTCTTCTCCAAATCTAATTCAGTAAACATTGTACAAATTCAACAGTTGCTACAGCAAAAATTCAATGTGTTCTTCGCAGTAATTTGGATCCATTTCCTTAGATCTGTTCTGTGAGTTCAAGTTATTTTTAGATCTAAATATTTAGTTAGTAACCCTGGTATGTATATAAAAATTGGATCTTGAATCAGTGCCTAATCAGTTCTATTATGACATAATTATCAGATCTGCTTTTATATGTTCGTATCATCACCATTTAAAATCTTGTCATAATATGCCTATTCAGTTTATGCCTATTTTTATTAGTTTATTATAAATTCGTTATTATACCTTATCTTGATTCTCTTATCTCCCTCTTTTCCTTTTTTATTTTTATATAGCCAAGCTACATTCGAGCCTAGGCCTAACACTGAAAATGCGAACGTGCGAAATTGAGAATGATTGGGAAAGATATAATTTGGGGCATAATTGATATTGGAAAGATATGAATATAAGTTTGGGCATAAAATGTGTAAATATACAAATATGGATTTGGGGACATATATCGTGTAGGACAACATGAATATGAATTCAGGCGAACATTGGAAAATATGATTTGGCATAAATTATGTAAAATATGATTTGCGTGTAAATTGGAATATATGTTAATATGAATTTGGGCACAACTTGTTTTGAAATATGTGAATATGAATTAGGGATATAAATTGGAAAATGTGTATATTTGGGTTTGTGCATAACACATACATATATATATATATATATATATATACCTTGACTTATAACTTGGGAAAAAGAGTATATGGTGAATAATTAAAAGGTGAATTGAAAAGGGGCGTAAAAGTCTATAATTTGAATAGTGAATTGTGCATATAATTAAATATGGGGAAAAAGGGTATAAACACCTATAAGGACATAGGTAAAAATTGGGTAATAATGAATGTCTAGGATTACAACTAGAATATGTAATTGTACATATAACACGAGGTTAGGTTGCACTAGTGGTGGAAGTCTGCCCGGAACCGATCGGCATATCTAGCACTAATGTTGAACCTAATATGAGAGGTCTAAGTGCGCAAATATGAGATGTGCTCAGACAAGAGGTTAAGCCCAATTTGTGGAATAAGTCTGGCCGGACCCGCCCAGCATATCCAACATCCACAAATGAAAGGTTTAATGTGGAAGATCTAGCATACTGTAACCATAAATGAAAATATGGTAATAAATCTTGTATACTTAACCTAGTTGAATCCATAGGGATTGTATGAATAAAATAAAGATGGGGTTAAGTAAAATTGGTTGAATGGTGGGTGGATTAAGTAAATCTGAAGGGGTGGGTAATATTTACATATAGGCCCATAGACTTGACCCAATAAGGTTATGTAATTAAGACACCTAGTGGAATATATAACCGGTAGAAATAATAAAGTTATGTAATCGGAAGACACCTTGTAGTGTAAGCATAACTTGTTGAAATGATAGAATTAGAAATGCGTAATAATATGCTAAGTGAACAACGATAAGTTGTAGTGACGGTGTAAATTGAATTTATTATTAAATGAGAAAGAATGAGGAAAACTTGTAAAATAAATAAGTTATATTTAATCATAAATGGTAAGTGACATGATAATTAGGAAACGTGTGAATTGAGATATACTTAATAACGTATTATGGAGAATATGTTATTGTAATGATGTAACCAAGCAAGAATATAAAATAGATTGTGGATTACAGACCTTGGGCCACAATCTAGAGTATAACATGTTGTGGGCTTATTAATAAACTTAAATGGATTAAGTTATATGATTGAAATTAATAAGCAAGAGAAACATGGTAAATTGGAATAAGAATTCAATAAGAACGGGAATAACCAAGTTAAATGGGAACCTGGTGAGGTAAGGCAAGCGCGTAAAAGAACGTTTAGGTATAGGGTCTAAAACATATTAAAGAAAGGCGCTTGGACTAGTCCGTACGTTTGAGGTTGAATGACCTAACGGGGTAGATCATGAGGTGTTTATAAGTCACAAGGGGATCGCACATTCATCTGATTATTATGACGGCTTCAAAGGACTAGAAGGGGAAGCACGTGACTTCCTGAAGTACGTAAGGTGCTCCTAGTAGTCCTCTGTGCGGTGACAAATGTCTTAGGATGTACTCGCAGAGGTTGGGTCTGCGTGTAACTACTAGATGGGTTGGCCTTGACTGCAGATGTAGCTTTGCAGTCAGAATGCTGTGACGAGGTAACACTAGGGTAGTTCGGCAGTTGCCTCACAAGGAGGCAAAGGGTCACGACCAACAAGGATAATAGACCATCGGATATCCATCAACGGTACGAGGTTGAGGGTAGACGCCACATGGATGTTTAGATTGGTTGTTATTAGGGGCGGTCACTTAGCTCTTGTAGTCTTTACTAGTTGAGGGAAGGGCCGAGGTGGGGCCATAGCCACCATGGAAAACGGACCGTAGGAATATCTGTATTTGGAGGCTCTTAAAGGCGACCTGTACAGGTATGGAAAAGCTCTCGGCCGACTTTCGTGTTTCTTGTTTAACCCTGCCACGGAACTCGGTGCACATTAGAGGATGTGCGATTGAGGAACCAAGCTACAATTACAGTACATACGTGGGACAGTCTAGATACATGCATATCTACTCCGGGTGGTGTGTTGTAGACTAGTGGGCATTATTTCGATAAGGAATCTGATTCGATCGATGGTGGTAGTCCGTACGCTTGACAGATATATGCGGAACGTAACGTTGTTATATAAAGATCCGTACGTCACTCCGGCGCAGGATGAGGGGAAGTGTTCATTATGGTGGAGACCATGTGAGTGGGGGTACCATGGGGTGTATCTCAATATTGAGAGATTGCTAAATGTATTGTATTAGGTGAATCCATGGGAAAGTAAATGGGTACAATGGGTGGATAAGTCTTGAGTTCTACTAACCCAGGTAACCTAATAATCAAGAAAATGTAATGGAATGATATTGGTTGGGATCATTCTATTTATGATATACTAGTATCGGCGCAGTGTATAGAAATGTATTTAAGAAGCGCTTTATACCCCGTTCATCTTATCTTGCTCAGTTCACACTTGTTATTGTTACTGTTATCTTGTTCTTCCAGTTTTATATACCTTCCGTGATACTTTTATTTATTTATATTTAAAAGTAACTGGACTCGCCAGACTTTATGTCTAACCCTTTTTGTTTCCTCTTCTTTCTCTTCTGTCCCCACTCCAGGTTCTCAGGGTGGAAGTGCTTAGAGTCGATTTGGATTCTTTCAGCTTAGCTTGGATTTTGGATATAGATGTACCATTTTGACCTCTAGTCAACTCTATTATGGCTTCACATGGGAAATATGGTTTTATGCTTTGTACTCTAATATTTTTGGCAATTCGGATTATTTATGTAATTGGTTAGTTCAAATTTACGATGTAAACTCAGTGTTTGGGACCATGATGTTTTGATTTAAATAAAGTTTTTAATTCCGCTGCTATTTTATATGTCTGTCTTGTGATATTATTTCCTTATTTACCTATAACACTTCACGGAACTTAATGCATTCCCTTAGTGAGTGACACTAACGGACGTAGGGTGTCACATTGGCATGTCGAAATTTCGAACCCTACGGCTCGAAATTTCACAACCAAAAAAAAAGAAAAGAACAGAAGGAAAAAACTGAACCCCCGAGTTCGAAACTTCATGCCACGCGCTCGTGTACACGTATTCCATGCGCATACTGACCCCACGAACACGTAGGGGTATTGCACTACGATTACCTAGCAACGTGAGCACGTCGCCACACAAGCAACGGCTCGCTCGCAATCCTGCAGCGAACGAGCCTGTCAACTAACATATGTTTTCCTTTAACTTACAGGATAAAGTAGCAACTCAATTACTACTTTAACAAAACCAAAGCACATCATGTTGACACAAGACATACTTTGGGGAGCAAATGTTAACCAACTTTATTGGTCGGGTTCCCAAAAGTACACAAGACACGCTCGACTCAACGCATCACTTGGAACTAAAGCCGAAAGGGACGCTTAGGAGCGAAGGAAACATAACGAAGAGGGATCGCGCCAACAGAGACCTCACGGAACCCCAAACACCAATTCATGCAGCCTTCACGTGCCTCCTGAAGCAAATTTTGCAACCCAGGAAGCGTTGATTTCACACCTCTGTGGGCCCGAATTTTTCACCCACGAGGTGCGGAATTTTGCACCCAAAAGTTGTGGAATTTCGCACCCAAGAGGTACGAAATTTCACACCCAAGAGTGCGGAATTTCACACCTCCGTGGGGCGCGAATTTTGCACCCACAAGGTGCGAAATTTTTCATCCAAGAGGTGCGGAATTTCGCACCTATGAGGTGAGTAATTTCGTGCCCACAATGTGCAAGATTTCGCACCCTCGAGGCATGAAATTTCGCACCCCGGGCCCAGGTGCGAATTTTCAGCGTGCGCAGGCTCCAGTTGCGAATTTCTGGGTATGGTCCCATATTTCTACCTACTCCCACCTACTCCTATCTAACCCCTTTCCTATAAATACCCCATGACTTCACACTTGAAAGGTGTTGGAATTTGAGACCTTGGGACCTCTGGAGAGCTCCATTAATGACATCTTCCATTTGAGGAAGAAGCAGGACAAAAGTGTCCTTTTCTTAATATATTTAATATATGATAATTATTACACCATATATGAGAGTGATGACATCATGCCTTAGAGATGACCTCATCGAGCTCTGAAATAAGTGTAATGAGATGTCATAAGAGTGTCTCAACCTTGTAAACTTTTGTGATCAATAATATTCCAACAACGCTTCAAACTGGATGTAAGCCCCTTACGAGGCCGAAACACTATAAATCTCTTGTGCCATTTACTGCTTTTCTACTCTTGTCTATGCGACCAAATTAACTATTCCTAGTAATTGGAATCTTTAGTGTTTACGACATTTTTTGCCGTCAACAAAAGGTATTACAAATATTACTAAAGATAAAGAATAATCTTTCAATTCAGTTGGGAAGTTCTCTAAATACATTAGATACAAACAAGAGGTCAGAAGTTTGAATCTCGCCACGAACAAAAGTTAATATTTATCAGCAAATAGAATTTTCAAAAACATAAATAATGGTACAAGTTCAAACTCCTTGTTTTAAAGAAAAGCTAAGCCGATTTTTACAGTGGTTGCAACCTCTTTCGTTATAACAAATAATGAATACATGTCAAAATAGGAATCAGATAATTTGTCTTATTACTACAGGCTGGTTTAATTGTCTGGACACCGAAATAGACGAAACAGGAGAGAAGCTGAGTGCTTCTACTACTAAAGTGAATCTAACTAGTCGCCAACAAAGGAGCGACAAGTAGAATCATCGCTAGAGCATGTCATATTGATGTACTCAGAGAAGAATACAACAAGATTAGACACATAACACTGATTGGGACTACGAAATTCACAGTCCCTTGTCCACTTAAGGTCATTTAACAGTGACTTGTTTTCCTCACCCAGCTCACCCTCCTGAATGAGCACAAAACCATCACCGATAACTTGATACAACAATTTCCTCATTTCACTGTCGTACTTGTTAGAATTTGATCAAGAGAGAAGAGAGAGAATAAACAGTAAATCACGAAGGACTATATTGTTATATCTTTATTGATTGATTTTAAAAAAGATACTTTATTACATTGTCAATCCTTGCCTATACTTATACATAGTTTGTTCTTATCTAAAAGAACATTCTAGATAACAATATTTAGAGTATATTTGGGTCAATTATAATCAATATTTCAATACCAGATATAAACCCGAATCAATACAATTAAATAAAGATAACATATCTTCTAGCATATTCTCTAACATTCCCCTCAAACTCATGATGTGAAAAATCATGAGTTTGACAAATAGAAGCTACAAACTGAAGAGTAGCAAGATCGAGCAACCATTTCAATATTGTTAGAGAGTAACACTAAACTCCAAGCATCAAACATTTAATTACAACTCCAAACAACTTCATTCTGAAACTCCAAAACAACTCAACTATCTTCAATCTGATCGGTAAGCAAAAGATTTGAGTGGCCAAATGACAAAACTGGTCCCGGATGTGTTTGTATGTTTGCATCCCCAAAACATACAAAGAAAACAAAATGAACCAAAATGGGATGAGTGCGCATATGTTTGCATCCCCAAACATATCAAATCAAAATGGAACCAAATCAATAGGGATGAATTAGCATATCTTTGCATTCTCTAAACGTACCTTACAATACCATCTACTACCTTCAACCAACGTCAATTGCCCTCCTAATAAATAGGTTTACCGATAAGGACATCAAATGAAAACAAACAACTTCAAATTAATGTTAATCTTTAACAAATCAATCGACCCATCACAACAGGCAACACCTCGGCACTCAACCAACTCACAACTCACACATCAGTTTCATCCATACCCTCTGACCAACTTCCTTCTCCAAAACCACCACAATCCGCCACCGACAACAATAATCAAGAACAAACTTCAAAGTCGATCTGCTAATCACCTCTACCCCAAAAAATTTCTTTACCACATACCCTTTAAAAATCATCCTTGCACAACCACCTCAAAATATATTCAACAAATTCTGCCCACTTCTCCCAAAACCATACAACACCATCGTGCAAATCAGCATCTCTCATCCAAACATGTACTGTCAGAACACCACTGAAATCACCAAAAAGCCAAAAACCATACATTATCATACCAACTCTACCTCAAAACTGCCAATCACCAAGACAGCTCTATCAAACAAATCAGCCTCACAAATCAAATCACACCGTGCTTCTGCCGATAAGCAAACTGTTTCATCTTCATCAACCAAACCACACTGGGCGATCGTCACTCCAACCACAAATAAACTCCCCACCATCGAAGAAAAAACTCTACATTCATCAGCCTCACGCAGTTCTTACACCATCCAATGACCGGTTCATACAGTAAGCCAAATTCATACAACAACCACAGCATCTCCTTCCATATCTTTCCACAAAACAGATCGACACCTTCCTCATCATCACACTGGCATCCCCTGTTCAAAAACATCATACCCAGACCTCCAAGCGTTCACAAATCTTATTCAAAACCGTTCTTACAAATTACCATAGGCAAACACTAGAGACCACCCACAAATTCACATCACATCGCAAAAACCATAGCAAAAATACCCCTAAACAAAAACCCCATAATCGAACACTCCAAATTGCCTTGCAGAACTCGATTCATCGAAGTTACTGGCGAGCTAAAGTACACCCTCAATCACCTACCCGAATTCAAAGATATAATGCTCAATTTTAAGCGCACCAATATCGGAAGGAAATAAATAAGAAGGAAATAAAAGGAGGGCATGAATTCTGTATTTTGTTCATTTGATATTTTTTTAATCTCCCTCTCCTCCCTTGGACTGGATCTTGTACCATATTAGAATTGATCAAGAGAGAAGAAGGAGATTAAACAGTATAGCATAAAGGACTACATTGTTATATCTTTACTGATTGATTTTATAAAAGATATTTTCTTACATTGTCAATCCTTGCCTCTATTTACACATTGTTTTCCTTATCTAAAAGAACATTCTAGATAAGAATATTCTAGAGTATACTTGGGTCTATTATAATAGATAATTCAATACAATTAAATAAAGGCAACATATCTTCTAGCATATTATCCAATAGTACTCACTTATGTACTTGTCAAACTTGTTTTCAAAAAAGGGAGCAAGTCAAGCCTGACAGTACATGTTCCCAAGCATGATCTTCATGATACCAAAATATTCCATCACAAACATAATTTGCTTTAGACGAGGAATCAACATCAACGGACATATCAGAAGTTGCACAAGCAAAACAGCCGACTGAATTGGAGGGGAAACCAAAGGGCAAACCTTCGGGACCAACTTCATAATGGAGGGTGTGGTAGTGGAACATGAGCAATTAGAGGGACATGCATCGGGATGGTAGCCGAACGAATCTAAGTACAAAAATCCGGAAGATGACTAAAAGGGTGACAAGTAGTGCATATATCCGTCTTCCAACCATATATAACACGGACCTCTACAACATAATCTATGTCTAAATAGACTTTGATAGTCTCAAGAACGGTTAATATGGAGTAATTTCAATAAGAGCTTTAGCATAAATAACTTTTCCTTAGCAGTAGTGGTTGCATAAAAAACACTTGAGCTTCCCAATTTTGTTCGATAACTAGTTTAAGCCTATAAGGGATTGGAGAACAGAAGGAATATGAGAGAAAAAAGCCCAGACCCAAATAGATAGGAACTCTATCCACTTTGGGGTTCCAAGGAGTAGTAATAAAAGGTTTTCCATTAATAATTGTTAGCTCAAGACTAAGTACGCGAAGGCGTTCCTTAGAATGAGAGAACTTAAGAAAAAACAAAGGTTTGTCTAAAAGAAATTTTGAGCGTGCCTCTGATTTGCCACAACTTACCACAATGCTCCATATCAACAACATAAGGAGGAGGGGTCCAAAAAAACCCGAAAGAAAATCAGACCAGAATCCTTAAAACCTCAATAACAATAGTTGGTAGTTTATCATTACCGTCTTTCTCAACATATTCAAATTCACATGGTTTATTAGAACCCGTATTTCTACGACTATTGTCAAAGAGAGAACTCCACTTAGGAGCATGCAATGAAGTGTTAACAGCCTTGGTATTCACATAGGTTTGCATCTCATGCACAATATTACTCCCCTTGCCATCAACATTAAGCAAGGAAGACCTAGTAACTGTCTCATTGCAATTCACGCCTATCGTAACATCATTATAACCTACTACTAAATTAACATTTAAAACAGACTCTAACTCCAATTCAACAAGTTAAGAAGTAGAGCCCAAGTTGTTTACCAATCGAGACTCCAAGTTAGCAGCTCCAAGGAAATTAGTTAGAGATTCACTTGTGGGTGATTTACTAGCGTTGATAGGATCATAGCACAGGCTACACATTAAGGAGAAGTTCGACAAAATAACAATATCCCCAAGAAGTAATTCAAGTGTATTTGCGGTAGAATGTTGCAAATTAGGAGTTACACACGAATCCCCAAATCTGGCAAAGTGGATATCAAATTCTCACAGATTGGAACATACAGATCATCGGTCGAATTGGAAGCACACGAAGGAGGCGCCACTGCGATGAGCGGCTTCAAATCTTCACCAGAACAGAGCGACATCGCAAAGGGGTGACCCGATCGAGTTACAAAGTGAGAGGATAGGTCGGAAAGAGGTGGCATCGCCTTGTTCTTTTTTTGAGTCATCGGAGCAAAGAATGGAGGAGCAAAGGCAAAGGAAAAATATGTCAAGGCAAATTAAGAAAATCGCAGTTGCCAGAGGCCATTGTTTGGTAATTTTATATGTAATTGAAGTTCAAACCAATCTTATCATGACCGGACCGTCAATCGAACCATGATGTCCAAAGATTTAAGGTTTTCAAGGTCCAACCGATCGGACCGTTAGAACCGTGCATTTTTTTTTTGAAAATAGAATGGTACTTATATTATATATAAAAGGAGATACAAAGATAAGATCAAGCTACAACTAAATACAATAACATACATAATCAAATATTTTACAAAACATACTAAAAATCAGCTCGCAGTCACTACAAACGCAGAAGACACAACATACTAACACAGATATACATGAACTCATAAAACACACCTGACATCAACAAAGATGTCCAAATCTATCTTTTCAAAAGCTACCAAGCCCAAAAGCCCATAACAGTGCATATTAAACAAAACGTAATCCAAGCAAATAGGACGAGCCATACAAAGCTACTAGCAAGGCAAGTTCCTGCTGACTGAAACACAAATAGGTACCTCACTGAAAGCAACTCCATCTGAATCCCAAAACCATAAACAGTAAATCCCACAAAGTCGTATTAGAAACTCCAACAACCATGATGGCCGCTAATGCTTACAGTCGAATCGAGGCAGCAGATTGCGAGAAGTAGAGGCAACAATTTGCAACAGCCGAGGAGCTTTAGATTCCGATTGATTTAGGAATCGGCCATTTTCTTCGATTAAGAAAAAAATCATGACTGAAGAAATTAGAGATTTAGATACAAGTATTTTTTTTAGATTTGGGGATAGAAAAAAAATTGCGATTGAATAAAACGACTTTCAGGGTTTGAAATCGCGGTCTGATCTCGGTTATGGGGTTCAATCGACGGTCGGCGCATGGAGGAGGTTCAAATGACCTCCGGGCCGTGGTGGTGGAAGGTCGACATTTAATGACTGTCAGACCGAGGACGGGTCCGGTCATGATAACTATGGTTCAACCTCTTTACCGACAAAAAATGTGATTTTTTGGCTTCTATCTTTTATTTTATTTTATCAAAAAATTCTAATTTAATACTTTAACAACGAAATTTATCCGCATGTGCGTTGCACATGCAAAAATTTATATAATTTTTCTAAACATGTCATTGAATTTTTTGAATGCGGATGGTGTCAGATTTTCATGCGCATTCAAAATCACTTAATATCGTATATACGCATCCGCAAGTATGGTCAGATATTTATCTTAGTTAACAAGTTCTCTTAAACATAATTAATAAGGTTACAAAGATCAAAATTTAAAGTAAAAGTATTTAATATAAATTTGAAATCTGCAAATTTGGGCTACATGAATCATGACATTCTTTAGGTTCGTTATATGAAATCAAATAATTGTATTTTTCTTGCACAAATGATTTGAGAATGAGGGAAAAATTAACTTTACATATTTGGTTTTGTATCCATTTTTTTGGCTTTCTCTATTCTCTGTTAAAAATCCGCTATTACCTTTTACACCTCTACCACCATAGGATTGTTAAATGCAAAAACTGTATGATACAATATATATATGCACACGTATTTGTGTGTGTGTATGTGTGTGCATATGTAACATATCACTATGTGCAAGGTGTACCGATCCACGATATAAATGCTAGGTTACACATCACAACGGACACATTAATTTATCCAATATGCTAGCATATTGTCCAAGCAATGCTTGTATAAACTTTTCTTATTATATATAAAACATACAAATATTCCCACACACATATGTATGTATGCATGTATAAACTACGATTTTATTTACTTAATTTTGTTTTAATATATCAATATATACACACACACATACATATGTATGTGTTTTTGTGTGCACACATATAAACATAAATATAAAATATTAACAATAAGTATAGTTTTATAATTATATAAATATATCCAACTTAATTATATGATATATTAAATATATAAAAAATGGTTGTAAGCCCAAAGCCGTAAATGAACAAGTACAACATGTCTATATAAATATATAAACGTATTTATTAAATACTTGTGTGTGTAGTATGCACATGTTAATGCGAGTAAAATTATAAAATAACTCGTATTAAATAAATAAATACATGATCATGCACTTCGCTCTGAATTTTTAAATTTCAATTTTAAAATTAATGTTATTAATAAAATTGTAAGCAATTACAGAAAAAAGCAAAAAAAAAATTAAAAAAAATAACTTTAAATTTCCAATGTGATTAGACGATATTTTTATAGTTTGAAAGCATATTATATTGTTTTATAATTTAAAATACATTAAAAATACAGTTTTAATTTTTTTTTAAATGTAAATTGTAAAAAGTTCCTTTTTAGGCTGAGAGTCTAAGATTTATTAATGTAATTTTATAAAATATAAAGTATATTTTATAATACATATATGTACTTATTTGATAGCTGTTTCAATTTTGTTTTAAATGTAATTATAAAAAAAATCCTAATAAAAAATATTATGCTTTATTATCATTATGTGTAGAATTATATATCCTTATTTTTTAGTGATTCCATTTTTAATACATCAAGAAATAATTTAAAATTGGCTACTGCAGATTTAGTTCTCTCTGGCGATTAACTCCACGCCTCGTGTCGTTCTTCGTACCTCCTCCCGCACCCCTTTTTCTCTTTCTCGATGGCCCATAAGAAGAGGAATGTAGTTGTGCCTCCTAAATCTGATCTCTATTCATGCTTTACCACAATATCCGATCACCTTTTTGCTGCATCGGTGTTCGCGGCTATTACTTCCGATCCTCCCCATGTTAGTGCACCTTCGAAGTGTGACACAAGATCCAATTCTGAAGAAGTTGTGCTAGAATTGGGGGCTAAGATTCCTCTTGTAGCTGATTTAGTCTAAGTCTGCGCTGCCAGCCTCGATTTGCAGTGCAGCTAGTGAAACTCTCAAGGCACTTCTGGTAGGCCTAGTTTCCTTGCCTGTAACCTCCTTTGCGTTCAGCCCTACTAATGCTATTACTCACGCCAACAAGCTAACCTCAGGTGAAATCTTACTATGTTCTTATATGCATCTTTATCTGAGACTAGATAGGTGAATTCCTCGATTACTACAGTAAAGCCAAGTGACATTGTAGTCGAAACTAATCCCATAGTGTTAACCCTCTTTTTGGCAGGATTCTCAACGAGTAGGAATGAAGCCCAAACGCGCAACCAGATATAAGCCGCGCTTTAGGAAGCCCAACAGAAACACAGTCTGAAGCAGTCACATATCGGCCCAAGTCCAGCCTAATCAGATTTACTGCTTACTCCGGAAGAATCGCTTTCTTAGTTGGCCGAGTATTTCGCTCCTAAGTAGAGCGTGTTGGCCGATTATCTCGGGCTAGCGTGGAAACCTGTTACAAAGCCAGTCCACCTAATATCCCGATTTTCAAGGCAGTAAAGGCGGTCAAACCATGTGCGGACAAAGCTCTACTTTTGATATGCCTCTCCATGGATGCCACGTCAGCCACAACTTCCGAGGATACTATTTATGAACAGTGGAATTGGCTTTCCAACCGCAATTCAAGCCAATAGATGGATTCCACGTGTCTAAGCTTTCCCGAAATGGCCGGAACATACCGCAACAACCCAAGCAACATTATCTACCTATAAATACCTCTAAGCTTAAAGAAGAAAGGGACTTATGGAGACGCTGGAGACTTTTGGTTTTCCCTTCAACACCATTACATCCTATAGGAGTTTGCATATCTCAATCTCTTACAAGAGGAAGGTAAAATAATCATCTTCTTTCTCTTCTTCAAAAAGCATTGTAATTGTAACCAAAAAAGAGAAATAATATATAAAGTGGACGTAGGCATCGTCTTTGTCGAACCACTATAAAAACTCTGTGTGTGCTCCCCGTTCTTTTACTTTTTATTGCATTGTTAATCTTTATTCGTGTGTTGATCACACGATTGGGGGTTGATCGTCGCTAGTAACCAACTTTTGACGTCAACAAGAGGATGCCAGACTTGAAGTTTTAATATCCAAACAACAAGGTCCACTCAATGGCAATGGCCAAAATAAAGGAGGAGGAAAGGCCCTGGAAAAGGATGAACGCAATGTGCGACCTCGAAATGAAAACAAATATGATCGATACACCGAGCTTAATTCTTCTTTGCTTGATATCTACCTCCATATACGCGATTCCTTGCCTACTCCAAGACCACCTCGACGAGAACCGACCCAGATGGAACTCGAATCTGGCAAGCATTGTATATTCCACAACGTAGCTGGACATAATACAAAGGATTGCCGACATCTGCGCGATCTCATCGAAGGACGAGTCAGGAAAGGGGAACTCGCTGAATATGTCAATGATCGCGCCCCGGCCATGCCGCCACGACCCTTTGTTCAAGCTCCTCAGGCTGGTCCGCGAGCTCCTAGAACCGGAAAGGACCCTGAGACTAGCACTCGCGGCATTATCATTAATTAGATTTTTTTATCTTTTCTTTCGATGTATTTCTTTCAATAACAAGGACGCCTTGATTTTAGCTCTTGAGAATGCTCTGTAATCAATCGCTGTCCTCGTAGAATTTCTTTTCTTTAGTTGCTTAGCAGTTATGAATTTTACTTCCTGTAAAAGTAGATCATGTTGTGAAATATTTAAGCCAAGCATGGATAATTCTTGCCCCCCTGCTTTGTGTGGTTAGCGCGAAAGCTCAACACCATTTCAAACACCTACTCCTTCAAGTGAGTGAGGTCATATTTTCTAAATACGAAGTGTGGACAACTCTCTCTTCTTTACGCCACGAGCATGCATAGCTCGCTAAACTAACCAACTTGGCATGAGTCGAGCATAAGAAACACTTGCCCTAAGCCGAGTATGGTTAATACTCGCCCTCTCTAAGCCGAGCGTGGTTTATGCTCGCCCCTAAGCTGAGTATGGTTAATACTCGCCCTCTCTAAGCCGAGCATGGTTTATGCTCGCCCCTAAGCCGAGTATGGTTAATATTCGCCCTCTCTAAGCGGAGCATTGTTTATGCTTGCCCCTAAGCCGAGCATGGTTGATGTTCGCCACCCTCTAAAGCCAAGTAGGATAAAATGCTCGACCCATCACCCTCCTCCAAAACGAGGATAGTTTGTTTTGTATTTGCAGGAACCAACCCTCGTACAAATGACAATCATCATCTCGGCCTTAATACGGTTCCCGATGGTTGTAGGTTTTCTGGCCTTAAAACGACCTGGCATGGTCATCGGGTTTCCGGCCTTAATACAACTTCAGACCGTCGGTTTTCTGGCCTCAATATGGTCCGACACGACCATAGCAGCTCGAGCGTTTGTGCTCTGGTTCGGATTTCAGAACACATCCCCCCTCTGTTGAAGAAGATGCATTCTGAGGGGCAAAGTGTTAACCCTCTTTTTGGAAAGGGTCTCAACAAGCAGGACCGAAGCCCAAACGCACAACCAGATATAAGTCGCGCTTTAGGAAGCCCAACATAAACATAGTCCAAAGCAGTCACATATCGGCCCAAGTCCAGCCTAATCAGATCGACTGCTTACTCCGGAAGAATCGCTCTCTTAGTCAGCCGAGTATTTCGCTCCCAAGAAGAGCGCGTTGACCGATTATCTCGGGCCAGCGTGGAAACCTTCTACAAAGCTAGTCCACCTAATATCCCGATTATCAAGGCAGTAAAGGAAGTCAAACCATATGCGGACAAAGCTCTACTTTCGATATGCCTCTCCGTGGATGCCACGTCAGCCACAACTTCCGAGGATATTATTTATGAACAGTGGAACCAGCCTTCCAGCCACAGTTCAAGCCAATAGATGGATTCCACATGTCCATGCTTTCCCGAAATGGCTGGACCATACCGCAACAACCCAAGCAGCATTCTCCACCTATAAATACCTCTAGGCTTAAAGAAGAAAGGGACTTCTGGAGACTCTGCAGACTCTTGGTTTTCTTTTCAACTCCATTACATCCTATAGGAGGTTGCTTCTCTCAATCTCTTACAAGAGGAAGGGAAAATAATCATCTTCTTTCTCTTCTTCAAAAAGCATTTTAATTCTAATCAAAAAAGAGAAATAATATATAAAGTGGACGTAGGCATCGTCTTTGCCGAACCACTATAAAAACTCTGTGTGTGCTCCATGTTCTTTTACTTTTTATTGCATTGTTAATCTTTATTCATGTGTGATCAACACGATTGGGGGTTAATCGACGCTAGTAACCAACTTTTGACGTCAACACATAGTATCCTCTAAGTTAATTGTGATGCTCATTCCCTTCTGAATGGTATTGATAGAAATGTGAAATTTAAAGTGGCTCCCTTGAATTTTTTCCCTTAGTGGGGGCAATGCTTTTGAATCAGTGTCGCAGCATATAGCGCTCAAACCTATTGAAAAAGCTATCTATGCCCCAAAATGGAGTTCACTTTTTGATAATTGCCCGATAAATAAGGGAAACTAGAGCCACAAGAATTTGAATATGTGGAAAAAGATGGTATTGATGATCTCCTGGCTATTGTGATTGACGCTTGTGTGGAACTTTGGTCTGATAGCCTTACAGTGTTTTTCTTAGGTTAACCGCCTCCTTATTCGTCGCTTATGAAGCATCATGGTAAGAAGTGGAATATTAGGGGAAGTTTAAAGTTTGTCTAGATATATCAATGTTTTCTCTGAAGTTCTCTCTCCCAGAGTAAAGACTTCGAGTACTTAGCCTTGCACCATTAATTATTAGAGGAAAACCTTTTATCATAACTCCATAGAGACACTCCATTGGCAAAGCTAGGGAACTAGTCTTATCTATTCTGATATGGACGTATTTCACTCATGTTCCTTTTTTCTCCAATTTCTTACAGGTTTAAATTGGCTTTTGAAAAAAATGGAAAACTTAAGTGTTTTGATGCTTGCACTGTTGCAAGGGATAAGTTGTTTTATGCTAAGTCCCTTATTGAAATTACGCTGGACAAACCTCTTCCTGAGAACAAAAAAGTCAGATTAGAAGTGGATTTCGTAGCTGAGGACGAGTCAGATATAGATGGAATCCAGATACTGCAGAATAGATAAATCACACAAAAGAATTATCCAGCTTCGACAAACCCTTCCTACGGCCGCATTCCCAAGATTTCTACTGGGTATTAAAACATATTCCCACTTATCAAACCCCATAAACTCGTAAAACCTGCTACTACTCTAATCCAACGCTCAAAATTTTGACACAACTTAAATCCAAAGTTGTGATTTTCTTAAGTACAAAATTCGGCGGTTAAAACTCGTTAGTTTTGAAAACTAGAAAACATATGAATCCATTTACAAAAATTTAAAACAGCACAAAAACAACTTAAAAAACAACTTAAAAAACAAAAAACCCCTTCTTAAAAATATGGTCGGCCCTTGTGCGCTTGTCACTTGAATAAGTCGGCTTCGTCTTTGTCAATGTTGATCGAACTTGAAATTAAGGTTTTTGGTGCTCTTCAAATCATAGCATGGTTAATTGATCTCCAATGAACTTCTACTGATCATATGATCATCTTCCACGAGCTTGAATGCTCCAATCAATCTCTCTCTCTCTCTCTCAAACGAACAATGTTTTAAGCTCTCTGAATTTTGTTTAAATACATAGAAATGTATTCTTCGATTGAGTGATTTGCCGATGAGGAAATAGGTGTCTTATATACGGTTCCGTACCCTAATTTGCTATGATTTCCTTCAAGACTTGCCTTATGTATGTATACAGTTTCTGGAAACATTTTAATTAAATTTCCTTGCAACAAAACCATACTTATGATCTTCTAGAAACATTTGAAGTAGTGAATTAACTCTTGCCAAAGATAAAAACATCAATTTCGTTGATACCGAATATATGTGATTCTCATTGATGTATCTGGTCGACTTTTAGTCCTTCAATGAATTTGGATAATAAATTGTAACTTTGTTTTAACCGTGATTGAATATATGCATGATTGAATTTCTTTGATCCAAAAAAGTTACTTTTCAAAAATATTTATGCGAGAAATAAAAGAAATTTACCAATATTTTTGGACCCATTCGAACTGATTTGTGCGTGCTTTGCATGATGATGCATGTTGTATGATGTTGCTTATGCACATTTTATTCTCTTTCACTTGTGACCAATGAACTGATGTATTCGAATATTTTCGCACACTGACTTGTGCACTTGTATTCATCCTAATACTCCTGTTTTATCCTCTTATGCTTATGTAGTATGCACAAGTGCTTGAGTTTTGATTGTGCACTTCTTTGCTATTAATTTTGTGGATGGACCTGATGCACATATGTGTTATGTTCATGTGCTCTATTTGCTTGCATACATTTTAGCATGTGTAGATGAATCAATTGACTTGTGTGCTGTTATGCTTGAGCCTTGTGCTTCTTGAACCATGTAATTTAGTTCCTTATTCCCAGATGTGTTGCATGTCATGTGTGTGCATAAACTGCCATCTTGCACATCTTCTTGTTGATACCATACTTGATATTTTTTTACCTTAGTTAACCTGTTGCACTTCCATTGTGCAAACTTGTTGTGCACATGCATGTTGCCCTTGTACTAATTAAGACCTGACATGTTTCTGTACCGTGTTGCCTGGCTTGACCTATATTCTTGGCTTGGAATATTAAGTTATGTTCACTGTCTAGTTTTTCTTCTACCTCTAATCTGTGTATGGCTTGACTTGATGTTGCTACCAATATTGATGTTGTGCATTTGTGCACTATGCACTTTCTGTTTGAAATGTGAATTATGCCTTTTGTTTGCTTGACCAAAACCTGAACTGAAATGATGCACTTGAGTTGAAGTGTTACTGCATATGGCTTGACCACTGCATCCAGTTTGGCACTTATGCTGGTGCTCTTGATCCATTATGTCAAGTGCATTGACATGCTGTACATTATTGATTGTTAATCTTGACTTGTCCCTTCATGGCTTCTGCATGTTCACTTGTCTTTGATGCATGCATATGCTTCATGTTCTTGCAGCTGCACTTGTACATTTGTTGAGCCTTGAATTTAACCCGATCTTGTATATGTTGTACAAGTGTCATTTTCTTGGACTTGAATTTTGTGGCTTGGTGCACCTCCATGCTGCCATACATGTATATATATACACACATATGTGTATATATATGTGTTTGTGTAAATGATGGCTTATCAGGTTTCACGAGCTGTGTGATTTATTCGATCATGTGCCATGCTAAGTTGTATTTGACTATATTGCCCCTGTACACTTGAAAGATTTTCCTTTGTGCATATACATATATTTGTTATTTATAAACTAGCAAACCAGTTATGGTTGTGTTGAGGCTGGTCAAGATTAGCAGACCACATATGTCAGTTGAGGCTGGTCTTAATCAGAAGACCACTGTAATTGAGTTGTGGCTGATTTGCAGGCACAAGAAAAAATAGTATTCCTCGTGGTATTTTTAGTGAATCACCATAAATATCAAAACCAGCGTAGACTTAAATATATATATATATATATATATAATACCTAGTCTAGAAATACGGCGAGAAACACACAAAAAATTCTAAGGAAAATAAAATTTAAAAATAAATTTATATTTTCTTAAATTTAAATCTATTTTGTTCCAGTTTACTCTGTGTGTTTCTGTGCCAGATATTCAGGTGACTGGATAGGATCTAAAGCACATGAAGATACAGTGAGAGTGAATAAATATATGTAAGAGAGTGTATGTGTATAACTAAGTGACTTGAGTGAATTGTAGTGAGGAAACAAATGAAATGAATATGTCAACTGAAATGTACAGAAGTGAGTTCTGAAAAATGTACTATTTTGAATGTTTGAAATAGAATATTTTATTGAATAATAAATACTTTCTTGAGTATTTAAATTTTGTGTAATAATATTATTAATTAATAAAAATATTTATTCCTATATGAGATGAAATACAAAATTACAAATACAAACACATTTATGAAATAATATATGGTTGTTTATCATCAAACAAAACAAATCATATATTCAACAATCTCCCTCTTTTGATGATAATAAACATGCACTTAAGATTTAGGATAAATAAATATGTTTGACAGTGAAATGTGAGAACTCCCTTATATGTATGCTCCCCTACAACTAAAAGCAGACTTAACAAATTTGTATCAAATTTGGGAAATATAATTAAACACTCGGAAAATCTGGAAAAAAAATATATAGATGTTTACACATTTATCAAAATCTTAATGCTTCTCCCCTATTTGTTATCATCAAAAAATTAATTGAATTTGAAAATTGTAACATTTTTGGACTATAATTATGAATTAAAATCAAGTGACAAAATAAAATTTTGTAGGTCCCAAACAATCAAGCAAAAAATGATAATAATTCATAAGATATAAACACATTTCAAAATTCACTGGATGGACCGAAAGGTTGGTTATTACATAACATGGAGGCGTTCATATATATGCAATTTATTCTTTTCTTTTCCTTTTTCCCTTATTTATTTATTTATTTATTTAAAGGGCACACTAACTATGCATATCCTATAAGGACTTTCAAATGGGATCATTTGCAACTTAAATTATAAGTAATCTCTAACAATTTATGACTATATCAAGGTTTTTTAAATGAGTTTAGAGAAACACTTATTATATACAAAATCCCCTTATTATGTAGAACCATAATGGATAATAGAAATATGGTAGAGATAGAGATAGCCGTGAAATAAATTTCTAAATTAATCATATTATGAAATATGTTGAATCACATAAGGAATTTTGAAAATTTTCAACTATCTCTTATTCTGAAAAATAATATAGTCACAACTATATCACAAATTTTTCAAAAACTGTATTTTTCTTAATGGTTTCCAAAAAATGGGTTGACTTGTCAGATAGTGAATTAGAGAACAAAATATCCAAGAAAATTTTAAACAAAATGCAGAGGGGTTAATCAATTTCTATAATCCCCAAATCCAATCATGATCTGGAAAATCTATCTTGGGAAAGGGTTTTGTCAAAATGTCAGTAAGTTGGGTTCAGTTAGAATAAATTCAATGTAAATGTCCTCACTAGCAATATGATCTCTAATGAAATGGTGTCTCACATCAATGTGTTTTGTGCATGAATGATGAACATGGTTATTTGGTAAATCTATTTGCACTCTTACTGTTACATTTGAGTGGTACTTGTTTATAGATTAGGCCAAAATCAGAGAGAGTTTGCATCATCAATAAAATCTGTGCACAACAACTTCCTAAGTCAACATATTCAGCTTCGGTAGTGGACAATGCAACACAATTTTGTTTTTGACTCGACCACGGAACCAGAGAGTGCCCTAACATGAAACAAGTTCCACAAGCACTTTTCCTATCAATGAGTGAACTATCATAATCAGCATCAGAAAATCCAATTAAATCAAAGTTATCACAAGAAGGGTACCATAAGCCAAGTTTCTGTGTATGCAACCAGTATGTCAAGATTCATTTTGTGGCTTTCAAATGAGATTCTTTTCGGTTAGACTGAAAACGAGCACACAAATAGACAGAAAACATAATATCGGGTCTAGAAGCAAAGAGATAAAGAAGTGAACCGATTATCCCATGATATTTTTCCTGACCAACAGCAAATCTTTTTTCATCTTTGTCAAGCTTGGTTGTTGCTCTCATTTGTGTTCTCATTGGTTTTGCATCTTCAACTCCAAATATTTTTAGCAACTCCATCACGTACTTTGTTTGAGAAATGAAAATTCCTTTGCTACTTTACTTGATTTGAAATCCAAGGAAGTACTTCAGTTCACTTACCAAGCTCCTCTCAAATTTTTCCTACGTGACTTTTTCAAATTTCTCATACAAACCATTATTAGTAGCACCATAAATGATGTCATCAACATAAATATGAACAATTAATAAATCATCACCATCATGTAATAGAAACAAAGTTGTGTCAACACATCCCTTTTTAAAACAATTTTCCAAAAGATATGTACAGAGATGGTCATACCAAGATCTAGAAGCTAGCTTAAGACCATATAATGCTTTTTCCATTTTGTAACATGATTTGGAAACTCGTGACTTTCAATATCAGGGTTTGTTCAACAAAAACTTCTTATTTTAGTTCTCCATTCAGAAAGGCACTCGTAACATCCATTTACTTAAGTTTAAAACCCTTAAAACATGAAAAACTTAGAAAAAAACTAATTGCTTCTAACCTAGCAACTGAGGCAAATGTTTCATCAAAATCAATGCCTTCAATTTGATTGTATCCTTTTGACGCCAACATAGGATTGTTTCTAATTACTGTTTTAATCAAAAAATGATCAAACACCAAATACGATGCTCTAAAGAGTGCGTCGCCCGTTCAGTGGCAAGGTGCTAAGAAAGCACGTTTCCAAATTAGGGGAGAGACACTTTAAAAAGCATGTATGAAGAAATGTGAGACCGCAATTCGCAAAAACAAAGCAATAAGAGAGAGGAACACACAATTTTTAGAGTGGTTCGGTCAAACATGACCTACGTCCACTATGCAAACATTTTCCATTATCACTTTCGTGATTCCAAGTACAATGCCATACAAATCTCCCTCAATTTACAATGAATCTCTCATTTCTCCCTCTTTGATGTGAATCGCACTCGAATTAGCTAGTGGATCGGTTAGATCTCCCCAAGTATTGATTGAAATGGATGAAAAGCCTTCAATGCTTCACTTTAGAGGTAGATCTCTTCGATTCCATAGCATTTTGATAGTAGATCCAAGTTTCTAGAGAGAATTCAATGGAGACTTATGTTGCTTAAGTGGAGCTTGAATGGATTTCCATGGATGAAGCTTGAGGATGCCTTGGAGAAATGATTTTAGCAGCCCTTCGGGGTGTTCGAATCTCCCCCCTTTAAGTGTGGAGAAAGGGGGTATTTATAGTTGGAGATAAGGGGTAGTGGCACACTTGTAAATATATGGTGTATGGTTGGCGCTTGGTTGGCGGTGAGTTGGAGCTTGGTTGGCATTAAACAGGAGTTGGAGCGGTCAGCTTTTAGGGGTGAGCTGCATTGGACCGACCAGCGTTCGGAGTGACCAACATTGGAGCGACCCTCATTTTTTATATTTACACTGTGCACTTTGGGGTTCAACAATTACAACATTGCCATCTCTTCTTTTATGCAAACCTGCTCGTCCAAAATTGATGCTGTTGTTCTACCTATTCATGCTACAGCCTTCATGAAGACCGACCAGGTGGTGCTCCTCTTCGACCGACCAGGTGGTGCTCCTCTCGACCGACCAGGTGGTGGAGCTTTTTCCGACCAGTCCAGGTGGTGCTCCTTTCGACCGACCAGGTTGGTGTTCGTCTTGTGACCGACCAGGTGGTGGTGCTCGACCCGACCAAGGGGAAGCTCGACCGGACCTTGCTCGCTCCAAGCTCGACTAAGAGAGAGTGGACGATCAACTAGCTGATGCTTGAGCGACCAGCACTTGGAGAGGAGAGACCGACCAGCACCCGGAGTTTGTACGTCCAGCTTGTGTTTGATGAAATGCTAGTGAGAATTTTCGTATAGCTAACATTTGCCCCTCGAAGTTTGTGTTTTTCACTTGTGAGAAATATGGGCTTCGTAAAGAACGTTGCTATCATGGTCTATGTTGGAATTCAGTCGAGTAGACTTATATGTTCCGTAGCACCTGTTCTGTGATGAAAACAAGCACTTGCATGGTTTTGGACTTATACGTTGTTATTGATCGTCCACATCAATAACAGGTTAGTTAATCATTAATGAATGATGTACAATAAATTGAATGTCATATCTACGTAGAACTGCTTTATTTAACAGTTATGATTTGTTAAACATTGTTTGCATAGACATGGTATTCGATTTTGAATTTGACAATAGCGCTTGAGTTCTGAATTACAGATTTAAAGTTACGCCTTTGCAATGAATTATGTGATCTCATATGACGGTTTACGTTTTATGAAACGTGTACCTGATCGGATCAATACTTTGCTTTGGGCTTCTGACATCAAGGCGATTGTAGCCGTTGAATGGATCAGAATTTTGTATTTAACTGGTTAATTTGGACTTCTACGTGGAGAAGTCATTGTATCTTTCTGCCTTCGCTTGAGAAGGTCTTATGTAAGGTGCCCCCGCTAGGGGAGGACTTTGGGTTTTATGCCCCCGCTAGGGGAGGTCATTATGTTGGATGCCCCTGCTAAGGGAGGACTTGGGATTTTATGCCCCCGCTAGGGGAGGACTTTATGTTGGATGCCCCCGCTAGGGGAGGACTTGGGATTTAATGCCCCCGCATGGAGAGGACTTTCGTCGTTGCTCTCACGAAGAGGGGCTAGACTTTTTTATGCCCCCGCATGGGGAGGTCTTTCGCCGTTGCTCTCACGAAGAGGGGCTAGACTTTTTTATGCCCCCGCATGGGGAGGTCTTTCGCCGTTGCTCTCACGAAGAGGGGCTAGACTTTTTTATGCCCCCGCATGGGGAGGTCTTTCGTCGTTGCTCTCACGAAGAGAGGCTAGACTTTTTTATGCCCCCGCATGGGGAGGTCTTTCGTCGTTGCTCTCACGAAGAGAGGCTAGACTTTTTTGTGCCCCTGCATGGGAGGTCTTTCGCCGTTGCTCTCACGAAGAGAGGCTAGACTTTTTTGTGCCCCCGCATGGGAGGTCTTATATTTAAATCCGTGGGACAGACGCCAGTTCCTTTACTGGATGCTTTGGCATGGCAAACGATCTCGATTTAGGAATCTGGGCCATAAGTAGTCGCTTGTTCCTTCATGGGTTGTTCAACTTAGTGAGTCACCTCAATGAATCGTGTGGTCAATGCTTGCGGGACCTCGCTAAGGAAGCTGCAACCTACGAAGTCGGCTGTTCCGCTATGGGTCCTCGACCTGGTGAGCCCTCTTGATGTATCGGGTGATCCATGCTTGTGAATTGCACCACATCAGGAGACAGGGATTTAATCAAGCTGTCAGGGATTTGCCCTTTTTTGTGAAGCTTGGAACCCATGAGGTAGACTTTAACAGTCGCGTTGAATGTGCTTAGTTGTGATAAGCAATTGCAACCGGATTGAGAAGTCGTGCTCTTTTGGGATTTGCGGGGTTTGCGTCATCCCGTGGAGCGAACATTGGCCTTGTACTGGAAGCACTTGATCATGGCAAGTGTTCATGATTGAGCGCAAGTTGCCCCTTGGAACTTACAACCTGCGGCGTTGATTTTAGATATGCTTGTTGACCTCTTCACCATCTCATCTTTGGCCATCCCTTCTAACCACCCTTCAAGATGGTGTTTTTATGATCGCACTTAGATGTGTTGACACTTTGTGCATCCCATGCTTGAATAAGTGTTGTGGAGTTCGCCATAGTGCATCGGGTTTCGAGGAAGCGGGAATTTGTCCTATAACCTGTAATAGAGAATCGTCTTTTAGCAAGTCTTGAATTAACGAAGATCTTGTAAGTAAGAGATTCACACAAGTATGCGGGACTTTATCCATAGAGATATTGTTCAGTACAATCCTTATGCAATATTACAAGTTTTTTACAAGAAGTTCTGAATATAACAGAAAGCAAGATGTAAAGTAAAGCAAGTAACAAAGCAGTAAGTAAGGAACGGCGATGATGATTGCTTATTTCGAGTTGTTGAAATGAGATTCCCATCAGCCCTCAGTTGATGATTGGCCTGTTATTGGGTTGAACCAAGAGAGAGCTTTGCCCCTGAGGAGTCTGAGCGGCGTTTGAGGATTGTAGATTCTTGATGTACTATTGTAGTTTGCCATTCTGAATCATTTCCTCAATTATGCTTTGGAGAATTCTGCATTCATTTGTATCATGACCAGGCAGCTTGTGGAGTCGACAGTACTTTCCACAGTCCAGAGTTTTCTGTGTAACCTTGAACTTTGGTGGCTCCGGATAGTGCTCGGTATCCTTGGTGGCTAGGAAAATGTTTTCTATGGTATCATTCAGAGGAGTGAGTTCTGATGGGTTGTAGAAACGAAACTTCTTGTTTGCCTTGCTGTTTTTCCCATCATTGGCTCGTTTCTGCCCCTGGATATCGTGCTGATTAAGCTGGATGTCAGCGCTTTTGTGAGGATCAACAGTCTGATGAAGCACAGGATGATCTCCCACTCTCATATATTCCTCGGCTTTCTTCTGGAACTTTTCCAGCGTGTTCGGCTCCTTCATTTTGATCCATCAACCGAATTCGCTATTCTTGTCTATAGCGCCGATTAGAGATGCTAAGATCATGCGGGGGTCAGGATTCCCTACTTCAGTTAAAGCGGTATTGAACCTGTTGAGGAAAGCTTTAACTGACTCTCCAGGATTCTGCTTCATTGATGTGAGGGAGATGACATCCTTAGCTTTTGTGGCCTGCAACCTGAAATGCTCTTTGAACTTATGAGTCAAATCATCAAAGCGATCGATGGATTTGGGCGGGAGCCTTGTAAACCATAGCGATGCGATGCTTTCTAGATAGAGCGGGAAGCACAAGCACTTAATCTCATCCATCGCTTTAGCCACATTCATGTGCCACTCATATCTGTATAGGAAGTGATTTGGATCAGCAGTCCCATCGTATGGAGGCAAGGTGGGATGTGCGAACTTCTTCGGAAGATCAGCTTTGCGAATTCTCCTAGTGAATGGGTTTCTGCTCGGAGAAAAATCCCATTCCCTTTCGCTATCTTTGCGGGTTAGGCCGTCTTTCATCATCCGCTTCACCACGTCCTCGATGTCCCCTTTTGAGTAGTGTCGCTTGGGAGAGCGGACCTCGATTTCCTTTCCGGATGCTTGATCGCGATTAGAGTGTATGGGTCCTTTTCCTTCAGCAAGGGAAGGTGCTCCCCTTTCAGGACTTGCGACTCGCTGGGCATCTCGATTGGAAACGCTTTTGGCTTTCAGCTTGGAAGCATGAATGTCAGCTCCGTTGAACCCTTCAATGTTATCATTGCGATAATGATCGGAAGTTGATGAATTTGTGTTTCCCTCAAGGTTGACATGAGCCTTTTGAGGAGGAGCGGGATTGGCTTGAGCGTTTAGGAGAGCGCTCACTTTATCCATCAAAGTTTGATTAGCATCCACAAGAGTTTTGTTAGCATCCAACAAGGCTTTACTGGAAGCTTCCATCCGTTGGTGTAGATTAGCGACAATGACATCTAGCTCGGCCCTTGTTACTCCAGCTCCGGTTATGGAATTTTGACCAACCTCGAAGCGGTTAGTAAGAGGTGTAGCTTCATTGTTAGCAACATTGTTGACGTCGTCGTTGTTGTCGTTTTCTCCAACGGTTTTACTTGCGGTTTTCTTGGACTTAGCCATTATCTCGGACATGGATTTGACTTTGGAAGATAGCTCGTCGATTGGCCCAGATCTGAGATTTGCGAGATCTATGGTTGAAGCAAGCCTAGATCTTACGTGCAAAGTTCTTAACCTTGTCGAGTTTGGGAGAAGTGCGAATGCGGCCCCACGGTGGGTGCCAAATGTTTTAATAAAAAAATGATCAAACACCAAATACGATGCTCTAAAGAGTGCGTCGCCCGTTCAGTGGCAAGGTGCTAAGAAAGCACGTTTCCAAATTAGGGGAGAGACACTTTAAAAAGCATGTATGAAGAAATGTGAGACCGCAATTCGCAAAAACAAAGCAATAAGAGAGAGGAACACACAATTTTTAGAGTGGTTCGGTCAAACGTGACCTACGTCCACTATGCAAACATTTTCCATTATCACTTTCGTGATTCAAGTACAATGCCATACAAATCTCCCTCAATTTACAATGAATCTCTCATTTCTCCCTCTTTGATGTGAATCGCACTCGAATTAGCTAGTGGATCGGTTAGATCTCCCCAAGTATTGATTGAAATGGATGAAAAGCCTTCAATGCTTCACTTTAGAGGTAGATCTCTTCGATTCCATAGCATTTTGATAGTAGATCCAAGTTTCTAGAGAGAATTCAATGGAGACTTGTGTTGCTTAAGTGGAGCTTGAATGTATTTCCATGGATGAAGCTTGAGGATGCCTTGGAGAAATGATTTTAGCAGCCCTTCGGGGTGTTCGAATCTCCCTCCTTTAAGTGTGGAGAAAGGGGGTATTTATAGTTGGAGATAAGGGGTAGTGGCACACTTGTAAATATATGGTGTATGGTTGGCGCTTGGTTGGCGGTGAGTTGGAGCTTAGTTGGCATTAAACAGGAGTTGTAGCGGTCAGCTTTTAGGGGTGAGCTGCATTGGACCGACTAGCGTTCGGAGTGACCAACATTGGAGCGACCCTCGTTTTTTATATTTACACTGTGCACTGTGGGGTTCAACAATTACAACATTGCCATCTCTTCTTTTATGCAAACCTGCTCGTCCAAAATTGATGCTGTTATTCTACCTATTCATGCTACAGCCTTCATGAAGACCAACCAAGTGGTGCTCCTCTTCGACCGACCAGGTGGTGCTCCTCTTCGACCGACCAGGTGGTGCTCCTCTCGACCGACCAGGTGGTGCTCCTTTCGACCGACCAGGTTGGTGTTCGTCTCGTGACCGACCAGGTGGTGGTGCTCGACCCGACCAAGGGGAAGCTCGACCGGACCTTGCTCGCTCCAAGCTCGACTAAGAGAGAGTGGACGATCAACTAGCCGATGCTTGAGCGACCAGCACTTGGAGAGGAGAGACCGACCAGCACCCGGAGTTTGTACGTCCAGCTTGTGTTTGATGAAATGCTGGTGAGAATTTTCGTATAGCTAACAATTACATTTCCAGATTCATCAAGCTTATTTTTGAACACCCATTCATAGCAACAATTGGATAGTCATTTGGCCTAGGAACCAATTTCCATACCTTATTCCTCTCAAACTGGTTAAGTTCATCCTACATTGCTAAAAACCAACATTCTTCATTAAAAGCAACATCATAAGAACTTTGTTCGATTTTAGAAACAAAGTCATTGCGGATAAAGAAAGTACAAACATTCTTATTTAGATAGGAATGAGTGCGAACAACTGTCGTTGGACTTCTAATGATCAAATCTGGAGGATGATTAGGTCTGAATTTCAACTTCTCACCTTCAATTGTTGCTTTTGTTACCTCACCATTGCTAGCTTCAACTTCATTGTTTTCCTTTTTGCTTTCTTACATAACATCGTCATCTTTTTCCTTTCCACAACCCATCTTCAAGTCTTATTCATCAAACTTTAGATTAATGGTTTCAATAATTGTTCTTGATCGCTTATTGACGATTCTGTAAGATTTACGCCTTGAAGAGTACCCATGAAAATCCCTTTATCAACTTTTGATTCAAAATTTCCAAGTTGATCTCCTTTGTTGAGAATATAACAAGGGCGTCCAAAAACTCTAAAATATGAGATGTTAGGCTTTTTGCCTGACCATAATTCATATGATGTTTTATTAAGTATTGGTCTAATCATAACTCTATTCATTCCATAACAAGAAGTATTAATTGCCTCTAAGCAAAAGGTTGGTGGCAATTTATACTCACTCAACATGGATCTAGCCAATTCTTGTAATGTACGATTTTTCCTTTTGACCACCCCATTTTATTGAGGTGTTCGAGGAGCGAAAAATTCATGTTTAAAATTATTTTCTTCACAAAAACTTTCAAAGTCTAAATTTTCAAATTCACCTCTGTGATCACTTCTCAAAATTTTAATTGAAACAACTTTTTCGTTTTGAACAAGTTTTGAAAACCTTGAGAAGTAATCAAACATTTTTGACTTTTTAGCTAGAAAATAAACCCATGTGAATCTAGAATAATCACCAACTAATACATAACAATAACGCTTTCCATTTAAGCTTGCAATATCATTTTGTCCAAACAAGTCCATATGGATTAACTCAAGAACTCGAGAAGTGCAAACAATATTTTTAGATGGAATGATGAATGACTGAATCTGCCCATAGAACATGCTTTACACACTTTATTATTTTTAAATTTTTGATGTGGTAGGCTCCTAACAAGCTCTTTCGATTCTATTTTTTTACAAGAGACCCATACCAGCATGTGCTAGTCTCCTATGCCATAAAAGTGCCTCTTCTTATACGACTATCAAAAATCTAGAAAGAGTTAGATCTTCAAATGAAAGTATGTAAATATTTCCTTTTCTTTTGCCTGTAAAAACAATGTTGCTACTGGATGTTTCAACAATTTTTTAAATCGCACCAAAGACCACATTCATACCTTTATCACACAGTAGGCTTACAGATATGAGATTGTGATGTAAATTGTCAACGTATAAGACATTGGTTAAAGCTTAGTATTGTTACCTAATTTACCTTTACCAATAATCTTACACTTGCTATTGTCGCCCAATGTCACACTCCCACCTTTATATTTTTCTAGGCTGAGGAACAGTCTCTTGTCTTATGTCATATGTCTAGAGCAACCCAAATCCAAATACCATTTCTATTACTCCTTAGCCCTCCAACAAACCTACACAAGAAGAAGAGAAGATGACTCAGAGAAGCTCTTAGGTCTAAGAGTATCAATGTCTGAAGCATTATAAATGAAACAACCTGTTGGAACCCATATTTTTTGTCTTTTTATTTTTGTTCCAATGTTATTGTATGCCAAGTGCTTAGGAATCTAAATTTAGGTGAATTTTATATTTTCGTTCCTACTTTTACAATTTTCAAAGCTATGCCCAATTTCTCCATATTTCACACACTTAGGAAAGATGCTACTACCTTTTGCATTATCGTTCACATCTTTCTGTGCCTTTTCAAATCTTAGTCCCTTTCTACTGTTAGCGAACAATTGATTTCCTAACAAAATTTTCAAAGATGTTTCACCTATTGAAAACTTATCTATAGCAATCTCAAGGTCCTGGACTTTGATTTTTACTGTTTTGTTTTCAATCACAAGTGAGGTGCATCTGTTTACGAAATTCTTCCTTTTAATGTCATCATTTTCTTTCAAACTCAAATTTTCTTTTTCCACATCTTCAATGTTTGACTTGAGTTTTGATAGCTCTAGATTCAAAAGGTTACACTTTTCGCATTCATGATTTTTAATATCCCAAACTTTTTCAAGTTCAGATTCTAACCTATTATTATCATGAACTAGCTTCAATTTGTCAGATTTTAATTTCTTCACTTTTAATTATAGAGCATCATTAATTTCAGTATGATCTTGACACATTAAAAGAAAATCTTTGTAACTGTAAACCTCACTAGATTCTTCTCTATTTTCTTCTGAATCTGATTGCGCCATAAAACGTAGATTAGCTTCTTCCTCACTGCTGTTAGAAGCTTCTTCTCCTTCCTCATAATCCCATGTTATTGCAAATACTTACTTCTTCTTTTTGTTTTTAAGAAGTGGGCAGTTTGGTTTCATATGCCCAGGCTACTTGTGTAACACGCCGAATTTTATGTTAACTATAACATAACAAATTAAAGTATAATTAATTCTAAATGATGAAATCAAGGGAAATGGGTTACACCATTGTGTTCATCTCGAAATTCTGCTTGAGATAGAGTCAAAGTTTGCGTAAAATGGATAACGTATGAAGAAGATATGGACGAACGAAGTTAGGCAGAAAAACCAGAAACGGGTCAGAATGTACTGGCACACTTGGGAAGTGCGCCAGAACAAAATTGATCTGGCGCACTTGGGAAGTGCGCCAGTACAATTTTAGCACTGGTGCACCTGCCAAGTGCGCCCAGGTCAGAAAGACATGTAGGTCAGGCCCTAGCTGGCCTGGTCAGGGTCCGGTCGAATTCTGAGGAGTGGCTGAGTCACTAGGGCTTACATGTCACTTTTTGATTGGCTTCTCTTGAGATGGATGGTATGGATTCACCCTAGCTTCATCGACGGCTCTAATTAGATTGAAATTCTATAAACACAACTCAAGTCTAACCCTAAATTCACACAAATAATATAATACTAAAGCCGGCATGCTGTTGGAAAGAAACTAGGAGTGGCCGTCAGTTAGAAAGCCTAGAGACAAGCCAATACTAAAGCAAAACACGAATGAAAACAACGTTAGTCTACACAAAGGAAAGCATATCAAATCCAGAATTCAGAATCCAGAATACAAGTTCGTCGTTCGTTGTAAGTATAGTGATTTTTTCCGATGAGAATAAAACTAAGACTTGATTCGATGTAAATTGGAAGTGGAATTGTGCTATTATGTAACGACGATGTTAATTAATATCTATGTATTGAAATGATTGTGTTGAGAATGAAATTGGGATGTTTGTGGTATAATTAAGATTGATGTTGATCCTATTGTACTTTTAGAATGAGAACATCACAAGCAAGTTGTATAGTTCATGTTTATATGATTATACAGGTTGTTTTGTGATTAGAACCTCATGTATATACTTTATGCAAGAACCTTTATGCCTAAATGGTTATGTTCATATACATGCCCCTATGTTTATACAAAAGTTGCAAGTTTCTAATTTGATCCATGTCAGGATCCACTTTAGTACATGTTTCATGTTTTAATTAGATATGCGATTGGATCTAGTTCGCACCCTTGTCATAAAGTTATACATAATTATGAAAATGTCATCTTCTTGTCATGTGCTAGTGATGTTCGATGTTATGCCCAGATCCAAAAACAAGTTTAGACGTATGTTGTCTAAATCATATGTTATTTCATGCGACACCTATTTGGTTTGACCCTTATTTCAATGCACATTCACATATATGTAAAATTGGTTTAGGCTATGTTGCAAATTCACATATATGTATATTGACTATTTTGCAAGTTCACATCTATGACATTCATGTTGGCTATTTTGCAAGTTCATACCTATGATGTTCATATTGACTAGGCCAAAAATGCCAAGTTTACACCTGTGTTATGTTTATGTTTATGAATTCCCTTTTGCCTATTTGTGTGCGCTAAATTAGGCTAAGTTTTTAGCCTAATATCATATGTTAAAAACTATGCGAATGAAAATTAGGGTAAGATTGTTAGCCTAATGTTTAAACTGGGTAACTTTGGGAATATTAGAAAACTTGACATAAAAATATATGAAATTGGCATGTTTGTCACATGCCAAAATTGGTGGAATTTAAATGGTATAAATTCTTTATACCAAAAAGTTTAAACATGGAAAGTGGGCCACAACATTTAATTGTTGACAAATTTACATATATTAAGTGATAAAGAGAAATTTGTAAATTTAGAAAATACGAATATGCTTAACACGAGGTTGGATTGAATTGTGATGTAAATATGCCCGGACTCGCCCGGCTGTCCAGTAGTCACAACAATGCATATCCAATGTGGGTGGTTAAGCATGAAGCCCAATAAGGAACCGAGGTTAGACTGAGTTACGGTGTAAATCTGCTCGGAACCGACCGGCACATCCAGTAACCGCAACAATATCTGTCTAATGTGAGTGATCGGTGCTATAAAAGACTAAGGACAGATGGTAGGGTTAAGTTAACTAAAACACTTAACCAATTCAACATGTTAATGAAATTGATGGGTGGGGTTAGGTAAATACAGACACTTAACCACTTAGCCTGTTTGACTTGAAAACCCTAGTAACGGGGACCCATTTCAGTAATAACCCAATTAGGTATCATGGTACCCTGAAACTAGGCAGGGTGGGGCACGATTACTGGGCTGATTGTAAGCGGTCAAAGCGACGGCGGTGGGTGCAACAGTGTGGGCTCTAACGGAGTGCGGGCATGCACACACTTCAGAGCAGACAAAAAGGGCACTGGGGGCACAATTAGTATAACCTATGAATTCTAAGGTTTGTGTCGGGTCGCCACCATGGGACTTGATACACCCCATGGTGGGGCCAGCATAGGTATCTACAATTTTTGGGGGCCGTAAGACACAGATGATTACGCGAGTAGGAGTCGATCTTTAAAATAAGGGGATCACTTCACCCTCAGCATAGGGTGCATCTTTAGAAACGGGATCACTTTACCCTCAGTATAGTGTGCATCTTTAGAAACGGGATCACTTCACCCTCAGCATAGGGTGCTAGTCGGAATAAATACAAGTAGGTGCAGAGATATAGTGTGGGGTGCGATAGTATATTCGTTTCAAAACTACTCTATCTTAGTTTATGATACTGTCTTGTTTCCAGTTTATACCTATCATGCCCTCATTCTTATTCTCATACTGAAGAGTCACTAGACTTACCAGGCTTTATGTCTGACCCTATTTTCTTTCGTCTTCTTTTCTTCTGTTCCCCCCCCCCCCCCCCCGAGGTCCACACGGAGGAAATAACTCAGCTTAGTCAGATTCCTTAAAAGCTTCAAGATAGTTGATGTACGGTTTGGAGTCTCTTTCCTTGGCTATGGCTGTTGGTCACACTCTATGGGGATTTATGCAGTTTTAATCACATTTTATGCTTCTTTATTTAAAAACCAAGACAGAAATGATGTTGTAATGTTTTGGAAGTTGTTATGAGACAATTATGGAAATGTGTTGTATGAACAAGTATTTTATGAAATAAAAGTCTGATGTTTTCTGCTGCTTATATATATGTGTGTGTGTTTATATCTGTCTTGTGTTTTATCTGTGACTTTTACTTACAAACCTCCACCAAAGTTAAGGCAGTCCCTTGTGAGTGACCTTAATGGAGGGTGGGGTGTTTCACTTGGTATCAGAGCATAGATTTACCAGACTAGATAAAAAAAAATTTAAACTATTTCCAAAAAAGTTTAAAGAAGCATCTTCAAAAAAAGTTTTGATACTTTAAAAGGCATAATCCCCTAAAAGCCATATGCACTATCTATCTATCCTTCGTCTTGAACCTTTCCTTTTGTTTCAGCATGTCTGGAGACCTTAACCTTCCTGTAGGAGTACCTGTACCCGGCTTGTTTAGGAGGTACCTAGAGGCTAGGGCCAATGGTACGGGCCAAGCAGATATTCTCCTCCTACGGTGGCAGCAGTTCCTCCTCCCCCTCCTCCTCCTCCTCCTCGTGGAAACACTTTCGCTAAGACATGTAGAGACTTTAAGGCTATGGGAGGAAAGGACTTTTATGGAACTGAATCATTTGTGGTTGCAAGGAACTGGCTGAAAGAGACTGAAGATTTATTCGTTATCTTCAAAGTTGATGATAGGCAAAAGATACAGCTAGCAGTGTGGTTGCTTAAAGATGAAGCGTCTTATTGGTGGGAGATCACCAATGCTGAGAGGCCAGTTGAAACATGGGAAGACTTCAGGACAAGATTTGAGATGAAATACCTCTCCCAAGCTGAAAGAAGCCTGCAAATGGAGAAGTTCCTGACTCTGAAACAGGGAAGTATGACAATCAGGGAGTACGTTAATCAGTTTAATCAGCTGGCCAGATTTGGGTTGGACTTAGTAAACACCCAACACAAGAAAGCGCTCCGCTTCGTCAAAGGTCTGAATGAGCCTCTACACAGCCTTGCTATGACTCACGTATCCACGGGAGGGACTTATGAAAGCTTAATGGACATGGCATTGCTGCACGAGGAAGACAAGGACAAGAAAGAGACTAAGATGGAAGAAAAGAAGGAAGGTTTACAGGCTAAAAAACAGACTTCAAGAAAGACGGGAAGAATAAAAAATTCCATGAAAAGAGAAAGTGCAATTTCTATTGCATTGTGGGACATATAGCAAAAGAATGCAGAAAGAAGAAGGCAAAGATGAATGGTGGTTGCTTAAGTGGTGGCGAGACTGGACACTTGGCTAAGAACTGCCCAAAGAAGTGGGGGTAGGGACAGAGGACTGGGTCTACCTCAGGCGATCAAGTTCACGCGCTGGTGGCACCTCCATAGGAACGAGGTAGAAATATTTCTGTAGAAAGCATAGTTTATCTATATGATCATCCAGTTCGCACTCTCTTTGATTCTGGTGCATCACACTCCTTTATTTCATCTGCCTTAGTAGAATCTCTGCATCTAGACACTGGTATGGTAGAAGATTCCTTGGTTGTTTCAAATCCAATTGGGGGCTCGACTTATTTGTCGATGGTTTGCTTGGATTTGAAAATCTCTATTCTAAGTGTTGAATTTAGATGTAGTGCCTTTGTTTTGGGCTTCTCAGAGTATGGACTGATCTTAGGCACGGACTGGTTATCCAGTAATGGTGCCATTCTTGATTGTGAGAAAAGAGTGGTTAGGCTCTTGACTCGGCTCGGTAACACTCTAGAAATTTCTTGTAATCCCTTGAATGCTGTTATGCTTAGTTATCTAGAGTCGCTTGACTCTTTTGTTGAGAATTTACAGTCGGTTAGAGTAGTCCGGGAATATCCGGATGTCTCTGAAGAGGTGAAAGGCTTATCTCCGAAGCGGGAAATAGACTTCCGCATATATCTTGTTGATAATGCAAAGCCCGTAGCTCTGCCTGTTAGGCACATGGCTCCAAAGGAGAGAAAGGAGCTCAGTAAGCAAGTTAAGGAGCTTCTCGAGAAGGGGTTTATAAGAAGGATTATCTCGGAATGGGGTGCTCCAGTGGTGTTCGCCACCAAAGCAGATGGTTCACTAGTCTTTGTGTGGACTATAGGGAGCTAAACAAGCTGACTAAGAAGAATAGACACCCGCTTCCCCGAATAGACGATTTGTTTGATCAGCTTGTAGGTGCGTCGGTCTTCTCCCAACTTGATCTGGCTACTGGGTTCCATCAGCTAAGGGTAGTTGAAGATAGCATTGATAAAATGGCATTCAAAACCCCAGAAGGTTTCTTCGAGTGGCTTGTCATGCCTTTCGGTTTGACAAACACACCCGCTTATTTCGTAGACCTGATGAGCAGGGTGTTCAGAGAATTTCTCAATAAGTTCGTGGTGGTCTTCGTAGATGATATCTGGATCTTCTAAAAAAAATGAGGAAAAATATGCCCAGCATCTGAAAGAGATCATGGATACTCTCCGTGCACATCAGCTAAGAGCCAAATTCTCCAAGTGCCACTTTTGGAGAGAGGAAGTAAGATTTCTGGGGCATATAGTGTCCAAAGAGGGGTTGGTTGTGGACCCCGCGAAAGTGGTGGCAGTGCAAGACTGGAAGACACCAAGAAATGCAACCGAAGTTTGAAGCTTTCTTAGGCTAGCCGGTTTTTACCGAAAATTCATTAGGGATTTCGCGAAAATCTCAGCTCCACTCACAAGGCTAATAAAGAAGAATCTGGCGTTCACTTAGGATTTGGATTGCGAGTTTGCTTTCCAACGATCAAAAAGGGCTCTCACAGTATATACGGATGCTTACGGTACGGGGCTAGGCGATGTTCTGATGCAAGCAGGGAGGGTAGTAGCTTATGGTGGAAGGCAATTGAAAGTGCATGAAAAGAACTACCCAACCCACGATCTTGAGTTGGCCGCCATCGTCTCTGCGCTTAAGTCTTGGCGCCATTATCTCCTAGGTGAGAAGTTCGAATTATATACTGACCATAAATCGTTGAAGTATCTTTTCTCGCAGAAAGATCTTAACTTGAGGCAGCAAAGGTGGATGGAGTTCCTTGCCTCATATGAGTTTGGGATTTCCTATATCCCGGCAAAGGCAATGTAGTAGCAGACGCGTTGAGCCGAAAGAAACTGACCTTAAGCCCTCTCTTTGTAGAAAGGAAAAGCTTGGAGTATATAGCCAGTTTTGACTTTAGGCCCTCCTCAGATTTTATACCTGGCTTATTGGCATCCCTAGATGTACGCCCACTCTTTTAGACTCAATAGTGGCCTCACAACGTGAAGACCCGCAGCTTGTGGATGTGATTGATAAACTAATTAGGGGTGAAACTTCCAGTCACCTCAATAGATATTCCATCGATGATAAGGGTTGGCTGAGGCGAGATGGAAGACTATGCGTCCCACAAGCTAGGGATTTTGTGAAGAAGGTTCTCGAGGAGGCACATCATTCCAAGATGACAATACACCCAGGTGGAGACAAGATGTACAAGGACGTAAAGAGAGCTTTTTATTGGAGCGACATGAAGAAGGACGTGGCAGATTTCGTTTCTAAGTGCATGACATGCCAAAAGGTCAAGGCGGAACAAAAGAAACCTGGAGGACTGCTTCATCCTCTAGAAGTCCCGCAATGGAAGTGGGATAGCATTTCAATGGACTTCATTGACGGGATGCCTAGGTCAAGAAGAGGCAATACTAGCATTTGGGTAATAGTGGACGGGCTTACTAAAAGCACCCACTTTATACCTATCAAGAGTAGAAGGACTACTTCATCTCTAGCTTCTCTTTATCTCAAGAAAATAGTTCGACTCCATGGAATACCCTCCAGCATAGTGAGTGACAGAGACCCCATCTTCACAAGCGAATTTTGGTGGAGTCTGCAAGAAGCTATCGGCACACAGTTATGTTTGAGCACGGCCTAACACCCCCAATCTGATGGTCAGACATAAAGGGTGAATAGAGTACTAGAAGATCTTCTGAGACTGTGCGTTCTTGATGTAACACCCCGTAATTTTGTAATGCTAAGATTCAAAAATCAAGGCAGAATTAAAAGTTAAAATCAAAATCAAGGGAAACAGGCTACGCCATTGTGTTCATATCGGAATTCTCATGAAAACGAGTCCGAGTTTGAGTAAATCGGAGTCCGTATGAGGGAGATATGGCCTCCGGAAGATTCAGCGAAGTTCAAAATTCAAAACAGGTCAAATTCAAATTTCAAAAATCGGGCCGGATTGGCCAGGGCGGGAATTTTCCCGCCCAAGACACCCAGGTCGACTGGGTAGTCGACCTGGGCTACCCAGGTCGACTGGGTAGTCGACCTGGGGCACCCAGGTCGACTACATAGTCGACCTAGGGGTCGACCTCCCTGTTTTCCACCTTTCTGCATCTGGTTCGTTCTGATGTATTTGGTCACTTTTTCTAACCAGGTTCGTCCACCTAACACTATATAAGCAGCCCTAGTCTTCTGCTCTATTCACAATTCTTTTCCACCCTTATGCTGCAAAGATGCTTGGCGAACATGGCTTCTTCCCCTCCTCTTAACTAATGAATAAATAAGTGAATAGAATAATATATAAAATAAATCAAGATGACGAAGTGCTGCTCGAAGACTTTCAAGAAGAAGAGATTCAAGCTAGGATTCAAGAGGAGGTTCAAAGGACTACAACGGCTGTTTTTCTATGAATCAGAGCAACGCCATCTTTCTGTTCTAATCTAATCTCTGTAAGTCAGTTATTTCTAGATTTGAACGTTTTCCTTTGTTCGTGACATGAAATTAAAGGAATAAAAGAACATGCCAATTCTCTCTCTCTCTCTCTCTATTCGAATCAGTGCCTATACTCTTGAACCTAATTAAGAACTGTTGTGATTCGAGGACAAAATAGACCACGACTATGAAACTATGGACCTTAAAACCATATGCCTATGACCATGAACATTGCCTATGACTATGGACATTGCCTATGACTATGAACATTGCCTATGGCTGTGACTGTGACTATGAGGATTATTTCCTTGACTAAGCCTATGCCTTTGATTAGGAAACATAAACTATTGCCTATGATAAAACAAGGACATCTGTGATTGAACACCTATGATTCATGACTAGGAAAGTGTTGCTTAAGTTCTGTGATTATGAGACTGGGTCTAAACCCCGATTATTTATTCTGCTTGTCGTTGGTTTTCTTTGGTTTTAGACCATGGGAATTTACCTATTAAGTTAGGTCTACCCATGTTCTTGAACCTGCGTCTCTATTCTGTCTATCTTTGGTTTTAAACCTTGGAAATTTACCTATTAAGTTAGGTCTACCCATGTTCTTGAACCGACGTCGTTATTCAACCCTTTTTATGCCAGTCAGTATGTCTATCTTTTGCATAGCATCTTTGGTTCGTTCCCTAATTTCTACGAGTCTAGACTTATCCATAATCTAGATTGAATCGCAATTATATGAACAGTGGGAATACAATTTGGGCATAATGTGAAATGTACTAAAACATAGTTATAAAACATGGAATTTGGCATAAATTGGGAACATGTATTATGGCATGTTCATAGAAATGCAAATTAGATAAATTTGACATAAATTATAAGATGTGTAATTTGAATCTAGTATTGACGTGTAAATCTAGCATTTTCATGAATAGAGAACTAGAGTAATAAGTCTAGTTTGACGTGAATTAGAAGGTTGAATCGGAATTGGATTAGCTAATTTGGCACGGTAAGTATATTGGCATAAATGTGAAATTGGCCCTAATTGGGAATAACCGTCAGGTTCAGCAAAAATCATGGTTAGTGACACTTAATTGGTATAGTTTACATACCAAAAGGCATAAATATGATATAGAGGGGAAAATGGGCCATAAGAATAAATGTTGACAGTTTACATTAAAAGAGTAATTGGGAAATAAGTATATCAGGAATAATTTACTTATAGAATTTGGCCTAAATGAGGAAATGCAAATTTAGACAAATTAAAGGTTTATTAACGACATCTCTTTTAATGACACACCAGAAAGTTCTAGGGTGACAGAGAGGATAGTGTCTAGGCTTGGGTTTGGAAAATACAAGTTTCCTGCTCTCCTTGGCTATCCCTAACTGATCCGACGAACGGGATGGTTACTTTCAAAACCTGATTTGAAAATTAGTCAAAACCCTTGAAATAGAAAACACGAATAGGCCTAACCCGAGGTTAGACTAAGTTGCGATGTAAATCTGCCCGGAACCAACCGGCACATCCAGTATTCGCAACAATATCTGTCTAATGTGAGTGGTCGTGGCTTTAATCTATTTAATTAAAGCTTGAACAAGAATGGTAGGGTTAAGTTCACTAAGACACTTAACCAATTCAACATAATAACCAGACTAGTGGGTGGGGTTAGTGGCATACAGTTAAGCTAGAATGGGAGGGTTAAGTCCATAGGAACACTTAACCAGTTTAACACAGTTAAGCTAGGATGGGAGGGCTAAGTCCATAGGGACACTTAACCAAATTCACATGGTAACTAGACTAGAAGGTAGAGTTAAGTAAAGTTAATACACTTAGCCAAATTAACATGACTAGGAGGTGGGGTTAAGTAAAGTTAATACACTTAGCCAAATTAACATGACTAGGAGGTGGGGTTAAGTAAAGTTAATACACTTAGCCAAATTAACATGACTAGGAGGTGGGGTTAAGTAAAGTTAATACACTTAGCCAATTTGATATGTTAGCTGGACAAGACCTTAGGGTTAAGTAAACTTGAACACTTAACCGTCAGATTGTGATAAAGGAATAGGGCTAAGTCTAAAACATGGAGGGGCAATACTTAACCATTAATAACATATTAGTTAAAAAAATGGGCAAGGTTAAGTTAAAAAGGAACACTTAACCAATACAGGATGAACGGGTAGGGTTAAGTAATACTTAACCAATATAACTTGGTTTGTGGTCGGGTTAAGTCAACATGAATTACTGATAAAACTTAACCAGTCTAACAGGATAAAGGAAGAGGGTTAAGTTAGCTTGAATTGACTAATGACACTTAACCAATCCAAATTGACGGGAAAGAGAACTAAGTGGTAAACCATAGTTAAGAAAACAACGATTCTGGAAACTAAGTGGTAAATCTTAGTTGTAAAACTAAGTAGTAATTCTTAGTATAACACGGGAAGGAGCGAATGTCCGTCTGAGTAAAAAGAAGGCTCAAACGAATTGGGTTACGAAGCCCAAGGCTTCGAGGGGACGTGAGGGTACTCTTGGTATCCCTCTGTGAGGCTGCAGATGATCCGCCTGGGCCCACAGAGGTTAAGGTCTGCGTAGAAGAACCAGGGTTATGCCTTGGTTGCAATACATGGCAACCTAAAGACTAGGATGGACCGGCGTGATTCGGCGAGAAAACGGTAGCCCTGTGATAGCGACTCGTCGTATACCATCCATCTTGAGTCAATCGAGATACATGAAGCGGAAAGGCGGAGAACTCCAAAAGACCATATACTTGCTATCTAGTTATGGGTGAGGATGGCCATAGGATAGAGGGGCACCGGGGGCCGGCGTATAGTTCTCATTTTACAAGGTGTGCCTTTCATTAGTTGAGGGAGGGTTCAAGTGGGACCATAGCCACTGAAATAAAAACAGACCTTAGCATCTGCATCGGCAGATATCTGAAAGCTCTCGACCGAGTTCTGTATTCCTTGATTTGCCCTGACACAGGACTCGGGTCGCACATTACTGGACATGTGCATCTAGACAAGCGATAACGATTCGCGATACATGCGTGGGGAAGTATAGGAACATATACCACTCTAGGTAGTGTGTCCTAGACTTGGGGGCATCGTTCGACAGGTAGCATAATTCCTAGTTGGACTAGGTGGCATAAATCCTGAATCCGAGAAGTGTTCAGCAGATAGCGTAAACTCTAGTTGAATCTAGAAAGCACTGGATAGAAATCCCTAGATTAGATCTAGGTAATAAATAATAAATGGATGCGCGAAGGCAATGGAAAATATCGGGATTGGGGTCACGTTATCATTACTAGTCGGGACACTAGTTAGGTGGTGTAGAGATATAAAAACCAGTATAACAAGGAAATAGCGAAGCGGCGAAAGTATTAGAGCGTATCCAATTATCTTATCTTAGCATATCTTGTGATTACCTTGTCTAATCTTGTTGACCCTATCGTCATGGTGTAATCTTGTATTCAGTTAATTCATGTCATTTTGTTTTTCCATGTTCACATGCTAGAAGTTACTGAACTTACTCAGGCTTTATGTCTGACTCTATTTTTCTTTCGTCTTCTTTTCTTCCGTTCCCCTCCCCCCCCCCCCCAGGTAGTAAAGGAGGGAATAGTTTATCTCAGGTTAAGTTGGACTGCCACTCTTTCCCAGCTCGAAGATTTGTCGAAGTTTGCTTGGATTCTCTTTTCAGATGCTATGGTTGGCTCTTGCTAAAATCGGGGAATATAAATGTTGTTTTTATGCTTCTTTATTTTGTAAGACAAATGATACTCTGATATTGTAAAGGAACCATTGTACAAACTATTTTATCAATAAAGCAAAGTTTTGTTTTCCGCTGTTTAATTTCTGTCTGTCTTGTAATTTATCTGCATCTTTTACCCTAAATGCTCCACAGAACTTAGTGCATTCCCTTTGTGAGTGACACTAACGGACGTGGGGTGTTACACTTGACTTCGGAGGGACTTGGGAGGATCACCTTCCTTTAGTGGAATTCGCCTATAACAATAGTTACCAAGCCACATTCGGTATGGCGCCCTTCGAAGCTTTGTATGGAAGACCTTGCCGATCACCAACTTGTTGTTGGGAGCCCACTGACAAGATTATACTTGGGCCATACATGATTAGAGAGACTTTAGAAAAAGTGGACTTGATATGAAGGAGAATGAAGACTGCCCAAGACAGACAGAAATCCTACGTCGACAAAAGAAGGACCGACCTTGAGTTTGAGGTTGGAGACAGGGTTTTCCTTAAGGTATCCCCTTTAAGTAATGTCGTTCGCTTTGGATCCGTAGGAAAGTTAGCACCAATATTTGTAGGACCGTTCCCTATCATGGAGAAGATTGGGAAAATGGCTTGTAGAGTAGATCTGCCTGAAAGATTGGCTGGAATTCACAACGTCTTTCACGTTTCTCATCTCCGGAAATGTCTACATGAATCAGCGGAAGTGGTGGAGCCAAGCATTCTAGAAGAAGCTGAAGTGGAATGCGAAGCAACTGTGAGGAGAGTTCCAACTTGAATCGTAGGAACTGAAATCAAAAAGCTACGCAACCGCGAAGTGAAGCTTGTTAAGGTTTATTGGAGCGATGCCGAGGAAGATGCGATTTGGGAAACTGAGGATAGAATACGTGCGGCCTACCCTTTTCTTTTTGGGGGTACATCTTTGACCTCTCTTTTTCCTTAAGTTGTGCTTGTATCTATCTTTTTAGGTATATCTCCTCGATATTATCCTTTATCCTTAGGTAGAAATCCCTTTGGATGAAAACATGTATTTGAACCATGTTATGGTTGATGGCTGCTAGTGGTTGCAAGTGGTTGCTAGTGGTTGCTCGCGGATGCATATACACACACAACCTAGGTTTTAGATAGGCTCAATCACTTCATACTGCGTACCCATATATGTATGCATATTTGTATGTGGTTGAAACTTGATATGTTGTCATATGGATGTCGCATTTGTATTGATGGTTGCGCACTCATGTAGAATTATGAGTAAGGACAAAATTGATACATAATGGATTCATGACACTTACATCATTTGCATTAAGGAGGTCAACTGGATCAGTAGACCACCTGATTTTGCATTAGTTAAGGACATATACACACACCGTGCATATAATCATAAAGCATTAGAAGTCAATTAAGGACAATGGACGCCTGTGTTTGTTGGTTGAGTAGATGGACGATTGGATGTTAGGACTTACGTTCTCCTAGACTTGAAGATTTCGGGGACGAAATCCTTTAAGGAGGGGAGAATGTAACACCCCGAATTTTCTGTTAACTGTAACATAACAAATTAAAGTATAATTAATTCTAAATGATAAAATCAAGGAAAATGGGTTACGCCATTGCGTTCGTCTCGAAATTCTGCTTGAGATAGAGTCCAAGTTTGCGTAAAACGGATATTGTATGAAGAAGATATAGACGAATGAAGTTGGGCAGAAAAACTAGAAACGGGTCAGAATGCACTGGCGCACTTGGGAAGTGCACCAGTAGAATTTTAGCACTGGCGCACCTGCCAAGTGCGCCCAGGTCAGAAAGACCTATAGGTCAGGCCCTGGCTGGCCTGGTCAGGGTCTGGTCGAATTCTGAGGCTTGGCTAAGTCACTAGGGCTTACATGTCACTTTCTGATTGGCTTCTCTTGAGATGTATGGTCTGGATTCATTCTAGCTTCATCGACGACTCTAATTAGATTGAAATTCTATAAATACAACTCAAGTCTAACCCTAAATTGACACAAATAATATAATACTAAAGCCATCATGCTGCTGGAAAGAAACTAGGAGTGGCCGTCAGTTAGAAAGCCTAGAGACAAGCCAATACTAAAGCAAAACATGAATTAGAACAACGTTAGTCTACCCAAAGGAAAGCATAACAAATCCAGAATTCAGAATCCAGAATCCAAGTTCGTCGTTCGTTGCAAGTATAGTGATTTTTTCCGATGAGAATAAAACTAAGACTTGATTCGATGTAAATTGGAAGTGGAATTGTGCTATTATGTAACGACGATGTTAATTAATATCTATTTATTGAAATGAATGTGTTGCGAATGAAATTGAGATGTTTGTGGTATAATTAAGATTGAAGTTGATCCTATTGTACTTTTAGAATGACAAAAACACCACAAGCAAGTTGTATAGTTCATGTTTATATGATTATATTGGTTGTTTTGTGATTAGAACCTCATGTATATACTTTATGCAAGAACCTTTATGCCTAAATGGTTATGTTCATATACATGCCCCTATGTTTATACAAAAGTTGCAAGTTTCTAATTTGATCCATGTCAAGATCTTCTTTAGTACATGTTTCATGTTGTAATTAGATATGCGATTGGATCTAGTTCACACCCTTGTCATAAAGTTATACATAATTATGAAAATGTCATATTCTTGTCATGTGCTAGTGATGTTCGATGTTTTGCCCAGATCCAAAAACAAGTTTTAGACGTATGTTGTCTAAATCATATGCTATTTCATGTGACACCTATTTGGTTAGACCCTTATTTCAATGCAAATTCACATATATGTAAAATTGGTTTAGGCTATGTTGCAAATTCACATATATGTATATTGACTATTTTGCAAGTTCACATCTATGACATTCATGTTGGCTATTTTGCAAGTTCTTACCTATGATGTTCATATTGACTATGCCAAAAATGCCAAGTTTACACCTATGTTATGTTTATGTTTATGAATTCCCTTTTGCCTATTTGTGTGCGCTAAATTAGGCTAAGTTTTTAGCCTAATATCATATGTTAAAAACTATGCGAACGAAAATTAGGCTAAGATTGTTATCCTAATGTTTAAACGGGGTAACGTTGGGAATATTAGAAAACTTAACATAAAAATATATGAAATTGGCATGTTTGTCACATTCCAAAATTGGTGGCATTTAAACGATATAAATTCTTTATACCAAAAAGGTTAAACTTGGAAAGTGGGCCACATCATTTAATTGTTGACAAATTTACATATATTAAGTGATAAATACAAATATGTAAATTTAGAAAATACGAATTTGCTTAACACGAGGTTGGATTGAGTTGTGATGTAAATCTGCCCAGACCCACCTGGCTGTCCAGTAGTTGTTGAGTCAAGGACTTTTTATGATTATTTTTGATTAATGACAAGAAGGAACTTCATGATCGACAAAGAGAAGAGACAATATTTTCATAGGTTAGAAGTTGGTTATTTAGAGTTATTCATGTTAAAATCTATCCTTAAATAATCATACTTCTCATTGCTTTCAAAAATTATGCATGAAAACTTGTTTTTGGTGTATGTTGACAAAAACAGGTCAACCTGTTAAAATTAACAGGTCAACCTATTTTTGAATAAAACAGGTCAACCTGTTAAAATTAACAGGTCAACCACTTTTTGAAAATAACGGTCAAAAACAGGTCAACCTGTTAATTTTTACAGGTCAACCTAATTTCGAATTTCATGAAGAGTCATCTTCTTTCTTGAAAGGTTGCAACCATTTCTCTTCATTAAAAATCACTTCTTTTGATTGCAACTTTTCACGAATGATTGCATCTACTAAATCATTATAAATACATCAAGATTCAATCATTCAAATCACCGAATTTACTCTATATTCTCTGATCTCTCTTGCATTATTCTTAGCATTCAAAAGCACTCAAAATCAATATATTATCGTTTGAATCTCCAAGCATATTTTATACACTTGTGATTCAAAACGATAATCCACTTCCTAATCTTTGCAAACATCTTATTATATTTGAGGATAAAATTATAGGAAGGGTGTACTCAATCATTGACTATTCAGTGTTGAAGAAAGAACACATTCAAGGTCAAACTCTTATAATCGTCTTGTGGGTAAGCTTGTAGCCCGTGAAATCAAGTGGGTAAGCTTGTAGCCCGTGAAATCAAGTGGGTAAACTTGTAGCCCGCAAATCAAGTAGTGAACCTGTTCCTCTGGGTGAAGTGAGGGTGTTGTTTAGTGAAAAGCCGAAGAGGAGCTTCGGGACTGGACGTAGGACGGGAAGTCCGAACCAGTATAAAATCCTGGTGTCTTTACTTTACTTTACTTTACTGCATTTAAAGTTATCTGTGATATATTTATATTGTTATCATATTCCACATAGCCATATTATAGATCCTGCACAAGTCGTACACAATCGACTTTTCATTTGGTATCAGAGCCTGGTGTTCTATAGATCGTAACAACATCTTAGAACAAATGGCGATAAAGAAATCTAGTCAAGGCATTAGAAAATGGAAGAGCAACAAAGCAGAATCAGGAGAGCAAGGAAACAAATGTCTCATGGCAAAAGTCAGATCACAATCGGTATGTACAGATTCTTTATATAAAGATCTTTTGTTAAACCATGAGAAATTATTGAAAGATTTCAAAACTTTGAGTAAACTCAATACTGTCATTATAGCTAAGTCAAAAATTTGCGAGCAAGAAAATTCCAAATTAAAAGAATATAACAATGTTCTTTTAAAGGAAATCGATCTTTTGCAAAATAGAAATAAATCTTTAGAAGATTATTTAAATAATTCTAGTTCTTTAATTTCGTCTTTTGAAAAAGAGAGTGGAGCTTTAACTGAAAAGAATTTAGAATTATCTGAAGAATGTGAGTTTCTAAAGGTGATTTTGCAAAATGAAATTTCTGACTCAAAAGAAAATTTTGATAAGTTACAATCTTCTTTAGATAATTCAGAATCTCAAATTTTAGGTCTCAAAACTGAGAATGGTACTTTAAAAAGGAAAAATTCTGAATTAAATAAGGAAATTGATGATTTAAAGAATAACAAAATTTCTTTTGAAAATGTCAATAGCGACTTTGGAAATAAATTTGATAAATGTGCAAATAAGTTCGCAAAATTTAATAAAGGTCAAAATGATTTAAATATGATTTTATCTAGATCTCGACCTTTACATGACAAAAGTGGTTTAGGATATAATAAAACTAATCTTAGAAATAGTACTAGATATGCTTTCATGTACAATAAAAATATTACTGCTAGTACTAATGCTCATCCTAGATCCAATTATTATAGAAATTCGAATACTTCTATGACTAGAGATCTGTATAATAGATCTAGAAGTATGAAAAGGAATATCAATAGAGATTACTTAAGTATTTGGGTTCCTATAAGTTGGAAAAACAGAGAAAAATATATTGATGATTATTTTGATTCAGTAGTTAATAATGAAAATTTTATCTTTAAAGGTTCCATTAAACCCTCTTGGGTATGGTTACCTTCCATCTAACTCATGGACCCAAACAAAGCAAGTGGGTACCAAAAGTATATATGTCATATTTTTTGCAGGTCCACCACAACAAAGAGAAGGCTATTCGGTATCTCTGAAAATTTATATCGTATTTAAGGAGATTATTTATATGGTTTTGTTTTTGTTTTTATTTCTTATTCTTCATGTTTTATTATAAGTTATGATAATAAAATGTTGTTTGAGTTTGAATTCTTTCATAAGAAGGAAGAAAAATGAAAAATAAGAGATCCTGTCGACCGCAAGAAATTTCCTGTCGACCGTTTATATAACATTACAATCCAGAGAAATTTCCTGTCGACCACCTCCATTTTTTCTGTCGACCGAATATACTTTATACATAAACAGAAAGGAAAAAGGTCGACCGGTACAATAAATACTGTCGACCGGTTATGTTTACATTTCATTTTTTTTAACCCGATACTTGACCTCTCGACCGCACTATCCCTCGCTGTCGACCGCTTTCTTCACTGCCTTTAAAGTATGGAACCCGTTACAAAACAAGTCGACCGCCTCTAATTTTCTGTCGACCGGTCAACACAAAAACTGTTTTTCTAATGAAGAAACGTCGTTTCAAACTCCAAACTCAAACACCATTTCATATACTTTTTTAAAATTATACTACTCTCGATTATTGAGGTTATTATGATATTTTTTTAATCGATGACAAAGGGGGAGAAATATTTTACATATACTATTTAAAATATATGTGCTTAATATGGTAAAAGTATATGCGTGCTAACATTTGTTAATGCAGGAATCAAAAGGTAAGATTATTTACTAACAAATGTTGCAGAAATTCAGGGGGAGCTTTATATTCAAAGGGAGAAAATCCAAGGTGTTGTCATCAATCAAAAAGGGGGAGAATGTTGAAACACGAAAATTTCGATTGATAACAACAAAATAAAGATCAATGGAAATCATGACATGGAGCTAAGATTATAGATATATAGATGTTTAAAGGGAGACAGAGCTTATATACAGGGGGAGATAGCAATGAAGATTAAAATATCAAGCTATATTGTCATCAATCAAAAAGGGGGAGAATGTTGAGTCAAGGAATTTTTATGATTGTTTTTGATTAATGACAAGAAGGAACTTCACGATCGACAAAGAGAAGAGGCAATATTTTCATAGGTTAGAAGTTGGTTATTTAGAGCTATTCATGTTAAAATCTATTCTTAAATAATCATACTTCTCATTGCTTTCAAAAATTATGCATGAAAACTTGTTTTTGGTGTATGTTGACAAAAACAGGTCAACCTGTTAAAATTAACAGGTCAACCTATTTTTGAATAAAACAGGTCAACCTGTTAAAATTAACAGGTCAACCACTTTTTGAAAATAACGGTCAAAAACAGGTCAACCTGTTAATTTTTACAGGTCAACCTAATTTTGAATTTCATGAAGAGTCATCTTCTTTCTTGAAAGGTTGCAACCATTTCTCTTCATTAAAAATCACTTCTTTTGATTGCAACTTTTCACGAATGATTGCATCTACTAAATCATTATAAATACATCAAGATTCAATCATTCAAATCACCGAATTTACTCTATATTCTCTGATCTCTCTTGCATTATTCTTAGCATTCAAAAGCACTCAAAATCATTATATTATCGTTTGAATCTCCAAGCATATTTTATACACTTGTGATTCAAAACGATAATCCACTTCCTAATCTTTGCAAACATCTTATTATATTTGAGGATAAGATTATAGGAAGGGTGTACTCAATCATTGACTATTCAGTGTTGAAGAAAGAACACATTCAAGGTCAAACTCTTATAATCGTCTTGTGGGTAAGCTTGTAGCCCGTGAAATCAAGTGGGTAAGCTTGTAGCCCATGAAATCAAGTGGGTAAACTTGTAGCCCGCAAATCAAGTAGTGAACCTGTTCCTCGGGGTGAAGTGAGGGTGTTGTTTAGTGAAAAGCCGAAGAGGAGCTTCGGGACTGGACGTAGGACGGGAAGTCCGAACCAGTATAAAATCCTGGTGTCTTTACTTTACTTTACTTTACTGCATTTAAAGTTATCTGTGATATATTTATATTGTTATCATATTCCACATAGCCATATTATAGATCCTGCACAAGTCGTACACACTCGACTTTTCAGTAGTCACTACAATACCAATCCAATGTGGGTGGTTAAGCATGAAGCCCAATAAGGACCCGAGGTTAGACTGAGTTATGGTGTAAATCTGCCTGGAACCGACCAGCACATCTGGTAACCGTAACGATATCTGTCTAATGTGAGTGGTCGGTGCTTTAAAAGGCTAAGGACAGATGGTAGGGTTAAGTTAACCAATTCAACATGTTAATGAAATTGATGGGTGGGGTTAGGTAAATACAGACACTTAACCACTTAGCATGTTTGACTAGAAAACCCTAGTAACGGGGACCCATTTCAGCAGTAACCCAATTAGGTATCATGGTACCCTGAAACTAGCCAGGGTAGGGCAAGATTACTAGGCTAATTGTAAGCAGTCAAATCGACAGCAGTGGGTTCAACAGTGTGGGTTCTAACGGAGTGCGGGCGCACAAACTTCGGAGCAGACAAACAGGGCACTGGGGGCACCAGTAGTATAACCTATGCATTCTAAGTTTTGTTTCGGGTCGCCACTATGGGACCTGATACACCCCATGGTGGGGCCAACATAGGTAACTACAATTTCTGGGGGCCATAAGACACAGATGATTATGCGAGTAGGAGCCGATCTTTAAAATAAAGAGATCACTTCACCCTCAGCATAGGGTGCATCTTTAGAAATGGGATCACTTTACACTCAGCATAGGGTGCATCTTTAGAAACGGGATCACTTCACCCTCAGCGTAGGGTGCCAGTCGGAATAAATACAAGTAGGTGCAGAGATATAGTGTGGGGTGCGATAGTATATTCATTTCAAAACTACTCTATCTTAGTTTATGATACTGTCCTGTTTCCAGTTTATACCTATCATGCCCTTATTCTTATTCTCATACTGAAGAGTCACTAGACTTACCAGGCTTTATGTCTGACACTATTTTCTTTCGTCTTCTTTTCTTCCGTTCCCCCTCCACCCCCAGGTCCACAGGGAGGAAATAACTCAGCTTAGTCAAATTCCTTAAAAGCTTCAAGATAGTTGATGTACGGTTTGGAGTCTCTTTCCTTGGCTATGGCTGTTGGTCACACTCTATGGGGATTTATGCAGTTTTAATCACATTTTATGCTTTTTTATTTAAAAACCAAGACAGAAATGATGTTGTAATGTTTTGGAAGTTGTTATGAGACAATTATGGAAATGTGTTGTATGAACAAGTATTTTATGAAATAAAAGTCTGATGTTTTCCGCTGCTTATATATATATGTGTTTATATCTGTCTTGTGTTTTATCTGTGACTTTTACTTACAAAACTCCACCAAAGTTAAGGCAGTCCCTTGTGAGTGACCTTAATGGAGGGTGGGGTGTTTCAACTTGCATTTGTTGTAGATTGGTTCCTCATCAGAATTGTCAGAGTTTCTTGATTTATTGGCTTTTGGTTTGTTCCTTCGTGGTTTGAACTTGTTCCATTTCATGAGACATTTGACAGCCATAACAAGTTGCTCGATAGGATCTTCAGTAGTGTCATCGTTGTCAATAGTATTAGTCAAGGCTATTGAATTATTTGACCTTCAACTCCATTTTGTATGTCATCATATTTCCAATCATCTCTTCGAAGCTCAATTTGTTCAGATACTTTTATATTTGAATAACTGTGGCTTTAGTCTCAAAATTCATTGGTAGAACTCGTAAGATTTTCCTTACTAGTCCCACTTCAATATAATCTTTTACAAGAGCTCTAACGTTATAAACCAACACAAAAACCAACCATACCTGTCTTTTATATTCTCGTCCTTTTGCATCGTGTAGTTTTTGTATTCATTGCTTAATATGGCAAGTCGAGATTCCTTCACTTGAGATGTTCCTTCATGAGTGACTTCCAGAATATGCCAGATATCCGGTGCAGTATTACAATGAGAAATTCTGTTAGAATCAATTCTGTCAAGAGAACAGATAAGAGCGTTCATAGCTTTAGCATTTAATGACAACAATTTTTTATCAGAGTCATCCCATCTTTCTTTGGGTTTAGGAAATTCAACATTATTAACCGTCATAGTGGGAGACTTATAACCGGATTCAAAAATATCCCATACTTCATAATCAGATGAGCACAAATAAATCTTTATCCTTGCTTCCCAATACGCATAGTCAGTTCCATTAAACATAGATAGCCTAGGTGTTGAGTGACCCTTAGAAAAAGCATAATTTGATGAATTCATGACTTTAGAATTAATTAATCACTGGCATCGGTACCACTTTTTGGATCTAGATTAACCCTAGTTGGGGGTGAATAGGGTTTACTGGAAATTAAAAATAAACACAAACGCAGAATAATAAAGTTACTACAGAAAAGATAAATCACATACAAGAATTACCCAGCTTCGGCAAATCCTGCCTACTGCTGGATTCCCAAGATTTCTACTAGAAATTAAAATAGATTCCCGCTTTCAAAACCCTGTAAACACTCAACCCTATTACTGCTCTAATCCTACGCTCAGAATCTTGACACGGCTTAAATCCTAAGTTGTGATTTTCTTAATTACGAAATCCTATATCTAAAACTCCTAGTTTAGAAAACTAGAAAACATATGAATCGGTTCGCAAAAATTTAAAATAACATGAAAAAAACTTAAAAAAAATCCCTTATTGAAAATATGGTTGGTACCTTGTGTGATTGTCACTTGAATAAGTTAGCTTCCTCTTTGTCAATGGTGACCGAACTTGAAATTAGGGATTTTGCCGGCCTTAAAATCGTGGCTTGGTTGATTGATCTCGGGTAAACTTCGATTGATCATATGCTTGTCTTCCATGAGTTTGAATGTTCCAGTCACTCTCTCTCTCTCTCTCTCGATCGAACAATGTCATAAGCTCTCTGAGATTTTGTTCAAATATTTAGAAATGTTTTCTTCGACTGGATGATTTGCCGATGAGGAAATGGGTGTCTTATATAGGGATTTCGTACCCTAATTTTACCTAATTTCGTTCAAGACTTGCCTTGTGTGTGTATACGATTTCTGGAAACATTTTGAATAATTTTCCTTGCACTAAAACCGCATTTATGATTTTTTTTAAATATTTGAAGCTGTAAATTCACTCTTGACAAGGATAAAAACATCGATTTCGTTGATACCAAACATACGTGATTCTCTTTGATGTTGCTGGTAGATTTTTAGTGCTACTGTGAACTTGGATAATAAATTGTAACTTTATTTTGGCAGTGATTGATTACATGCATGATTGAATTTCTTTGATCCAAAAAATTAATTGACAAAAAAAATTTGTGTCGGAAACAAAACTTGTGAGAAATTCCATTTATGTACTAGATAATTTTTAAAAGAAACTTTCTTGTATTTCTGGACCCATTTGTGTGTGCTTTGCATGATGATGCATATTGTATAACGTTGCTTGTGCACATTATATTCTCCTTCTCTTGTGACCAATGGACTGTTGTATTAGAAATTTTTTGTACACTGACTTGTGCACTTGTATTCTTCTTGATACTCCTACTTTATCCTCACATGCTTATGTAGTATGCACAAGTGCTTGAGTTTTGATTGTGCACTTCTTTACTGTTAACTTTGTGCACAGACCTGATGCACCTATGTGTTATGTTAATGTGCTATGTTTACTTGGATTTGTTTTAGCATGTGCAGATGAATCATTTGACTTATGTGTTGCTGTATGCTTGAGCCTTATGGTTCCTGAACCATGTAGTCTAGTCCTTGTTCCCAGATGTGTTGCATGTCATGTGTGTATGTGTGTAAACTGCCATCTTGCACATCTTCATATTGCTACCATACTTGAGATTTTGTCACCTTAGTTTACTTATGTTCACTGTTGCACTTCCATTGTGCAAACTTGTTGTGTACATGCATGTTGCCCTTGTACATGTTGAAAACTGGCATGTTTTTGAACAATCTTGTCTAGCTTGACCTATATTCTTGGCTTTGCATGTTAATTCATGTGCAGTGTGGAGTTTTTCTTCGGCCTCAAATCTGTGTATGGCTTGACTTGTTGTTGCTACCAGTTTTGATGTTGTGCATTTGTACACTATGCATTTTCTGTTTGAAATATGAACTACGCATTTTGTTTGCTTGAAAAGAACTAAAACTGAAGTGATGCACTTGAGTTTAAATATAACTACATGTGGCTTGATGATTGCATTCAGTTGGGCGCTTCTGCTAGTACTCTTGATCCATTATGTCAAATGCATTGATATGATGTATATGGGTGATTGTTAATCTTGACTTGTCCCGACTTTCTTGGCTTGTGCATGTTATCTTGTCTTTGAAGCATAGCTACACTTATACATTTGTTGAGCCTTGAACTTGACCAGATCTTGTACAAGTGTCATTTGGTTGGACTTGAATTTTGTGGCTTGGTGCACCTCCATGCTGCCATATGTACATACATGTATGTATATACACATATGTGTATATATATGCGTTTGTGTAAATGTTGGCTTATTAAGTTTCAAGAGTTACCTTATTAATTTGATCATGTGCCATGCTGAGTTGTATTTGACCATATTGCCCCTGTACACCTGAAAGATTTGCCTTTATGCATAAAAATATTTTTAGTAATCCTAAACCAACAAACCAGTTATGGTTATGTTAAGGCTGGTCAAGATTAACAGGGCACATATGTGAGTTACGACTACTCTTGATCAGCAGACCACTGTAACTGAGGTGTAGCTAGTTTCTTAGTTTCAAATCTTGGATTTTAGCCAATATCTCGGTCTAATATCTCGGCTATCTTAGAGATATTTAAAACACTTGTAACTAAATAACATGCTAAATCTCCACTACAACAAAAATACGATATTACAACTTTAATTCTACAATAGTCACAAAATGACAGTTGCAATAAAGGTTTTTTACAACTGTGCTTTATCGAAAGTTGTAATAAACATATTTTTACCAACTTTTTATTTTGCCTGTTCTAATAGATGTCTATTACAACCTTTATTTTTGTCAGTTGTAGTAGATAGTTATTTTCAATATCAATAATTAGTATAATTAGTAATTAATTTTTAAAAATTAATAATTAATAAGAAATAATCATTAATATTAAAAATTAAGAAGTAATATTTAATATTTATTCATTTATTCTTGGTAATAATAATTATTAAGAAGTAATTAATGACTATTAATTACGAAAAATTATTGAAATATGAAATGAGTAGTAATTAATGATTAATAATTTTTAATTAATTTTTAATTAATACTGAAATTTTTATTATCACTAGTAATTTGGAAATAATAATTATCTTTATGAAGTAATAATTAAATAATCAAGTAATATTTAACAATTTTATAAAAAAAATCAACAAATTTATACAATGTTTAATATATTTTCAAAGACTAATAAAAGGAAAATAAAAAATTAATATATAAGATTTAACTTGCCATTATAAATAACTTTCAAAATTATAGTTAAAAAAGGAATTTGTAGTCCACATCAAAAAATTTCCGTCTTCAGATATCTTCAACACAAATAGTTATTAACTTTTCATATTAAACAACTTTCAAAGCGACTGGACTAAATCTCACTACTGTCCCACTACACGAGAATTCTGGCTCCAATGCGAAATACCAAATCTCACAAGTTTCCCACTGTATGAAAATTTTGGCTCCAGTGTAAAATTCAAATTACCTCTTAAATTGTAATTTTATTTCGATTCCATTTAACATCATATGTCATTGATTACATCACCTCCAGTCTCCATCGCTTGTAACTAAATATTTATTGCTTTTCCTTCTTTCCAAATCCGTGACTATTCCTTGACCTTTTCAACTTGGTATCACGCCACTTCACCGACCTTTATTAATCTCACACCTCGCGTCAGATCTAGGTCGAATTTGGATCTCTTTTTCAACCCGAATTCACATCACCTCTCCCAGTCGAATTGGCACCCAATACAAATCGATGAACTTGCCTTTGTTATGGATCGAAAGCAGCATGAAAGGTTCACCAATGTCGAAGTCGAGGATGGGTTTTGTTCGTTTGGGTGCTGTAGTCGAACTCGATGATTTGCGGAGATCTGCTGTGGTGGGTTGAAACTGTTTGGGTGAGCTGATTGATGTGGTTTTCAATGTTAGTTTTGTGGTGAAGCAAGTTGTAGGAAGGTGTGAGTTGCAAGGTGTAAGAGGATTGTGATAGGAGGAAGGAATTCAAGTTGATGAAGGTTGTGTGTTTTATTGCATTGATGGGTTTGCCAAAGAGGAAGGTTTGCTGATGAAGGCTGTTCGGCTAGGGCTGTTGGAGTTTGATTTTGTGATAGGTTGACGAGGTGGGTTGTGTGTTTATAGTGCTGGTGTTTGGCTACTTTTACTGCATCACTTGAAGCACCTGCTAGCCCTCTTTTTGTAAAACCAATAGCATAAAGTGTGCCCTTCCATTCAATATAAAGTGTGCTTTTCGCATGTTGACTTATACTTTTATGGTTTTGCGTTGCAGTATTTCTTCACTAGTGATAATTATAGAAGCCATGGTGGTAGAGCAACCTAAGGTATATTTTTTTCTGAACAAATGAATGTAGCTATAGTGAATTAATTTTGTTTCTTTAAATATGCCAATGTCCTTACACCTATCTTTTTCACTTTTGATATTATATTATATTTTTCAGGCAGTGAGAAGTTTGGATCTATGGTTTTAATATTAATTCAGTTGTTCTTGCATATGCTGTAGTGCTCTGAAGATGTTTACCAACTGTATTAATTCAGATATGAAACTGGGTGTGTTGGTGGTCTAGCCGATGCTACATGCGCTCTGCATGGTCCTGCTGCTGTATATGCATCTGTATCTACTATTGAACCATGAGTCCTTTGATAGTGTGCTCCAGGTGTGTGTAAAATAGAATTTTTGATTAATATCTGTATGTAATTGAAATAGTCAAATCTGTATGTTCCATATGACATTAATTCGATAATACACATTTGTGGAAAATTAAAAAACTCAATTTAATGTCACTTGCGGCTTCCATGCAATTGAAGTCCTGATTTTCTTTTCCATGAATTTGGGAATTGTGAGTTGGTTAATCCATTTTTGGAAAAGAAGTCAGTACGCTGTAGCCAGTAAGACACACTGCTTCTATAACCGGTAGCCATGATGATGAAATAAAATTCAAGGATTCTTCCATCAAGAAATTCTATAACTTAGGCCATGCGTACTCTTTATGGAACAAGCTTGGTGCAACGAAAGCAAACAGTGTTCAAAGTTCAGAAGCGATATTAGCTTATCAGCAGGTTTGCTGGAATGCCTCTTTGTTCATATAGTAGATAATGGAGAATGTATATTCATTTGTTAAAGATTATTTTACATATTTTCTGTTCTCTGTTGCTTGCTTTTCAGGCACTAGATTTGAAACCAAATTATGTTCGAGCATAGGCAAATATGGGTATCAATTATGCCAATTAGGATTGTGTGCTTTTATTTATTGAAATTAGGGGTGAGCGTTTGGTTGGTTTGGTTTATCCGATGATTAATTTGTCAAATTAAACTAAAACCAATGAAAATGAAAACCAAACCAAACCAACCAAATTAATTTTGGTTGGTTTGGTTGGTTATCCGATTAAACCAAACTAAAAATATTCTACACTCTATGTTTGGAATGTTTACTATAATTTAAAAGAAATTATAAATATATGATTAGAGTATTATTATTTATGATTTTTATGCTTTCTAATATCAATTTTGACATATAGGTGATGATTAAAATTTACTTAAATAACTGAACTAACCTAAAATATTTATTATAATATCGATAATTTCGGAAATATAGTAAAAGTTCAGTTAATTTGGTTAAACCGATAACCAAACTTAATAATTTTCTGGGCCGATAACAAACCAATTTAATTTCAAAACTAAACCAAACCGGCCAAAATAAATTGGTTTGGTTAGTTTATTTGGTTTAACCGAATAATGCTCAACCCTAATCCCAAGGCCGACAATGCATGGAATTATTTGAACAATTCTCTTAGGTCTGATGAAATCTGTACAATTTTCTTATTTCTTATCGTGGTCTAACAATTTTATTTTTATTTTTATTTTATGCAGCTGCGCTTCTCGTAATGACATGTTTGAAGCTTGCGATTCAAAGAATATTGACATTCTTCAAAAGGAATTTCCCCTATAAATCATATATATGCCGAGTACACTATGAAGACATTTCTTTCACAAGTGGAGTGTGCATACCATATACATGAGGGAAAGAAGAAAAGAAGAAAATAATTATGTCTGAAGCTACATAGAAAATTAAGGTTTGGCAATGAGCAACTGAATTCTTGTGTGTATCAGCATACTTGTATTTAATGATACCTTTGGAAACAACTTCCATGTAGTGATTTATAAATTCAATGCATTATGTAAAAAAATGATGAGAGTTTGAAAATTTTAATATATTGTTTTGGTTCTGGAATGAATTCTATATTAGTAGTATGTATATAATTCATTTATATATTACAACTGTAAAATAATTCTTATAATAAAATATATTAAAACAGTTGTAAACAGTTGTAATATTGTTTATTACAATGGTGAAAAACAATTGTAAAATATACATTTTACAACGGTGTTGCAACGGTGCAAAACAGTTGTAAAAGATTTCAGTCTATTACAACTTCTTAATACACGACGGTTTCCCCACCGTTGTAAAAAGTCTTTTACAACTGTTTTTCACCGTTGTAATATGGTCAATTTGTTGTAGTGCTCGGATTTGGCTGATATCTCAGATTTTCATCTTGGGTGATCCCGGGGAGATATAAAACCCTGGCTAGTTTGCGAGCACAAGAAAAAACAATCCTCCTTGTGGTATTCATAGTGAATCATTATAAATACCACAAACAGTAAAGACTTATATATATATATATATATATACACACACACATATCAGATCAAGTCTAGAAATATGATGAGATACACACCAAAAATTCTGAGGCAAATAAAAATTAAAAATAAATTTATATTTACTCAAATTTAAATCTATTTTTCTCCAGATTACTCTGTGTGTGTTTCTGTGACAGGTATGCAGGTGACTGGACAGGATTTGAAGCACATGAAGATACAGTGCGAGTGAATAAATGTATGTAAGAGAGTGTATGTGTATAACCGAGTGATTTGAGTGAATTGCAGTGAGGGAACAAACGTAAATGAATATGTCAACTGAAACATATAGAAGTGAGTTCTGAAAAATATACTATTCTAAATGTTTGAAATAGAATATTTTATTGAATAATAAATACTTTTTTGAGTATTTAAATTATGTGTAATAGTATTATCATTCAACAACAATATTTATTCCTGCATGAGATGAAATATAGAATAGTACAAATACAAACACATTTGTAAAATTATCTGTGGCTATTATCATCAAACATAAAATCATATACTCAACAGTTGAGTCTTCATCTGACTAGAAGTTTGTATGCGATGGTATTCTTTGGTACTCGGTCGACCGTGGTTGGGTCCACGAGTTTCTGGTATGTGATGCTCCACCTCTGATGTGATGTACTATAAATATTTTACTGATCTTAGAGGAGATTTCCATAAATTGATATATCAAGTTGTTGATGATGGTTTTGAGCTCATTCAAGAGTGTGAGTTGGGTGAGATGAGTAGGTCACCATTCCATGATCCTACTTGGGCTAGGGACTATGAGTTTCGTAGTCCTAACCAGTACTTTGTGCCAGATCTTGCTATACTTTTCCCTGAGTATAACAATATTATAGGTACTAGCAATGACTCTAGTTGTTCCTCCTCCGTTGGGGACTAGCTAGAATCGTTATAGTAGCTGACACATTTCACTTCACTCATTTTTTCCTTTTTCTACGTCTTTGCACTTCAAGCAGCCTTTCCTGTGGTTAGACAAATTATTTGACTCATATACTTTATTGTAATCATTATTTGTTGTAATGAAAATTGATTGCGACCATTATAACAACCGGTTGGCCTTGCCAAAAAATTACTTATTTTACATAAGTACAAAGTCATATTTACATTTATATGATATATATGTATTATTAACACCAAAATTAGCATTGGCCAAATATAAAGAAGCAAAGGCTCCCAAATCGGAAGAACAAAGGGATTTGGGCAGCGAAATCGGAACCAAGAAGAAAGAACCTTGGAGGTAGCAAGGGCAACATCGGAAGAAAGCGTTGAAAGCTTTAAGGTCAACACTAGGTGCTATAAACAGAAAAGGTCCCAATAAAGTTGGGTCAGAACCTACAGTAAAAGAATGAAGGAAGCAACAACCACGATACTAAGGCAGTAGATAAAAATAGAGCAAAGTAGGGCGCCGACACCATTGTATGATGAACCGTTAAGCTGGGTGACGACACCGAAACAAGGAGAAAGGTATATGTTACCACCAAATTTCAACGCCAAAACCAAATAAAGGTGTAGGGGGTTACAGAGTACAACTAGCACTAGGAGAAGACCTTGGAAGCATATAACCGACAATAGGCACCAAAGACAATCGATAACGGAAGCAAGAAGGGAGGAAATTCAGACAACATGATATTGGCACCAACATAGGTAGCGGAAGCTTAGTATCGATGCAGGTAGGATAGCAGCAAGGCAGTGCCGGAGCCAAAAAACAGCAAGCAATCAAAAGCTTTTACGATACCGATACCAAAAGCAATCAACCAAATTCAAGTTCTGGAAGCATAAAGATTGATATTAAAACTTAGATCCAAAAAAAGGGAAAGCATGAGACTAATTTGGGACGGAGCAAAGAGCTATTGATACCAATATACATAGTATCAATACTGCTATCAAGGAGCAGCTTTGGAGTCATCAGAAAGAATCCCTAAACAATGCAGATTCGATATCGATACAAAGGAAGATACCAAAGCCATAAGAAAGTACAAAGACAATACTTAAAAGCCACCAAAGTAGGACAGAGCCTATGATTTGCTATCATAACAGTTGCTACCAGAGCAGAGGCTTGTTGTCGAAGTCGAAAGCAACAAAAGAAGCTATCCATACCAATGTACCTGGTATCAAAACAATGTACTGAGGCGATACCGAAGTTACAAGCCACTAAAGATCGAGACCGTCACGAAAGTCACTAATGCAGCTCGATACCGACACTAAATAATAGCTGCTGAAGCCAAAAGCGCTCAAAACCGGGCTTCAACTGACCGCAACCGAAATAGGGTCCAGTTTGTCTATAAATAAGACCTCAAGGATCACACTTGGGGTGATTTTTTTCATTCCACAATCTTGTATTCATTTATTAGAGAGAAGATCGTAATTTGTTAATCAATTTGGGCGTTTTACTTGTAACAACTTATGTACTCATGCAAACGATCAATAAAGAGAGAATCAACACTGGTGATCAATTTCACGGATTTCCTTATCACTTATGTCACTTATTTTCCTATTGTTATCCCACGACAAAGCTACATACATAAGCCTAATTACCGAAATAACCTTCCTTAAGTCATTTAGCTTTCTAACTTACATTGAGCTTTGGGAACCCTTATCCCAAGGTAACTGTTGGGCCTTGAATCTCATAAGTGTGGTACTGACCTCTTGAAGGAAGAGTAACTAATCTTCGTGCTTAAGACCTTGATATTTACGAAATGATTAACTAACTCAAGCTTGTAGGGACTAAATAATCCCTTTGCTCGATTAGATCCACATCCTAGACCTTAATTCCGGCGTTGATGAAAAATATCGTTAACATGTATAATATTAAATCATTTAAATAAAAAATGTTAGATTCGTGTTGCACGTAGATGTTTTTCAAAAAAGGTAAACATATATACATATACATATAGCCAATCAAAATTGTAGCAATATATTTACTTGTTGGAATCGTCATCTAACCAACAATACTATATATGAAATAAATTTATGTTTATAAAATTATTAGAAATCTACCTTATAGCCAAATCCTACAAGCATGCCTTGAAACTGAGATTTGACCCTTGAACAAATTTCCAATCCAGAGGAATACTTGTTACTAACTAAACCATTGACTACAAACTATCAAGCAACATTTTATTTAATTTGATTTGCTTTAGAAATGATGGAGGATGGTAAGAATGGAGCTTGGACGAAAACGAATGAGAACAATGTCCCAAAAGTAGAAGTCCCCTGAAATGAATGTAGAGATGCTTATATAAGGGATTATTAAGATATATCTTAGGATCACGATCTTTGCATCATCTCCTACCAAAACTCTTCCCTCTATCTCAACGTTTCTTTAAAACCATCACATGGTCTTTAGTACCTGTATTTTGGCTAAACACACCATCCTTGTTTATAAATCTTATAACAACCCATATTTTTAACTATTGGATATTTGTATAATTTATTTAAAGGGTCCGTTTGTCACAGGTCCCTATTAAATATCCAAATTAGGCTCACATCCGATGCTAAACTTATTGTAAATTAGTTCCCTATTTTTTGAAAATTCATGAAAAATATATAAAAAAATCATGAAAATTCATTATTAAATAAAACACGTATACGCCGAAAAATTCATGCGTTAAAACAATAAAAAACAACATCAAAATCCAAAATAACACAAAAACTGCGAAACAACAGGTTTATGCATCAAAAGATGCACCTATTCACAAATAGTGCATACATTCATGCTTATATTTCAGTGTTTGCGCCCAACTGCAGTATAAATGCATACATGTATGCAGCTAAACAGCAATACATGCATCCTTTTGTACATATATTCAAATCTGGCCTGTTTTTTCAAGCATTCGCCGTTTTCAGACATTGTTGCACACATTTATGCTCTTATAAAGAATAAATGCATAAATTCATGCGCATATTCAAAAGCCTTTGTCCCTTTTAAATTTTTTGCACATATGCATGCATATATACAGAATAGCTGCATTCATGTATGCAACCATTCGTAACACATGAATCTCAGTTCAACTTTGTATGCATACATGTATGCAGCTATTGGTAATAGTTGCATACATGTATGCGTATATTGGTCCAGATTTTCAACAGAAAAACACTATATGAATATATGCATGTATGTACGCTACTTTTCCGACATTGTTGCACAGAAGTATGGAACTTTTTTTTTTTTTTTTTGCAAATGCTTCTAGGAATATTTCCTGTTTTTTGAAATTATTTTTTTACCTGAGACGCCATTTCTTTGGTAGAAAAAGGAAAAAGGCGGAAGATGGCATAACAGAAGGCAAGAGTGATAAAAAAAGAGGGAGCGACACTTAAAAACAGGGACCGGGTTTATAATAAAAGTTTGGGAGGATGCGCTTTACATTTTGAAACTTTTTAGGGATGCCTAACTAATTTTCACTTATTTAAATATTAGTCATTAACTAACGTTGCCAAGACTCGTGACCACTTCCTTTGAGATCGAGTGGTCCGTTACATGAAGAAAAAGTGTAAACATCGATATATCTCGACTGGCGATATTTAGTTAGGAATTTGGGGATTAATTTGGATTGAACTTTCGAAAAAGGATAAAGCACTATAGATGATAGAATCGAGCCTCGAGATATACCTTGTTGTGTACAAAAGGCCTTTTTACAGATAAACTGCATGTTGGTATGTCTCGTGTGGATTTCACACCAATTCAGCACATATTGTACTATGAAATACTAGCATGCATTTTGAAAAATAATATTATTTTGTTTAGTTGGAAACCTTAGCCGTAATTCTAAGCACTGTCTAACTAATGGCCCGAAAACGCCCAACTTCCTCTATAAATTTATCTCAATCCATTCATCAAAACGTCAAGTTGTAGAGCTCTATGAGATCTACGTCTTTTGCAGTTATATCGTCGACTCATAGTAAGATTTCGTCAAAAAATTTCTTGGAAAAATGGAAGTTAACAGATAGCCGGAGGTGATTTGGGACACCAAAGGAAAAGAGATTACTGACGTTAGTAGAGGAGATGGTGGCATCATCTTGGAGATGTGTGTAACTACCTGCATTTTACGTATTAAAAGGCCGTAAAATAATTATTTTAATTCCATATTGGTTGGAACTTTCTCAGATTTTAATATGTTTTTCATGGGGAATGTGAGACATGTCCATTACTTTTACCAAGCTTAATTATGACCGTTTTACCCTTACGAATATTTTTTGGCTATAACTTTTGATAAATATCAAATCAAGTGCTGAAATCAATCTCATTGGATCAGAATGGTGGTTTACAATTCCTTGGAGTGGTTACATTAAGGATTTGGATACTCATTTTAAAAAAAATATTAAGGATATGGTTTAGCGTTTGGAAGGAATCGCTATTTTAAGTTTTAGCTTCTATAGGCAGACTAATTAGCACTCAATGGAATGAATAGTCAAGCTCATTAGGCTAATGACCTATAGCTATAAATAGAGGGTTATGGAGAGAGAATAAGGGTTTCTCTCTTTATTCAAACATTAGGTTGGGTTCCTGTGAATCTCCAATTCAACCTAATCCCTGGTTTCTTTGATTTCTTTCATTCGAATTCATACTAGAATACATTTAGAAGATAGATCATTATCTGAGAAGATTATATCGTGCTAAATTGCTTCAAATTCGAGGTTTCAAAACTGTCTGGATCTGATCTCATCGGATTTACATTGAACCATGCCTTATATATTTGGATTGAAGAACAGAGCGAATAAGAGGTATAAATGATCGGATTCAGATGAAACTTGACTGAGGAGCTCTGGAAGACTAAAGGAAGGAACCAAAAAAAAATTTGGCTTGAGAAAAGCTAACTATAAGGATCGATACTAATCCATATCGATTGGTATTGATCCATCACAAGTTGATGATGGAGAGAAAACGTTGGGCCAGGCATCATGGTGGTATATCAAGGCTTCGTGCAAATTTTCAAGCAATTCGGGGTTGATTTGAGATTGGTCGAAGGTTGACCGTTCATGTGCCATTATGGACAGGTAGGAGTTTTTATTAGATGGGTGAAACGCTTTGAAAATTGACTAGAAGTAAGTACTTGGAAAGCATAGTGAAGTGGTCAAGTTACTTAACACAGATTGGCTAAGTATGAGGATCAGTATCGATCCATGAGTGATGGACCGGTACCGGTCCATCATGCTGTGAGGGATGGTGGTCAAACTTGGGGAGCTTAGTTTGATGGCTTCTTGGGGTTGCTGGTAAAGTTTGGTGATGAATGGACTCCGGATGAACAATGTGCAACTCAATGATGGATGGTGCTTCATTGCGAACTCGGGTTGGAGTAATCGAAGCTGAATTGATGTGATATTGGTCGTGTAATGATATACGACGCAGTGTGATGATGGGTTGACCAGATAAGAGCAATACATGGATGATAATGGAATGATTTGAGAAATAAATATAGTCGTCGAGAAAAGACTTGATAGTTTGAGGTGCCAAGGAATGGTTGGTAATCGAAGTGTTCTAGCGGAGTCAAAGTAGGGGTATCATAAGGACGCCCATCAGGATTAGACTGGATAGATTGCGTACCCTAGGAAGTCATGATGGGCCTAGTTGTCTTAGTTGATTAACACAAACATACGTAATCATGATGGCGTATGGTAGTTTGGCTAGAACTAGGGTTTTCTATCAGCCCTTTTGATATTAGAAAGAAAATTCAATTATCGATGACTCAAGGCTATAGTTTGTGATGGCAAGGATATGGGACGCTATGGTTCATTGTGTTCATTCTTCTCTTTTTTCTCTAGGTAGACTGTCATCGTAGGATGTCTAAGAGAAGCGGTATTAGGAGTTGTCCTTTACTATCTGTAGTGGCATGTGATGGATGGTTTTAACATGTTAACTTAATGGTTGCTGGGCAGATCAGATGGTTGATCCGCCTATATTCACATCACCCTATGTAACCGTTGTTAGTTATTTTATCACTCAATAATAATGTTGTCTGACTTAAAGTATTGTGTTTCCCTCATTTTACCTTGAGTTGTTCATCAATTGTGTTGATGAGCAGACTGAGATAGCAAGTAACAGGTTTGGTGCTGATGAAGCGGTGTGGCGACGAGCAGGAGACTGGTGTATTACTACTACCTACTATATAGATGTCTTGTTATTCCTACAATTTGTTGATGCTTTATTCACTCTGAGAGATATGTAGTGAGGCTTAATGTATGGATTGCTCATTATCAGAGATAGTTTGTATTAGAGATTCTGAGATGTTATGAGATTTGAGCTTCTATTCTATGATGCTACACTACTATATCATGTCGTATATTTTCTATTATATGTTATCCATGCACCGTGAGTTATATGATAGGTTCTATTTCAAGTTATTCTTCATTTATGATCGCCCCATATCAGTCTTGCTTATTATACATTGCATTTGCAGGAGATATAGGGAGGTAGTCACATTTGGTATCAGGGCTTTGGTTAATTGATTTTACCCAAAGCATGTAAGCGTAAAAGCATATAAGAGATGTACTTGTTATTTTTAATGGATGATTGCTATAGTATAATAATATGATTTAGTATATTATTAAGCACTTGAAAACAAATGTGTCCTTTCTTTGATGTGAATTAATTGTTCTCGTTCCAGATAGAGAATTAGGCGACAAACTTCAAGACATGTTGCTAGGGATGAGTCTGCTACTAGATGGGTATGCGAGGGTAGCTAGTCGAGACCTGCAGCTGCTATGACCGATTATCCTACCATGTTTGAGGACATGATGCCAACGATCATGAGGAGTGTGCCCACTCCTGAAGCATCAATAGAGCATGTTGTTCCTGTGTGGGAACTAGGGTTGTTGATTTTGATAAGTTGTGCAAGGAGTATACTTCTTTGGGTTGCAAGCCGTTTGTCGGTACAGAACCTGTTGTAGATATTCAGAATTAGTTAGATACTTGTGTTCGATTTTTTAGAGATTTAGGAATTGATGATGCAACTAAGAGGAAGCTTAAATCGAAGCAGATGCAAGGTTGGGCGATGGACTGTGGAATTCTATTACTTTAGAGAATCCATAGGATCAGATCACTTGAGATCAATTTAGAACTTAGTTCAAAGTGAAGTTCATTTCTACGGTCCAGAAGTCGATACTCTTTAAGAAGTTTGTTGAGCTTAAAAAAGGTGGTAGACCTATGTTTGAGTATGTGGCTGAGTTCGAAGCATTATTTGTGTATGTTCGTTCGTATATTGAGACTCCTTACCACAAGAATAAGAAATTTAGCTCTGGATTGGTTGAGAATCTTGGAAAACAATTTATCGACCATATTGGTGATCCTTTTGAGAAGCTAGTCGAGAAGGCTTTAAGGATGGAAAGCTTGTTTCCATAGAAGGTCGAGACTGTCGTTGAGGGTAAGGAAGAGTTGAAGCCACAACAAGGTGGCGATAATAAGAAAAAGTGAAATGATAAACAAAAATAGCAACAATAAGGGAAGAATGGCCAGAATAAACCAAAAGGTGAGAATACTTGCTATAACTGCTAACAGAAGGGTCATCTTTAAAAGGATTGTAAGAACGCGAAGGAGGAAAAGAAGTGATTCAATTGTTAAAAGCCTGGTCATATGAAGGAAGATTGTCCATCATCACCGAAGGGTAAAAAGATTGTCAGAGCATATACTTTGAGTCTGTACCATCTTTCTTGGAAGTCCAACTGCGGAGGAGAAGGGGAAGAGTGTGGTTGTGCAAGGTACGCTTTCCGTCAGAGGTGTTTCAATTTGAGTTTTGTTAAATACTGGAGCATCAAATTCTTTTGTCTGTAATGAGCTTGTTTACAAGTTAGGTTTAGAACTTGATATTGTTGATAGACCATTAGTTGCGACTAATCCAGTGGTAGGTTCATCTAGCTTTTGTATGCTTTGCCGTGGTCTAGTTTTATCGAGTCATGATTTCTCTTTTTCATGTGATTACTTCATTTGGAACTTCGCTGAGTTTGAGATTATTTTGGGTATGGACAGAGTCATGAGGTTTGCAGCTATTGTGGATTGCAAGAGGCTTGAGGTGACAATTGGGAATGTGGAATAGCAAACGATGGTGATGCATTGTCTACTAGAGGATGGAGTTCTTGTTAGCTTTTTATATTCGATTGTGATTCCTTGGGATGGGTTGTCATATGTGCCAATCATTCGAGAGTTTTCTAATGTTTCTGGTGATGCTAGAAGATTGTTTCTGCAACAAGAGATCGAGTTTCAAATTGATTTAGTAGATGGAGCCAGATCTATCGTTATGACTCTTAGGAAGATGGCACCTAAGGAACAATGAGAGTTAGAAGTGAAAGTGAACGATCATTTGAATAAGGGATCCACTTAGAGAAGCGTATCCAAGTGGGGTGCACTAGTTGTGTTTGCGACCAAGGCCTATGGATCATTGCGATTTGGCGTGGATTAACGTAAGTTGAATAAGGTGTCCAGGAAGAATAAGTATCCATTGTTGAGAATTGATGACCTATTTGATCAGCTGCACGAAGACATGGTGTTTTCCCAAATGGATTTGATGACGGGATTTCTCCAGTTGAGAGTGGCTAGGAATAGTGTGCTGAAGACTGCTTTTAGGACACTATCCGAATTTTTTGAATGGCTAGTGATGCCATTTGGTTTGACTGATGCGCCAACATATATTTTGGTTCTTATAAATCATGTTTTCAGAGATCAGCTGAACAAGTTCGTGCTTATGTTCATAGATGACTTACCGGTTTATTCCAGGATTGAGGAGGAACATAAGAACCACTTATGAATTGTTTTACAAATCTTATGGAAACATCAGTTGAAGGCTAAGTTTTCAGAATGTCACTTCTGGAAGGAAGAAGTGAGATCGTTGGGTCACGTCGTGTCGGGACAAGGAATAGCTATGGATCCGGCTAAAGTAGCAACAATTCAGGATTGGGATCGACCCAAGAATGCAATGGATGTTAGGAGTTTCCTTGGTTTAGTTGGATATTATTGATGGTTTATCAAGGATTTCTCCAAGCTAACTACACCATTAACCGGGTTGACTAAGAAGAATCAGGTCTTCGCATGGGATGTGAAGTGTGAGCAAGCATTTGGAATTCTGAAAAAGTGATTGACGAGTACTCCTATGTCATTGGAAATGAAGGGATAGTCGTATATACCGATGCATATGTCATTGGACTTGGAGTGGTGCTAATGTAGGAAGATAGGGTTGTGGCATATGCGAGCTAAGAATTAAAGCAACACGAAAGGAATTATCCAACTCACGATTTGGAATTAATAGCGATATTATTTGCTCTAAAGATTTGGAGGCATTATTCGTTAGGAGTTAGATTTGAGTTGTTTATAGATCATAGGTCATTGAAGTATCTTTTCTCCCAAAAGAATTTGAATCTTTGGCAGCTGCGATGGTTAGAGTTTTGTGTCCTATGATTTCAGAATAGCCTAAACTCCAGGAAAACGTAACACAATGGCCGATGCATTGGGTAGAAGACATGTGGGTTTTGGAGCCATGTTTTCGGAATAGAGGCATCTCGATTATTTGGCCGGATTTTATTTTAGACTTCATTGTGAGTTAGAGCCCGAGTTGTTAGCAAGCATATCGATTAGACTGACTCTCATCGAAAGGATAGGCTAAGTCCAAAAGCGAAACAAGAAACTTGTATAAATCAGATGGGGATTAGATATGAGGGTCACCCCGAGGAAATTAAGGATTTCGAAGTCAAACAAGGGGGTTGGATTCGTAAGAATGGACGACTGGCTATTCCTGATTTAGATGATTTGAGAGGTGAAGTTCTGAGAGAATGTCATCACTCTAGATTGGTGATTCATTCTGGTGGTAATAAGATATATCATGATATAAAACGAGTTTACTACTAGGAAGGCATGAAAAGGGATGTCAGAAAGTTTACCTCAATGTGCATGAACTATCAGTTGGTTAAAGACGAGCAAAAGAAGACGAGTAGATTGTTATAGCCACAGAAAGTTCCTATGTGGAAATGAGAACAAGTGCGGATGGATTTTATTGATCGACTATCTAGGACAAAGGTAAGAAATGACAGTACTTGGGTCATCGTAGATCGCTTGACCAAAAGAACAAGGTTTATTCCAGTTAGTTCAACTAACTGCATCGAAGTTGGCTAAGTTATATCTTTATTGGATAGTTCGATTTCATGGGATTCCAAAGAGTATTGTTAGCGATCGTGATCCATTGTTCACTAGTGGATTATGGAAGAATTTTCAAGAACATTAGGAACCATGCTATGTTTAAGTGCGGATTGTCGTCCCTCGATAGATGGTCAGACTGAGAGAGTAAATCGAGTATTGGAAGATATTCTTAGTGCTTGCGTATTGGATTTTGGAGGATCGTGGTAAGACATCTGCATTTGGTCGAGTTTTCCTATAATAAAAACTGCTAGTCAATTATTGGAATGGTACTGTATGAGGAATTGTACGGTCGACCGTGTAATTCTCCAACATATTGGTTAGAAACTAGCAAGAAGTTGGTAACTGAGATGATAAGGGAAATGACGGGTAACATTGAGATTATTCGAGAATGAATGAAGGTAGCCCAAGATTGTCAGAAGAGTTATGTCGATGAGCAACGAAAGAATTTGGAATCCTCAGTGTGATTTTGTATTCGGAATATTGTTCGTTTTGGAAGGAAAAGAAAGTTAGGGCCAAAGTTTGTTGGGCCATTTCCGATTGTCGAGCATATTGGGAAGCTCTATTACATATTGGTTTTATTTGAGAAAAAGGAGAGTGTGCATAACGTGTTTCATGTGTCGTTTCTATGGAACTTTGTGAACGACTCGAATGTTGTGGTATCTCCTGATCATCTTGAAGATTTGGAAGTCGAGCCCAAAGTTTCTAGATCTCGTAAGTCACTTCGGATTATGCGGAGTGACAGGAAAAAACTTAAAAGAAAGTTCGTTAAGCTAGTCAAGATACAATAGGGAGACAACGATGACGATTGCACGTGGGAAACAGAGAAGAGTATGAGGTTGACCACTCTAGAACTCTTCAAATGGTATGCCCCGTATATCATATTTTACTTATACCATTGTGTTTCGCACTATTAGAAGTTCAACATGCTCAGATAGCATTTTGGATACATGGATGGTTGGATGCTAGATTGCATGGTAGATTGGTTACTCTTGGATAGTAAGCATGAAGAATAGTTTTTTTCCTCATGTTTGCTTTAAATTTAGAGGGAGTTGAATGTAACGACCCATATTTTACGTATCAGAGAATCATAAAATATTTTTTAATTTCATAGTGATCGGATCATTCTCAGATTTTAATATCTGTTCTTGGGGAATGTGAGTTATGTCAACGATTTTTACCAAGCTTAACTGTGACTGTTATACCCTTGTGAATATTGTTTTTGCTAAAGAATTTGATGAGATCGAATCAGGTGCTGAAATTAGTCTCATTGAATCAAAATGGCGGTCTATGAATTCGTAGAGTGGTTACATTAAGGATTTGGTTCAGCGGTTTGAGAGGAATCATTATTATAAGTTTCAGCTTCTACAAGGCAGATTGATTAGCAGCTAATGGGTTGATTAGGCCCAATAAGGCTAACGTCCTGTAGCTAAAAACAGAGGGGTTTGGGAAGAGAATAAGGGTTTCTCTCTTCATTAAAAACGTTAAGTTAGACGCAAGTGATTCTCCAGTTCAACCAAATCCCTGATTTCATCGATTTCTTTCATTCAAATTCATAATAGATTGCATTTAGAAGTTAGATCATCAACGGAGAAGATTAGGTCACATCAAATTGCACGAAATTCGAGGGTTTCAGCGCTGTCCAAATCTAATCTCATCGGATTTACATTGAATCAAGGCCTGGATCTTTAAAAAGAATGAGATGTTTATGATGATGGTTTGGTTGACAATAACCTTGCTTCAACTTTGTTTCAATTACTGTTGTTATAAAATATATTCTAACACACTGCTGTCTAGAATATATATGTACATATGTATATGCATAAATTTTATGCAAGTATTAATTATTGAAGATTATACAGTTATGAGAATCAAGATTTCAAAGTAGAAGAGTTCAAGTTTCAAGACTCATGAGTATCAAGAATTCAAGAGTTCAAGAGTTTAAGAAATATAAAGTAATTGTGTGTAGATATTTCTGTTAAAACTCTTGTCAGAACTGAATTCTGATTTCAAATTTCTTTCACTATTTTCAAATGATTTCAAAATTACTTTCTTATTTTTAAATCTATTTTTCAAATGATTTCAAAATTACTTCCTTATTTCAAATTTATACTTCTTTATTTTTAGAAGTATTTTATCTCCTGAAATTTATTTTAACTCCTAGTTTTAAAATTATACTTAACGCCCAATTCAAATAAGCTTTACTTACAACTGTAATACTAATTTTATATATAGTACTTATATTTTCAATATCCTTATTTATATTAAGTTTTAATATATTCATAGTGATATATATATATATATATATATACACACACATGCACTTTTATATCATATTATATTTAGTTTTTAATTATCTTAGTATATGTTTTTAAATATATATTTCTACTTGAAATACTCTATATTAATATAAAAGAATGTAGTTTTTTTAACAATGAAATCACCATAATGTTTTTGAAACATTATTCGATTTGATTTAAAACTTTATTTTTGAAAAGAATACGACTATATGTCAAGAAGAAGTATGTCAATATACTTACCGTTAATTTGTTTATTTAAATTTCGAAAAGTGGTATCTTTTGAATTCAAATCTTTTCTAAAAGGATGTGTCTATTCGAAAACTACATAAAGGTTTCAGAATTCGAAATTTTTAACTAATTTTCATTTCCTTCTTCTTCCTTAATCATTTAGCCATTATTCTTCTTAAATTTTTTAATTTCTACACTTATACTCTGCCGATTTTCAAAGAAATCATATCAATCTTTTTCTCTTTCAAACAAACGTCAAACTCTCTTTAAAATTCAAGTTCTGTTCAAGAGTAATAGGTGGTTTGTAATCAAAGATCGCAAGATCGAAGTATATCAAGTGTATCCTCCCAAAACAGATAAGAATAGGGCGTGGTCCTATTCCATAGAAATCGACTGTGTGCGATTGTGTCCTGGAAATCGATTGGGGTAAAGTCGTGGCCCAGAAAATAAACTATGTCTCATTGTACTTAGAGGGATGGGTGTGCCATTGTAGCCTTAAAATCAAGGATTGTAATGTGGATTTGTTGAACAAAAATCCACATCAACCCAACGTTGTGTGGGACTGGATGTAGGAAAGTTCTGAACCAGTATAAAATCCCTGTGTATACTATCCTTTTACTGCATTTTATTTTATTTCCTGCATCTGCGATTGATTCTGTGATTGTTGACTTCTGCGATTTGCATATCATTTTGTTTAATTTGAAAAGATTACAAGAAATTTAATAAAATCTATAAAACACTATTCATCACCCTCTAGTGTTTAGTTTTCCTTAAGATCCTTAATCTGCATCACCAACAATTGGTATTAGCATGTTGATTTTCAAAGTTTTCATAATCTGAATTTTTGAGAAGTTTCAATGGCAAGCAACACTAGAATTGTCAGCAATAATAGTTCTTTTGCAAAGGGTTAGTCCATTGTTAGACCTCCACTATCAATGGTAGTAATTATGCATATTGGGCTTGTAAAATGAAAATTTATTTACAGTCCATAGAATTAGACACTTGGAATATCACACAAACTGAATATGTTGAACCCACTGTTAATTTTGCACAATGGACTAATGACCAAAAATCCACTGCATAATAATTCAAAGTCTATGAATATTTTATTCAGTTCACTAAATAGGAATGAGTTTGAGTGGGCTTATGTTTGTAAATCTACATATGAAATCTTGAAAACTTTGCAAGTGACTCATGAAGGAAAAAAGCAAAGTCAAACATATAAAAATACCGTGTTAACTAATCAATTTGATTTATTTGAAATGAATCAGAATGAGTCTTTCTTCGATATGCACTACAAGTTTCAGGAGATCATATATTCACTAATGGCTTTGGGAAAGACGTATTCTGAGGAAGATCAAGTTAGAAAAGTTCAGAATTTATTAACTTCATATTGGGATCAAAAGACATTTGCATTTGAAGAGGCTAAGATATCAGTACAATGAAAGTTGAGGAATTAATCGGTAACCTAATGTCTTTTGAAGTTCAGATGCAAGGAAGGAAAGAAAATAAGTCATCATAAAAGAAATTAGTAACATTTAAGCAGCAACTAAAGATTCTGACTCAAATAGTGATGATGATGAAGAGACAACCTTAATGATAAAGAAATTTAGTGAATTTCTAAGATACAGAATAATAAATAATTTCAAGGAGAATGAGCAAAGAAATTCTATGAAAAATAATGACATTCCAAGTAATGTAAGATGTTATAACTACGACGAACTAGACCATCTGAAAAGATTCTATCCATATTTGGAGAAACAAAATCAGCCCGATAAACTATGAATCAACAAAGAAAAGAAAAAGAGCGTATGCAACAGCTTTGGATGATTTTGATTCAACTTCTAGTGATGAAGAACAAGAAATGAACAATTCAAATATGTGCTTTGTAGCGATTCACGAATCAGAAGAAATCGATGAAAGGATCTAAAAATAGGTATGCCTTTTTAACAATTTTTGGATGGTTGTTTGTTTGTTTGATTGTTTGCCGTGTTTGAAAATTTGAATTATAAATTCAAATTTTGAAATTCAATATAATATTATTGAATTATATAATAATAAAATAGTAATATAAAAAGTATTTTCATAAATATTATTCTAGAAAATAGTTAAATAAGAATATAAAGTTGATAAATAAACCAAGTTGTCAAAAATCAAAAGCCATTTTGAAAATGGAAAGAGGTATGTCGACATACAACAATGTATATGTCGGCATGTACCTGAAACTTGAAATTCAAAATTTTAATTTCCCTCAACCATTTCACCAAACCCAATGTATTGAAAAGGTGTCCCTTTACCTGTAGAAATGTCCTTTGATTCTTTATTTAACTGCCTATTCCTATCATCTCTTTCTAACTTTAATTCAAACTTCAAAACTTATCTTCAAATTCCTATTCTCTTTAAACTATTCTCTAATGGCTTCCTGAAGCACTCCAAACACAACGAGGTTGACCAAGGCTACAAAAGGCTTCCTATTCAACTACTCGAATGCAATCAAATATTAAATTAGCTATGTAAACTTTGGTAAAGTTGGCACATGAAAAGTTTCAATCTTTAGTGTTTTTTTCAACTTATGATCTTGAATCTCTTATCATAGAAATGGAATTTTCAGTCTTGTTGATTCTTGAGAAAATGATGAAATTTGATAGCCTAGTCTTGTAAAAATGTTTTGTCCAAACTTAAATCGAAATTTTTATCAAGGAATTGAAAATTAAACTTGGAGTAGTGTTAAAGGAACTTAAATGGTTTTAAATTGCGATGTTTTAAGTGTTATTTTGGGTTACAAGAATGCATGAATAAATCTTGAGGATTTTAAGATCAATGAAAGTGATTTAGAAACTATTAATTATATCTTTAAAAGTGATGAAAAAATGGAATCAAAATCATTTTTATCATCTGAAAGCATGAATTGTTAACTAACTTTTTCATCATACCTTCACACCTCGTTTCGGAAATTTCAAAAGCCCTACTATGAAAATTAACAAAGCTCTTTTTGCTATTTTTGGGAATTATGACATCAATTGAGTTCAAGTGATTTTAAGTGAGTTTTTACAAAGGATATTTTTCCAAAAGAAAATTCATTATACCATGGAGTTTAACTTACATGTATTTTCAAATATTTTGGTGTTAATTTCAAAGGAGAAGAGTTTGTTTCTAGAAAAAAATCAATTCCGAAAATATTTCTCTTATGAAGATTCCATTAGTATTTCATCCATATGAAACATACGCGAAAAAACAAGCAAGATGGAACAAGAAGAAGAAATCTATCATATGGATATTAAAGAAGAAGTAGAAGATACTTCCTCCGAAAGCATTGAATTTCTCGCTAACTCTTCCAAGAAAATCCTTTTGAAGTACCAAACGATTCTAGCCAAGAACCAAAACACTTAAGAGATCATTTAGTAAGAAATTTGAAAATATGTTTACTAAAATGAGCAATTTATTTGGGTTAATGTGGAAGAAAACCTGGCTTGTCATCGTCCTCCTCCTCCTCCGCTGAATTCTAAGTTTATTATCATATTGTGTTTGCTTGTATTTCAATTTATGTATTTCTATCTTACGCTATGTGCTAGTTTTATGTATCATCATCCTTAGATTGTAATGAAGCTTTATATTTCTATTAATTCTTATTTAAACATCTTTGGAATAGTTATTATATCAAGTAATACAAGTTTATATAAATCAAAACGAACCAAAAATCATAAAACACTTTAAAATGTTGAAAAATGCATGTATATGTCGATATATAAATGTTTGAAATTTCAAATTTATTTAAAATTTGAAAACTGGTTTAACCAACAAGTTTTTATTCAATTCTAACGAATTTCAAAGCATATTTATATCCATTTCTTCTATAAAAACTTCTCTATTTATTCATCCTTTATTTCCTTTCACTATTTCTTAATGAAATTAAATCCATGGCTACTTAAATCCATAATCTAAGTGAAAATCTTGGAGAAATCCCTAATTCTTTCAAAAATACTCTCTCAACCATTCTTCGCAATCAGCCTCACTTAGAATTGATTCAAGTGTATATGATAAAACAACATGAGAATTATTATGGTGCAATTCGATGGATGATTGCTTCACTTTCAAAAAATGAAGACAACAACATCATTGGAACACCACTCACCAAAGACAATGAAGAATAGGATGCTATAAAGGATGACCCAATCTTCGGTGGAGATAGTTGGGTAGAAGTTCCTCAAAATGTATGAATATTTCTTCATAAATTCATGTGGTTTGATTAAATTATTTTGAATATAAATTTGTTAATAAACAAAAGTTTGGTGTGATTTGGATTGGATTGATTAGTTGTATTAACATACGTCTGAATTGGTTTGATTTGAATTGTACGCATTGAATTATAGGTTATTCTCATTCAAGCTATTACATAGATTTAACAGTTATTATAGTTTAGTTATTATATTAATGTTAGTCTTAATTATAGTTAGAATAGTATTGGTAAATGTTAGTCTTGGTTTTAGATATATGCCTTAGTTTTAGGGGGAGTATTGTAATAATTTTTTTGATGACAAAGGGGGAGAACTGTAAAATAGGATTTAGTTTACGAGTGAGCTAGTTGTTTTTAAAAGGAAGATAATAAAGTAAGAGGAGTAACTGGAGAATCAAGACATCATATATGAATATTTTATAAACCAAGGTTGTCATCATCAAAAAGCGGGAGACAGTTGGATAATAAGATGTTGATGATGATGGTTTTGATGACAACAACCTTGTTTCAACTTTGTTTCAATTATTATTGTTATTAAATATATACTAACACGCCGTTATCTAGAATATATACATGTATATATACCGGAATTTAATGCAGGTATTAATTATTGAAGACTGTACGGTTCGAAGAATCAAGATTTCAAAGTAGAAGAGTTCATGATTCTAGACTCATGAGTATCAAGAATTCAAGAGTTCAAGATTTCAATAAATATAGAGTTATTGTGTCTAGATATTTTTTTAAAACGCTGGTTAGCACTGAATTCTGATTTCAAATTTCTTTCACTGTTTTCAAATGATTTCAAAATTACTTTCTTGTTTTTAAATATGCTTTTCAAATGATTTCAAAATTATTTCTTTATTTTAAATTTTAACTTCTTTATTTTTATAGATATTTTATCTCTTGAAATTTATTTTAATTCCTGTTTTTAAATTTATTCTTAACTCCTAATTCAAATAAGTTTTACTTACAAATTTAATACTAATCTTATTATAGTTACTTTTATTTTCAATTTCCTTATTTATATTAAGTTCTAATATATTTATAGTTATATATATATACTTGTATATCATTTTATATTCTGTTTTTAGTCATCTTAATATATGTTTTTAAATATATATTTTTACTTGAAATACACTATTTTAATGTAAAGGAATATAGTTTATTTTAACTCTGGAATCACCATAATTTATTTAAACATTATTTGATTTGATTTAAAACTTTATTTTTGGAAAAAATACTATATGTGGACATATAAGAAGTAGTATGCCGATATATTTACCATTAATTTGTTTTCTTAATTTTGAAAAGTTATGTCTTTTGAAATCAAACCTTTTTTGAAAGGATGTGGCTGTTGGACATTATGTAATGGCTTCAAAATTCAAATTTTTTTAACCAGTTTTCATTTCCTTTTTCTTCCTTAATCATCTTGCCATTATACTTCTTGAATTCTTAAATTTCTACACTTATACTCTGTCGATTTTCAAAGAAAACATGTCACTCTTCTTCTCTTTCAAATCATCATCAAACTCTCACTGAAATTCAACGGCTATTCAAGAGTTACAGGCTATTTGTACTCGGATATTGTAAGATCAAAGTATATCGAGTCTATCCTCCGAAAATGATAAGAGAAGGGTGTGGTCGTGTCCTGTATAAATCAACTTGGTGCGATTGTGTCCCGAAAATCGACTGGGTGTAAAGTTGTGGCCCGGAAAATAAACTAAGTCTCACTGTATTTGGAATTAGGTTGGGTATGCCCTTATAGCCCTGAAATCAAGGATTGTAATTAGTATTTGTTGAATAAAAATTCAACCGAGTGTTATGTGGGACCGGATGTAGGTGAGTCCTGAACCAGTGTAAAATCCCAGTGTAAACATTTCTTTAACAACTTTTTATTCCTTTTCCTACATCTGTGATTGTTGATTTCTATGATTAACATAACATTCTATTTTATTCAAAAGGATTTCAAGAAATTTAATAAAATATCTAAAACACTATTCACCCCTTTCTAGTGTTTAGCTTGCCTTAAGATCCTTAATTTGCATCCCCAACAGATCATATGATTGAAGAACAGAGCAAATCAGATTCAGATGAAACTTGGCAGAGGAGCTTTGGAAGACGTAAGGAAGGAACCTAAAAATTTTGGGCTTTAGAAAACCTAACTTTGAGGACCGGTACCATTTCATATGTATCGATACAGATCCGTCACAAGTTGATGGATGGCGGTGAAACATGTGGCGAGCTATCGTGGTGGCTGATTGAGGCTTTATGCAAATTTTCAAGCCATTCAAAGTTGATTTGAGATAGGCCAAAGGTTGGTCTCTCAAGTACAATTAAGGATCAATAGGATTTTTTACTGGATGGGTGAAACACTTTAAAAATTGACCAAAAGGAAGCACATGGGAAGCACAGTGAAATAATCAAGTTACTCAGCCAAGATTGACTAAGTATGAGGACCGTTATCGGTCCATGAACGATGATCCAATACCGATCAATCATGTTGCGAAGGATGGTGGTCAAATGTGGGAGCTTGGTTTTGATTGCTTTTAGGAGTTGCTGATGAAGTTCGGTGATGAATGGACCACAGATGAATGATGTGCAACTCAATGATGGATGATGATTCGATTATGAACTCACATTGGAGTGGTCGAAGCCGAATTAATGTGATAATGGTCATAGAATGATACACGACTCACTGTGATGATGGGTTGACAAGATGAGAGTAATCCACGGAAGAAAATGGAATGATTTGAGAAATGAATAGAGTCGCCAAAAAAAAGGCTCGACAGTTTGAGGTGCTAAGGAATAGTTGGTAATCCAAGTGTTCTAGCGAACTCAAAGAAGTGGTATCATGGGGATGCCCACCAGGATTAGAATGGGTAGATCGCATAACTTATGCAGTCATGATGGGCTTAGTTGTCTTAGTCAATTAAGGCAAACATATGTAGTCACGATGGGGCATAGTAGTTTAGGTAGAATCAGGGTTTTCCATTGTCTCTTTTGATCATTGAAAAAATTTCCATTTTCGGTGGATTCAAGGCTGTAGTCATTGATAGCAAGGATATTGGATGTTTTGGTTGACTATGTGCTTTCTTCTTTATTTTCTCTAGGTAGGCTATCACCGTAGGATGTTAAAGAGAATCGAGATTGGGGGTTGTCCTTTCTTATTCTGTGATGACATGTGATGGATGGTTTTCGCATATTAACTTAATGGTTGCTGGGCAGATCATATGGTAGATCTGCCTAAATTTACATTACCCTATGTAATTATTTTTAGTTATTTTATTGCTCACTGAGACTGTTATCTGACTCAAGGCTTTGTGTTTCCGTCTTATTACCTTGGGTTGCTCATCAATTGTGTTGATGAATAGACTGAGATAACATGTAGCAGATTTTGGTGCTAATAACGTTGTGCAACAAAGAGTAGGAGGCTGGCGTATTACTACAACCTACTATATAGATGTCTTGTTATTTCCACTGTTTGTTGAGACTTTATTGACTCTGAGAGATATGTAATGAGGCATGATGTATGAATTACTCATTATCAGAGATATATTTTGATGCTTCACTACCATATCCTATTGTATATTTTCTATTATACGTTACCCATGTATTGTGAGTTATACGACAGGTTCTGTTTTGAGTAATTCTTCCTTGATGATCTTCCCATATCGGTCTGGCACATTATACAGTGCACTTTTTCCTTTGTTTGGTGCAAGAGGTATGGGTTGGTCATCACTTTGGCACATTATACAGTGCACTTTTTCCTATGTTTAGTGCAAGAGGTATGGGTTCATCGTCACATCGTAGGTCGATGGGGGCATGGTTTCACGCACATGGAAGAAGTTGTGTGCCTTTTGGGCTCGAGTTGATTGAACATGATTCCTTTTTTGTTCTTGAGAGAGAAGGTGATGAGGTGTCAAGATCTGATTGGTCCACATTCATTTTATTTTCAAATTAAAATCTTCTTACTTGAATAACTTCTTCATAAAAAGTCTGTTTTAAACACAGTTTCTTGCAATAAAATCGTAGTAGAGAGCTCTACATTTCAATGTTGTTGGTCGTTTTAGCTGAAGTGAATGATATTGTCTTTCACTTTAATGTAATTGTTAATATAGTATATTATCGATGATTCTAAGTGATTTCTAACTTTAAAACCTAATGTCTAGAATAGTTAAACCTAGATTGTATTATATAAAATAATTAAAAAGAAATTTTAATTGTTATGTCTCAAATAACATAACTTCCACCTATGTGCTATTTTGGTAATATTGCTATTTTGTCCGACTTGACATTGATTATACACTAGTTGCTTCAGACATGTTATATGTATTGTTTGCGTGTTAAATGGTTGCTTGTTTGTAAGTTTAGATTTGCATGACTAATGACTACATGATTGATTGTTTTCTTTATTTAGTTAAAAATGTCTTTTGTAGGCGACATAGTATTAAAAAAAATCTCATTTGATAAACTTTGGTGGATTTCAATCAAGTGCACAAGTTGGTATATGTTGATTGAGTGCACAAGTAATGGTAGACTCGAACAGATGAGGTAAATTCACTAGAAAGCATCAGAACACGCGAGTTGATTTGAAGACAGAGAATCATTAGAGCGTATTGACTGATCCAATATTGGAATAGCAGTAGGGCATGTAGACTGGCTAGGAGATAGAGGAAAATCGAAGTTTGTCAATGATCCGAAGACGTAGGATGGATTTAATGACATGCTTGGATTCAAAGATGAGTGTCAGAGTTTATCCTTTGATGTTTGTTTAACCGCATTTGGTTTGCTGAAGAGTGATTAATATCTACTACTATTAATAAAAGCCTATTTGTCCAATATCGACATTCACAATGATGAGGCTTCAGGGAGTAAGATATGGTGATTCATTCATTGGTGATATCGACGTGATCACTCTTCGAATAGTGGTTTTGGTGTTGAAGAATGTAGTGTTTCAACATGGTGATTTCATCATTCAACGATGGTGAATTCATGATGAAATTTGGTTTTTTCTCTAATGGATGGTTGTATTTCGAGTTACGGATTAGGGGTGATGTAATAACACTTATTTTACATACTAAAGGATCGTAAAATAATTCTATTTAATTCACATGAGGTCATATCATTCTCATATTTTGATATGTGTTTAGTTAGGATGTTTCGCACATCTATGATTTTTATCGGATTGTTTTGTGACCATTTTACGCCTGAGTATTTTCTTTGATTTTATATTTTGATTGGTATAGAATTAGACGCTCAAATTTGTGTCACTGGAAAGATTTAATGGACAACCACCTCGTAGAATGGTTACATTAACGATTTGGTTAAGGGATTATAGAGATACAACAATTTTGAGTTTTTAGGACTGCTGGGCAGATTTGTCTAGCAGTTATTGGGCTGAGTTAGGTTAGCCCATTAGGGATAATGACCTGTATTATAATTAGGGGATGAAGTGATTAGGTTAACCTCTTCTCTTCATTTTTCTAGCAGCCATAAGAACTAAGGGTTTCTAGTACTTCCTTCTAAAACCTCAAAACACATTATGAATCATTTCTAATCTCCTTTAAACATATTCTAGAGATTAGATCTTCATTGATTTATACATATTACATCATTTAGGAAATGTTTGCATCCATTCCCTTGCTGCCCAAATCATATTAACTTTGATCTTCATTGAATTCATTGATTTGGTAAGTGATTTAGATCTCTCACTATGCTATGTTACATTATATGCTTATATTAGTTGTTTTTTAATCAATTTACACGGTAGATTGCACTGAATCATAATCATATATGTTAGTTGCCATTTTTAAGCCGTAAGGATAATAAAACTAGTGAAAAATGGGTTAAAATGATAAGTTTAGATTCATTTCCATATAGATATACACTTAATCTACGTATATAAATGATTGTTTCGTGTTGTATTTAAATTTTGGTGTTTGAATATGCTTTTTGATTCATATGTTTGCTATTTGAATTGTTGAAATAGTTGTTTGGATGATATGCTTGATTTTGTACGTTAGTATCGATGAAATTAGGTCCTGGAAGGAAGATTTAAGTGCAACCAGATCAAAGTTAATTAGAATCACACTAAAATTAAGGGTTAAGTTCTAGAATGGGGCGGAAAGGCACCCAGAAAATTTGAGGTTGAAATTCATTAGTACAAGTTGAATAAAATGTCTTCAAAATGGGTGTAGAGTTCGGAGTAGCGAAGAGTCTTTGGTGTTGAAGGCACGAAGTGGATTTCTTATGGTCCACCTATTGAATCATTTTTATGCTATACGAGCATAAACAATAACCATAGCACATCGACTAGTATTGGTCCATAGCCTATGGACTGGCACTGATGCATAGGGAAGCATTATTATGCTCCAACCTTTTTACATGAACTCTTAGGGGCGTTTGCGAATCATATCCAAAATACAGGACAAAATACACTAAGTACATGGATCGATACCGTTCCATAGACAACGGACCAGTACCAGTCCATGGGGATGCGCTATTTGGCCAATATAATTTTGGCATAGACTCCTGGGTGCATAAGAAGTCTACCAATCAAGTTTGAGGTGAATTAGACTTAGCATGAAGACTACCGAAATATTCTATGTTCTGGATGGCAACGACTCATAATGGACTGGTAGGAAAATGGAGCCTATGAGAGATGCACTTCAAGGATCCAAAGTACTTAGCCAAAATTTGGCTAAGTACATGAACCTCTACCGATCCATCAGGAATGATCATATGGAATGTGATCCATAGAGGAGGAAGATGATGCTTCATGGATCATGTTGGTGGTCTTGGTTTTACAATTGCTGCTATGGTTTGAGAGTTGTGGCCTGATCAACAAATAAAATCTTCGACGAAGCCTTGGATGTGGAGTGGATCAAAGGAAAACAATGGTTAGTGCGTGGAGAACGTAGGTACATGATAGTAAGGTAGTTCGTGGAGAATGACACTGCAGAATTGACCAGTGGCAAACGAGAATATGGACACAGCTCGTGGTGAATGATGTTATAAGGATTGAAGTGGTTCGTGTGATAACAAAGCTTCAAGATAATGGATTGGCTGAGGGGTCTCAAGCTTTAGATCTATGAAGAGAAGTAAATCTGCTAGTGTTTTTCTAGGGAATCATTGATAGCTCGAAGTGTTCTAATGGAACTCAAAGCAGGGGTCTTTTGGGTATGCGCATTAGGATAAATAGGATCGTGTACCCTAGGTGTCGAACCTAGGATGGAAGGGCACGTACTTGTGAAGCATAGAGGTTCTACTAGAGCCGGGATTTCCATTAGTTCTTAGTTGGGGTGCCATATGAACATCAACGCATTAACGACTTTATAAGGTGATAGTTAGGATTTATACGATGGTTTCTTTATCACTTACCAAGTTACACCTTTACTTCTCGGGTAGACTATCACTGGCATGGCTTTGAGGAGATAGGGACTGGGGAGCCGGGAAGGCTGAGCAGATTCCCTAACCTTATGACTTCGCCCATTACTTCTTTTATTCCCTTGTGTATCACTACTTCTTTGAGTAGCATATATCATCATGTTATTTTGTGTTTGTTGTTTAGCTGCAAGGACAAGTCAGGTATAAAAATTTACCTTCCTTTTTACATATCTTCTAGTAAAGTTTTTCACAGATCTTATCACTCATACCAGACTATTTTTTGACTCAGGTTTTATAGTACTTCCTTGATGCTGATGAATATATTGAGTAGCAGGTGATAGGTTGGTGGTGACGATGTTGTGCGGTGACGAGCTAGCGACCGACGTATTACTATTCCTCCAATATTTAGCTATTTGGACGATATTGCCATTTTTTGTTATATACTTTGATAAGGGATGTAATAATAAATGATGTATTCAGATAGTTCTGCTATTGTGATGTACTGTATTTAATATTACGAGATTTTTATGGAGATAGGATTTTCTACTTTGTTATGCTTCACTACTGTATCATGTTGTATATTTTATTATTATATATATCATCCATGAGCTGTGAGTTATACAATAGATACCGCTTTGGTTTATTTTTTCTTGATGATCATCCCATATCGGCCTGACACATCACACAACACACTTCTCTTATAGTTTAATGTAGGAGGTATGGGGTGGTCGCCACACTTGGTATTAGAGCATTGGTTAATTGATTTTACCCAACGTTTGAAAGAGGAAGAGCATATGAGAGACGTACTTACAATTTTATTAGATGAAAACTATATTATATGATATATAGTGTATTAGTTTAGTAAGCACTTGAACACCATTGTGGCTTTTTCTGATAGGGGATAATTGTTCTTGTTTCAAGTAAAGAATGAGTCTTCGTAATACAGGAAACGCTACTAGGAATGAGCCTGCTTCTGGAGGGGTAGAAGGAGATAGTTGATCAGGATCCACTACACCTGATTACATGGCCATGTTCGAGGCCATAATGGCGTCAATCATGAGAAGGATACCCACTCCAGAGGTGCCAGTAGATGGTGGTGCTCCTCTGCAGGCACCTACGATAAACTTTGCTGAACAAGTTGAGGATTACTCTTCTTTTGATGAAGAGGATACATCGAGGAGAAGATTGGCTTTGAAGCGACTTGGGTATCAATTTAGGAATTGAGAGGAGGAGATTATGTATGCTGCTTCGAGGAAGGCTTTAAAACAAAGAAACATGCCTCCTAAGGAAACTATTACCACTGACTGACTGATCCTACAAAGGAACCTAAGAGCTGACAAAGTAATGAAAGTAAAAAGAATCGAAGAAAAAGGAGAAAACAAAATAAAAACAATATAAAGAGGAAACTCATGTTAATTTTTTCTATGTGTAAGATGATGAACCATGTGATAGACAACTGCAAGGTTCATATGAAGATAAAGTGTTTTAATTGTGGTAAGCTTGGACATATGAAGAAGCACTGTCTAGATCTTTCAAATGATGAAGAATTGTTGGAAAATATGTTTTGGAAGATATTTTGTTTTCTTATCACATTCCCACTGAAAGCTAGGGATATAGTTTTGCCTCCAGGTATGCTTTCTGTTAAAGGTGTTTAAATTCGAGTTTTGTTTATTTATATTGATTTAGTGCGTAGATTGGCTTTTTACCCTGAACTTGTAGATGGTTCCATGGTTGTGACTAACCCAGTAGGGGTTTTACTAGTCTTTGTATGATTTGTTGTGGTATTATTTCATCGATTCATAGATTCTCCTTTGTTTATCATTGTTTTGTCTTGAACTTTGTAGGGCTCGGGATTATCTTTGGTTTGGACAGGATTTGGAAGTATGCGGCTATTGTGGATTGTGAGAGGATTAAGGTGACAATCAGGAATGTGAAGGAGCGAGGGGTTACGCTTGACTATTTACCGCGGTACAATGTAATGGTCAGTTATTTATACTCATTATAAGTTCCATAGGAAAGGTTGTCAACTACGCCTACTTTTTGTGAATATTCAAATGTCTTTGAGGAAGTTTCTAGTTCACCGCCTCACCGTGAGATCGTTTTTAGGATCGAATTGGTAGATGGAGCCAGATTGATTGTTATGTCATTGAGACGGATGGCATTGAGAGAGAAGAGAGAGCTGGAGGTGGAAGTTATGGACCTATTGAGGAAAGGATTCATTCGTAGAACCATATCGGAATGGGATGCATTTGTTATATTCGCGACTAAGGTGGATGGCTTGTTGAGACTATGCGTGGATTATCTGATCTAAATAAATTGATTAAGAGTAACAAGTATCAATTATCGGGGATAGACAACTTATTCAATCAACTGCATGAGGCGAAGGTGTTCTCCTAGTTGGATTTAGCTATGGGATTTCACCAGTTAAGAGTGGCGTATGATAGTATGCCAAAGACAATTTTTTGGACACCTCAAGTTTCTTTGAGTGGTTTGTGATGTCATTTGGATTGATTAATGCACCGATATGTTATATGGATCTTATGAATAGGTTATTAAGATATCAGTTGAATTTTTTGTATCTATGTTCGTGAATAATATTCTTATCTACTCTAGCACGGAAGATGGACACAAAACTCACTTAAGGATTGTGCTTTATGTGTCAAGGAAACACAGTCTAAAGGCTAAACTTTCCAATTGTCACTTCCAGAAGGAAGAAGCGAGATTCTTGGGTGATGTAGTATTCGTACAAGGGATAACAGTGGGTCCTACAAAGGTAGCAGTGATTCAGGATTGGAATCGACCTAAGATTACTACTGATATTCGAAGTTTTGTTGGTCTAACTAGATATTATAGATAATTTATAAAGGATTTCTCTAAGATAGCTGCAACGTTGAGTCACTTGATGAAGAAGAATCGGGTTTTTGATTGAGATGCGTCGTACAAGCATAATTCTATGGTATTAAAAGAGAAATTGAAGAGTGCACCAGTATTTCTTATTCTTAGTGGGAATGAACAAATGACTGTGTACACGGGCGCTTATGGTATAGGTCTTGGTGCTGCATTGATGTAGAGATGAAATTTGTTGCATATGCCAGTTGATAACTGAATTCGCATGAAAGGAATCAGCGTAGTTGGTGGCGATTGTCTTTTCTTTCAAGATATAGAGGTTGGGAGAAAGGGTTGAGTTGTTCACATATCATAAGCCATCGAAGTACATTTTCTCTTAAAAGGATCTTAACCTTCGATAGCAAAGATGGTTAGAGTTTTTGACCTCATAGAACACATTATTTCCTATACTCTAAGAAAGAGTAACACAGTGGTGGATGCGTTAAGTAAGATTAATGTTGGTCTTGAAGTTATATTTTTGGAGTGGAATTAGTTAAAGTTTTTAGCTGGATTTGATTTCATGCCTCATTGTGATTTGGTTCCTGAAATGTTAGAGAGTTTATCCTTTAGACCTACTCTCATCAGAAGGACTGGGGATAGTCTGAATTGGGATGCTTAGCTAGCGGAAATTTCTGGTAAGATTAGGATGATAGTCGACTCAGAGGAATTGAAGCAATTCGATATCGAGTGAGATGGTTGGCTTTGCTGAGATGGACGGTTGTATGTTCAGATATCGATGGTATTCGATAGGAAGTTCTAGAGAATGTCATCATTCTAGATTGACTATCCATCCTAGTGGTAATAAGATGTATCAAGACTTGAGAGGGACTCACTATTGGGAAGGTATGAAGAGTGATGTGGGCAAATTCATCTCTAAGTGTATAAATCATCAATTAGTGAAAGCTGAGCAGACGTAGCCCAGCAAGTTGCTTCAACCATTAGAATTCCCAAAATGGAAATAGGAACATGTATCTGTGGACCTAATTGATTGATTCCCCTGGAATAGGGTAGGTTATGATAGTAGTTGGGATATAGTTGATCTCTTGGCCTAGAACAGGAGATCCATACTTGTTAAGTCTACTAGAGCAACATCAAAGTTGGCTAAGTTATATATGAAATAGATTATTTAATTCTATGATGTGCCAAAAGGAATAGTAAGCGACAGAGATCCATTTTTTACTAGTAGACTCTAGAAATGTTCGCAAGAGATGTTACATCCAAGCTACATTTGAGTACATCTTATCATCCTCAGACGGATGGATAGAATGGGAGAGTGAATCTATTTTGGAAGATACCCTTAGAACTTGTATTCTGGATTTGGGAGGATCTTGAGATGATCACCTCCATTTGGGAGATTTCACTTGTAACGATAGCTACCAAGTGTGTATCGGTATGGCACCTGATGAGGCATTGTATGGAAGACTCTGTAACGCACCTTCGTATTGGTGAGAAGCAGAAGAAAATGTGAAACTTAGGCCTGAGATGATTCGAAAGACATCTGACAAGATAGAGATAGTTCGTCAGCAAATAAAAACAGCTCAAGATTGTAAGAAGAGCTTTGCAGATAAAAGAAAATGAGATTTGAAATTCTAGGTTGATGATATGCTATTCATTAGGGTTTCTCCTCCTAAGAATGCAATCCTGTTTGGAAAGAAGGGTAAGTTAGATTCAAGATTTTTCGGACCATTTCTGATTTCCTGACAGGATTAGAAGCTTGACCTATAGAGTGGAACTACCTTCAAAGATGATGGATGTACACAACGTGTTCCATGTATCTTGCCTACCGAAATTTGTGCACTACTCGAGTATTATAGTGGCACCAGATCAACTTGAAGACTTAGAGGTTAAGCCTGAAGTTTCAAGACCTGGTAAACCACTTCAGATCTTGGGCAGCGGTACGAAGAAGCTTAGGAGAGGAGTAATTAAGCTAGTTAATATACAGTGGGGCAAGGATGATGGCGATTGCACATGGGAGATGGAGGATAGCATGAGGGAGGCGTATCCAGAACTCTTCAGAAGGTATGTCCCATTTTTCGCATCTACTTGCATCATCGTATCTTATACAATTAGATTACTCATGCTAGGATAGGACATATGGTAGTTTTAAGTTTTAAATTTTCAGGATTGCTGGGTAGATCTGATTAACAGCTAATGGGCTGATTAGGTTAGCCTATTTGGACTAATGACCTGTAGTACAAAACATGGGTTGAAGAAATTATGTTAACCTCTTCTCTTCATTTTCTTAGTAGCCACACAAACTAAAATTCTCAAGTTCTTTCTCCCAAAACTTAAAAACACATTCTAAATCACTTTATAATCATATTCTAGTGATTAGATCTTCATTGATCTACAGATTTTGCATCATTTAGGACCATTTAGCATCCATTCCCTTGTAGCCCAAATCATATTAACCTTGATCTTTTTTGGCACCCTTTTTTGTCAAAGCTGTCACACTTCAAGTATTTGCTGAGCAACGTGCTCAAGCGTCAAAAAAACATGAAGCAGCAGGGTCGAAGTCGTGCCGCAAACGCAAGGAGACTCGAAGCCCATATCAAGTGGCTTCTGTCAGGCCCAATGAACTCATAGTCGAGCCGTGCTCTGAGCCGAAGGTGAGATGTTCTCCGAGCCGAAAGTGAGCCATCAAGCAGGTCCGGGCGCAGCGCCGGTGAGGGTAAGGACCAGCAAAACTGCGGATTCCCTCACTTCGCATTCAGAAATCTCGACTCCATCTGCAGCATGGTTTCCGCTTCACACTCTATCAATTTCGAACCCCTTCAGGGTGCTCGAAATTTCGTACCCCGGTGAGGTCGAAATTTTGAAACCTCCGCCCTTGTGGGGTCGAAATTTCGAACCCCTTGCTGGGGTCGAAATTTTGAAACCCCTAGTGGGGGCGAAATTTCGAATCCCCCTGGTGGGGTCGAAATTTCGAATCCACCTGAAGGGTGCGAAATTTCTGCAGATGGCATTATTTTGGGTGCGAAAATTGGCTTTGGTGGGTCCCGCTACTCACCTACTCCCACTAACCTCCCTCCTATAAATGCCCCAAGCCTTGGACTTAATTGGGATCCTTCTCCCTTGGAATTTTCGGACCTTGAGAGCTCTAAAGACTCATCAATGGCTTCCAACACCTCCACCATGGCCATGAGAAATGAGATGGATAAATAAAACATGGCATGCATGTTTTCCTTCAGCACTTGAACATTAACAAGGATTGTTATGCTAACTTTGACCTTCATGGACATGAACAATAAGCCTAGATATTGTTGACCAAGTCAACATTTGTCAACGAAGAAGAAGAAGGGCAATTTAGTCAAAATGTAGAACAAGCTTGTATTTTGCTATTCCATTGTAACGCTTTGAACTTAGATATTGTCCAAACTTGTACAACCTTGTAGTCGACCAAAGATACGATGAATAAGGATTATAAAGTGGATGTAGGTGTTAATTCCGAACCACTATAAAAGTTGTGTCTCCCCGCATTTACATACTTTACCGCTTATTTGGATAATTGTTTACACACACACATTTGGGTGTTGGCGTGCGACAATTTTTGGCCATCAACAGTTTGGCACGCCAGGTGGGGGAAACACAGCTTCGACCTGCGCATTGGATTAACTATTCGGATTTGTCTTCAAACCTCATCTTCAACTTCAATTTTACTCACTTTACACCATGGATATTAAGCGTAGGAAGCTCCCAGCTATCACTGAAGCTCATGAAGAGACAAGAGATGAAGGAAGCCATGAACTTTCCTCGACTGAAGTTCCATTGAACTACGTCACTCGAGAAGAAGTCAATGGAATGATCAAGGATCTCACTACTGACTTGAAAGCTCGACTCGAGCGACAAGAAGATGCTTTCAATACCTTCCTCGATTGTATGAAAGAAAGGATAAGGAATACTTCAAGGCCAATTGGCCAGGCAAATATTATTGGAACAAGTACCAATGTCCCTCCAACTGCAACTTGGGACTTGGGGGCAACCGCACAAACTAATCAGCAGGCCGACGTCGCTCCTTCAAATGGCACCGGTCCCGCTACACTCGGGGCAACCCCAGACCCCGACAACGCCCCAACCCATGACCCTTTGTTCAGACTAGTCGCGGGCTCCACTAGTGGCAATGTTGCTCAAGCCCCAGTGCGCGCTGCTTTGGATGGTAGTGCTTCCTCGGTTCCGGGAGTCAGGATTGCGCCCAATGTCGCCCCTCAGGTAGGAGTCCAACCAAAATTTAACCTCAACCAACCGATTCCCAACTTGAAATTGAACACTGGGGGCGCCAGTGTTGCTTTGGACAATTTAAATTAGTTGCTCGCTTTCGGAAACATGTCAGAGATTGCAGATGTCCTCGTCGTTCACTCGAGGTGGTGCTTCTTCTATAGACATGGATTATGTGACTCACAGCCCAGTCTCTTTGGATATTAGGAACTCTCGAAACCCACTTGATTTTAAGCTACCAATCATGGATTCTTATGACGGTCGCAAGGACCTAACCGCCCATCTCATGAGATACATCCGACATATGGTAGTTCTCTCGGCTTCAGATAATGTCATGGCTAAGTGCTTCTCGCTCTTTTAACAGACATGGCTGCAATGTGGTACAGGTACCTGGAGCTGGGCTCCATTACTTCTTGGAATGCTTTGATTACCCTATTTTTGGAACAGTTTAGAGTCAGCATAGCTTGCCCAAAAAGCGTCATGACTCTCAATAGGATTAAGCAGAAGTCCAAAGATACTCTACGGAAGTTCTTGAAACGGTTCAACACTACAGTCGCCTCAGTCGACAGACCTGACACTTCCATGGTTTTAATGGCCACAGTATCTGGTGTTCTAGATAAGCATGAGTTCAGAACTTCACTGCATCGGGACCCATCGAGGAACCTTGGCGAGTTCTATTTTGAGGCTGAAAGATTTCTATGAGAGGAGGATGCGAAGGCTGGCAACAAAAAGGTCATCGAGGTAAATATTGCTGCAAACAAGAAACCATCCGACTCCAAGAAGGGAAAAGCTCATGCTACGTTAAGGAACCCCCCTCTGGAAATAACCCAATAGAGCTTGGGGGAACCCCAAGTACTCGTCCAACTCATAGCTTACTCATACCCCTAAGGGGATCTTTTGGGAGGTTTAACCCCTTCATCCATTTAGATGGCCTCTCCCAAGGGACTTAACGCCAAGATAAAGGGATTCTGACGAGGTCTGCGAATTTCATGATTTCCATGGCCATTACACAAATGATTGTCGGCATCTGAGGGATATGATAGAAGAGCATATCAGTCAAGGACTACCGGCACATATTATTCAGAATAGGGCTGCTGAGCCAGGACACACGCCATTCCCTCAAGGGAAATTTGTTTTTCCCAGGACCCACAATCTTCTGAGGCACACGGTCATCAACTAACATATGGTTGGCTCTAATGTCTTGGATGCAAGTCTCTTTGACATCGGTATCTTGTGACTTGCGGCTTTGGATTTTCTAGTAGTATGGATTTGGTTCTTCGGCCTTCGGTGCTTGGGCTATAGTTATTTTTTCCTTTGGTTTTCTCGGCTTTAGGATATTATGGCTCTCAAATAATGCGCTCCTCACTTATGGCTTTCTCATTCTGGCTCTCTATGCTTAAATATTTGGGATCCAGCCCATGGCAATGTATTTAAGGACCTTAGTCCTCTGAATGTATCCTTCCTTTTGGGTATTAATGAAATGTTTACTTTTCTGGCTTTAAATTGAGAATGGTTATGTATGTTTACCAATGTAATAAGAACTGGCGAAATCCTAGGCATGCTTTTCATGAACAATAAACTATTCTCTTTCCTCTATGAATGAACTAAAAATCAAAAAATGGCCAAGTCCGCTTACCCATGCATGGGGGCCGACCAGCTCCCTAGGCATGCTCTTCACGGATGATGAAACGTTGGGTTTTCCTCTGGCTTAACTAAAAATTCCATTACTTTTATAACTTTAATAAAATTACTTTGCAAGGTGAGGGCGCTTACCTACGAAGTATGAAATAGATAATGGTATTGCAAACTCTAATAAGCATCTGGCTATCTTGGCTTCTCGTCCTACTTCGATGGGATCACCGTGACTCGTGGCATGCATCGGATCGTGCACCAACCTGCTTGTTTGGATTAGCGGGCAGCCTTTTTAACGACCTTGGATTATGTCGGGTGGACTTGTCCGTGGCATGACAAGAATATCCACTCATGGATTTGTGGCGAGTTCCAGATCTCGTACGGTCCTGCTCGTTTGGATTTGTGGGTCGCCTTGTCAACGATCTTGGAGTACAACAGGTGGACTCGTCAGTGACATGACGAGAATATCCACCCGTAACTGTCTCGGTCTCTTGTCTTACTTCGATAAGGTCGCCTTGACTCCAGATGCCATGGTGATCCCACCAATGTGAGATCTCCTTGATTGCGACATGCCAAGTTGATCTCACTAGCATTAGATCTCCTTGATTGCGACACGCCAAGGTGATCCCACCACTATGAGATCTCCTTGATTGCGACATGCCAACGTGATCCCACTAATGTGAGTTCTCCTTGATTGCGACATGCCAAGGTGATCTCAACAATGTGAGATCTCCTTGATTGCTACATGCCAAGGTGATCTCACAAATGTGAGATCTCCTTGATTGCTACATGCCAAGGTGATCTCACCAATATGAGATCTCCTTGATTGCTATATCCCGAGTTTATCTCATTAATGTAAGATCTCCTTGAATGCCCCGACATGCTTGGTCGTCTCACCAATGTGAGACCGACTCAAATGCAATTTATCAAATCAATACGATGACCTATGGCAGCTTTGTCGATAGCACGACAAGGCTGCTCACATATGTTTATGTGTAGATCTTTTCTATGCAAGTTACTGGGCTCCTCCAATCTCTCGGATACTCTGACTATTCCGGCTTCTATTAATACGATCCCAAGCGATCGTCGAATTTCTCTCCTTAATACGATCCCAAGCGTCCGTGGTCTTCCACTAATATGATCCGAAGTGATCACGGATCTCTGGCTAATCATCTTTGGCTTTATGGATAATAAGGCCCGGTGTGGTCGTTGCTCTTCCATCTCATGAATATAGCAGCTCGCTGCGGACTTCTCCCAGCTTTGATCTCTGGATCTCTCTCCTCCTCGCAAAACACATCTTCCTCGGACCAAGCAAGATATGTTTTGGGGGGCAAATGTTAACACGCTTTTTTGTCAAAGCTGTCACACTTCAAGTATTTGCTGAGCAACGCACTCAAGTATCAAAAAAACACGAAGCAGTATGGTCGAAGTACGCCGCAAACGCAAGGAGACCCAAAGCCCATATCAAGTGGCTTCTGTCGGGCCTAATGAACTCTTAGTCGAGCTATGCTTCGAGCGGAAGGCGAGCCGTGCTCCGAGCTGAAGGCGAGCAATCAAGAGGGTCTAGGCGCAGCGCCGGTGGGGGTTTTGACCAGCAAAACCGTGGATTCCCTTAATTCGCATTCAGGAATTTTGACTTCATCTGCAGCATGATTTCCGCCTCACACTCCATCAATTTCGAACTTCAGGGTGCTCGAAATTTCATACTCCCTGGCGGGGTCGAAATTTCGAACCCTTGGTGGGGTCGAAATTTCAAACCCCCCTAGTGGGGTCGAAATTTCGAACTTCCGGATGGGTTGGAATTTCGAACCCACTTGGGAAGGGTGCGAAATTTCTACATATGGGTGCGAAAATTGGCTTCGGTGGGTCTTGCTGCTCACCCACTCCCACCTAACCTCCTTCCTATAAATACCCCTAGCCTTGGCCTTCATTGGGATCCTTCTCCCTTGGAATTTTTGGACCTTAAGAGCTCCAAACACTCATTAATGGCTTCAAACACCTCCACCATGGCCATGAGAAATGAGATGGGTAATTAAAACATGGCATGTCTGTTTTCCTTTAACACTTGAACAGTAACAAGGATTGTTATGCTACCTTTGACCTTCATGGACATGAACAATAAGCTTGGATATTATTGGCCAAGTCAACATTTGTCAATGAAGAAGAAGAAGGGAAATTATTCAAAGTGTAGAGCAAGCTTGAATTTTGCTATTCCATTGTAACGCTTTGAACTTAGCTATTATCCAAACTTGTACAACCTCATAATCGACCAAAGATACGATGAATAAGGATTATAAAGTGGATGTAGGTGTTTGTGCCGAACCACTATAAAAGCTGTGTCTCCCTGCATTTACATACTTTATCGCTTATTTGGACAACTGTTCACACAAACACACACACACATTTGGGTGTTGGCGTGCAACAATTTTTGCCCGTCAACAATCTTCATTAGATTCATTGATTTGGTGAGTGATTTAGTTCTCTCACTAAGCTATGTTACATTACATGCTTAGTTCAGGTGTTTTTATCAAATCTACATGTTGGATTGCACTGAATCCTGATCACACATGTTAATTCCCATTTTTAAACCTCAAGGATAATAAAACTCATGAAAAATAGATTAAGATGATAAGTTTAGATTTATTCACATTTAAATATGTACTAAATCTATACATATGAATGATTGTTTCATGATGTATATGAATTTGGGTAGTTAAATATGCTTGTCGATTCATGTGTTTACTTTTTGAATTGTTGAAATTGTTGTTTGGATGTTATGCTTGATTTTGTATTATAGTATTAATGAAATTAGGTCCCGAAATGATGATTGAAGCGCAACTAGATCAATGTTCATCGGAATCACATGAAATTTGGGGTTTAACTTTATAAGGCGGCAGAAACATGCTCAAAAAATTTAAGGCAGAAATTCGCTATGTACATGGACTAGTATCCGTCCATGGCCTTTGGACCGCTACCGGTCCATATGGAAACGTTATTTCGCCTCCAAACGTTTTGCATGGAATCCTAGGTGTATTTGCAGATCATAGCCAAAACATGGGACCAAAATACGCTAAGTACATGGACCAATAATGGTTCATGAGGATGTGTTATTTGGCCATTAGATTTTTGGCATGAACTCTTAAGTGCATAAGAAGGCTACTAGTCCAGTTTGAGGTAAAACGGACTTAACATGGGGACTGGAGAAATCTTCTGAGTCATGGACCGATAGGAAATGGATCCTAATTAAGGGAGATATATTTCGAAGTTCCGAGTACTTAGCCAAAAATTGGCTAATTACATAAACCAGTACTGGTCCATGGCTTTTGGACTGGTATCTATCCACCAGGATTGGTCATATTGACTAGCATTCCATAAGGGAGGAAGAGGATGCTTCAAATATCACGCTGGTAGTTTGGGTTTGATAGTTCTGCCCTGAATTGAGAGTTATGGCATGATTAAGCAAGAAAATATTCGATGAAGGCTCAGATGAGGAGCGGATCGACAGGAAACTATAGTTAGTGCGTGGAGAAAGTAGCTACGTGATAGTAAGGCAGTTCGTGGAGAAATACACCGTAGCATGGACTCATGACGAACAAGAATATGTACACATGTCATGGCGAATGACGCTGTAAAGATTGAAGTGGTTCGGGGTGTAACAAAGCTTTAAGATAATGGGTTGGTTGAGGGGGACTCAACCTTTAGATCGACAGAAAGGAGTAACTCTACTAGTGTTTATCAGGGAATCATTGGTAGCACGGAGTGTTCTTGTGAAACTCAAAACAGGAGTATCGTAGGGATGCCAATTAGGATCATTAGGATCGTGTACCCTAGGTGGAGAACCTAGGTTGGAAGGGTACGTGCTGGTGAAGCATGAGTTTTACTAGAACAGGAACTAACACATTCACAGATTTTGAAGGCGATAGTTAGGATTTGTACGATGGTTGCTATGGTTTCTTTGTTACCTTCACTTCTTGGGCAGATTATCATCGACATGGCTTAGAGGAGATAAGGAATGGGGAGTTGGGAAGGCTGGGCAGATTCTCTTATCTTATGACTTTGTCTACTACGTCTATTATTGCTTTGTGCAACATTATTTCTTTGAGTAGCAAATATTATCACGTTATTATGTGTCGACTCTTTACTTGCAAGGGACAGGTCAGGTATGAGACTTAACTTTTCTATTTACATATCTTATAGTACATCTTTTGATAGATCTTATCGCTCATACCATACTGTTGTATCACGTGAGGATTAATGTTTTGTCTTATTACCTTGGGGCACTCATCGATGATGATGATGAGTAGACTGAGTAGTAGGTGATAGGTTGATGACGATGATGTTGTGCGATGATGAGCTCGAGGCTGGCGTATTACTATCCTCTATTTGGACAATTTATGTTGTGTTTCCTTGTTATATACTCTGATGAGGGATGTGGTGAGGCATGATGTATTCCGATATTTTGCTGTTGAGATGCATTGTACTTGATATTCCAAGATTTTTATGGAGATGGGATTTCCTGCTTTGCAGTGTTTCATCACTATATTCTAATGCATATTTTATTATTAGATATATTATCCATGCTCTGTGAGTTGTACAATAGGTTCTGTTTCTATTTATCTTTCCTTGATGATCGTCCATATCTACCTGGCACGTCATACAATGCACTTCTCCTACAATTTTGTGCAGTAGGTATGAGGTTGTCATAGACGTGGTTCGAAAAGAGGCTACTGTAATGGGTCAAGGATGCATTATTGGGATTGACAATAAGTTGGTTGTCTGCACATAGTCCCAACCAAGAGTACTGCAAATCGGAACTCATAGGCGTAGTTCCTAGAATAGGCTTAGATGAAAGAACATGTGCAAAGAGATAATCGATATTCAAGTCTCTAGCGGTTACTTGTAAAGTAAGGGTTTTGAGTGTGATATCCATTTAGGGCCACGTCGGGTCCTTATCTGCACATACAGGTTTTTATGGCATCTACTTAGGCTTTTTCATATACTTACTTCAAAAGGTGCATGTCAGTATTACCTGGTTTCTGGCCAATTGAGTGTCATGGATTTATGTATAAAGGAAACTGAGCATATCGTATATCCAGTGCACTGAATGAGTGGATACGAAGATGAAGAATGAATGTTATGTTTTATTGATTCCTTATCACTTTTAATACTAGAAATATAATATACCTATGATTATTTACATGGAGTGACATATGTTCTCTGTTATGTGCTAACTTTATGAATGCAGGGACTTACCAAGTATGATTCTCCATATTCTCTGTTCCATACACTGTTCTAACGTTTATAATACTTTGAGATATACTTATTGTTCATTCTAGACTGTTGTCCTACTTGAGGTTTTACGATTTGGTTCTTATTATCTTAGATACTTTGAAATGAGTGGACAAGATAACAGATGTGAACATTATTTGAAGCTATACTCAGGTCAATTAGTGGGAGGTGTCATCTTCTCATATTTGTACTTGTATTTGTGTTTTTATTCTGTTGTGTGACACTGTGGAGTCTTGGCAGTGTTAGCCTAAATTTATTTGAGACAATCCAATCGTTCGAGTTTATTTCTCGCTTGTATAGACATTATTTCCATTGTATATAACTATATGAGCCTGCACACTCTAATTATATGGTTTATATAATTATTATTGTCTCACTTGTTTGTATTTTTTGTTTCTATTATACTTTATCTGATGCGCTATGAAATATATGACATGTTTTGTGATTGTTTTGGTTATTTCTTTCCTTTTGGTGTCTTTGATTCTCTTCTTTTCCACTATATTAATTTCCTTTATTTCTTTCTATTGACAATCATCATGCATTATTTGGGCGCTTGTATAACATACTATTAGGTTGTATAAGCACTGGTGTTGTAGAGCTATTGTTACACTTGATACAACGACTTAGGTTGCATTATCTAATCTAAAGGATGTCGAAGTAAAGACTATACACACACAAGAGAGAGTGCATATTTATTATATATTTTGGTTTTTAAAACTATATAGTGTTATATGTATATACACACACAGACATATAAATATATATACATATAAGATTATATACACACATAAGCGAGAGTACATATTTACTATATATTTTGGTTTTTAATACTATATAGTATCATATACATACACACAAACACACACACACACACACACACACACACACATATATATATATATATATATATATATATGTATGTATGTATGTATATGTATATGTATATAGTATAAGCTATTTTGCAAATGTGTGCTAGTGATGCAGTTTTTCTTTATGAGTGATTAACCATCTTAGCATTAATTAGGATGATTTAGAAAATGTGAAATGCTACTAATAACTGATCGTATGTGAAGTTCATAATTGAGTTGTACCAAGGTCCACTAGCTTCGATTTACAAGATAGGTTCTCGATGGTGGTGTGAATCATCATTTGGGATTTCCTAATCTCCCTAAGTGATTGTGGTGCTCAAGTGTAGGGATTTAGTTATGCCAAGCTATATAGGCACCTAAGAGTCTATGAAGAAAATTGTTTCCTAGAATGGGGCTGATTGTTATAGTGCAACTGCATTTTGGTTTCTTGTAAGGAGTCTTAGTATCATGGGTGGTAGTTCTGATGATTATAACCTCAAGTAATGAATATTTCATATTTACACATGTACTAACTATTGTCTACATATACATTGTATATACTGCATGTTATTAGACAAGTGTTGACAATAGAGAACATAACATATGAAGATTGAAGGTCTAGATTGGTGACTCAAGAGACAAAGAATGAAGACTCATGAGTTTGAAGAGTTCAAGGTATTATCAAGTCTTTGATTTAAACATTAAAACTCAAGTTATACTCATCTGGTCTCTTTATATCCATTTTTGCAAACTCATTTTAAAAAAAAAATTAAAAAATATTCCTATTTTCAAACCTCTTTACAAAAATATTTTCAAATATCCTTTGCTTCCATAGTGATTTTTTAAAGGACTCAAATAGTTTTTCAAAAAGAAATTTAAAGTTTATTAGATAACTTTACTTTGAAATATTTCCATATATGCTTATAAATTTTAGGGCAAAGCTAACTGGTTTTAATAGCGATCTGTAGCACTTTTATGATAACAAAAAACAAACACAGTAAGTACAGGTGTTAGGAAGATAGCCAAACAACTACAGTCTGTTTTTAGAGCAGACTGTCCACTATAGCTGAAACACCTTACACTCCTTAACTTCAACCATGTGCAGATTACGTTAAGTGTAACACCCCACCTCCGCTAGGGTCACTCACAAAGGGAATGCACTAGGTTTGGTGAAGCATTATCGAGGTAAACATGCACAGAAATATTACAAGACAGAACATATATAAAACAACGGAAGTAAAACAAATTTCATTACCTTATAAAATAAGGTCTAAAGCCTTTTATATCAGAATACATCAAAGCCTGTCTTGCAATAGTAAAGAAGCATAAAACTTTTCATAAATTATTCCCCAAAATAAAGCGGTGAAGCAGCCATAGCCAAGAGAAGACCAAGCTATACATGATGACCTTCAAGCATAAGATGTCCGAACTAAACAACATCATTTCCTCCCTGAAAACCTGGGGGTTAACGGAAGACAAAGAGGCGAAAGAAAACGGGGTCAGTCATAAAGACTGGTAAGCCCTATCTACTTCCAGTATAAAAACAGGTAAAGGTAACATGACATGCATAAACTGAAAGTAAACATAAGGATGACGGCAAGATAGATAAGCTAAACCAAGGTAACTGGATGAACTACTGTAGCCAGATAAACTAAAGTATCATGATAAACTACGGTGTCAAGATAAATCAAGGTATCACATAGTCAGGTTCCTATCCAGTATACAATCCCAAGGTATCTATCGTGTATAACATCCCACGGTATTTATCATGTATATTTGCTCTGCACCTCTCGTACTAGTATCCCAACCCGCGTCATGTGTTAATTAGGAATGTCCCTGGCCCAATGTCATGTAATGGTCCATGTCAACCTAATATATAACATATGTAGGTTTTTCCCAACCCTTATGTTTCTTTCCATGTATAAGTTCAGTCCTTTGCCGTAGGCCGTACGGGCTTTCCCATGTAAATCTATACCACCTCAACGTAGTACCATTTTATCCTTGAAGTTGTTTTGGACTGCTATTTTTGATCTGGTTATGTTTTCTTACCATGAACTATCGCGTGTTCACTTAGGATTTATGCCACCCAGGACCACTAGGGATTATGCTACCTAATGAACGTTTCCGTGTCTCGGTTTGGGTTCAAGCCACCTAGGGCCACTAGGGATTATGCCACCCGTCAACCGCGCCCTTTATCCCGCGTATGTATCGTGAATCGTTTTCCATGTCTAGACGCACATGTTCCTCAATGTGCCATCCGAGTTCCGTGCCAGGGCAAATCAAGAAATACGGAACTCGGTCGGGAGCTTTAAGTCGTCTGCTGATGCAGATATCAAGGTCTGTTTTTGTATCCGTGGCTATGGTCCCATGTGACCCCTCCCTCAACTACTGAAAGGCAATCCAAGAAAAATCATGTATGAGAACCACATCCCGGCCCCACTATAGCCCCACTTTCCTATGGGCCAACCTCACCCATGACTCGATAGCAAGAACATGGTCTGTTGGGGGTTCTCTGCCTTTCCGTCGTACACGATTGACTAAAAATGGTAGGTAGTCGGCGACGTGCTATCCAGGGCAAAAACAAGAATCATCGACTCCACGCTAATCCATCCCAGTCTTTAGGTCGCTCGCATAGCAACCAAGGCATACTCTTGGCTCTTCTACCGCAGACCTTAACCACTGTGAGGCCGGGTTTCATGGACCACCTGCCACCTCATAGAGGGATACCAAGAGTACCCTCACGTCCCCCGAAGCTACCGCTTCGTCACCCAGTTCGCTGGAGCTTTTTATCCAAGTCAGATAAGTTGCTCCTCCTCGTATACTAAGCGATGACTTACCGTATCTATTTATGAACTAGTCCCATGTCCTTGGCTAAGAATTATTACTTAGTTATACTTAACTAAGGTTTACCACTTAGCTTCTTTTCCCCGTTACCCTTGAGTAACCACGATTTTCTACCTAGTTCCTCTAACTTGGGTTTTGTCTATTGGGTTAAGTGTTGTTATTCAGTTTCATGACTTAGCCCGCCTACGAATCATGTCAAGATTGGCTAAGTATTTAAGTTCAAGGCTTAGCCCTACAAGGTGGTTAAGTATACCAAGAAGCGCATGACTTAACCCTATCAAGTCAAATTGGTTAAGTATTGGTTTGTCTTAACCCTATCAGATTATGGTGTTAGATTGATTAAGCATAGATTATCTTAATCGCATCAGATCATCGAGTCGGATTGGTTAAGTATGGGTTAGCATAACCTCATCCACTAATCGTACTACAAGGGTTAAGTATACTCAAAAGGTCTTGTGACTTAACCCTATCAAGTCCACATGTTAGATTGGTTAAGTATAGGTTACTTAACCTCATCAAATCATCATGTATAATTGGTTGATTATAAGTTACTTAACCCCATTAAATTATCATGTTAAGTTGGTTAAGTGTTGGTTGCTTAACCTCATTGGATTACAAAGTTTAGATTGGTTAAGTGTTTAACTTAACCCCATCGAATTACCGTGTTTAGATTAGTTAAGTATAGGTTACTTAACCCCATCTAATTACTGTGTTTAGATTAGTTAAGTCTAAATTACTTAACCCCATCTAATTACCAAGTCGGATTAGTTAAGTGTAAATTACTTAACCCCATCTAATTACCAAGTCGAATTAGTTAAGCGTAAATTACTTAACCTCATCCCCTAATTGTCTTGTATGGTTAAGTGTCATTAAGAAATCAAGCCCGGTCCCACTTAACCTACCCATTCGTGTCATATCGGTTAAGTGTCATTAGTCAAATTTACTTAACCTTATCATGTGGCATTAATTTAATTAATGCACTCTCAACCTCTCACATTAGACCTTGTTGTGGTTACTAGTTAAGCCGGGCGGGTCCGGGTAGTTTTACACCACAACCTAGTCTAACCTCGGGTCTTAAGCGCGACATGACCAACTTCTCACATTGGATCCTATTGTTTGTAGCCACTAGTTAAGCCGGGCGGGTCCGGGTAGATTTATGCTACAAACTCAACCCAACCTCGAGTTGGCCACTTTCATGTTCGGTCTAGTGTCATATTACACTTACAACCCACACGTGTCTAGTTTCAAGTCCCATGTTTACCCCACATGTCATGCCTACATTTAGGTGTATCATACGTGCCATATTTCCATGAAACCCCTTGTCAAATTATCATGTCGTAATCACGCACGTCTAACCTACCCCAAAGCGTGTTTCCAACCCAAGTAAAAACGAGTCAACATAGTAAGGGTACTATGCTACATATTGGCCTCACAACATGCACGCTGTCAAAAAGGAATTGGCCACAAACATGCATGGTATCATAAGGGATTTGGCCTCAAAATATGCATAGCAACATAAGAGAATTTGGCCACAATCATGCATAGTATCATAAGGGAATTTGGCCACAAACATGCATAGTATCATAAGGGAATTTAGCCACAAACATGCATAATATCATAAGGGGATTTGGCCACAAACATGCATAATATCATAAGGGGATTTGGCCACAAACATGCATGATAACATAAGGGGTTTGGGTTCATTTACATGCATAAGCCCCAAAGTCAAGTCTTTGCCAATGTTTCACAAGTCAAATGGTTCCCAAAGGTTCATGCTAACATTCCATAGTAAAGATTCAAACTTGCAAGATAAACTAGGCTAAACATAACATGAGTGGCATGATTAAGTCGCTAAAACTTAGCCTAAGGTCATGGATCATAGAAAAGGGGCAAAGTTAGGTTCACATAGGCTAGCATACTTGCATTTTATTCCATGTCATATTAGAACCACCGTTAGAATCTACAAGTAGCTAGAACTTACATAGCATGGCAAGAGGGCTAGGAACATGAATCGTTTTGACGAAGAAAGGTGGCTCCTTTGTTGAAGAATCGTCATGAAACTTGCGTAGCAATGTTGATCTACCCTCGATTTGATGTAGGAAGCTTGCACCTTTTGATTTGAACCCGATTTGAATGCATAAGCCCTTGGAGTTGGAGATGGAGGCCCTGATCAAGGTATATTTTGGCAGCACTTAGTTGTTAGAATGATTTTTAGTGATTTAGGTTAGGTCCTATGGTGTTTTTATAGAGATTAGGAGTAGTTTAGGCCCTTAGATTAATCCTAGGATAGATCTGAACCCTCAAAACCCGTCAGAAGCTTCCAGAACAGGACCAGAGACACAAGCAGGCGCACCCAGGTGGCCTGGGCTCGACCACCCAGGTCGACAGGGGTGTCGACTTGCAAGTCGACACCACCTTGGGTGTGTCGACACCCAAGTCGACACCACCTTGGGTGTGTCGACACCCAAGTCGACACCCATGTCGACTTGGGTGCTGGGCGGAAAATTTTCCCGCCCAGTCTTTTCGGCTCCAGATTTGAATTTTGAACTGTTTTTTGGACTTGGAATTTTCTGAAACTTCGTTGGGCCATAACTTGGTCATACGGACTCCGTTTTTCAAAAACTCGGACTTTTTTTCGTGTATTTTTCCGAGACGAACGCAATGACATAGCCCGTTTCCCTTGATTCAGATTTTAAAATTTAATTCTGCCTTGATTCTTGATTATAACACGTTATTAAAATTCGGGTTGTTACATTCTCCCCTCCTTTAAGGATTTCGTCCCCGAAATCTCCAAGTTAGGAAGAACGTATTCTACCATCCATCATCCATCTACTCAAAACATCATCCACAGGCAACCATTGTCCTTAGATGATTTCTAATGCCATATGAACATATGCAAAGCGTGTGTGTATATGCTCCTTAGTTAATGCTAATGATCAGGCCTGAATGATCTTTCTAATGCAAAGTATGTTTAGTGCCAGAATCCAACATGTATGCAAATAATCCTAGTCATATAAGTACTACATGCGTTCACAAACATTCATTCATATGCAACATCCGCATGACAACACATTAACATTCAAACGGGTATAAATACTCGTGCATATGCAATGCAAAATGTGAGTGCGTCGATCTAGTATCTAACGTGTATTCGCGCATCCACGAGCAACCACTTACAACCATTTGCAACCATATCAATCGTAACATGTTTCAAATACATGTTTACATCCATAGAGTTCTACCTAAGGTTCCCAATATAGGATCGATGAGATAAACAAGACAAACTCCTTACGGGGTTTTCAACAGAAACAGGACCGAGAGGATATCCACCAAGCGATAGCATGCAAGCAAGCTCTACAGGAGAACCAGGGATCAACGATATACTCTTACAAAGAGACACGATGCGCGCGTCTAAGCTGCATTTCCTTGAGCTTAATTCCAGTGTTCCTTGACTGCCTTTGACTTCATGATTTCGTAGATCCTTGATTCCTATTTCCAAGGTATGAGTCAGAACTCTTTTCACTGTCGCCTCTTGTTTCACTTTCATTTATTCTTTCCCTAGTATACTTGGCTCAACCATATCTATGTACTCATGCAAGCTCTCCAAAATTCACTAGTGAATTCTGGATCACGTTTACCAATGCCAATCCATGTTACCACGTGCACTTACTAGGGTGATTCCTATAACCCATGCTTAAGCGGAATGGACCATCCGCCTTATTAGCGAACGTTGCTTGATCGGATCAGAGGTTTCCGATAAATACATCAAGTGATTCTAGGTAACTAACCATGACAAAGCCCAAAAGGTTACATGAGGCTTCGAGGGTATTACCAAAGCAAGCCAAGAGTCTGACTACCCTCTTTTCAAAACCGAGAATGGTATCCCTTACTGGATAACCACTTTACCCCTAGAATCCATCCATAGCCCAACAATAGAAGCATTGCTTCTAATCTCAACACTTGGCATAGACGTTCTCAAATCCAAACAAGTCGTGAATAAATGGACCGACTCTCCAACTAGATTTTTGGGCCAAAAGTGGGATCTTCTACCATGCTAGTACTAAGGTGCAGAGACTTAACTATCGAGGCAGACTTAAATGATGCGATGATCAATACAAAGTCTGGACGGGATGATAGAAAAGAAAGGCTAAGCCTTTAACAGAAACGGTACCATTCCTCTTAGGTACACTAGAAATGAGAGCACACAATTGCCCTCTCGCTGATCTTGTCCTTATCTTCCTTTGTGGATCAAGCCATACCAACAAGTTGCTTATTCTTAAGCTCGTGTCCTTTATCCTTGCTCTTATTATCCCTTCTTATAACTTCGGTAACAAGTCTCTCGAGAACTTTCTCCATCGCACGGGGAAAACACTCACGTAGTTAGACAAGGATTAGTCGCAGTTAAAACTACTGTGACTACAGATGGAGGAAAGAAAGGAAAAGAGATTCAATCAAGGAAACAAAGGATAGTGCTAATGGCTTTTGGGGAATAGCCTTTAAAAAGTTTTCTTGAAAAATGCTTCTTTTAAACGGTTTTTCAAATAGTTTTCAGAAGGTTTTAAAAACTTTTGCCCAGTCTGGTAACCTTCTGCTCTGATACCAAATGTAACACCCCACCTCCGCTAGGGTCACTCACAAAGGGAATGCACTAGGTTTGGTGAAGCATTATCGAGGTAAACATGCACAGAAATATTACAAGACAGAACATATATAAAACAGCGGAAGTAAAACAAATTTCATTACCTTATAAAATAAGGTCTAAAGCCTTTTATATCAGAATACATCAAAGCCTGTCTTGCAATTGTAAAGAAGCATAAAACTTTTCATAAATTATTCCCCAAAATAAAGCGGTGAAGCAGCCATAGCCAAGAGAAGACCAAGCTATACATGATGACCTTCAAGCATAAGACGTCCGAACTAAACAACATCATTTCCTCCCTGAAAACCTGGGGGGGGAACGGAAGACAAAGAGGCGAAAGAAAATGGGGTCAGTCATAAAGACTGGTAAGCCCTATCTACTTCCAGTATAAAAACAGGTAAAGGTAACATGACATGCATAAACTGAAAGTAAACATAAGGATGATGACAAGATAGATAAGCTAAACCAAGGTAACTGGATGAACTACTATAGCCAGATAAACTAAAGTATCATGATAAACTATGGTGTCAAGATAAATCAAGTTACCACATAGTCAGGTTCCTATCCAGTATACAATCCCAAGGTATCTATCGTGTATAACATCCCACGGTATTTATCATGTATATTTGCTCTGCACCTCTCGTACTAGTATCCCAACCCGCGTCATGTGTTAACTAGGAATGTCCCTGGCCCAATGTCATGTAATGGTCCATGTCAACCTAATATATAGCATATGTAGGTTTTTCCCAACCCGTATGTTTCTTTCCATGTATAAGTTCAGTCCTTTGCCGTAGGCCGTACGGGCTTTCCCATGTAAATCTATACCACCTCAACGTAGTACCATTTTATCCTTGAAGTTGTTTTGGACTGCTATCCTTGATCTGGTTATGTTTTCTTACCATGAACTATCGCGTGTTCACTTAGGATTTATGCCACCCAGGACCACAAGGGATTATGCTACCAAATGAACGTTTCCATGTCTCGGTTTGGGTTCAAGCCACCTAGGGCCACTAGGGATTATGCCACCCGTCAACCGCGCCCTTTACCCCGCGTATGTATCGTGAATCATTTTCCATGTCTAGACGCACATGTTCCTCAATGTGCCATCCGAGTTCCGTGCCAGGGCAAATCAAGAAATACGGAACTCGGTCGGGAGCTGTAAGTCGTCTGCTGATGCAGATATCAAGGTCTGTTTTTGTATCCGTGGCTATGGTCCCATGTGACCCCTCCCTCAACTACTGAAAGGCAATCCAAGAAAAATCATGTATGAGAACCACATCCCGGCCCCACTATAGCCCCACTTTCCTATGGGCCAACCTCACCCATGACTCGATAGCAAGAACATGGTCTGTTGGGGGTTCTCTGCCTTTCCGTTCGTACAAGATTGACTAAAGATGGTAGGTAGTCGGCGACGTGCTATCCAGGGCAAAAACAAGTATCGTCGACTCCACGCTAATCCATCCCAGTCTTTAGGTCGCTCTCATAGCAACCAAGGCATACTCTTGGCTCTTCTACCGCAGACCTTAACCTCTGTGAGGCCGGGTTTCATGGACCACCTGCCACCTCACAGAGGGATACCAAGAGTACCCTCACGTCCCCCGAAGCCACCGCTTCGTCACCCAGTTTGCTGGAGCTTTTTATCCAAGTCAGATAAGTTGCTCCTCCTCGTATACTAAGCGATGACTTACCGTATCTATTTATGAACTAGTCCCATGTCCTTGGCTAAGAATTATTACTTATTTATACTTAACTAAGGTTTACCACTTAGCTTCTTTTCCCCATTACCCTTGATTAACCACGATTTTCTACCTAGTTCCTCTAACTAGGGTTTTGTCTATTGGGTTAAGTATTGTTATTCAGTTTCATAACTTAGCCCGCCTACGAATCATGTCAAGATTGGCTAAGTATTTAAGTTCAAGGCTTAGCCCTACAAGGTGGTTAAGTATACCAAGAAGCGCATGACTTAACCCTATCAAGTCAAATTGGTTAAGTATTGGTTTGTCTTAACCCTATCAGATTATCGTGTTAGATTGATTAAGCATAGATTATCTTAATCGCATCAGATCATCGAGTCGGATTGGTTAAGAATGGGTTAGCTTAACCTCATCCACTAATCGTACTACAAGGGTTAAGTATATTCAAAATGTCTTGTGACTTAACCCTATCAAGTCCACATGTTAGAGTGGTTAAGTATAGGTTACTTAACCTCATCAAATCATCATGTATAATTGGTTGATTATAAGTTACTTAACCCCATTAAATTATCATGTTAAGTTGGTTAAGTATTGGTTGCTTAACCTCATTGGATTACCAAGTTTAGATTGGTTAAGTGTTTAACTTAACCCCATCGAATTACCGTGTTTAGATTAGTTAAGTATAGGTTAATTAGCCCCATCTAATTACTGTGTTTAGATTAGTTAAGTCTAAATTACTTAACCCCATCTAATTACCAAGTCGGATTAGTTAAGTGTAAATTACTTAACCCCATCTAATTAACAAGTCGGATTAGTTAAGCGTAAATTACTTAACCCCATCCCCTAATTGTCTTATATGGTTAAGTGTCATTAAGAAATCAAGCCCGGTCCCACTTAACCTACCCATTCGTGTCATATCGGTTAAGTGTCATTAGTCAAATTTACTTAACCTTATCATGTGGCATTAATTTAATTAATGCACTCTCAACCTCTCACATTAGACCTTGTTGTGGTTACTAGTTAAGCCGGGCGGGTCCGGGTAGTTTTACACCACAACCTAGTCTAACCTCGGGTCTTAAGCGCGACATGACCAACTTCTCACATTGGATCCTATTGTTTGTAGCCACTAGTTATGCCGGGCGAGTCCGGGTAGATTTATGCTACAAACTCAACCCAACCTCGAGTTGACCACTTTCATGTTCGGTCTAGTGTCATATTACACTTACAACCCACACGTGTCTAGTTTCAAGTCCCATGTTTACCCCACATGTCATGCCCACATTTAGGTGTATCATACGTGCCATATTTCCATGAAACCCCATGTCAAATTATCATGTCGTAATCACGCACGTCTAACCTACCCCAAAGCGTGTTTCCAACCCAAGTAAAAATGAGTCAACATAGTAAGGATACTATGCTACATATTGGCCTCACAACATGCACGATGTCTAAAAGTAATTGGCCACCAACATGCATGGTATCATAAGGGATTTGGCCTAAAAATATGCATAGCATCATAAGAGAATTTGGCCACAAGCGTGCATAGTATCATAAGGGAGTTTGGCCACAAACATGCATAGTATCATAAGGGAATTTGGCCACAAACATGCATAATATCATAAGGGGATTTGGCCACAAACATGCATAATATCATAAGGGGATTTGGCCACAAACATGCATGATAACATAAGGGGTTTGGGTTCATTTACATGCATAAGCCCCAAAGTCAAGTCTTTGCCAATGTTTCACAAGTCAAATGGTTCCCAAAGGTTCATGCTAACATTCCATAGATAAAGATTCAAACTTGCAAGATAAACTAGGCTAAACATAACATGAGTGGCATGATTAAGTCGCTAAAACTTAGCCCAAGGTCATGGATCATAGAAAAGGGGCAAAGTTAGGTTCACATAGGCTAGCATACTTGCATTTTATTCCATGTCATATTAGAACCACCGTTAGAATCTACAAGTAGCTAGAACTTACATAGCATGGCAAGAGGGCTAGGAACATGAATCGTCTTGACGAAGAAAGGTGGCTCCTTTGTTGAAGAATCGTCATGAAACTTGCGTAGCAATGTTGATCTACCCTCGATTTGATGTAGGAAGCTTGCACCTTTTGATTTGAACCCGATTTGAATGCATAAGCCCTTGGAGTTGGAGATGGAGGCCATGATCAAGGTAGATTTTGGCAGCACTTAGTTGCTAGAATGATTTTCAGTGATTTAGGTTAGGTCCTAGGGTGTTTTTATAGAGATTAGGAGTAGTTTAGGCCCTTAGATTAACCCTAGGATAGATCTGAACCCTCAAAACCCGTCAGAAGCTTCCAGAACAGGACCAGAGACACAAGCAGGCGCACCCAGGTGGCCTGGGCTCGACCACCCAGGTCGACATGGGTGTCGACTTGCCAGTCGACACCACCTTGGGTGTGTCGACACCCATGTTGACTTGGGTGCTGGGCGGGAAATTTTCCCGCCCAGTCTTTTCGGCTCCAGATTTGAATTTTGAACTGTTTTTCGGACTTGGAATTTTCTGAAACTTCGTTGGGCCATAACTTGGTCATACGGACTCCGTTTTTCGAAAACTCGGACTCTATTTCGCGTATTTTTCCGAGACGAACGTAATGGCCCAGCTCGTTTCCCTTGATTCAGATTTTAAAATTTAATTCTGCCTTGAATCTTGATTATAACACGTTATTAAAATTCGGGTTGTTACATTAAGGCATATGAAGCATATATAGGTATAAATAGACATTATAGGACAGAGTACACAGAAAAAACAATGAAATTTAAAACTTAGATCAAAACACAGTTGTCATAACATTAAAAATATCCATCATTACAGAAACTCTTAACTGTCTCATGATAATAAAACTAGCTTAATCAGAGTACAATGTAAAGTCCTCCCCTTCAGCATCATTAACAATAACCAGAAGCAAATCAAGAGTGAAACAATGCATGAATATATGGAAAGTGAATCAAGCAAAAATCCAAGCTGAACCAAGTCTCTATCAACTCTGAGTTCCTCTGCCCTGCGAACCTAGGGGATAAAAGAAGAAAATAGAAGAAAGAAAGGAAACTAGCCATACATAAGTCTGGTATGTCCTATAATTAATAGCATGAGTACTATAAAAGGAAGTTTAGAAAGAATAACAGTTCCAAGAACATAAAGGAACAGAGGTAGAAAATAAAGTAGTGAAAGAATAAGCATGAATAAAATAAATTGCATTCTCCTTCATATCATTACGATTTCTGCACTAACTTACTACTAGTTACAATTAGTCCGTAACCTAATTTCTACCTTTCAATCGACTCCTAAACCATAGCATGATAACCTATGTCCACTATGGGACTCAGATTTATCAGTCCCGACACAATCAGTTGTAAAAGACATAGCATTCATCACATGCATTAAAACGTCTTATCTTCCTTAATCGACGCGATGCACACTCATCGCCCTGCCGGAATGCGCCTATACCCACCTCGTTTGAACCTCTTACTATCCAGTGTAGTAAAGCTTTCCCTCGCCTCGTTGTGTGAGACCTCCATATATATGATGAAAGGGATACTGCCTGATACAGTTCCCCAACCAAAAATGCAATTTGACTCAAGTCGCTCCTAGACATGGTCGCCATTATTTAATTTATTATTGTTTGACCACTTATTCTTCCTATTCATTCTATGCTGATGGAACAGGCCACAACTATGAGCCACTTATTTTCCCTAATCATATGTTGTTGTCGGAACAGAATCCCACTACACACTTATTTATTCGTTCCATATTATACTGAACACACATTTTAAGTTTACATAATATGCTTACTTATTCAATACAACCTCTTATTATATTTTAGGTTTTATTAAACATCTTCTTTATCTTATGATACAATTATCACATTTATTATACAACCCCAACCCCCATTACTTCGTGAATTACTAATTTAATCTATTCCAGTTATACCTTCCAATTATTCGCTTTATTAATATTCCCTAAAATTACAGCTTATTTGCTAATTACTCTCTTTATTCAATACACCCTAAATAACCCATTATACCCAAAATCATTATTTTTCCAATATATGCAAAAATAAAAGGGTAAAGGTTTGGGCTCTTGCATGGCCTAAACTCGACGTAAATAAAAGGAAAAGGGTTTAGGCTCTCGCACAGACTAAAATCAACGTAAATACAAGGGTAAAGGTTTAGTAGCTTGCACGGCCTAAACCAAAAACTAATAAAATGGAATCGTAAATGAAATAGGGTGTGACACCCCACATCCGTTAATATCACTCTTTAACAAAATGCATTAAATTTGTTGAAGCATTATAGGTAAACAGAAACCAAAACATCACAAGACAAATATAAAATAGCAGCAAAATTTAATACTTTCTTTTTTAAATAGAAAACATCGTATTTCATAATCCAGTTATAATATAAGTCTGAAATATAGAAAACCCATTACATCAAATTAAAATACCTGCCTTGTACTGAATCACCAGGGTACAGTAATATAAAATCATAGTCCTCAAAAATAGCCATAGCAAGGTAGACAAGAAATCATAGTGGTACATCTAAGCAGCTTCAAGTAGAAACAGAAGGGAGAATCCTAATCAAGCCTGAGTATTCTCACCCTGAGAACCTGGGAAAAAAAAGGAAGAGTGAGAAAAGGAAACAAAACGGGTTAGATACAAATCAGGCGAGTCCAGTTACTTTTAACATACAAATAAATAAAGCATCATAACAAGAATATAAACTGGATAAGAGATAACAATGTCACGTGATTGGTAAAACAAATCGAACAGGATAAGAAGGATGAACAAAACAGATTACGCTTCTCAAGTACTTTTCTCCGCACCAATGCTAGTATAACAGAAACAGAATGATCCCAATAGAAACAGAATGGTAGACTTAGATGTACTTCTAGTGACTACTTTTACCCTTAACGATAATAATAGGTAACCCAACAGAAATGGCAGGTGTTACCCCCAACGATAATAATGGGCTGCTAAATAAGCAGGATTGGATGTACCCTATTTACTACCCCCAATCGATCGGCTTCCTATCCTGTAGATACCCTGTGTTGTCCCTACAGTAGGATGTATCACTTCCTAAAGTGGAAACCCCTTTTTCCGATAGGCACAACCATACCTACTGGTGCTATAGCATCTTATTTTCCCGAGCAACAAATCCATGCACACACATAACTCCATTGGAACGCGCCATTAGACACCTCCACCCAAATGAACCTCTTATAATCAACTCAGTAAGCATGCCCTTACCCTTACCCTTACCTAGTTCGGCGTCCCCTTTTAGATACCAATATGGGTTATTAACTGATACGGGTCCTACACAACATATGATACAAGCCACCCCCCAGGCTTGCGTCCCCACTACTAGGAGTTTGACAGGTTATGCCTAATAGATTAACAAGCCCGCATAACCCCACCATATAAAACATGTTAAGTTTATCAGGTTTATATAACCCTCCACAGATTTAACATATTTACTTAACCCCCTATTTATTCAAACAAGCTCACTTAACCCTTACACAATTTGACAAGTTCATATAACCCCTACAGATTTAAATAGGTTAAGTATTACAAGTTAATAGGATATTATCATTTCCCGTTCATGAATGTTATTGCACCAGACCTCTCACATTAAGTCGACCATTTATGAATGTTGGACATGCCGGGCGGTTCCGGGAAGGCTTCTACCACAAGTTGGACTTAACCTCGTGTCTTAGCACTGTTACGTGTACATTTACGCACTAGACCTCTCACATTAAATTAACCACAGGTGATGCTGGATTGGCTGGGCAGTTCCGGGCATACTTCTAGCACAAGTGTAATCTAACCTCGTGTCTAAGTGCGGTAACAGTTTCTATTTACTGTAAATTTAGGCATATTCATTCTTAAACAATTATTCATGTTTATCATAGGTTTTTCATGCCCCTACCCTCAAATTATAAATCATCATGTTCGATATTCTCCAAATTAAAGTCTTAGATCATGGTATAGGTTAGGCCCCCAAATCCCATTCATGTTTTTCAATACAATGTATGCCCCAATTTATCATTCCGAACCATTCCTAATTTCATGCGTTCGCATATTTCAGCGACAGGCCTAGGCTCGAAGGTAGCCTGACTATAAAAATAAAAAGGGAAGGTGGGAAAGAAGAGAACGTAAATAGGCATAATTACAAAACAGAAAAATGATACTAGAAATGGGCATAATAACAGAATAAGCATGTAACGACCTGCATTCTACGCATCAAAGGATCGTAGAATATTTATTTCTTTCCCATGCGAAGTCGTATGGTCATGTAAATTTGGGAGACGACTATTGGGGTCATTTCCCATGTTCATGATTTTTTCCGATTTTTAAATGACCATTTTGCCCCTAGTTGATCTTGTTTCGACCATAACTTTTGATTGGAAAGGAGTTTTGACCTGAAACCACTTCAATTAGATCCGGATGATGGTTTACCTTTCCGTAGAGTGGTGATATGTAAAAAACGAACTTACCGTTTGGGAGATATAGGTGAAATAGGGTTTGGAAGGCGAAAAACTGCTTAACCGGGCCAAATGACGTGATTAGTGAATGGGCCCACAACCCTTTTCAGGATTAGGTTTATGGGGAGGCTGAAATGAGTTAGGTTTTTATTTCTTATCAGTTTTCTAGCTACTATTTACCTCCTAGGAACCCTAACAATGGCCTCCAACATCTAGAATCACCTCTAATCACTTTCTAATCAAGTATTAGTCTAACATTCACCAAATCAAAGGGAAATAGCACCAAATCAAGGTCGGAACTACTGTATAGCCTTGGGAACAGCGCCAAACAGAGGATAATTTTAGATTTGTTATTTAGTTTGTGGCTAAGTTGAGTGATTTGCATAGTTCCTCACTAATTATGGTTAATTAAGCATAATTAGTGTTAATTAGAGAATTAAACATGATTAAATTTTGGAAAAATATTTATAAATTTTGAAATATTATTTTAAGCCTCTGTTAGAAATTTGGGTTAATGTGGTTAAGTTTTACTAATCCTATCAATAGTTTTGCTTAAACATGCTTAAAGGAAAATATGGGGTTTTGGCTATGTTTGATATGTTTTAACCTATCAAATTATTGTTTTGGTGTCAAAGGCCAATTTTATATGTTGCTATGACTGTATGGTATGCTTTTTGATTGATTAGAAAAGTTAGATTGGTCGAAAACGCCGTCGAATGGCGTAAAACAGTGGCTGGAAAGAAGTGCAGGAAATTAACCGAACCAGATCGGATCGGAGGGGAAGCACGAACTAAACCGCTTCCCCCAAACTATTGCATCACGAGACAATCTGAGGAACTGGAGAGATCATGACCGTACCGACCCGCTCGTGGTGATGGAAACCGATCCGAACTGCTCTGACTTGAGCACCACGAACCACCTGGAGAAGCAAGTCATGACCTGTTGCTCTGGAGTTGGCACCACGACCCGACCCGCTTGAGAGAAGGAACCCCGACCCGAACCAATGCCACTCACGATTTGGAGCATACACCACGAACCAAGATGAATGGAAGAATAGTACGAACCGCGAACCGTTGCTTCATGCAGTCTGAACCCAATAGGGGCATCACGACTCGACCCGGGGGAAAGTTGCAATGCACTAACCGATCTGAGGCAGGAAATCACGAGTCAAGCTAATGAGCACTATAGCTCACGAACCAGAGGAAGTATCTGAACCGTACCAGTTCAGGGGCTATGACTCGAAGCAAAGTGAGATGAAGGACCGAACCGATCTGGAGGAGACCAAAACCCGAGATGCAAAGGTATTCCAAATGGGAAGCTTGTACTTAGGATCCAATTGGGAACCAACGAGTTAACTTCATGATTGGACTTTGTTGCAGGATGTGTGCAAAGGGATTATCGACGTCTATAGCTTTGATTCACCACTGAGAGACGGATATTGGCTATGGATCAATGCAGTGAAGTCATCATGGCTTCATGGGACAGAGTGATCGTAGCAAGGCTATGAGCCAGTGCAGTGGAGTTATTATGACTCCATGGGGTAGAATGGACATAGCAATGGATTAATGGCTATGGATCAGTGCAGTGGAGTCACTGTGACTCCATGGGGCAGAGTGATCATAGCAAGGATTTGGGTGATCAAAGTGGTAGATATCGTATGCTTTACGCACTTAGTGAGAGATGTGAAGATAGTTGCTATGCTTGATTGTTTGCCATCACTATGACTTGCACACCCCAACCCCCGTATCCTTTGCACCATATGTTAGTGGCACCTTAGAGTATTGTACTATATGTTGTGCTAACTCTTTGGTTGCAGGTCCAGGTTCAGGTATGGTTTAGTATACTTGTTATTATTCTGTTTTGTTGCTTATCGCTCATACCAGACTTTTCTCTGACCCAGAGTTTTATGTCCCTTCTTATTACTCTGGGTACTCTTAAGCGGGCAGACTAGAAACAGGTTAGCTGTTTATGCACGAGTAGCTGATCCAGAGACGAGAAGGAGGCTCCTACAAATGATCTACATATATTATCCATGTGTTGTTGATGGTCACTTCTTTGGGCATTAGTCGTGTACCTCTCCTTTATTTTTCTCTAGAGACAGTATTTTGAAGTTGTAATAATGGTTATGGATCATAAGCTGTATTTTGGATTTCCGCTGCTATGACGATTATGGTTTAGTTTTCGGCCTATGCACTGTCTCGCCTGTTTTATGTCAAGTATGTTATTATTATATTTTATCCATGCGATGTGAGACATTCTCCAGGTTACTTGTTAGTTCAAATTCCTTTCTTTTCCTTTCTTTGGTGACCGTCCTGTGCTGGTTGGACATCGGCACAACGCACTTTCATTGGAAATGTCGGTTGGTGCGGAGCGGGCCGTCACAAAGCATATGATAACAAAAATGGGCATAATAACAAAATAGGCATATGATAATAGAAATAGGCATAATAACATAATAGGCATATGATAACAGAAATGGCATAATAGAGATAGGCATGAAAGGACTGAATAGCAGATCAAGTGTACGAGTAATTGAAGATCTGTTTAGTTATGATTCAGGTTATTAACAAGCATAGGTTAAGATCCAAACTTATAAACATGTCAGGATTACTTATTAAATGTTTATATGTAAAAGCAACATAAACTCACAGGGACTGGATCTAAAAAACAGAAAAATGAATGTTGATGTTGTAGCAGAGATTCTTAAATACATATAAGTCCTTGTTGCAGAAGAATAGGCTAACTCAATCTGAGATGGGGCAGCATCTCGTTATCTCCATTGTTTTGGGTAAATAAAACAATAGAAATGAGGTCCTGTTTATAGCCTCTAGTCAATGAATCAGGTCAAGAAATGCGTCCAGGTGCAGAAAATGGATCTGCCACAGATCTGGGGTGGGTCGACACCCCTTGTATGGTTCGACCCTAAGGTCGACCCCCATGGGGCATGGGGTCGACCCCCAACGGGTCGATTTCCCCATCTTCCCGCTATTCGTTTTTTGATTTTCTAGACTGGTTTTGTTTATATATATTTTTCTTATATGTATACAAACTTCGAACCTTAGTATCTTCTTCATACTATGTCAGTTTCACGCAGACCTGAAGTCTATCTTAAGCAGAATTCCGAGATGAACACAATGGTATAGTCCGTTTCCATTAGTTCCCAATATTTAATTAGGTATTATTTATTTTATCATTATAAAATTCTTTAAATTACGGTGTGTTACGTAGGGTATAGCCCGAACTGTAAATAAAATAACCACTAAGAAAGGGAATAGGAGAAGACTGAATAATTAATATAAATAGTAAAATACTGAAATGAACAAAAATAGGAAAAGAGACAGTAACTAAACTTACATAAATTATCTACAGAAAATAAACATAGAAAACTGTAAATATCTGTAAGGAAAATAACAAACTATTCCAATGTCTAAATATTCCAAAAATTATACTAATCTAGCAATTACAGTAGATACTCACAAAAATTTTCTTATCCAGTGCCCCATGTAGAAATCTCCAAAATAAATAGTCCTCTCCCCAGAATTTGTGCATAAACAAATTTTATTCTAAAACTATATTTTTACTTGAGAGCATATGGTGTAGTGGATGCAAAGATATGAAGAAAAGGGATTGTGTGGAATGGGGACAGGGCTAGAGGCTTATTTATAGTTGAAGTAGAATAACCTAGACCACTAGATATTAGGTTTTCATTTTGGTCCATCAGATGCAAAGAAAATTTTGGAATCATCACAAGAAACCTCACTCATTAAGTTGATTTCGTGCATGGTAATCAAATTGCCAGGCCACGACATGGGCCGACCTAGTATATAGTTGGTTCAACACGTGGGTCATCCCACCTTCAACATGGATCGACCCATGGGTCGACAAAGTTATATCCAGTGTCGTCCCATGGACGTTCCCCTTTTATATTTATTTACCGATTTATTTATTATTTTCTGACTTTGAATTTCGAACTTCTATTAGTCCTAACTTATTCTTTTTAAGGCCATTTTACACAAAACAAAAGCCTATCTAAACCAGAAAATCGTAATGGACCCCATGGCGCAAACCCTGTTGCCTAATTTCCATCATTTTCAACTTATTAATTAATTAAATACTGTTTGTTAAGAATTTAGGTCGTTACATTCTCTTCTCCTTAAAGGATTTCGACCCCAAAATCACTAGGATATAAGAATAATATAAATGGTTTCTACATCCATCATCCACTGGCTAACATTATCCTCAATTCATCTAATGCAATTTATGTGCTTATCCAATAGTGTAGTGTATATGACCCTTACTAATGTAAAAGATTATGCAGTCCACTAATTTAGTTGACCTCTTTTTAATGCAATTATGTCTATGTCATGAATCCAAATGTATGCAAAATCCTAATGATAACAGATAATTCTAGATTCGTGCATTAAACATCATCCATACGAAACAACCATGTGATGACATCCATGTATTACAACCATAAAAATAAATAAAATGCACACATATCCATATGCAAGTGTCCTATTTAGTCGATCATAGTGCCTAGTGTGAATATGCATCCACTTGCAGTCTCTTGCATCCATTTGCAACCACCGAGCATAACATGGTTCAATCATATCCTACCATCCATGGCTTGAACCCTAAGAAATACCATTCCCAAGGATATTTAGAAGAAAGTACCTAATCAAAGGAAGAAGCTAATGATAGAATATCAAAAATAAACACTTGTCAAAAGAACGTAGGTAAAAAACTTGAGTTCTCCCTATAAGCTAAAAGAATTTATTAATGAATATGTTAGTGTCTCGTCACCATCAACTCAAACCTTTTTCAAAACTTCCAGTCTAAATGATTTCCCATATAATTTCTTAATTATTCTAACTTCGCTTGAGGACTTCCTTGCCTTATCCATCTCCAAATACTTTTAGAAGAAATTTTCCAAGTGCGATAATTTATTATCTTTTCCAAGTTTTTCGTTTACTTCCTTTTTTAGGACTCTTCTCTTGCCCAAATAACATAACCATGAGATATGACTGAACTCTTATAAGGTTCAAAGAGATTATAAATTTCGGGTTAAATCATTTAAGGTTCAAAGAGATCTTACCACACTATGAGGTGTTTCCATAGAGGTTACCTGAACTCTTATACCCAAAAGTTAAGAACTTAATGACAACCATATTCTTATGTATATTTTTACAAAGAAATTTCGAAAATTATCTGGCACTCAAACTTAACTCATTATTTCTTATTTTAAGTTTCTATTCTTTGTACATAACATACCAATAATCCACGATTGCTGAAATTTCAGACTCTCCTTACAATAGGTAATCGTCCACCCATGTCAGACTGAAAATAACAATAGTTAGTCCAAGTAAACTATGGGTTACCTTACTAATGATACCACAGAATTGATACTAAAGTATTACCACAAAATCATCTAAATAAAGTTCCTTATTTTATTTCTGCAAAAACTAAACTTCTCTCGATGAGGTTGATCAAGAAAATCTCTATTTTGGAAATACTTTCAATAACTTTCCTTATAATAACCCCTTAATCCAAGAAAATTCCCTATCTTCCAAAAGCGCTACTCGTAGAACTTGGTATTAGATCAATCTGCTCATAAGGTACTAAATCCAAAATTTATCATTTCCCATGTACATGCCGTCTACGTCCCTCTACCAAAGAACCCCACCAATCACTCTATTACATAAATCAATAACTTGGCTTTGGCTCAAGCTAGTCCAACAAAATGTATAGCAAATTCCTTAAAATCCACTGGATGTTCTACGAATAACTCCATCTTTATATCCTCCCATTACTCGAAACTGGATGGAAACCACAAACAAAGAAATCTAGTTATAAGAAAAATCTGGTTATCGGGATTTACCAAAAAGACCATTTACAGGAGTCAAAGAGAAATGTTTCATTTCACTTATAATTACTGCTGAGCTAGAGAAATTATCTGCCAAATGACATCACTAATCCAAAAATGCTTATACTCATTAACTCTTTTCAAAAAGTTCCTTACTTTATTTTTCCCAAAATCCTTTAGTTGCAACAAAAATCCAATGACTTCCTCAAAACATAAGTGTAAGGATCCCATCCTATGCATCACACTCAATATACCTAAAAATAAGTTTAAGGAGTAAAATAATCCATTCCAATAGATTTTTCATAGGTCGACTCTAGGGTGCGCCTACTATGCGTAACCCTAAAATCTACTCTCCTCTCATTACTCGAGATAGCTCATAACCTGTCTAAAACTCCAAAACCATCCATACATAGAAATGGTATAACCATAACTCCATTTCTAGAGAAGGTTCAAGTCGTAAACATGAAACTCAATTCTCTTTTATTACATACAACCATGTGCTTTGTTGGTTATGCCACAAACGTAGCATCGCCGTAAATATTGATTTGAAAACCAATCTATCTTCTAGGAGATAACGTTCCAACCTCTTACAATATTCCAAATATACAACACAATGCGAACTTAATCGACATCACCTAGAGATGCACTAAAGGAAAAAAAGGAAAATCAACATGACTAACCCCTCGGGTCGGAAGAAATCCCAAGAGTTGGTCCACTGCATATCCTAGCTCAACAATCATCTTCTTGCAGTCAAGACAGCCCCGTACTTAGCTAACGAATCTGTCCTTCAATTTTTCCTATCTTAAAAACCTTAGAATAACAGCACCACACTTAAATTCTACTATCAGTGTCAAAATATGAGATAACCAACTAAATGGTTAACTAGACCCAAAATCAACCCATATCCAAAAATGCCCCAACCATCTCCTAAATTAAGATTTCTAGTTTCAATCCCGACTCAACATATATAATCATTTCGATCTCCCTAAGGGGTCAAGAAACTACTACAGGGTCTAGAACAACAACCAAGTGCAAACAGTCACCTATTGTTACCACTACACACTTGGGGATTTACCTTATCTTTAAAGGACAGCTTCGCTAGGCCTACAATATGGGTGCCTACATGGCTTAACTTGTATCAGCATGGCTAGGCCCTATGCATCCACCCCATTAGTGATTCAAAGATAAAGGGGAAGAATACTCCTAAATAAGATAAAATAAGAGAATTAGAAAGAATAAAGATAGATATCACTCTTTCTTTCACCAACCTTTACCTCCTTCAATTACCAAAAACTTTTGATTAACACTTCCATGTAATCCTTTCGACATCGATGTTTTTATGTTACTCTTTTACTTGCCACCCTTATAAGTTTACTTTTTAGGAAATTTTTCTCATTCCTAATTGATTGGTTACCGAAAAGGTGCATAATCTATTTTTATTGTATAAGACAATGTAATTAATAGAAATCCGTAATTTCAAGACATTCCTTCTTATTATCTCTAGGTTGTTGAATAGTGCGTAATACTGCTAAACTCCTATTTCACACCAGTCTGTATCTTCTTTTCTTTTTGTAATTACGTTTTTTACATTAATCACAAACCAAACTACTGAATATATCTCTTGCCTTAACCAACCAATCTAGGTTGTTCATAACTTCATGTCAGTCCTTAGGCCAAATAACGTCTTTACAAAACTCCATAGTGATACTTTTATGTCGCTTTGCTATCATGTCCTTTAAGGTTGTCCAATTCTAGGCTAGCGTTACTTATTATTTGTTAAGTAGCAAGTTTCGCTCTAGCATTGATTTTTTCCAAATATTACGTTAAACGGGTTTATCTATAAGTCAAAACTTCAACCTGTAAATACTTTACGTTTCTATTAATAGGAAAGCATTACAACAAAAAATACTTTTCGCAACAAGCGATATCAGTTGCAGTAGACCTATTGCAACAGGCCTACGCATGTTGGTATAGCCGAAGTTGCAAAAAGTCCGCAACATTTTCAGCCTGTTGCAATAAGGTGTTGCGGTATACATTTTTGCAACAGGCTTTTGCAGTTGCAACAGATCATTTTGCAACAGTATATGTCTGTTGCAATAGATCCCTAAATTATAAAAAAAAAATTACAGCTTATAGATATTACATATTAAAAGTATTCGTTTTAGTAATAGTGTATATCACAAAATAAAATAAACAAATAAAATTTTTATTTTAATAAAGTTTTAATAGTACAAACAATTACAACAAAAATTCCAACTTTTTTACATATATACCCTTACAACACATCAAATGTTACATTATTATTATTACATTATCAACATAATCATACAAATACATGCTTTCTATCTGCATCATTGATTTTGTAAATCTTTGGTCACAGCAGACATATGACAGGCTCTTCCCAGATATAAAAAAGGAGGCATTTGCTCTGCATATCTAAAACCTCACGCCCTCGATGAAAAAATCTCATGCAAGGAAGTCCAGGTCCCAGAAATAGCAAGCGCAAGGCCAATGATAAGAAGACTAACATCAAAGGACGCAACAAGCCAACTCAACTCCGACCCTAACACCTTCAAATGAAACAAAGCAGGAATGATGTGCCAAAGCAAAATGCATACACTGCTTCCAACAAATGATGAAAAGTTTGTAAAATTAGGAACTAAAGCCACCACCAAACACATAATCACAATCATACCCCACCTCAACCATAAACTGCACTTTTTATCGGAAAACCAGCGCTCGACTACTTCATTCACAAGATGCATCATTATAGGCATCGTAAAGAAAAGATTGAACTGCCATTTTAACCCCAAAAATATTTCAAAATCTGTTTTTTTTTCTTCTGAAAAACAACAAAGCAAAAAAAAATAGTCACCACATTATTTAGAAATATCGGCACAATCTAATAACCAAGTATTAACCTAAAAAATCATCAAACCAGTGAACAAAGTTTTCATTGCCATTTGCAATTTGTAGAACTGCCATTACCTTTTTAATCAAAATCAGGGAATAATATTCTTCAAAGGCACAGCCGCATAAGTAATGAAGCTACAAGTATTAATCTTAATAATAAACACAATACACAAACAAGACGGTAATTACCTTTGTATCAAATTGTTTCAGGTCAGGATTATAAAATTAGCAAGCAGAGGAGTCGCTTTTTAATCAAAGCCTGCCACCGTAAAGGAAAAATCGAGAACATTATTGCTTATTGTAGGAGGCTGTTGTGCTCACTTCATGGCTGTAACAAGGCGGAGGAGTGTAAATTGCGGAGGAAGGTGAGTTGATGTTGGAGATTGATTGTCGAAGGAGAAAAAGTCACACACGGCGGAGGAGTGGATAGGGTTTGTTTGGCAGAAGGAGGTGGATCCGGACGCTGGTTTTGAGATTTGGGTGGAAACAGGTGCAATGGTTTTGAGATTTGTTTAAGGGTGGAGATGACGCTGGCTTTGACATTTGTTTAAGCCCAGAAAATTGAGATTTTGGATCCAAAATTTTAGATGAATCTAGAGTTTGCGCCAAAATTTCACATGATGGTTAATGACCTGAAGCTTTTGAATAGAATTATGAGTTTCCAAATGTTCTTTTTTGAATAGTTTCACCTCTTACGGACCATGGGGAATGACCTTTCGTCGGGTTAAGGCTTATTCAGCTCCCTTTTAAGATCCGATTAAGGACAGTACTTGTACTTTCAATAGGATGATCCTTTATGGAGCTATGTGTTTTGCTTTATCTGAAAGTACAGATTTCTATTCGAAAGTGAGGTAATACAAGAGGTCGACTCGGCTATTCCTAGTGTTTATCGCCTCCTCCTTTTCCCATGTTGAACTCATTGTCGTACATCATGTTCTTATCAAAAGTTAATATGACCCTTTGTTCTCCTTGAATGTGTTTTTTCCCTTTGGAAGTGTGATTGAACTATCGAATTTCCTCAGTATTGAAGGTTACACTACGTGCAAACTAGGTTTCATCTGGTCTTATCCCTAAGGATTCATTGAAAACTTTGTACTGCCTGCCGCTTGTTTTATTTCTTTATTGAAATTGAATGGATTCTATCAGAACATTTTTATCTAATCTCCAACCAAAGACCAAGTAGAGATTCCTGAGTTTATTTTTCATACTCTGGCCTACACGATCTTAGGAAAATACATGATATTAGTATTGTGATATTACGTTTGTTTGGATGATGTAAGTACAATTAGATTCTCATTTTCTTAATTCACATCATCAGTAGTCGCTGCAGCAAACTTATGTTTGGATCATGATAAGTACTTTTTCCTAAGATTTAACAATGCAAAAACAATCAAGTAAATATTTGTTTAGGACTTGAGACATAGAGAGCAACAACTTACATAATAAATATAAGTATTATGAGTTAAATTCTTATTTTTATTCTATTCTGGACATTCTTATCTCTATCAATTCGTAGGATGGCAGCGGCTTTGCTTGCCACATCGTTTTCAAGAATATTTCGATGAACAATATTTCACGTACCATTATCATTGATCAGTACAATTGTGACTCAAAATTCCCATGTAAAAATCTGGTAATAAAACTCAAAAATTCTTGTTTAAAAAAAAAGAAGAAGAAGAACGACGGTTCCCGATGTTGTAAGAGGAATCAAGAAATCATCAGGAAAGGCCCTTGTAGGTGTTATATGTCTTGAAGCTTATATATTTTGGAACAAAATTTAAATGAATACGATGGGTACAATTTAAAGTATTGTAAACCTAAAATAAACTTGCTGACGTATTAATCTTACTTATTATTTATAATTATTTATTATGTTATACTAATTACTTATTAAATGAATATAATGATGTATCAAATAACAATTATTTATTATATTATACTAATTAATTATTAAAATATAACTCATTATTTACTAATTATTATTGATTGATTGTTATTTCGTGACAATAACCAAATGTTAATCATATATAATGTTAATCATGTATATATGTGTGTGTGTGTGTATATATATGTGTGTGTGTGAGTGTATATATATGTATATATAACTACTATATGCTTATACTTCTTATATTATAACCGAATATTACTTGGGGAAAAATAATTTTTAAAAGTACGTTTTTCGCAAGTGGCTTTATATGTTGCAAAAAAATTACAGTCATCGCAACTAGTGAAAACAGTTGCTAAATATATGATTTTTGCAACTTGTTTGAAAGTGTAGTTGCAAATAATATTCTATTGCAACAGGAATGAAAGTGCTATTGCTAAAAGTATGTTTTCGCAACAGGCATGTAAGCACTGTTGCGAAAAATATGCTTTTCGCAACAGGAAGGAAAAGCCTGTTGCTAAATCTTATCTATTGCAACAGTTGCGAACGGTCTGTTGCTAAATATCATTTACTGCAACTGACATTTGTGGTCTATTGCAAATAGCTAGTTGCAATAGGGCATTTTTCTTGTAGTAGATAGGCCGCCTTATAAATAACTCAAAGAAGAAAGGATAGAGATTCAAAATTCGAAAGAGTCCAAGGAAAGTTGTGCCTGACTAGAGGGGATATATTTTTATATTCAAAATAACTTTTGGTTTCTGAAAAATGTATTATTCCAAATATATTTTCTTTTAAAAAAATTAGTGACCTTGCAAACTTAGGCCTTGATACCAAATGAAGCACCCTACACCTCTTAACGTAAGACATATGAGGATTTCATTAAGGAATATGAAGCGTATAAGTATAAATAAACATTGTATATATTAAAATTCACAAGACAAAATGCAAAGCAATATAACGGAATTGAAAACTTAAATCAAAGCAGTTCCATAACATTACGAAAATATCCATCACTACAGAAACTCATAACTGTCTCATGAAAATAAAACTAGCTTAATCAGAGTACAGTATAAAGTCATCCCCTCAACATCAGTAACAACAACTGGAAGCAAATCAGGAGCGAAACAATACATGAATATATGGAAACTGAATCAAGCGGAATTCCTAATTGAAGCAAGTCTCTATCAACTATGAGTTCCTCCGCCTTGCAAATGCAGGGGAAGAAAGGGGAAAATAGAAAGAAGAAAGGAAACTAGTTAGACATCAGTTTAGCGAGTCCTGTAATGACTAGCACGGGTGCTACAAAAGTAAGTTTAGACTGAACAACAGTTCCAAGAACATAAAGGCACAAAGGTAGAAAATAAAGTTTGGAAATGATAAGCATGAATAAAATCAATTGCCTTCTCATTCATATCATTAAGATTTCCGCACCAGCTTACTACAGGTCATAATTATGCTGTAACCTAATTTCTACCCATCGATCGACTCTTAAACCAAAGCATGATAACCTATGCCCACTATGGGCCTCGGGTTTATCAGGATTGACACCATCAGCCCTAAAAGACATAACGTTCATCACCATCATTACAGCATCTTATTTTCCTTAATCGACACGATACATGCTCATTGCCTCACTGGAACACGCCCATATCCACCTCACTTGGACCTCCTACTGTCCAGTGCGGTAAAGCATGCCCTCGCCTCCTCATGTGAGATCCTCCATAAAATGATAAAAGGGATACTGCCTGATACGGGTCCCCAACCATAAATGTAATTTGACTCAAGTTACCCCTAAACTTGGACCCCATCATTTAATTTATTATCGCTTGGCCGCTTAATTTCCCTATTCAGTCTATGATGCAGGAACTGGCCACAAGTATGAGCCATTTATTTTTCCTAATCAGTCGTCACTGTTGGAATGGACTCCTACTACATGCTTATTTATCTATTCCGTATTAAACTTAACACACATTTTAAGCTTACTAAATAAGCATACTTATTCAATATAACCTCTTGTTATATTTTAGGTTGTATTAATCGTCCTATTTATCTTATGATACGGTTATAATATTCATTGTGCAACCCCAGTCCACGTAACATAGGGAATTGCTAAGTTAGCATTTTTCAATTATAGCTTCTGATTATTCAGTTTATTGGTTATTCCCAAAACTATAGTTCATTAGCTAATTACTATATTCATTCAATATGCCCCCAAATAACCCTTCATACCCAAAGTCATTATTTTCCCAATATGCGTATAAATAATAGGGTAGAGGTTTAGGCTCTCGAATGGCCTAAACTCGACATAAATAAAAGGGTAAAGGCTTAAACTCTCTGTTGGCTAGCTTTTGGACCAAGCCACCAAGGTTCACACACAAAGGAAATATGAAGCCTTGCATGTCAAAACCCTTAAACACTCGATCGTGGTCATATTGTCCCCTCCCTCCCCCCCCCCCCCCCCGACTCGTGGCGCCCATCAACGATCGCGACTCCCTATCATGATCCGATCCCTCCACGCCAGTTCTCCACGATCCGATCCCAGAAGCCAGAGAGTGAAAGCCGCGACCTGGTCTTCCACGATCCGATCCCAGAAGCCAGAGAGTGAAAGCAGCAACCTGGTCTTCCATGATCCGAAAATACAGGATCTAAGGACACCTGTCTAGAACCGTCATATTGACCATTTCTCTATCAAACTACGAACCAGTACGAGATCCTCGGGATTTGTGCCACGTGTGACCACGATCCACCTGCAGATATCAGATATAAATAGCCCTGTGCTTGACATTTTCAGGGTCTTTTGGCAGTTCTAAGTACTGTTTCCACCATTATTATTATCTTGCAATTTATTATCAGTCTTAGCCCATAATTATTGAGTGAATCATCATTGTACAAGTGAGATTGAGAGAAAAATCATTGATTGTACTCGAATCTAACGTATAATCATAGATATAAAGTGGACGTAGGCTCGTTAACGCCGAACCACTATAAATCTTGTGTGTTTACTGCGTTTTCTTACATTTCTAAATATAAATCTCTACCTATTCAGATAATTTGGATGTTAGAGCCACTTCTGGACCTAACATTTTGGTGCTTTCACTGAGAATGAAGTCTCGGCATATTGGATTGTTGTTCTATTGTTTGGATAGTCAGGTCCAAAGAAAACATTCCAAAACCCTACCGTTTTGATCTTTGAAGATTTCAGCAAATCCAAAGTATTATGGCTGGAAAGAAGTCCAAGTATGTACGAGCTTCGCAGGCCGATGAAGTTACAAACGAAGCTCGTGACGACAACGTTCAGGAGTGTGTCGAGGTTGATTCTCCTGATCGTGACGTGGAGGGGGCGATCCAACTTGGTGGAGGTACCACGAACCATGTGACTAAGGGCGTAATGACCCGTTATCAAGATAATGCCACCCTTCTTCCTGCCAATGCTCCCACGATCCGAACCCAGGGGACCACCACGATCCGACGCCAAGAGGGTACCATGAGCCATCAGCTTAGGGGGACCACGATCCGAAATGACAATCAAACCACTACTCGACCTGGGAAGGAGATTATGGCTCGTTCCACTCGTGCTGATACTTTTGCTCGACCTAGCTCGAGTTCCTTGCGTATAAGAGAAGATGATGATGATGACCAGTTCAACCCTTCTTCCCTAGCTATGGAAGGAGATCTCTCTCGCATAATTGAAGCATTGGACAGACAAACTGATGAATTGGCCGCTCAAAGGCGGGAGAGCTCGTTGCTGCATCAGAATATTACTGCCCTAGGCAGACGAATTGATGATATTCAAAGGCAGGATTCGCCACCGCCAGCTCACCCTTTTTCCCTGGAACACACATCCTCATCTAAAGAACCTCGAAGAAACCGGCGATGGCCTCCGTTAGAAAGGGCTAAGAACATAGAGCAACTTCGATTTGGGACACTTCCTTGTCGAGAAGAAGAGGCGCTTAATCAGGGAACTAATAACCGTAACTTAAATGAGCCCGTCCTACCACCTAGGAATGGAGATGTCATTGACCCTGCTCAAAATCAACCCATTCCTCATGCTCGTCGTGTGACTGACCACGACAATAGGGAGCAAGGGAGTTCTGCTCAGGCCCCAGACCTTGCAGCAGCACATCAAAGAAATGTTGGAGAGGCTCGCAGGGCGAGAAGTGCTGATCCCGAATCCACCCTGACCAATGCAAATGTTGAGGCTATGATTAGACGAGTGATGGTACAAAACCGCAGACAAAGAAATGAGGATTGGGGTATAGGCCGCAGTCATACGCCCTTCACGGATGACATATTAGAGGTTCGATTCCCCAGGAAATTAAACATGCCACCTATAAACAGCTATGCAGGAAGGGCGGATCCAATCCAACACCTAATGAGATATTCATGGTACATGAATACAGCTACTGCTTCCGACGCTGTAAAATGTAAGGCATTCCCGATATTTCTAGAGGATACAACGTTAATGTGGTTTACTCGTTTACTAGCGCGACCGATCTCCAATTTCAGGGAATTAAACGAACAGTTCGTGAATCAGTTCTGGCTGCATACTCAGAGATCTAAGAATGTTATCGAATTGTCCCTTATTAAGCAACGTCCGGATGAATCTTTGAGGTCCTATCTAGATCTCTTCAGTCTAGCAGTCATGGAGGTTAGAGATCCCCATGAACAAACTATTTTGATGGCCTTGATTGACGGAGTGGATAAGGATACTGAGTTTGGAAGATACCTGGCCGGTAAACCACCGTTGACCAAAGAAATATTTTACGAAAAGGCCAACATCCGCCTACATCAAGAGAAAATTTACGCCAACCGAAAGAGGAAGCGGCTGATAAGGAGGATATCCAAAGTAATGTGGCCATCAAGCAGACGGGAGATATCTCAGGAAAGGTTGAAGTTAATGCCGGGAACAAGAATCAAGGCAATGGTCGCCAATCGAGGAATAATAATCACAATAATCGGAACAGAAATCGAGGGAGTGACTTTCAAAGAAAATCTCGGCCTAGGCCATTTGAGAGTTTTACACCGTTAAACGATACATTGGGGAATATCTTCCTGGATATGTACAACGTCCTCCAGTATAAGAGGCTTCCTCCGAGAGATTCGATAGAAATGGAATGTGAGACTTGGAAATTTTGCCTTTTCCACCAGATTCATGGCCACACCACAAATGAATGTCGTCATCTGAGAGATGTGGTTGAAAAGCTACTCCGGGAAGGAAAACTCGATGAGTATAAGGTGACACCCAGAGATAGAGGCAAGCCGCACAAGCCCCGAACCAAAGCCAACCTGTTGCCAAACCAACGACTCAGCAAAAATGAAAAAATATCGTTATCAATACGATAGTTGGTGGGCTTCATCTGGTAGGGCACAGTTTCAGGGCTATGGATCAGTATGTGAACGCGGCTAAACAGCATTTTGAAGTAGGAGAATGTAGCAATCCCGAGGATAATGCCCCGATTAAGCAACAGAAGACGATGTCTGATGACGTCATATTTCGCGATCAAGAGAGTATTGGAGTCCACTCCCCAACTGAAGACCCATTAGTGATCACCGTCACCATCGGTCCAGCTATAGTCCATAAAGTTCTAGTGGATAACGGGAGTTCGGTTAACATTCTATGTAAGAAAACATTCGGCCAAATGAAACTCGAGCCAAAGGATTTGAAACCATACGAGGGTTGGAAACGTGGATTTAATGGAGCCTCAACCGCTCCGATGGGATATGTGGAACTGTCAGTTACCCTTGGTGAAGGAGAATGCCAGAGAGTGAGGATCCTCCCCTTCGTGATTCTGTATATTGAGTCGCCGTACAATGCCCTCTTCGGTTGACCGGCCCTAGCCAAATTCAGGGCCTACACCGCACCCTTGTGCTTATTATTGAAGTTCCCAACGGATGCCAGTGTAGGTATAGTCAAAGGAGATCAGGTTGTTGCACGAGCATGCTACATAGCGGAGCTGAAGTTGCTCCATAAAGGAAGAGATGTAGAAACAAAGGGCGCTTCTTCCCCTCCAAGGGAGGAAACGTCATAGAAACTAAAGAAAGTAACTCTAGGAGAGTTGCCCAGAGAGTTGCCCGAGGATATAGATCCCAGAGAGGATGAAGATCCTGGGGGAAGAATGGCGACTCCCAATGAAACTACTGCGGATGTACCAATCGACAATAATGACCCAGAGAAGGTCCTTAAGATTGGATCCCAGTTGGACCCTGTTCGAGCCAAAGAATTAACAAATTTCTTGAAAGCTAACTTGGATGTATTCGCCTGGACCCATGCAGACATGTGTGGAATATCTCCCTCAATTATGAGTCATTCATTAAGCATCCCCCCGTCAAACAGAAAAGGCGAATGCTTGGCCCAGAGAGGTCCGCTGCCTTGAAGGAAGAAATTGAAAAGCTGAGAAGTAATGGGTTCATTTAAGATTCAACATACCCTGACTGGATTTTAAACCTGGTTCTGGTAAAGAAGGCCAATGGAAAGTGGCGCACATGCATTGACTTCTCAGATCTAAACAAAGCCTACCCAAAGGATAGCTTTCCGTTACCTAGAATCGATCAGCTGGTGGATTCAACGGTGGGTCATGAGCTTCTTTCTTTTATGGATGCCTACTTAGGGTATAACCAAATCCCCATGCACATCCCGGACCAAGAGCATACCAGCTTCATTACAGATCTGGGATTATACTGTTATGTAGTGATGACTTTCGGTCTGAAGAATGTCGGTGTTACGTATCAGCGATAGGTGAATAGGATGTTCTAGAACCAAATAGGGAAAATGATGGAAGTATACGTTGACGACATGTTGGAAAAGTCCAGACAATCATCGTACCATACGGCCGATTTAGCAGAGTTGTTTGAGATTCTCCGTAAATATGGGATGAAACAAAATCCTTTGAAATTCTCATTTGGGGTAGCATCTGGAAAATTCCTAGGATTCATCGTCAGCTCGCGTGGAATTGAAATCAATCCAGATCAAATTACAACAATCGGAAATATTCAAGAACCAAGGCAGATTAAAGATGTGCAAAGCCTCGCTGAAAAAGTGGTAGCACGGAGTAGATTCATCTCCAAAGCCACATATAAATGCATCCCGTTTTTCGTGCTGATAAAGCGTGTCAAGCGCAACTTTAAATGGACTCCTGATTGTGTAGAAGCATTCCAGAACCTATTGAATCATCTGGAAAGACCCCCGATACTGTCTAAGACCGTGGAGCACGATGATTTATTTGTGTACTTGGCAGTTCATCCCACATGATCAGTTCAGCTTTGGTAAGAGAGGAAGATAAGTTGCAAAGACCGGTGTACTATGTGAGTAAGAAATTAGCGGTAGCCGAACAAAATTACCCAAGAATAGAAAAGCTTTCGTATAGCTTACTAATCGCATCTAGAAAGCTTTGCCGCTACTTCCAGGCTCTTACCATTATTGTGTACACTGATCACCCACTCAAACAAGTTCTGCAAAGGCCAGAAGCATCAGGAAGATTACTCAAGTGGAATATTGAACTAAGTCAGTTCGATTTGAATTTCCAACCCCGACGATTGATAAGGGGGCAGGTACTTGCAGACTTCATAGCAGAGTTTACCATCCCAGAAGATGATGTAGTAAGTGAAGATGCCGACCCACCAAAACTACTCCTTGAACCCAGTGCTTGGAAATTGTACACTGATGGAGCTAAGAACTACAGACGATCTGGTGCCGGAATGGTGCTTGAAACTCCAAAGAAACGGCTAACATACTACGCTCTTAGATTGGAGTTCCACGCCACTAATAACGACTCCGAATACGAAGCTCTGATTGCCGGGCTGAAGCTCGCAAAGGAGTTGGAGATCACAAGGCTAGACATCTTTTGCGATTCCAAGATAGTCATAAACTAGGTCACTGGAGAGTTTCAGGCCAAGAGTCCAAGGTTGATATCATATTTGGAAAAAGTGAAGAAGTTGCTGGATGATTTTGATCACCACAGTATATCTCATATTCCTGGAACGGATAATCAGAAGGCAGACAAGTTAGCGAAGATAGCTAGCTCTGATAATCCTAAAGATACGGAGCTAGTCCCGATTGAAGTGCTACAACCCCCTAGTGTAGATCAGATGGAAATTGATCTGGTGCTAGAGATTGGATCCGAGAGGGAGTCATGGATGACCCCTCTAAAGAATTTCATGATGAGTGGAACGCTTCCAAAAAAGAAAAGTGAGAGGCGTGCAGTTATCTGGAAGGCTTCCCGATATGTGTTGCAAGGCGAAGTGCTGTACAGACAGGGTTTCTCAATGCCCCTCCTTCGGTGCATTGCCTATGACGACGTCAAGCGTGTACTGAAAGAGGTCCACGAAGGTGAATGTGGCGACCACACTGGAGGGCAAACATTGGCAAAGAAGATATTGCGGTATGGCTATTTTTGACCCACCATAAACAAGGATGCATCCAAGTATGCACGACGTTGTTATGCGTGTCAGAAGTTTTCCGAGATCCCTAGGGCACCTCCTGGCCAGTTGAAGACGATGATGACCCGTAGCCTTTTGCTGTTTGGGGAATCGATATTGTTGGAAGCCTCCCCATAGCAAAGGGCGGAGCAAAATTCGCCATTGTGGTCGTGGATTACTTCACCAAATGGGTCGAGACTAAGCCATTAACCACGATCACAACCAAGAGAGTTAGCAACTTTGTCGTTAGGAACATTATATGCCGATTCGGGATTCCGAAAGTCGTCATAACAGATAATGGAACTCAGTTTGATAGCACCAAGTTTCGAGATTTCTGCCAGAAGTATCATATCGAGAAAAGAAACACTTCTGTGGCACATCCGCAATTGAACGGGCAGGTCGAGGTGGCGAACAAAGTGATTTATTCTATTCTAAAGAAAAGATTGAAGCGGGCCAAAGCCATGTGGGTTGATGAATTACCTTTGGCACTATGGGCCTATAGGACAACATAAAAGTCGGCAACGGGTCACACACCCTTTTCCCTCGCTTTTGGAGCCGAAGCGGTCATCCCGGTTGAGTTAAAAGTACCATCTCATCGGATCACTTATTACGACCCAATGACCAACAATGAGCTGCTCCTTGAGTCTCTGGATATGGTTGAAGAAAAGAGGGACGAAGTCGATGTATGCACCTTGAGACACAAGCAACAGGTCGCTCGGTATTACAAAAAAAATCTGAGATCGAACCTTTGAACCCGGAGATTTGGTCTTAAAACGCGTCTTTCTACCCCCAGTACATATGAGCCCAAAATGGGAAGGACCGTACTCCATTTTACGAAGGCTTGATAACGGAACCTTCAAGCTAGCAACCGTGGATGGAGATGAAATTCCCAGAGTGTGGAATTCCCAGCATCTGCGGCCTTATTTGATGTGAAATTTTCAGTTTTACTCTTTTGTTTTTAGGACCACGTAAAAAGGGATGACTTGCTTAGAGCAGTCTGGTTACTTAAGAAAAAGATTATAAAGTGGACGTAGGTCATGATTCGACCGAACCACTATAAAAATATCGCTTGTCATTTACCTTTACTGCACTGTTTCTTATCTGCTCTTTTATTTTTAACTAACATCAATCATTATCATTTCGAGATTTGTCATAAACTATGCTGCGATTTCGAAACACCTAATTCAAAGTTCCACATATCAAATTGGAAGGCTAGCGATGACCAAAGTTCCAAAAGGTGCAGCGAGGTAAATCACACTACTACTGGCACTCTAACTCTCGAGATTGGAGAGAGAGTATAAAGGATGCAGAGATAGCGTCCCTAGGGCGTGAAGGTGCACCATGATAAAACCGCCTTGATAACAATCTGCCCTGCTGAAGGATCAGGAGAGTATAAAGGCGCTAGAGATTTAGCGCCCTCAGAATTTTTGCCCCGCAAAAGGATCGGTGAGCAGACTAAGAACCGAGCTCAAACTCTAACCCGCTGAAGGATCGGGAGAGTATAAAGGTGCTAGAGACTTAGCACCACGAGAATTCCTATCCCAGCCAAAGGATCGGGAAAGTATAAAGGCGTAGCAACATATGCCGCCAAACGACTCGAACCCCTCATTTCTGAAAATGAGGGACAACGCACACATGACTCTAATCAATCCTCAATGAGCCCTGGCCAGACATCATATCAATGATTGATTAGGGGCATATATACACACATATTTGTGCAGTTATAGAAATTTTGGAAATTTTTGTTGCTTGAAATTTTTGTTGCAATGCTTCATGGTTCGATTTTAACTTACTTAGGATCTAAATGTTTATGACTAAGTACAATAAGTTAAACTTGCAGGTACGCAATAGTGCAAAAGAAACAAATTTTTCATTCACTAAATGCAGGTTTACAATACCAAGAAGCTAAACAAAAGTGAGGGTCATTCTCATAACTACATTTCTTGGCCAGTGGAAAGCCTAAAAGCAAAAATATGAGCTAATAAGTGCATTCTATTTATGCTTGGGAGACGATTTTAATTTCTTCTCTTTCTTCTGTTTCTCCAACTCCTCCTTGTCAGTATCAGAGCGGTCACCCTTCTTCCTCTTCCTCTTATCAACAAGAGTCTCCTGGAGATAATTAGAGGGCTGGGAGGCAAGCTGTGAACTTATTGACCTGGAGGAGAATTTTATGACTAGCCCAGTTCTAGGGTCATCCTCTGAAATTTGAGGCACATATAAAGGGTCCTGCTCCTCCTTCTTCAAAGCCAATTGCTTCTCTTTCCTAGCCTGCATACCAGCCAAGGTCTCGTTATCATCATCCTTGATTTCTTCTGTGATGACTACGTCATCCTCTTCATCTCCATGACCACCATCGGTGTCTTGCAAAGCCCCAATGACTTCGGAACCCGCAGGAGCATCATTATTAGGTGCCACAGTAACCTTCTCACTTGTTGTATCCTCAGTTTGCTTTGGAACCTCAGAGACTTCAACACCAACGCTTGAGGGGACACTAACTTTCTCCGCCTCTGCTTTCTCTTCCGCATCCTTCTCGATCGGCTTTCCACCTATGTCATGAGAAGTAAATGTTAGTGATTTGGGAGATAACATGGTCATCTCAGTTATCTATCCCACGATACGATGACAAGTTATAACTGCTTTGACGAACTGTGGAGAGAATATGGAGATACCTCAGCCGACTCCTCGCCCAGATTTGTAATAGCAGCGCCGGCAACTGAAGGGGTTGGAGCTAAGGGAATCAATGGATCATCGGGATTGTATTCCTCGATTTCGGAGGCCTTGGGATTCACAACCGAGCTAGAGCCTTCGTCAATTTTATTCTTGCCCTTGAGTTTTGTTCTCTCTTTCTCGATTTCCTCTTGGATCAGACGTTTTCCTACCTCCAAAGCCTCAGGCTCTTCACCTTTGAGATAAGTCTGTATGAGCTGTTTCTCATCAACTTCCTCGGTTTTCAATCGATGTTTTTCGTCCTCAACGATCATATCCCACACATTGGCCAAAGTAATGTGATAATCCTAAATCCACAAGATGTCTCGGGTCTTAATAACTTGTCCAAAGAAGTCGAATAGCAGTTCTTCGAAACCTTCTATCTATTTTTTGGTTGTAGTAAGCTCATCAGTAGTGGCGGAGGCCGATTCAAGAGCATTATTAGCATTACTTTCAGCGAGAGCTGCGCGCTCTTCTGGTTGGACAAGGCAATCATTCAAAGCTGCTTTCTCTTTTTCAACAAGAGCGAGATTGTCCTTTAAGCTCGCTTTCTCTTTCTTCCAGGTAGCCTTCAGCGGAAAAATGTTCACGTGTTGTCTTCAATTCATTGTTGATTGTCCTGAGATCCTCCGCTTCTTTTTTCAAAGCCAAACGTTCTTGGATATTTGAGTCGAGCTCAGTGTGAAAGCGCTTCCTAGCACTCTCTAGTTCTAATTTGTAATTTTCCACATCCCACCGAGCTAAAGTGAGCTGAGCTTGTGTATCCTCTAGTTCCTTTTCCATTTTGCTCCTGTCCCTACCATCATTATCAATCTTCACTCTGGTTCTAGCTGCGTACGTCTCCAGGTGACGGATGGCAGCAGAAAGAGTAGCGGCATGCTTCTTCATCGCCCTATATTGTTTGGCTACATAACTCACCTGCCCTATGACTTCTACATCCCAGTCCTCGGGAACCGGTTCAAGAACTGGAACAAACATCATCCTCTGGAAGAAAATATCAGGAAACTGCTTCGCTAACGCTTCAGCTTGACCTGATTCTCAAAAGTGTAGACAACATCCTGCGCAGAGGTAGTATCCAAATCGCGCTGGCTAGAAGGGACAATAGCTATCTTCTCCTTTTCTAAAACCTTGTTTGGATCTTTTCTTTTATCTTTCGGCTCATGGTGTCTCTTGGAAGACTTGCTATGAGAGGGTGTACTTTTGGGAGGAGTCAAATCTTTGGGAAGTTGCTTACCCCCCGCCAGTGGCACTGGACGACCATGGGACTTCCCAGCATCTTGCCTTGATGGAGAACGAGACCGTGTAGAATGAGTTTGATAAGAATCACGGGGTCGAGGACTATCTCTCCCCCGGTTATCACTGCGAGCATGCTCAGAATCAGAAAGAAGCCTCGGTGTGCTTGCTCGGAGAGAGTGATAAGAATAGGATTGTCTATGAGGCATTTTCCCTGTAAAGAAAACAAATGTGTATCAAAATCATGAATACTGGTGGTGTATAAGTGTTGTGACGAGTGGTGCAAGTGATTCATGCATCCCGTATAATCCCTCAACAGACCAAGGCCTAGAGTCTGACTCGTCTGTGTGTTTTCTTTTTCCCCAACTGGAACATTCACTTCCTCAGAGATGGGAAAGAATGGTTCCCCTTCGAAGTCTTCTTGTGTGTAAATGTCATATGGTAGAGGAATCTTGCTTAGTTCCCCAAATATCTGTTCCTCTGTTAATTCATCATGAGCAGGAGGCTCAGTTGGTGGTGAAATCCTTCAGGGAGATTGCCCCTCAGAGTCTGGGACTTCCTTTGGCTCATCGGCTTGGACCTTGCCTCCTTTATATACATTCAAATCCTCATCATCCTGATCGATCATTGGTGAAGGGCTCTTGGGAAATTCATTGGTTTTCGTGACCCCCGATGTCCCTTCACCTTCAGTCGGGGGCACATATTTATAAGGAATACCACCTGCACCAAGTCCGAACCTTATATCCAGAAGACGGTGCTTGTGAAGATTCTTGTCAGTGATACATTTCTTAATTTGTAAGAAGTCTGATTTTCTCTTGAGAAGGCGGGACAGTCGATCATCATATACCGAGCCTTCCGTTTCTGGGAAGCTATGATCTGTATAGAGAAAAGAAACATGTCAGTGCTTTGGTTACGTAATCAGGTCACACATCTAGAGGCTTATAGCTTACTTGATTTTAGCCACTTTCTTGCACATCCAGCTTGGTGTTTTATATAGAACCAATCGGCTTTGGGATCCCCTATGCTGTTGTGACCCTCCGATAAAACCTTCCTATTGGCTACCGATTCGAAGAAAGAGAAGTTTGGAGTCACTGTGGAACGGTGTTTGAAGAGATAATAGAATTTCAAATCTTTGAAAGTGAGCTCAATCTGTAGAATCACCGCATACGCAATGCATAAAGTATACAAGGCTGCATAAGAGTTTGGATGAAGCTGCATAGGGGCAATGCGCAATCGTCTTAAGGTCTTAACAACGATTGGTGGAAATGGAGGAATAGCGCCTACCCAGCACATTAGCCTACTGACAGTCATACACCCTAGCGGGGAAGAATGAGGTCTATCCTCACTTCCTGGAGTCTTAACATCGTAAAGGGGATCCCATGTCTTATGCATATTTTCTTAAGTTTTATGTCATCTAATTTGGAAGCCAGGGAATCACTGAGCTTCTTCTCCTCCACTTCCTCAACACCTGGGATCTTGTCAAGAGCCCGATCATCTTCTTCTTCCTCGTCTTCAAGAGATGTACTTTCAGAAGTTGTCGATTCAATATCGGTTTCGGTCTCATATTCGGGGTCGGAATTTTCCCAATCTGAACCTGTGGGAAGCACATCGGGATCATAGTGCTTTGATGACTCGGATTCTGTATCTCTCTCTGACATTTCGGTTGACTAATCATCTGACATAACTATGTTGGCGAGAAAATGTGAGAAGTTAGAATACAATTACTCGTTCCCGTGTGTGTAAGTGCAAGTGTGTGCATGTGCATACATTAAAGAAAAACATGAAGTTAGTTAGATAAACGGAATATTGGTCATTGTATGCTGTTGAATTATGCTATTGTCCAGTTCAAAAGGTTCATCTCGAAGGCTCTAACCTAACTGTCCATTGGTATATCACAGTTACATTTTATTTTCTAGTCAATATGTATATCGGATCGTTGGTCAAGCAGGATCGTGATACATCATTGGTTCGTGAAGCATGTCCTGGTTCATGGAAAAGCACCAGCCCGTGGAAAGGCATCGGATCGTGGGACACTTAAGCTCTTGACCCATTCTGCTTTACTTGAATGGGTCATGACGGACCCTCCCCCCCCCCCCCCCCCCACACACACATGATCCACTTTACTTCCTGTTTCCACGAACCGAAGCTCCCCCGTTCTCATAACCCGATCCGCTATCCAATTTAACACTCCATTTTCATCTCCCTTCCTCTACTATCTGCAAACCCATAACACATGATTCGCATCGTGACCTCGCTCCTTTTCATCACGAGCCCGATTCCCTTTTTATCCACAATTCGATCTGACAGTTAATACCCTTCTGCGACCTCCTTCAACCAATTCCCAATAGTACCTCTGAACCCCTATGCTATCGCCTATCGTCTCGAGACCACCAGCCAAGATGAAATCCGCGGAAACCAAGAGAGGGCGAAGGAAAAGCTTAACTATTTGCTATAATTACCATTTTGATTTTGATGGATAGTCTTCGGATCTCGCAGGTTTGGGAGGAAAATCGCAGGCTAGGGTTTAGTGGGATTGGGTAAAAGCAGTAAGAATGATGAGAGAAAAGAAAGAGTGAAAAAGTAAAAGGAGAAAGAAAGGAGCAGATGCGGGAGCCTGGCTTGTATAAATATGGAGATGGCTCTTGGTCTCCCCCTTCTTGTTACGACACATTCCACGAAGATCCACGGGCCACTAGTGTTCGTAAAGGCCTATCGAAGCTTAGATGGCGGTCCTCTCACCTTATTGGTCCGTGACACGTACCACGGTCGCGAACCGTGTGGAATTCCAAAGGCCCAGACAAGAGAATGATCGCGAAATAAGAGAAATGGAAATACTTATAAAGATTTAAAAACTTACTCGACTGAATGATTGCAATATTTTCTGGAAGTTTAAGAGATGGGAATCAGCCGATGAATAAAGAAATGATTGAAGGATTAATCTAATATTTATACTCCTCAAGAGGTGTAACCATTTGAAACAGTGTGACGCTATAAATTGATGTGACTATAGATTCATATTGTTTCGTGAAAAGGTCCATTCAGAATCTTCGAAGCATGCTCCATCCTTGATAAAACATACTTTGAGGGGGCAAAATGTTGGCTAGCTTTTGGACCAAGCCACCAAGGTTCACACACAAAGGAAACATGAAGCCTCGCATGTTAAAACCCTTAAACACTCGATCGTGGTCACATTGTCCTCCTCGACTTGTGGCGCCCATCAACGATCGCGACTCCCTATCACGATCTGATCCCTCCAAGCCAGTTCTTCACGATCTGATCCCAGAAGACAGAGAGTGAAAGCAGCGATCTGGTCTTCCACGATCTGATCCCAGAAGCCAGAGAGTGAAAGCAGTAACCTGGTCTTCAACGATCCGCAAATACAGGATCTAAGGACACCAGTCTACAACCGTCATATTGACCATTTCTCCATCAAACTACGAATTAGTCCGAGATCCTCGGGATTTGTGCCACGTGTGACCACAATCCACCTACAGATATTAGCTATAAATAGCCCTATGATTGACATTTTCAAGATCTTTTGGCGGTTCTAAGTACTGTTTCCACCATGATTATTATCTTGCAATTTCTTATCAGTCTTAGCCCGAAACTATTGAGTGAATCATCATTGTACAAGTGGGATTGAGAGAAAATCATTGATTGTACTCGAATCTAACGTATAATCATAGATATAAAGTGGACGTAGCCTCGCTAATGTCGTACCACTATAAATCATGTGTGTTTTCTGCGTTTTCTTGCATTTCTAAATATAAATCTCTGCATATTCAGATAATTTGGGTGTTAGAGCCATTTTTGGATCTAACACTCTCGTATAGCCTAAACTCAACATAATAAAAGGGTGTAGGATTAGGCTCTCGCATGTGCAAAATTCAAAACATAAAAAATGGAATCATAAACGAAATAGGGTATAGCCTAAGCTGTAAATAAAATAACCACAAAGAAAGGGGATTAGAGAAGACTAAATAATTAACAGTAAATGGAAAACTACTGAAATAAACAAAAATAGGAATAGAGACACTAATTAAACTTATAGAAATTATCTATAGAAAATAAACACAGAAAAATGTAAATAACTGTAAGGAAATTAATAAGTTATTCCATTGTCTAAATATTCCAAAAACTATGCGAATCTAGCAACTACAGTAAATAATCCTCCCCATAATTTGTGCGCAAACAAATTTTATTAAATTTTATTTTCAAAGTATATTTTTATTTGAGAGAAAATGGTGTAGTGGGGCATAGGAATGAAGAAAAAGGATTATGTTGAATAAGGAAAGATCTAGATGCTTGTTTATAGTTGAAGTAGAATAAACTAGGCTACTGGATATTTGGTTTTCAATTTGGTCCATCAGATGCAAAGAAAAGTCCAGAATCATCACAAAAAACCCTACCCGTTCAGTCAATTTCGTGCTTGGCAAGTAGATTGCCAGGCCACGACATGGGTCTACCCAGTATATTGTTGGGTCGACGCATGGTTCGACTCACCTTCAACATGGGTCGACCCATTTATATCTTGGGTCGTCCCATAGACATTCCCCTTTTTTATTATATAAATTTATTTATTAAGTTTTAATTTTGAATTTCGAACTTCTATTAGTCATAACTTTTTCATTTTAAGTCCGTTTTACGCAAGCAAAAAGTTTGTCTAAACCAGAAAATAATAACGAACCCAAGGTTGTAAACTCTGTTGCCCAATTCTGAATATTTTTCAACTTATTCTTTAGGTAATTACTTCTTTAATTAATTACTATGTGTTAAAAATTTGGCTTGTTACAACAGCTAACCTAGCTTAACGTATAGAGCTAGATTAGAAATCTGGACTACTATAAAAATAACACTACGTAGGGTTTAAACTATCACATCAGGCTACGCAAAGAAGACCCATGGGAAAACAAGATTAAGATTGTTGTTAGAGGCAATCACATTACAAACTCAACATAGGGAGAATCACAAAACTGAAACGTAAACTCTCACAAGCCAACTCACATATAAACAACATCAAAATGAAGCACAGCTATAAATTACATACATTTAGATATCAATACCAAAATGTATTGCACTTAAAAAAAGTCACTCGACTTGAAAGTATCATAATCGAGCATTTGGAATGAGGAAGCATGGATGAATATTGGCATTTCACATTAAAAAACCAAACTAAAATCACAAGATTCATATGCCAAGGAGTAGCAAACATGATCATAATTAATATGTTCATTGCCTTTAGGGACGAGCAAGATACAAAAAATGGTAGCACTGCAAACTGTTATCCACTGTAGCGACAACGGCCATCGTGAGCAATAAGAACATCACCAAGAAACAAATGAGCACACACCACCCCAGCATCTCCACTCAAGATAGAAAACCAGATCCAAAAAGAACCGAAACCCAAAAACACCCAGCAAAACTGGAGATGCAAACGACCGCGAACAAGACACACAAGAACTATAGAACTTGATCGATTACTACATAGACAGAAAATATGCATCAACTGTAAAACAGTCACGCGTGGAGGAAAGATCGACCGAGTAGTAATATGAAGGAAACCAAGGCCCCATGCTAGGTTTGTACCCTGCGGATCATCCGATTCAGAGAAGATAGGGGAAAAAGGGTAGCCATGGTTTAGATATGAGAAAAGCAAATGAAGGTCTCGAGAGGAATGCAAATAGCTAAAACCATAGGAATGGAGAAAACTAAAGTAAAAGTGAGGGGTTCGATGAAGCGAAGAGCGGTGGAGAGAAGCAGGGTTGAAAAACAAAAGGAGGCGGCTGAGAAAAAAATACCCTAGTCCACGTTTCCATGGTTGAGAAGCTGTTGATGCTTTGCTTTACATGATTTGATTTGATATACATACGTATTATTATTAGATTTCAATATTTATAATTTTAATTATACTTTGATTTAATGACATATACTGTTCAAAGTACTTACTTTGATTTTTAGATTTGATAATATTTATACTTTGGTCTTTATACATATACTTTGCTTTTAATACTTTACTCTACTCTTTGATTTTGATTATACTTTAGATTTTGATTTTAAAATTAATAATTATGATTTAATACCATTATGGTTTTAATCTTATATTTTAAGTTTAACATTTTGATTATATATTTTTTTAAATATAAATATTATATTTTTGCTCAAATTTCTTTTAACTTATTTTTAACAAGTTTTATTAGCTTTTATGCATTTAAAATATATATTTACTATGTTTGAATTGTTTCACAAAGCCTTAAACCATTATGCATGCATTTACATTTTCAAAACAGCTTTTTTAACAAACTAATTTTTAGATTGAACTCGGCTATGTCGATATGAGCATACATGATAACCAGTAAATTTCAAAATTCAAATTTGAATGGATGTTTTTATTCGTTATAACCATTCACCAACATACATTTTTTTCACCTCTATACATGCTTCTTCTAGAAACAATTTTATAACTTCTCACCTTACATTTCTTCACTATGTTCTCTCCTTTCATAAATTATAACGAATCTACACTTATACTCTGTCGATTTTCAATCCAAATCAAGTCAATTCTTCGTTGATTTGATTCTGCGTCAAACCTTCTCTGTTCTATCAAGATCGTAGTGCAATTCAGAGTTATAGGGGAAATTGTAATCATGATTGAAATATCCAAGTTTACAATCTTTGCATAAGCAAATCAAAATCCTTACGGGTGTGGCTAGGTGGCCCTGAACTCGTTGAGTTTGATTGTTCTTGGTAAAAAGCAATTGAGATTGACTTGTTTGCCCATCAATTAAGTTGGTTGAGGTCCGAGAATCTGGAAGGTGTCTCCTTGCGGCCTTGGAATTAAGAAGTGTAATTTAATTCATAGTGACTAAAGAACGTACGCAGTACGGGGTTGGGTGTAGGGTGACTTCAAACCGGTGTAAAAATTGATGTAGTCTTTCCTTTACTACATTTACTTTATTATCTTTTTATTTATTCGATTGATTCAGTGATCATTATACATGTACTCACAATCATAATCCAAAATATTTCTAAAAGATTCACAAACTTAAATAAACACTATTCATCCCACCTCAGTGTTAATCTAGCCTTAATATCCTTAATATGCATCATTTTTGTTTGGTACTAGAGCATTGGTTTTCAAAAGTTGCATAATTTAATTTTTGGAAATGATTATTAAAATGGCAATTTTTGATCAAATTATTAACATTGTTTTCATATGGATGTATCACATAATGATCATAACATTATTCTTTAGATTTGCATATATTTCTATGGAATGGCACTTAATCATTTGAAAAGGTATTATTTGCAGGAACAAACATGTTACATGGAGTGTAAAGACATCCGGAGATAAAGCGCTGCAAATCAAAAAGAATAAGTGGATATTGGATAGTGAATATTCGAGGCATATGATTGGAAATCCGAAGACTCTAAAAGGAAGTTGTTTATAAAGATGGAGGACTAGCCAATTTTGGAGGCAAACTCTAAAGGATATGTGACAAAGGTCACCAATTTCAGTAATTCTAAAAATTCTACTACTTTTAATGTTTTATTGGTTAAGATATAAAACATAATCTACTAAGTACAAGTCAATTATGTGATTAAGATTATAAAACTGAATTGGAAAAGATAGGCACTTTATTGAAGATAATAAGTCAAACATTATCTTTGAGAGTATTCAAAAATGAAACCTTTACATCCTAAGAAAGAAAATTTGAAATAAAGACGTGTCTTTTGCTAATATAACGGACTCTTGGATTTGGCATTCAGTCATTTAAATTTTAAATTTTTGTCTAAGATTTCTAAACATTATCTTGTTATAGATCTCCCTATAATTAATTTCGTAGTAGATATTAGAAGTTCTTTAAAATTAAGAGATATAATCTCTACATCTCAAACCCTTGATATTCTTCATTTAGATCTCTTTAATCCTTTGCACATACAGTCTACAAATCAAATTTGATGTGTTTGTTATAGTAGATAGTTTTTCTAGGTTTATGTTGACGATATTCTTAAAAATGAAAGTGAAGCTTATGCAAAATTTAAAATTTATGCTAAAAGAACTCAAAATCAACTTTCTATTAAAATTAAATCTATACGAAGTGATCATGGCGAAGAACTAAAAAATAAAAAATTTAAAAATTTTTGCAATAAGAAAGGGATAACCCTTAAATTTTCTTTTCCAACCCTCAACTAAATAGAATAGTAGAAAATAAAAATAAAATGATGTAAGAGTGCGCTAAAACTATGTTAAATCATAGTAATTTATTAATAGATTTTTAAGCTGAAGCAGTTGCAACAACTTGTTATATTTCAAATAGAATTTCAGTTTGACCATTAACAAATAAAATATCATATGAGTTACTTCATAATAGAAGACCTAAAGTATCAAATTTTAGAGTATTTGGTAGTAAATGTTTAATTCTAAATACTTATAAAGATAATTTAGATAAGTTTGATTCAAAATCAGGATAAGGTTTTTTTATTGGATATTCTAATAGAAGTAAAGCCTATAGAGTTTATAATACTAGAACTAAGACTTTTGAAGAAACATTACATGTTACTTTCAATAAAAACTTCAAACCTATCACTAGTAATAAAATTGATGAGGAAGAAAATTTCACAGATGAAATATCTAATAATGAATCAAATAATAATGAAAACAAAGACAATACAAAAGAATTAGATCCAAATAGAACCAAAATATTTATAGTTACCCTATGCAAAATAACATAGGATCCGTAGCTAAAACAAGAACACAATTAATTAAAATGAGTAAAGTTGAATTTTTATTATCCACCCAACCTAAAAAGCCACTAGAAGGATACATGGATGATTCACGAATTCTTTCAATGCAAGAAGTATTAAATCAGCTTATAAGAAATGACGTTAAGGAATTGATATCAAAACTATAAAACAAATCAATAATTGAAACTAAATGGGAATAGATAAATAAAATGAATGAATAAGAAGAAGATATAAGAAACAAAGATCGGTTTGTTGCGCAAGGTTATTGTCAAGAAGAATGAATTGACTCCCACTACACCAAACAGGCCTTTTTGTAACCTTCTCCTGGTTCAGTTTGTGTAACAGTTATTATTGTGATAAACTTGTAACAGTTATTTTTGTTATAACGTAATATAACGGTTATTGCCGTTATTACATTTGCGAATTTGGTAAACAGAGGGAATCGTAATGGGCTAAACTGTAATTTCCTTCTCTATTTTTAGTTTCTCACTTGTCACGCTTCTAACCCTGTTCTTTTCCTTTTTTCCTCTGAAAATCAAAAAAAGAAAGAAATCATTCTAGGTTTCGCCACTCCGTTCTCGTTCTCCATTAGATTGTCACGTGCCTCCTCCTTTGCTTCTCCACGATTCCACGTCGTTTGTGCTTCCACCTCGTCGCGCTTCTGCCTTCTACGATCTTCCAGGTCGAAGTGAAGTGGGTTTTCTGTGTTCATCCGACTCCATTATTGATTTATATAGCTTAAAATATTACTAATTTATGTAATTTAAAATGTTACTGATTTGATAATGATTGTTGTGGATTACATTTCCATGTTGTTGCTCAAACCCTAATTTGATAGATCATTTAAAATATTACTGATTTGCAATGTGAATGAGTTCTAGGTCTAATAATTATAGCCCTCTTCCCTAATTATTTGCAATGTTTATTGATGATTTATAATATTACTGATAGATCATTTAAAATAATCCTAAGTTGGTTTTGTTATCTTAAAATTTGGTCATCGCAGCTTTGCTCTAAATGAAAAGATATTTGAATAGTATAAAAACAAAACATAAATTAAAATAAATCAATTCTCTAATAAACCTAAAGTTAAACCATCCTCAAGTATAAACTATATGTAATACATAACTTGTGACAGCAAAAAAATCTAATGCAAGTATCTACATAATATAATCTCTTGATTGTTTAACTTTAGGCAAAACTTAATACGATCAGTGAAACAATCCACTACAATCTTGGTTTTGTTATCTTTAATTACTTGTTACACCTAATACTCATGAAACGGTATCACCTGTTAATTTTTACAATGTGCTATATATCAAACTAGACAAGATATAAATACAATATATTTCTAAAAGAAATTCACATTGAACAGTAATATTTATTAATTTTTATTTTTTTTGTAGTAAATGTTAAGATGTATTAGTTTATCATTTATTCGTATAAATTTTGAACAAGACGAAAGAAATTTAATTAACAAACAGTTAAAACTGTGATATGTATGCCCTTTTCCCTCATATATGAACGGTTACCTTTGGTAGAACCTAATGCTGAAACAAAAACAGCATGTCATATTTTCCCTAAAGTTTAATTATTGTCCATGTTTGATTTATATGGCAATGTAGAAGGAAAATGCATACAATTTAATTCATATATTGATTGCTATATTAGTTTCAAATATTCTTGAAATGGACACCATTTAATTGATTTCTATATTAGTTTCAAACATTCCTTTTATGATAAGACAGTTTTTCCTATATATAGTTATTTTGTTTGCATACATAGAATCGATGTATCTCTTGGTAGTATACATAATTTCAAGTCATTATTTTCATTTCATTAATGATCCATTAAGCGTATATCAGTCCTTACAATTGCTATAATAAGAGTATATTAGTCCTTACACCATTAAATTCCTATACTGATTGTTATATTAATTTTTATGATATATAAGAAAACTTCTTGCTATTTATTTAGTTTCTATTTCATAGTATAAGTATATCTCTTAGTAGTATACATTGTTTTAAAATATGTTCTTGTTTCAGGAACGATCTGCTAAGATTGTTGTATGCAATTTTTTTAATCCCAAATGGTACCATATTCTGTCAACTTTGGGTTAACTAATTTTGAAATCTCAAGTCTGCATTCTTTGCGTTAGAAAAATCGTGGGACAAGAGCGCTGAATTCACCATTGCCACACTCATGTTTTGTAGTTGACCTATATTTGAATATGTTGATATTTATGCTAAAAATAACTTTATTCTATATAATATTGAGTGGATAGTTCTTAGTTATCATTTCCGTAAAATGGATATTTATTACTTCCTCAACATAATACAAATTGATTAATGGCTGTTTTAGGACATGAGATTAAAATGGAAACAAATCAGTGTGAAATTAATATTCTAAACCATGTCTGTATGCCTATTATTATTTAACAACATATGTATAAAAGTGGAGGGATCTATAATTTGGATACTACCTATTATTATTTTAATTAGTAGCATAAACTATTTCGTTATAACAAATATAATTGTGTATGGGACAATTAACGATAAGGACAAAATTAAGGGCTTTTTTATTCATAAGGACAGCCCACTAAAATTTTACTCAAAAGGACAATACACTAATTACAGTTTAATTCCCTAAATCACGTGTATGTTTCATCTTCGACGCTCCTATCTCGCGAGTTTCTCATTCTATTTTCCCCGAACGCAGTTTTTTCTCTCGATCTCTAATTCTCTTCTCCAGCGCGTTTTTTTTTCTTCTCCAGCGCGTTTATTTCTTCTGATTCAAATTGCAAAATCACTCTCGAGCGTATTGATCTCTCGATCATATCTGATCTTGATATCTGTCTAAAGTGCCATGGATTTTGATTTTGATTCGATAGGCAGTAAAGATGATTTCATGATTTTAATTTTGTGAATTCGTCGTAGAAAATCGAACGAGAGAGATGAACGACGGAAGTTACTTTTTTGGATGGTGAATGTAGTAGCAGTTCGTAGGTATCATTTTCCCATTTTTTAAGGTATCTTTTTTCTTGTTATTATAGTGTTATGCTTCTGTGTTAATTTATTTTCGTGATATATTAGTTTTGTGCTTGTACTGCTGCATTAACTTTGCAACTCAATCGAAATTATGTCATTTTAATCAATCAAAGTGGGATGTAAACATTTTTATTCATTAGTTTTCCTTTAAAATATCAAAGCAGTTTTTAGGTATCATTTTTATATTTTTTCAGGTATCAGTTTTATATTTTCAACATGAATTTACATTATAGTAGTTTTTAGGTATCTTTTTTATATTATTTTAGGTATCAGTTTTATATTTTCAACATGAATATACAACATAGCAGTTTTTAGGTATCATTTTTATATCTTTTTAGGTATTAGTTTTATATTTTCAACATGAATTTACATCATAGCCGTTTTTAGGTATCATTTTTATATATTATTTAGGTATCAGTTTTATATTTTCTAGTTGAATTTCCAGTATTATGTTGGTATAAGTTTTGATTGTGTATTAAATACTTGCAGATACTGCATGTTGCTGGAGATTACTTGAATTCAAGACTGGATTGCATATAAGTAAAAGTAAATGCATGAATGCATGCTTGGAATGGGGAGCAGTGTTCTTTATACTTAGATTGTGTAGGAAAAAATGTATCATATTAAATCAATTATGTATCATTGTAGGTATCATACGATACAAGTGGGTATTATTGTGTATTACTGAGAATAATCTCATTTTTGTGACAATTGAATTGAATTGATTGTTATTATTTTTTTAATCAGCAGGTATTATTGCGAATGAATATTATTTTTGTGAGATTTGAATTGAGTAGGTGGGTGTTATTTTTTTTATCAGATGGTTATCAGTTAAAATTAATGTTGTGTATCAAAAAAAGTCAATTGTCAAAGCAAACAACACAAATTTACCTAAAAGTTGCTATGATGTAAATTAAACTAGAAAATATAAAACTGATAACTAAAAAAAATATAAAAATGATACCTAAAAACTGCTACAATGTAAATTCAAATAAAAAATATAAAACTGATACCTGAAAAAATATAAAAATGATAACTTAAAACTGCTTTAATATTTTAACAACAAAAGTAATACAGAAAATGTTCGAATCACAATTTAATTGTTTAAAATGAAATAAATTCGTCTGAGTAGCAAAACCGATGCATCAGTACAAGAACTAAAGTAAAATAGCACCAAAACTATAAACAGAACAACATAGCACTATTAATACAGTAAAACTGATACCTTAAAAAAAATTAATACCTTAAAACTGCTGCAATGTTTTAAAGAAAATTAATGCAAAAAATGATTTCATCACAATTTGATTTTTTTTAAAATGAAATATGTTCGATGGCAATACATAGATAATGAAACAATACAATTGCAAAATAAATACAATATTAAAAACACATCAAACGAATATAAAACAATGGTAAATAAACAAAAATGATATTTAGAAAAATATAAAAATGATACCCAACTGTTGAAAAGTTGAACATTAAAATTGAAGAACAAAAAAAAAACCATGAATCACCTTGCGAAATTAAAAAACCTAATCGGCAGAAATGAACATTAAATTAAAATGATTATAGGAACAAAAAAAATCAATCGAGGTTGATTCTTCAGATCGATTTCGTGCCCTAGATTTTGTTGTTTGATTTATGTTTGAGGATCGATTGTAAGATAGTAGGCGGATTTGATTTGATTCGATTTGCAGTTGAGATGATTTCGTTAATTTTGATTTGCTGATTTCGTGGGAGAAGAAATTTGAGAAGAGAGAAAGGAGCAGAAGAAGAAATCAGAGAAGAAAGAGGCGATGGAAATTTTTAGGGTTATGTCCTTTTGAATAAAATTTTAAGCACGTGTCCTTATGGATAAAATATTATTACTGTTTGTCCTTGTTGGTAGTTTCATGATTGTGTATTTCGTTACATAATCATATTATTGTTATACTGATTTCAGAAATTCCCAAGTTTATTTGAAGTTACAGGTCCTTGAAAATTCATTTTATTCCAATCTTTTTTGGATGAACATGTATCTTTGTTCTTTGTTGTGAAATAGTGTCCATTATATAGGCATCTTTCCTCTGTTATATAAAGGCATTTGATCTAAACTTCCAATATTATATAATTTGTATACCGTTACTAACGTCCTTAATACATTTAATTTTATTACTAATAATTTACATCATAGGTGGAAAACTTGAAAGCACAACCACTCAAAAAGTTAGAAGGCTATCTTGTGAAGTTTCAGGAGTCTAATGCACTGGATTTGAATGACAGAAAACTATCGAGGGTTGATAGGCTTTCTGATGCATCATCTGGTGGATCACCTAATGCTAATAAAGACTCGGTATATTAAAAAAAAAATCTTAGGAATGTATACTCATCTCAACATCCAAGATATTAACTGTTTATAGTCATTAGTACAACAATCTTATGATAGACACAAGAAACTTTGACTGGATAACTCAGTTTTCATGATTTAACTATAGATTATTTGAATGTGATAAATTGAGGTTTCAATCCTTTTATCAAGTGCACTAATTATGTTTCCTTTAACAGGATATGTTTCTTAAAGTTTTATAATAGAGGCAGGAAAGTTTGACTGGATAACTCAATTATCAGGATTAAGTACAAACTATTTAAATGTGTTAAAGTTTATTTGTATGTTTTATAACAAATCTTATATTTTATATAGATAGATATTTTGCTATGACGTTCTAGGATCTCAAATCCATGTATTTAGAATATTTATAGGCCATTAACAACTATGTCGTTCATTAAAACAATTATTTGTCTTAAATTAAATCTAAAAATCAGTAGTACATTATTTTATTACGAAAAATTAATACCTGCAGATTTGATGGAAAAATAAACGTAAATATAATGTTTTTAAAAGTCTGTCGAATGGGATCAGCTGGCTTGGGAAGTTGACCAATAAGAAAACACAAATGTGTACGTAATGTGCAGAAAATGGTGCCATATAGACGTCATTTATCATGCCACTCTACCTCGCTGTCTTGAGCCGTGTATCCAAATTCAATACGATCATATCTAATCCAATCTGACTTCAACAAATATATAATACTATTATGAAAGCTCCCATATTAAATTATTAAAGTAGAAGATCGCTTATATTTTATGATAATACGAAATGATGCCAAGTTCCATGTCTACAGATTATATTCATTGTATCCACCAAACAAATAATGGCAACATGACAATTAAATCACCAATTACTGGAAACATAAGCATAGAAGTTTACTAATGCAGAGTTAGTGAAGTGGATTCATGTTCTGAATTGTTACATGTGGACATTGTCTTATAGGTGAATCATGTGTAATGCCGACGACTGATTTTTGAACCTTTGTGAAACTGACCAAAATCGTTGGTTCAAGGGATGGATGTGTCGGGACTTCAGATTCCAATCTTGGAGAAAACAAAATATCATGATCGAATTCGCAACTCTAGATTCCGATGATGACTCTAATCGATGACTCCAATCAATAGCGACTAGGCAGCGACTCTAATCGAATTGGACGACTACTCGACTGCGACGACAATATGTAAGGGCATAGTCATCGTTGGTTTCCTAATCCTCCTCCATCTTCAGCTATGGAATATCTTTCTACCTCAAAGATTTTGAAGTTTTATATCATCTCATGTCGTGGAGCTTTAACATTCACTATACTGAATACTTTGAAACCATTTTCATCGAGACTGATAGTGATTTGCAGGTAATCCCCTATTTATTATGATAAAAAAATTGGTATATCACTGCACCATTTATAGTTCCATTGAACCTTTCCATGCTTCTATACCGGCCTTGTTGCAATACTAAACTATTTATCTACATTAGTGCCTGCTGGTCCTGTTTTTTTTCATGAGTCTGTGCATTAAGCCTTTAACGCATGGTTATCCTGGCTATATTATGCCACCGCTTCTCAACCTTTACGAGTGGTAATTGATAAGTGTGCACTTATTTGTTCATAATAAGCTTCAGCTGTCACTTGTGATGTGCATATAATAATATGTTGCTTGCAAATTTGTTCATCTGCTCTATTATTTATCTTCATTCATTTATTTGTTTCTCATACTTCTATTGCTATGTGTTTACTTGCCTTTGATTTCACTCCTAGACATTAATGTAACTATAATAACTGCATATATTTGTAGTACTCATCTTTATATTGTGATACATAGCATATATCTAAGTCAGCATAGTCGTATACGAATTTATTTAAGTGTTTATTGTTACTGTTTAAGAAATAGTTGTACATGAGTAAATATACAATGTTTCGACAGAATTTTGTTTCTGTGATTGTGGATTTTATATGTGTAATTTTATTTATTAATACAAAAATCAATTATGTTTGTATTTCGAGGTATTATAATTTGAATGCTAAACTTGTGAATTCAAATTACCACGAAAAACGAAAAAAGTCATATAGGTGAATGTATTCTGTTTATTACATGCGGGCATTTCCTCTGTAACCTGAAACATGCTTCAGTTTCTACAAGAAACAGGTTTTATTCCCGAAAACTGAAACAGGTTTCAGGAAGAAACTGAAGCCTATTTCAGGTTTCATTCTTGAAACCGGAAACAGGTTTCAGCTTTCATTCCCGAAACCAGAAATAGGTTTCAGGTCTAAGAGGAAACTGAAACCTGTTTCAGGTAGGTTTCAATTTCCTAAAAGCGAGCGATGCCAAGCGATGTTCACGTCTTGAATGATATTATTTGTTATAAAATTATTTGTTAGAAGGGGTAACTTGCATTGTTTTGATGTCTTGTCTCATATTATTATATTTTTTGAACATTGTAGGCTTTGGTTGAAGCAGCAGAAGCAAAGCAAAGATCAGAAGCTAGTGATGAAACTCAAGGTCTAGATAATTTTGAGAAAGATCCCATCGCTGAAGCTTTTGGAGATGGTAAAAGAACCTATTATCATTTCCGTTTTGTGCAATGGTTGTATGTTAAATTATGATACTTCGACGTTATTTGATATTTGTTATGGATGACGAATGATTGTATGTTAAATTGTTATAGTTTGATGGAAATTGAATTTGATTTAGGATACAAATTGTGATATATTGTATTTTCTTTGGGGTACTGTTATATTATATGTTGTATATTCTTATTGGTATATGCTTTATGAAATTAGTTGGAGCAAATTATGATTCTTACTTGTTTAAAGGAATTACTAATACAAGCCTGGTACAATATTCAAATTTGTAACAGTTATGATTGTTATTAAATTTATTGTATTAAATAGTATGTTTTACATACTAACAGTAATAACTGTTGCAAGATACACGCTTTGTAATGGTTATAACTGTTGCAAGATACACGCTTTGTAACGATTATAACTGTTGTGATATACAAGCTTTATAACGGTTATAACCGTTACAATATTCGTGGCAACAGTTTGTCACGTATGCTGTAGTAACGGTTATATCTGTTACAAAGTATGTTAGCAACGGTAATAACTGTTAGAAACTCACTTTTCTTGTGTTGTGTTCGACGAAACCTTTATGCTGCTAGCAAGATTAAATCTATTAAAATCTTGCTTGCTTTCTCAAGCTAAAGTAATTTTAAATTTAATCAAATGGATGTTAAGAGTGTATTCTTAAATGGTTTTATAAAAGAATATGAATAAGTAGAGCAACCCCCACTTTTTGAAGATGAAATATTCACTAATCGTACATATAAATTAAAGAAATCTTTACATGGTCTTAAACAGACTACCAAAGCTTGGTATCATATACTTAAATCTTATTTACTTCAACTAATTTTGATATTAGTTAAGTAGAAAATACACTATTTACTGAAAGAAATAAAAATTATATTTAGTTAGTACAAATATATGTTGATGACATTATTTTTGGGTTTACAAATTGTAAATTAGATAAAGTATTTTTTTTAAATAATGAGTAAGGAATTTGAAATGAGTCATATAGAAAAATTAAATTATTTTCTAAGGCTTAAAATAAAAAAATAGATAATGGAATGTTTATGTTTCAAGAAAAATATTCTAAATATTTCGTAAAGAAATTTGGAATGTCAAATGCTAGTGGAAAACCAAACCTATGGCAATAAATGAAAATTAAAACAAGGAAGAAAATTCTAGAAATATTGACTAATAAAATTTGTGCCATCCTTTATTCGAAGCAAGTTTTGTGAAGCATAAGCTCACTAATATGTTTATTAGGTGCATTTCCTCTTATTATATTATTTTTGAATTTCTATTGATGATTTCTATGTGTTTTCACCAAATAATTTATAATATTTGCTTTTAGTAAATATGACGAGTTGGGATTTAGTGACTAAATTCTTGGGTTTCACAAAACATTTCAAAGTTTCTCTGTAATGAGCATTTGTGTAAATTTAGATTTGGTGAGTTCAATTTGAAAAATACCAAACCACTCTTGCGATTTGCCAATACTTGGTCTTACGTATTTTATTGAGACATGTCCATTATATTCATTCCATGCCTTATCTACATTATTCAATATATATTATACTAACTCCTTTATTATTTAAGCATACTCGTATCAGATTGAGATATTTCAAATGCTCTGCTTTAAAATCTCTAGAGGGAATCCACTTCTAGCTCTAGTGTTTATTCATGTTGACATCATCTTATATATGTGTACATACCATTGGGGTTGTTATATATGGTATCGAGCAATACTCTTCTGCGTATATGTAACAATTTTAGGATGTTGTACTTACGTATTGTGTGGATCATTATGACCACTATTTTGTCGTTGACAGCATAAGCTCATCTTCGTAGTTCAACTTATATCTTATTGTTACAATGTATATATTATACTCGTTGATTCTATGTTTTTGTTATGCCATATATAAACTCCTAAATTAATTAAAAGTATTGATCATATTAAACTATATAAACTATAATCTTACCAGAAACCGAATGGATATTCTCAAACGTGTATGATCCACAATCGTATTCGCTTCTTCGACTACTGGATATTTGTCTACTTTTCGAAAGCTTGCAGATGTATTTTAGAAAAATACGACATAATTTAACTTAAATTTCTTGTATTAAATACTCAGTGCGCGAAACATTTTAAAAAATGGTAACCATAATGGATGTATATCTTGAACAAGATCAGACCATTCTTCATCAACTATAATTTATATTTCACACATTGGATATAGTAACTCCTGGTTCCATTTTCTAAACTTTGTAATTGAATTACCTTTGCAAATATCTACCATTAATCGTAATTCTGTGGTTGCTAAAAATCGAGCCGACAACGGCTAATGCAGTTTCTTTTTCCATGTTTTACCTTTTCCTACATCAGTTTTGCTAAGTACCACATTTACCTAATATAATAAAGAAGTGCTAAATTAAATCGATGAATTATTATAAAGCTTAGTACAATGGTAATGGAATATGTAATATTCCAACACTATGGGTGTGTTCTTAACGAACATGAGCGTGGTATTTGAGTGGGGCATTTGAGCGGGGAATGTGAGCGTGGTACAGTAGCGAGCGTGGAATGTGTTTTTAGCTACGAACGGGGTATTTGAGCGTGGTATTTAATTGTTAAATTAATTGTTAAATCAATTTGAAAAAAACATATGTTATAGAAAATTGAAAAATAAACACAACGGTATAAAAAAATACCTTTTTTGGCACTTGAAATTGCTCGAAAAGTTTTTGGCAGTTTAGAGGAGTGGTTTCGGGTTTGGATGGGGGAGAATGAGGGCGGTGCGTGGATTTATAGGGGATGAATCGATATGTTGGAAAATTAACCGTTGGCGTCCGACGCGTCTTCGGGTTTGGATGGGAGAGAATGAGGGGGGTGCGTGGATTTATATGGGATGAATCGATATGCTGGAAAATTAACCGTTGGCGTCCGACGTGTCGGATGCCAACAACTACTTTTCCAATGTTGGAGAATCGTGGAATCTGGAAGGGGTAAAAGTTGTTGGCGTCCGATGCGTCGGACGCCACCAAAAATTTGAGCATGCCAATTTTTAACTGCGAACGCACCCTATATTGTTGTTTTATTTATTAGATAACAATTTATAATAGATTTGTTTTATATAATTTATTGGTAATATAAAAAAAGTTACTGTCATTGTGACCCGAGTATTAAGTCTGCCAATTAATTACTAGTCACAAAATCAACCAAAATTAATATGGAAGACCTACAAAGCAAGGGTGCGGTGCTTAGTAAAAGAACTGCGCACAGGATTCGTACGGGTGCGGGGGTGCGACGGGATTCATACGGGGTGCATCACGAGGCGTGTTCCCGTATTTCATGGAAGGGGTGTGGTTGGGTGCAGAAAACAAGGTACGGGAGCAACGTTAAACCCTAATTCTTCATCGATTTTACACTTCACGACTACCACAGCTAAAAGAAACGTGGCTTCAATTCAAGACTGTGGCCACAAATTTGAGCATCTCTAATTTTCCAATTTCTTCTACAATTTTCCACAAAGCTTATGACGACCCCAAACCTCGTTTCATGGTGGCAAGGGTAATCTTTGGAATATAACACATAAACAGATAACAGCAGAATAGAAATAAATAAATACACCAGATAATGTACAAATAATACACTGGATAAACATAATCGTTAGAGTTACAAAGTATGCAGGATCATACTTAGTACAAAATACAGTTTAGCTTTACATAAATGTCTACAGCGGAATCAAAACATAATATGTACAATAGGAGCTAAACAACATAAAATGAAAGAAATGATAGAATCCATCTTCAGCTCCAACTATCCAGAAAGAGCCTGCTAAAACCTGAATACCAGGCTGCCCGTGTAGAAATAGGGGCATCCGAGTTTGCAAGTGAAACAAACTACGAGTCAGTCATGGGACTGGTATGCAAAATCTACTTTAAGAATATGGCCAATCACAGGACCACGCCACTAACGCGGAACGGGTTTACTCCATTGGATTGCCAGTGCTTTAAAACAAGTAAATCTTTTAAACATCACAATGCTTTTTATAAAAATGAAGTCATTATAAGACTCAATTCCCATCACACAATACAACACAAACCGAAGCACAGAGTTTTACCTTATAATGGCCAAAATATGCTTGATACGAATAAAACAAAAGCATTTGATATTATTACTAATGTTTATATGTTTCAAAAACAATTTCAATCATAAGTATCAATAATAGACGGCATGGGCACCAGATATCATGTCGCCTTATATAGGTATACAATCAAAACCGCACGATGTCATATTTGGAAATTAGATTTCCGTCACGAACAAAGGCAAGGGATCGTCCTTACCGCTTTGAGACGCTCTGGCCCGCCCCTCAGGCAAGCGCGCAGGCAAGCCTTGGATCGTCAGGGCCGGTCCACATGGAGTGGATTATAATGCCTGAACACTGCGTTTCCCCACCCTATGGGGTGTAAACTGGTCGTATACCGACCAAACCATCGGCCCAGGAGCGACCGATATAACCGAGGCGCCTCGCTATCCATCATCCACATAAGTAAACTGTCAGGGGGTGTAAAACACTGACACCACTCCAAGCTAGAAGGAAACGCAGGTCCTCCTTGAGGTCCTATCACGTTTCTGGCTCATACCGGGGTGTGAGGCTCACGAAACAACGCTAAACACAAAGCTAGCTATTTAAAGCCCTACTTTGATCATCAACTACAAAGCTCTGCTTTTCAATAAAAGCTTTGATCACATCACCTCTGTATGTCACGCAGTCATTATACAATGTCATTCGCACATCCATTTACAAGTCCGTTCTGGGTTTGAACGAAACTGAAGGCACCTTATACCTCGCATATCCATACAATCAACAAGTACGTCCGGATGGCTGCCACTTTAGCCCCCTTCAAGGTAGCTACTCCCATCGTGAGCATCAGTAGCACCCATCCATTCGATGTGAAGATCGTCAGTCTTGCACCGTCTTCATGTCTTCAACTTCTAACCGTCGATCAATTATTTGAAATGAGAATTAACTCAGCCTTTTCAAATAATTCACGTATATTTAGAATTTCAAATCAATTCATTTCAATGGTTAAATTATTCGACATCAATAATTTTGTTCTTTAATGTACTTTTCACATCAAACACATTCAACCACCAAATATCCAATAAATTGGGTAAATTCGGTTTATTTCCATTCCATATCATTTATAATATTTTATCACGATTTATAGCTATTTTTATTCATTTAAAAATAGCCAACTTATATAAACTACGCTTCAGGCCATAACGCGGTCATGGCGCTGTTTTTCTTCAGATTTGATTTACACATATCTGAAAATCCAACCGTTGGATCTTTACAAATTTTATATCATTAGAAAGATCTTTTCAAAACGAATCCAATGGTTGCAGTTTTGGGAAAATCCGACAGTCAGATCTCCCGGTACAATCGTTTGAAGTTACGATTTCAAAATACGAACTGCAGCGTCGTTATTCGATTTATTTTAATTATATTTATATATATATATATATATATATATATATATATAATCGATTCTAGTATTGTTTTTCTTCAGATTTGAATTAAACATTCCAGATAACCCAACCGTTGGATCTTTACAAAGTTGGTGTCGTTGGAAAGATATTTCCAAAGTGAACCCAACGGTTTTGGTTTCGGGAAAATCCGATGGTCGGATCTCCCTCAATAATCATTTGAAATCACGGTTTCAAAATATGAACTGCAGCTTCGTTATTCGATTTATTTTAATTATATATATAAATATAAATATAAATATAATCCGTTCTTCGATTTCAAAACCATTTCATTTCATATCTGTGATAAAAATGATATTTTTATCCAATAGATATTTATTTCAACACATCACTATTTTTAACAATTCATATATATAATGAAATTGTGATTTTTATTGTCAAAATAATTTGTTTCAACCATTAGATGAAAATGTTATTTTTATCGTCAAAACCATTTTATTTTATTCATTCGATAAAAAATTTATTTTTATCGCTCAAACCATTTTATTTCATTCGTTCGACAAAAATGTTACTTTTATCGTTCAAACCATTTTACTTCACATATTCGATAAAAGTGTTATTTTTATCGTTCAAACCATTTTACTTCATTCATTCGATAAAAGTGTTATTTTTATCTTTCAAACAATTTTATTCCATTCATTCGATAAAAATGTTATTTTTATCGTTCAAACCATTTTATTCCATTCATTCGACAAAAATATTATTTTTATCGTTCAAACCATTTTATTCCATTCATCACATGAATATATTTCAAAGCATGTAAATAAACCAAACACGGAAATATTTCAGAAAATTTTGGCAGCATAACGGTTGGGAAGTTAAACCGGCACCATCCCGAGTACGACTCCTCGCTCTACCTTAAAGCCTCGCAGCTTTTGACAATGGGGATTTCAATATCTAGTTCGTACGCAGACGAATTTTCCCATATACTAATCCTATTGGGACTTCAAACACAATCGATCATTTCCAATCAACCATTCATAATATTCACCAAATTTCACATCAACCAAATCCAAACAATATCACAACCAATATATATCGTCCATGGTCTGTGGATGAGGGGAATATATATATATATAGATATATGTATATAAATATATTTCAATTTCATTTCAATATAATTCAATATCATTTCAACGCATATATGATTTCTACAACACATATATAACTTATACATCGAACATACAACTTATACAACGTTTATACATGATGTGTACAATGCTTATATAACTCATATCGACTACATAATTTATACATCGTCATTTCCATATCATTTATAAATCAGAAATCCCATATTGGATTCCACTCCTCCAAAAATTGTAGAAGGCTCAGAAAAATATCCGCTCTCTTCTAAAATGCAGAAGACGTCAACATGAGTCCACTGTCTCTTGTTTCACTGGATTTCTACCACATAGCAAAAAAATATGGTTTTTTTTATTGTAAAATCATAAACCGTAGCGCTTTAAAGTGCTAAAATCAGTTAAATTAAAAACAGCCGTACCTTCTCTGAAATTGTTCAAAACTAGGGTCTTGTTTTTCGTGTAATCCGTCGAGTTTGGCGACGATCGACCAACGCCACCTTGGAGAGCTTGGAAAGGCGCAGGTGCGTAGGGGGGTGCGGTAGCGTTCGATCCACTGTAGGCGTCGGCGGATGGGAAGTGAAGTCGTCAACTTCGTGGCGAAAGATCTCGACGGTGGAGCAACGAGACGGGGAGCAGGTGGTATCGATTTGAAGGTGGTGGAGAGGGCTACGAAAATCCCAACTGGAGCAAGGCCTAATTGTGCTTGGATTGGTCGGAAATTGGCAGGAAAACTTTGAACACTCCTCCATCGTCGTTCACAGGGGGTTACGGGTTTTTTTATCTGGGAGAGAGAAGTGAAATGATTGGCCCCTATTTTTTTATATATTTTTGAAATTCCAAAAATACCCCTTACCACATACGAACTCCAATCCAAATCCAACGACTGTCGTCCCTAGCTATATACCCTCATTCCGAACACAATGGGATATGTTTCGTAGGCCTATTCAACTGTTACAGTCAGTTTTTCTTCAAATTAAAATATAAAACATTCAATATTTGATATGAACGTACATTTCAATTTGCTTGGACCACATACTGATCCCAAAAATTCCAGAAAATTTAATCTAGCCATGTTTTGACGATACAGTCCCAACAAACCTAGTTTCATAGAATTCTGAGACCGTTTGGAAAATGACCATTTTCTAGTCGATCCGATTTAACTAAAATCAACCAAACACATTTTCCTTCGCCACACTCCCATATTAACTTCAAAAATTATGGAATTTGAAACCTAGCAATAATTTAACATCCCAGATCCACTAAAAGTGGTTTCGTCAAAAACTGAGGTCGTTTGTAAAATATCTATTTTCAAGGGCTATATAAACTTCATAGCGATCTTTCTGAAAATTCATTTGGCCATAACTTTTGATTCCCACTATAAAACTTCGATTTTTCAAATTCATTAAAAGGATAATCATAAACAGATTTAAATATTTTTGGTTTCACTAAAATATGTTTTATTTTGCACCCAGTACAGTCAGTCAAAGTTTGAATTCAAATTTTCAAACTACCGCTCCATTTCAGGCCTTGTTTATAATTAAAATAAATATACTTATTTTCAAACATCGATTCAAACATACTTTTCGTCGTTATTATTTAAAATAATTTATTTTAAATATTTAAAATCCACTAAAATAGCCAAATTAAAAAATTTTAAACTGGTTCTGATTTTCCGGGTTGTTACAATCTCCCCCACTTAAAATCTTTTCATCCCCGAAAAGGAACGAAATCGAAAGTTGTTTAATTAACTAACTCAACTTTCATTCTGGCTTTCATTCTTCAACTTTTCAGTTTCTAAGAATTTTTAAATTCTTCAAAAATTTGGCAAACACCCTAAATTTTCGAAAAATTTCGCCATAACCTCCTTTGTACGAGGAGGGGTTTGGAAATTTATTAGGCCGTATTAGGTATCCAGTAAATCCTAATAAGCATGCACATATTTATAGTGATATATTCTAGTGTCCATAGGGGAGTGTGTATAGATCATAACTCCAGAGAATAAATTATCATCGTCCTATAGATGGTTTTTGTGCCTTAATGACCAAAGAGACGTGTTTATTGTCATCTCCAGACCCGTGTGGGAGTTTTATTAATCTTGCAATTTACCGTTACATTTTATATAGTCCATATCAGTCATCAGTTCAACCTGTAATATATAGTCATCGCCATACAAGCCTCTCGCTCGTATGGTAAATCTTCAACCTCGTCACATAAGCTCCAAATGCTTATGTGGTATATGATGAAGTATGCCTGTCCTCCAGAAGTATGCCATGTAGTGTAGTTCAAAATTAATTGTTACTATCCTTTGGCGACATTTATTATTACACACAGAACAACCAACACTCCGCATCCAATGGCATTCACAGGAGTTGATATAATAATAAAATTGCGCATCCAACTCATTAAGGTTTATCTATTTGTCGGTCACACCGATAAATTCTTTACTCAACAGCTAATCCATTTACCTGTTCAAACATATATAATGTACATGTATATATTTCTATCTATTTCCAAACCAGTTCAATGTGTGATTTAATCGAATAAATTTACCATTCATTCATTGGTTAAATTAATTATCATTACAATAATTTGATAAATCAAATTCCCAACCACACAACACAAACAACACTCCATTTGTTGATTAACTTTTCAAAAATATACTAATTAATTCGTATACTCTTTTAAAATCATCAAATTATATAATTAAAAATTATACATCCATGAAAAGAAAACAACAACAAAGTAGAGAACAACACGGAAATGCAAAATATGGTAAATGTAGATTGCATCAGAGTTAATCAGAGATATCCGCCATGCACTTGGGATAGGCCTTCTTAATGCTCTCCTCGGTTTCCCAAGCACAGTCTCACGGATCTCCACTCCATTGCACTTTGACTAAGTGAACCTTCTTGTTCCTCAGCACTTTTGTTTCTTTTCCAATAATCTTTAGCGGCTCTCTTCTCACAGCCAATTTTGGAGTAATTTCCAAATCCCATTGCGCTGCTTCTTCCACGATCAAATCTAGATCATGAACATGCTTTCGAAGTTGAGATACGTGAAATACATCATGCACTCTAGGCAACCAATTAGGCAATTGAACTCTATAAGCGAGAGTTCCAATCCATTCTAGAATGGGAAACAGACCAATAAATTTAGGCACCAATTTCCCTGTTTTACCGAATCGGATTACTCCTCTCATCGGAGATACCTTCAAATACACGTGGTCGCCAACAGCGAATGATAAATCTCTTCTTCTCTTATCTGCATAGCTCTTCTGTCGGCTTTGAGTGGCTAGTAATCGTTTCTTAATGAAATCGACTTTGTCCGCAGCTTCGCGAATCATATCGGGTCCCAATACGAGTCTATTACCAGGTTCTACCCAATAGGCAGGAGATTGGCACGGTCTGCCATACAATGCTTCGAATAGTGACATTGTTAGGCTCGCTTGGTAGTTGTTGTTGTATGAGAACTCAGCCAAATGCAAATGATCTTCCCATGATTCGTCAAAATCAATAACACAAGCCCGCAATAAATCTTCTAGAATACGGTTCACCCTCTCAGTTTGACCATCTGTTTGATGATGATAAGCGGTGCTCAAATTCAGCTTCGTTCCCAATTCTGCTTGGAATGCTTCCCGGAATTTACTAGAAAAAATCGGGTCACGATCGCTAACGATACTCATGGGAACTCCAAGAAGTTTAACAATTTCTCTAAAATAAATCTGCGCCAGACTCTGAGCAGTTCTATTCGATTTGACAGGTATGAAATGGGCGGTCTTCGTGAGATGATCTACGATCACGCAAATACTGTCATTTCCTTTCCTGGTTCTTAGCAAACCATCTATGAAATCCATAGAAATCTGTTCCCACTTCCCACTTGGAATTTCCAACGGTTGCAACAGTCTAGCCAGTTTCTATTGATCGCTTTTGACTTACTGACAAGTAGCACACCAGCTAACGTATAAAGAAATGTCTCGTTTCATAGATCTCCACCAGAAAGCGCGTTTGATATCATTATACATTTTGCTCACTCCTGTATGGATACTAAGTTTGTCTTTGTGACATTCATCCAATACTTCTCTCCGGAGTTCAAGAATGTTCGGCACACATATTCGGTCTTTTAACCTCAGAATCCCATCGTTGTCGATCTGAAAACTTAAGGGCTCGCCTTTCTGAATTCTTTCTCTGATCTTCTGAATGAAGTGATCACCCTTTTGAAGGGCAGATATGTTATCAACCAATGAAGACATGATGATAAGACTGGCGATAATTACATTCTTTCTGCTGAGCGCATCAGCCACAACATTGGCTTTCCCCGAAGTATATAAGATATCAAGATCATATGCCGTGAGAAATTCTAACCAACGTTGCTGCCTCATATTCAGATCCTTTTGGGTGAAAAAATATTTCAATGATTGATGATCAGTGTATAATTCAAATTTCTCACCCAATAGATAATGTCTCCAAATTTTCATAGCAAACACGATGGCTAACAATTCAAGATCATGAGTTGCATAATTCTTCTCATGTGGCTTCAACTGACGGCTAGCATAAGCAACTACTTGACCTCTTTGCATTAACACTGCGCCAAGGCCTTCTTTAGAAGCATCTGTCCAGACTTTCAAGTCTTGATTGCCATTAATAATTGTTAACACAGGAGCAGTTATCAGACTTCATCTCCTGGAAAGTTGCCTCACATTCCGGAGTCCAATTGAATCTGGAATGTTTCTTAGTAAGCTTTGTCAAGGGACTAGATATCTTCGAAAAATTCTTAATGAACTTCCGATAATAACTGGCCAATCCTAGAAAACTTCGAACTTTTGTGGGTGTACGAAGCTGTTTCCAATTCTAAATAGCTGTGATTTTACTGGGATCAACTGAAATTCCTTCCTTTGACACGACGTGTCTAAGAAATTTGACTTATTCTTGCTAGAATATACATTTGGAAAACTTTGCTTTTAAAACATTCTTTCTCAGAATCTCTAACACTTGTTCCAAATGTTTTTCATGCTCGCTTTCTGACTTAGAGAAGATCAATATGTCATCAACGAAAACCAGTACGAATTTATTCAATACTTCTCTGAATACCCGGTTCATTATATCGACAAAATACGCTGGAGCGTTACATAAGACGAACGGCATTATTAAACACTCGTAGAATAAATCTGGACCTCTGAATGCTATCAAAGGAACACACTCTTCGGCAATACGAGGCTGATGGAAACTTGTAGCTGGGTCCATTCGTAAAAATACTTGTGCCCCATTCAATCGGTCCAACAAATCATCAATCCGCGGCAATGGATATTTGTTCCTTAATGTCTGCTTATTCATGTCACAATAATCCACACATAGTCTGAGAGTACCGTCTGACTTCGGGACAAATACCACTGGTGCTCCGTAATCAGAGAAACTAGGCCTGATCATACCTTTCCATACAAGCTGTCGAGTTAGACTGTCCGACTCTTCTTTTTTCCTTTAAGGTCATTCTTCGAATAGCGTGAACTACTGGCCTTGCATTTGGAGCTAAAGAGATTTAGAAATCAATTTCTCCACACGGAGGTAAGCTAACAAATTCTTCGAACACATCCGCATAGTTCTTGACAACAGGAATATTTTCAATGTCGACCGGAATATTCTCCGGAACGACAGGAACAGGTTCTAATTGAGCAGGAAAAACATCCAGTGCTGCCCAAAAGTCTTTTCTATCTGAATTCGGACCTTCACATGGAATGGTTATACAATCTCCTGACTTAATCTTCGCCTTAACGACTCTGTCGGCGCATTTAACCTCAGCTTCATATTTGGTTAATCAATCCAATCCCAGAATAAGATCAAATTCTGTAAAATTCATGACGATCGAAATGGTAGGGAACCTATAACGGGAAAAAGAGACAGACACCCCACAAACCCAACTAAGGTCGAGGGAACCCACAACCGGATTATGGATAGTCATGGGTGTTTTGAGCTTACTCAAATTCAAATCCAGTTTCTTAACCGCATTCTTTGCAATGAAGCTTCGCGACGCGCCCGTATCAAACAGTACTTTAACTAGGATACCCTTGACAGTAAGCGTGCCTTCTAAAACATCTGGCCTTTCTTGACTAGCTGAGGTGCTGGAGTTTCTGCCACTTCATTCACTTGTACTATTTTAGATTTCTTTAATAGCCAGGAATCTTGCTTTACATGGCTAGCCTGATGGCAAAGATTGCATCTTCTATTCTCTTGAAACTTGCACTTGGGTTTAGATTTATCCTTCTTCCATTCGTTCCAAGATTTGCAATTTATCGCCAAATGTCTTTGCCTATTGCAGCTCGAACATGTGGCAGTCGTTATTGGTTCTTTCTCAGCTTTAACCTTTTTCTTATCGACTCTAGGCTTCTTTCTGAACTTAGACGTCGTACTTGCCTCGGGCTGTGTACTTGTCCCCGGCCTATCAGTTTCGAATTTCCTTTTATTGCCAGAACTGCATTCCTCTTCGTCGACCAAAAGACCTTGCTTATCAAGATTTTCATACTAATAAGCCATATATATCATTTCAGAGAAAGATTGCTGCACATATGCAATTACATTACTTTGATACTTTCTTTGAAGCCCGTTAATAAACCTCAGATTCTTCATCCTTAGATTTTGAATTAGATGTGCGACAAAAGGAGAAAGTTCATTGAATTTCTTATGATATTCTGGAATGGTCAGATCCCCATGTATCAAATAATAGAATTCATCACTTAACCGCTCAGTTGCTTCTGGAGGAATAAACCTCTTATTGAAAATTTCTTTGAATCTATCCCAGGTGATATCACCTTCTGGATTATCGTTAATAACGGTATCCCACCAGATTAAAGCTTCGTCTTTGAGTGCCCAAGATGTCAGTAATCTTTTCTTATCATCCCTCAGCTTGAAGCCTTCGAATATTCTTTCGGCAGAACGCATCCAGGCCTGAGTTTGAATAGTGGACTCATAGCCCGAGAACGGTACACCACCTAGATTTCGATATCTTTTCAATAGAGCTTCTATATCTGCTCCTGGCTGAGGGAGCACAACTGGCTCATTAATTTGTTGAACCGTAGGATTATTCCTTCTGCTTCTGCCACTCATTTTTCTATGTCTGCAAATAGCAGACAAAGTGTTAGGCCAACAGAAAAGGTATTTTTAAAACAAAGACACAGATATTTGAATGTAAATGTGTCTACTGGGGTGTATTTCATTTTGCTATATCATTCTAGGATATTACTGATCCTATCTGAAATGAGTGATTCGTCCTAGAACACTACTGGTCCAATTTCTAACGGGTTCGTTAATATGTTATATTTCTGAACTAGGCTTAACCAAATCTCTGATACCACGTTGTGACGAACCCAAACCCCGTTCCACGGTGGCAAGGGTAATCTTTGGAATATAACACATAAACAGATAACAACAGAACAGAAATAAATAATTATACCTGATAACGTACAAATAATACACTGGATAAACATAATCATCAGAGTTACATAGTATATAGGATCATACTTAGTACAAAATACAGTTCAGCTTTACATAAATGTCTACAGTGGAATCAAAACATAATATGTACAATAGGAGCCGAACAACATAATAAGAAAGAAAATAGAATCCAACTTCAGCTCCAGCTATCCAGAAAGAGCCTGCTAAAACCAGAATACAAGGATGCCCGTGTAGAAATAGGGTCACCCGAGTTTGCAAGTGAAACAAACTACGAGTCAGCCATGGGACTGGTATGAGAAATCTACTTAACATACTTTGCAATATGGCCAATCACAGGACCACGCCGCTAACGCGGAACGGGTTTACTCCATTGGATTGCCAGTGCTTTAAAACAAGTAAATATTTTAAACATCGCAATGCTTTTTATAAAAATGAAGCCAATATAAGACTCAGTTCCCATCACAATATGCAACGCAAAACGGAGGATAGAGTTTTACCTTATAATGGCCAAAATATGCTTGATACGAATAAAACAAAAGCATTTGATATTATTACTAGTGTTTATATGTTTCAAAAACAATTTCAATCATAGACGGCATGGGTACAATATATCATGTCGCCTTATATAGGTATACAATCAAAACAGCATGATGTCGTATTTGGAAATTAGATTTCCGTCATGAACCATGGCAAGGGATCGTCCTAACCGCTTCGAGACGCTCTAGCCCGCCCCTCAGGCAAGCGCGCAGGTAAGGCTTGGATCGTCAGGGCCAGTCCACACGGAGTAGATTATAATGTATGAACACTGCGTTTCCCCACCCTATGGGGTTGTAAACTGGTCTTATACCGACCACACCATCGGCCCAGGAGCGACCGATATAACCGAGGTGCCTCGCTATCCATCATCCACATAAGTAAAATGTCAGGGGGTGTAGAATACTGACACCACTGCTAGCTAGAAGTAAACGCATGTCCTCCCTGAGGTCCTTTCCCGTTTCTGGCTCATATCGGGGTATGAGGCTCGCGAAACAACGCTAAACACAAAGCTAGCTATTTAAAGCCCTACTTTGATCATCAACCACAAAGCTCTGCTTTTCAACAAAAGCTTTGATCACAAGATCTCTGTATGTCACGCTGTCAATATACAACGTCAGGCACACATCCATTTACAAGTCCGTTCTGGGTCTGAACGAAACCGGAGGCACCTTATACCTCGCACATCCGTACAATCAACAAGTACGTCCGGATGGCTACCACTTTAGCCCCCTTCAAGGTAGCTACTCCCATCGTGAGCATCAGTAGCACCCATCCGTTCGATGTGAAGATCGTCGGTTTTGCACCGTCTTCATATCTTCGACTTCTAACCGTCGATCAATTATTTGAAATGAGAATTAACTCGGCCTTTTCAAATAATTCACGTATATTTGAAATTTCAAATCAATTCATTTCAATGGTTAAAATATTCGACATCAATAATTTTGTTCTTTAATGTAATTTTCACATCAAACACATTCAACCATCAAATATCCAATAAACCTGGTAAATTCGGTTTATTTCCATTCCATATCGTTTATAATATTTTATCATAATTTATCGCTATTTTTATTCATTTAAAAATAGCCAATTTATATAAACGACGCTTCAGTCCATAACGCGGCCATAGCGCTGTTTTTCTTCAGATTTAATTTACACATATATGAAAATCCAACCGTTGGATCTTTACAAATTTTATATCATTAGAAAGATCTTTTCAAAACGAATCCAACGGTTGCAGTTTTGGGAAAATCCGACGGTCAGATCTCCCGGTACAATCGTTTGAAGTTACGATTTCAAAATACGAACTACAGCATCGTAATTCGATTTATTTTAATTATATATATATATATATATAATCGATTCTGGCGCTATTTTTCTTCAGATTTGAATTAAACATTTCAGACAATCCAACCGTCGGATCTTTACAAAGTTGGTGCCGTTGGAAAGATATTTCCAAAGCGAACCCAACGGTTTCGATTTTGGGAAAATTCGAAGGTCGGATCTCCCGCAATAATCGTTTGAAATCACGGTTTCAAAATACGAAGTACAGCTTCGTTATTCGATTTATTTTAATTATATATATATAATCCGTTCTTCGATTTCAAAACCATTTCATTTCATATTTGTGATAAAAATGATATTTTTATCCAATAGATATTTATTTCAACACATCACTGTTTTTAACAATTCATATATATAATAAAATTGTGAATTTTATTTTCAAAACAATTTGTTTCAACCATTCGATAAAAATGTTATTTTTATCGTCAAAACCATTTTATTTTATTCATTCGATAAAAATGTATATTTTATCGTTCAAACCATTTTATTTCATTCATTCGACAAAAATGTTATTTTTATCATTCAAACCATTTTACTTCATTCATTCGATAAAAGTGTTATTTTGATCGTTCAAACCATTTTACTTCATTCATTCAATAAAATCGTTCAAACCGTTTTATTCCATTCATTCGATAAAAATGTTATTTTTATCGTTCAAACCATTTTATTTCATTCATTCGACAAAAATGTTATTTTTATCGTTCAAACCATTTTATTCCATTCATCACATGAATATATTTCAATACATGTAAATAAACCAAACACGGAAATATTTCAGAAAATTTCGGCAGCATAACGACAGGGTAGTTAAACTGGCACCGTCCCGAGTACGGCTCCTCGCTCTACCTTAAAGCCTCGCAGCTTTTGACAATGGAGATTTCAATATCTAGTTCGTACACAGACGAATTTTCCCATATACTAATCCTATTGGGATTTCAACCACAATCTATCATTTCCAATCAACCATTCATGATATTCACCAAATTTCACATCAACCAAATCCAAACAATATCACAACCAATATATATCGTCCATGGTCTGTGGACGATGGGAGTATATATATATATACATATATAAATATATTTCAATTTCATTTCAATATATTTCAATATCATTTCAACGTATATATGATTCTACAACGCATATATAAATTATACATCGAACATACAACTTATACAACGCTTATACATGAGGTGTACAACGCTTATATAACTCATACATCGACTATATAATTTATACATCGTCATTTCCATATTGTTTATAAATCAGAAATCTCACATTGGGTTCCACTCCTCCAAAAATTGGAGAAGGCTCAGAAAAATATCCGGTCTCTTCTAAAATGTAGAAGACGTCCACACGAGTCCACTGTCTCTTCTTTCACTGAATTTCGACCACATAGCAAAAAGATATGATTTTTTATTGTAAAATCATAAACCGTAGCGCTTTAAAGTGCTATAATCAGTTAAATTAAAAACAGTCATACCTTCTCTGAAATTGTTCAAAACTAGGGTCTCGTTTTTTGTGCAATCCGTCGAGTTTGGTGACGATCGGTCAACGCCACCTTGGAGAGCTTGGAAAGGCGCAGGCGCGCAGGGGGGTGCGGTGGCGTTCGATCCACTGCAGCGGCGGCGGCGGCGAAGTGAAGTCGTCAACTTCGTGGAGGTAGATCTCGACGGTGGAGCGACAGACGGAGAGCAGGTGGTATGGATTTGAAGGTGGTGGAGAGGACTACAAAATTCCCAACTGGAGCAAGGCCTAATTGTGCTTGGATTGGTCGAAAATTGGCCGGAAAACTTTGAACACTCCTCCGTCGTCATTCACAGGGGGTTACGGGTTTTTTTTATCTGGGAGAGAGAAGTGAAATGATTGGACCCAATTTTTTTTATTTATATATTTTTAAAATTCCAAAAATACCTCTTACCACATACGAACTCCGATCCAAACCCAACGACTGTCGTCCCACGCTAAATACCCCCATTTCAACACAATGGGATATGTTTCGTAGGCTCATTCGACTGTCACAGTCAGTTTTTCATCAAATTAAAATATAAAACATTCAATATTCGATTTGAACGTACATTTCAATTTGTCGGGGCCACGTACTGATCTCAAAAATTCCAGAAAAATTAATCTAGCTATGTTTTGACGATACGGTCCCAACAAACCTAGTTTCGTCGAATTCTGAGACCGTTTGAAAAATGGTCATTTTCTGGTCGATCCGATTTAACTGAAATCAACCAAACACATTTTCCCTCGCCACGCTCCCATATTAACTTCAAAAATTATGGAATTTAAAACGTAGCAATAATTTGACATCCCGGATCCAACAAAAGTTGTTTCGTCGAAAACTGAGGTCGTTTGTAAAATGTCTATTTTCAAGGGCTATATAAACTCCATAGCGACCATTCTGAAAATTCATTTGGCCATAACTTTTGATTCCCGCTATGAAACTTCGATTTTTCAGATTCGTTAGAAGGATAATCATAAACAAATTTAAATATTTTTGGTTTCACTAAAATCCGTTTTATTTTGCACCCGGTATAGTCAATCAAAGTTTGAATTCAAAATTTCAAACTACCGCGCCATTTCAAGCCTTTTTAATAATTAAAATAAATATATTTATTTTCAAACATCGATTCAAACATATTTTTCGTCGTTATTGTTTAAAATAATTTATTTTAAATATTTAAAATCCACTAAAATAGCCAAATTAAATTTCTTTAGACTGGTTCTGATTTTCCGGGTTGTAACAAAGCAGCTCCAGTTTCTTCGATCTTTTCTCCTTTTCTTTTTCAATTCGATGTTTCCGTTTCTTTTTCTTTTTTTCATTTTCCCCCTTCGTTCGATTTGTTTTTGTTTTGTGCGAGATGAAATGCTGGATGGAAAGGAAATGTGGCTTCGTTCGATTTGTTTTGTTTTGTGCAAAGTGGAAAGGAGACATAGCTTGCTTTATTTAGGGTGCGTTCTTAACGAACGTGAGCGTGGTATTTGAGCGTGGTATCTCCCAAAGCTCCACACGCGTACCCGGTCCCTGATTAAGCTCTAAGCAACGAGCAGCAAGCTGTCTCAGCTGGTCGGTTATGAACGAGCTGGCACGCTCTACCTGTTTGCGCCTAGATGGCTAAGCAGAAGGGGGATCGCCCGAAGCCATCCAACCAGTATAGTAACCCGCTTTGGCAGGGGAGAAAGAAACAGCCGGCACAAGAGCTGGTGGAGGTGGAGGTGCAGGTGCAGTAGGAGGCGCAACCTCAGGAATCGGATACGCACAAGTATCTTTGCGCAAAGAACCCTCGAACATAATGTCTTGCTGTCGGAACTTCAATGGCGAGTTCTTCCCGAATCGTCTGTAAGGTCTGCGACCGCCGGTACTCCAAAAATCATTTGGACAATCCAGATAATCGAATTTTGCATTCCATACACCGCCAGGTGTTGTTAGCAGTCTGTCCCAATCGCAAAAAGAGCGCTTCATGTTGTCCCATTTATTTTTGATCTGGGTTTCTGTGAACTACAGATTAAAACGGTCGTTCATTGCTGTCGCGACTGTCGAGTAGAACTGACTAACGCCTGTATCGCGCTTGGCTAGAAACTCAACGCAAATATCTATGAAAGCGAACTCCCGGTCCTCCATCCAATTCGCAAATGGCTGGGAGGTAGCAGAGGTGGAAGAGGAAGCCATCTCACTACAACAAAAACACCATATTACAACTTTAATTTTACAACTGTGGAAAAAGCACTGTTGTAATAAATGTTTTTTACAACAGTCAATTGCCTAAAGTTGTAATAAACATATTTTTACCAGTTTTCATTTTGTTAGTTGTAATAGATGCCTATAACAAACTTCATGTTTATAACATCAATATTTAATAACAAATTATATTAATATTTAATAATAATTAATAATTAATAATTAATAATAAAGTTAGGAATCAGTAATATTTATTAAATACTATTAATTAGTTGTGATTTATTTTTAATAGTTAATGCTTTTAATAATTATTACTCAATTATAACGAAGTAGAAATAAGTAAAAGTTAAACAATAATTACTGTTACTAATGAGTAATATTTGATTTGATATTAACTATTTCAGCTGTTTTAATAAATATAATTTTGACAATTTGTTTGTTCAGCAGTTAAAACCAGCTTGTTTGTGCTTTTGATAATTTTTTTCATTTGTGTGTAAACTTAATATTGTAAGTAGTCCCTTGCATTGCTTTTGATATGCCCACTTTTGATAGTTTTAATTAAGAAGTAATATTTAATATTTGGTAATTAAATTGTATAATAATTCATAAAAATATTAATAATAAATAACATTTATAATAATTAATAAATAAGAATTCAATAAACAATAAAAATTAAATATAAATAAATAATAATTAATAACTAAGTCTAAATAATAAATATTAATTTATAATGTGGCATAATTCACGCTATGAGCTGTAAGTTGTCTCGCCTGCACAATTTTGATACTAGCAAGATGTTTCGTACTTGTATATTGTAATTTAATCAAGTATTAATTTCACCTGCACGGTGATAAGCATAACTTCGAAAATATTTTTGAGAATACTCAAACATAACTACAAACTGATTTTGACCCTAATGCTTACACTAGCACCTTGTTCAGCAGTTAACAACAATTTCCATTGGTTTCAATCTTCTCGCTTTCGATGAAATGTGGCGCCTTTTGACCATAGTGTCGAATCTTAGCTATCAAGCTTTGATGATCATTGTTAGCCACTGCACTGTGGCACGGGTTCGGAGGCATCGCCCCCGAAATTTTTTTTAGGCCTTTAAAAGTTGGATCGTACTTGAATTATTATTTTTTAATATACTTTTTGGCTTTGAAGTATTTTACAACTACTTTTTTCTACTTTAAGAGATGCTAATTTTCAGCAATTCCTCGTCTTTGTTGATTAAAATAACTGAAAGGATTTCAAAACAAAATTTTGTCACTGACCGGAATTTTTTTGGCTCCAAGTATTTCTTTTCCCTCTGCCCTTTTCAATATTATTTCTCCTAAACCATACAAGTTTTTCATCATCTAAAATCAAAACCCCAAGTCTAAAATCAATTACGTTTGAGACCTCTGCTAGAACCCTAGATTTCAAAAACAATTTCAATTGTCGCCTCTGAATCCATCCTAGTTAAAAACCCCAACTGGTTTTGCTTATTCGCTATTAACCACCAGCGATCTATTGGCAGTTTCGAGTCAATCTAATTTTAGGAAGTTTTCTTTCATCAGAATCATTTACCGGTGAGTTATTTTATTTTTATTTTGTTAAATTCTTGTATTTCTTTTGCGGTTTCGTTTATTTTAGCGTTGGTTTTTGTTTATAGACATGAATTATGTTGAATTCCTTAGAGATTACTGCATCGATTTGTTTTAGGTTACTTGTTGTAACTGAGCGTGGCCACTGACAGGATAGTCCCGAACACCTTGCCATTGGATTCACGATGGAGTTCGAACCGCCAATGCCTCAACTTCTAGGAGCAACCAGAAAATGGCAGCATCGAAAAAAGTATTATCTTGGTATCTGTTTTCCCCATTTTCTCGCATTTTTTTGTTTTCTTTTGTAGGTAAATCTCGGATGTTTGTTTTCCATGCATTGGTTCTGTTTTATTTTTGATGCCTACACCCCGGAGTTCTAATGTTTGTTTTCCATCCATTTGTTCTGTTTCATTTTTTTAATTTTCAGATAAACACTCAATTGGGCTGAAACAAAAATGTTGAATGGTGATTAGATTCCTTACAGTATTTCAATGTAAATGTCCTTAACTACAGTCATGTATCTCTGACTTGCTAATACTGTAGATTTTTGCTGTCCTGATGCCGAAATCCAGCCCTATTTCCCTGCGTAATTTCTTTTACTTGTATTGTTGTGTTAGCAAGATTTTAGTTTCCTTTAAATTTTATAATAAAACTGTGAAATTAGTAAACATAGTTTCTAAATGTTCACTACAACAAATTTGTTTTTTAACGACGCAAAAGGGTGTATCTTTTACGACGCTTATGCGACGCTATTAAAAATAGCGTCGTATAAACGTCGTAAAAGATACACCCTTTTGCGTCGCTAAAGACTAGTTTTGTTGTAGTGGTTGTTCGTATGTACTTTGAAAGAAAGAAAAAAAGATTAATAACTACATTTGCAGGTTGTTGAAACCGATCTTGGTAATAAGGTGAACCAAGACCATGCTGAAACGCTTGGAGGCTTTTTGACAATGGAGTCGGTGATGAAAGGTACATTCTTCACAACAGTCCTTTTCACATTCATTGTATTGTGTATATCAAAATGGAGTAGGTGGGGTGATACACCCCATGGTGGGACCAGCATAGGTAACTACAACATCGGGGGCCGTAAGACACATGTAACTATACGAGTAGGAGCCGATCATTATAAAATGGATCACTTCACCCTGATATTGGGGTGCCAGTTGGGAACTAGTTTATATGGGTTCAGAGATTAATATGGGGTACGATAGTATATTCGACCCTAGACAACTTAACCAAGTTTATAGTGCTTTCCCCATTTCTAGTTTATACTTATCATACCCAGTTCTTTATTCATAGACAGAGTAGTCCTCGACTTACTCAGGCTTTATGTCTGACTCTACTTTTCTTTCGTCTTCTTTTCTTCCGTTTCCCCCCCAGGTCCACAGGGAGGGAATACTGCAGCTTGACCAGCCTTCATATCCAGTTTGAAGAGAAAGAATGTATTGCTTGGACCTTTTCGTTTGAACTATGGCTTTGGACAACAACTATGGGACTTTTGCAGTTTATTTATGTTTTCTTTATGCTTCTTTAAAATAATGTAATCAAGACAGTTATGAAGGTGTTATGTTTTTTTTGAAAGGATGTAAGACAATCATGGTGATGTTGTTGTACCACGTATTTACTTTTATGAAATAAAAGTTGCTGCTTTTCTGCTGTTCACAAATATGTGTTCTTATATCTGTCTTGTATATCTGTGACTTATACTTATAAACCTCCACCAAAATTAGGGCATTCCCTTTGAGAGTGACTCTAACGTAGGTGGGGTCCAAATTTTCTCGATTTGTGCGTGTCATCCTTGCGCATGGGCCATGCTAATCTTCTCTGTATCGTTCCAATTTTATCGGATGTCCCTTCGGGGACATCCGATAAAATTGGAACGATACAGAGAAGATTAGCATGGCCCCTGCGCAAGGATGACACGCACAACACATGCGTATGCTACATCTTAGGTGTATATGAGCTTGTTAAAGACGAGAGCAAAGCTGGTGCATGTTCATGCATTAGTAATCGAATAGCATGTAGGTTGGTGAAAGATCGCAGTGCAGGTTATAGTTGAAATGAGGTATGCAGATTGGGTAATGGACGATTATAATTCACCTTCTTATTCTACATGATCTATCATGGAAGGAATAAGGGGTCTTTATTTGGATGGTGTAATTAAAGTATTTGAGGACGGAATAAGGTATGCGATGGTTTTTTTTTTCTTTCCAAATTTCCACCTCTTTAAGTTTCCCAATCGTTCTCAATCATGGTGAAAAAGAAGAATTCTCTAAAACAAACACCAGTCCTTCACTCCCCATGTTTAGCTAACATTTATTCCCTTTCTTGAAGAAATGTCCATGAATTTGATGTTATCTCGACATAATTAATTCAATCTTGCTACATATATAAAAGTATGGCTGTATATAATGCAAGTGTTTGAGATGGATATAGGTTTTGGAACAATTTCAAGCTATCTTAGATATAGTTCATACTACAGAGGAGAGAAACCAAGGCAGGTGCAATTTTTTCCTTCCTTTTCATTTCTTTTTCATTTTAATTTCCTGGGAAGTTGTCTTGTTGATCATACAACATTGATTATGAAAGCCCATGAGATACTGCTTCTTGATTTTTATCTTGCTATAGAGCTTAGTGAGCGATATTTCTATAATTAGACAACAAATTTTTGGTGTGATAATGGTAATGATTCTACAAAAAACAGCTAGACATTTCAGTTGCATCCTTGGAGTCTGTATACAGTAAAAACAGAATAGTTTATATGTTGCTTGTGTAATAACTTTTTCCTAGAAAATGTATGAGTTAAGATTGGAAACGCAAGTCTGATCTTGGTTCTTATCTTCAGCTTTTGTTTTGATTTGTTAAAAAGGCCTTGAATTTTGATGTGCATTATTATTATTAGTGGGATGAAAGCATTGAAATGTTTACCATTATCGCTCGGTTGTGGCAGGAGAACGCTAAAAGCTTATCAAGGTGGGACTATTCCTCATCTATTTCCGATTTCTGCAAGTTAATTGACATTCACATCATCATGTGCCAGATAACATATAAAATTTACATGGATCGTCAGTGGTATGTATTATTCTTTTATATCTTTTTTCTTTTTCTCTCCGTTGTCTTCAACTAGTACATGTTTTGATACAATATCACACGGTAGTATTAAATGTGTATGATGTAATGTAGAGTTGAATTGTGTTTTGTTCCAAGGATTTTATGCATAAACTAAAATGTTTTTCTTTTTCTCTATGTACCCTTATAACAAAACTGCTTTGTCCTTCTTTTAAATAGCAATTAAAATAATAATAACTAAATACTCTTTAAATAAGCCGGTTCAATTAGCAATCAGTGGTCAATTTTCCCTTTCATATATGCAAGCTGATATTTTGTATCTTATATGTTTGCCCTTTTTTTCCCTGTCAAAAGTTGAGTATTAGTATTAGTCAATAGATCTTCACACTTGTCATATATATATAGAATCAAACTAAGAACTATAATTATTGAAACTATTTCAAATGCAGGTTTTGGATTTTGAGAAATTGCTGCAAGAAAAAGTCCCTTTCCATGCTCGTTTTTACCGATGGTATGTATCGGTTGACGAAAAAAGTTGTTAGAAATGGTCTAAGGAATTGACATGAATGATATAGAGCGAATAATTTATTAGTAATTGAATTCTAATTTTACATTTATTACAGGTTCGTACTCTTGGGATCTGTTGGAGTTACTCAACTTGAGAAATATGATCCGGTTAGAGCAAACAACCTCCAATCATGATGAATCGATGATACTCATTTTTAGGTAGCCAAGGCATGCATTTGTTAGCATTACGGTTTAAATTGAATTGTATCTACTTTGTTGTATCGAAATAAATTGGTCCATCTTGATAAATGTAAGCTAATCATTAGTGTTAAAAAGATCTTTATGTATAAGAGATGGCAAAATTAATATATTGTTTTGGTTCATTTTTAAGTTTGTTTGATGTCTTCAGTTTTGTAGACAATATGTTCTGGAATGAATTCTTTTATTCGTAATATGTATGTAATTTGTGTATATATTACAATTGTAAATAATATTTGTAATAAAATTACTACAATCGTTAGAAAGAGTTGTAAAAACTGCAAAATCACAACAGTGTAAAAAAGTTGAAATAAAGTTTATTACAACAGTGGAAAAAAGTTGTAAAATATACATATTACAACGGTGTTGCAACGGTGTAAAAAAGTTGTAAAAGATTTTAGTTTATTACAACTTAGTACACGACGGTTAGCCCACCGTTATAAAATGTATATTACAACGGTGTTCCACCGTTGTAATATGGTCATTCTGTTGTAATGTCTGCATAACCAAAAAAAATATCCAGAAAAATTCGAAAAAAACATATGTTATAGAAAATTGAAAAATAAACACAACAGTATAAAGAAATACCTTTTTGACGCTTGAAATTGCTCAAAAATTTCGATATTTGACGGCTTAGAGGGATGGTTTCGGGTTTGGATGGGGAGAATGAGAGGGGGTTACGTGGATTTATAGGGGATGAATCGATACGTTGGACAATTAACTGTTGGCGTCCGACGCGTCGGACGCCAACAGCTACTTTTCCAACATTCGAGAATCGTAGAATCTGGAATGGGTAAAAGTTGTTGGCGTCGGACGCGTCGGACGCCACCAAAAATTTGAGCGTGCCAATTTTTAACTACGAACGCACCCTTATTTGTTTGTGCGAAAATCATATATTTGTTGTATTTATCATTTAATCTGTGCCAAATGGGACCGTATGTCTATATGTCAGTATTATCAATTTATGAATTTACCCATTCAGCGAAAATTATGGAGACATAAATGAGCATATGTGTTATACAATGTATTAGGGGAAAAATGCTACTTTTACCTAATGTGGATTTGCAGTTTTTTCTTCCATTATTTTAACATACGTCCAACTATTTATTTGACTATTTTTTAATTAAATACAACTCTTGGGTTATATTTATATATATAACATATTTTTAATATTTTAATATTTGTCGTATCCCTCCACACTTGAATCCTCATATTTTTGAATTTGCTGAATTTTCATATCCCCGTACTGCTCATCCGCATCCACACCAATGCTTCCTAGTGGAAGACAAACCGTGGTATGAAAGTATAAAATAAACACATTAAGGAACAATTTCTTTTAATGATATTTAGCAATTTCTTCATATTTATGCAGACCCAACAACTATTATTAATTTTTGTAATAAAGAATATAAAAGGAAAGGAGGGATGACAAAAAAGAGAAAAATAATAATGTAGACAATATTCATTTTTTTCTTTCAAAGAAAACTCAAGATTTAGATACTGTTTGAGGAAAAAATTTGCTTTGGTTTTTTAACGGACCAAAAGTAACGTGTAGCATCAGACACGTCCAAACCTACGTGTTAATTTTGCCCATTTCCTCCCGTTTTCAGCCTTTTTGCCCTTATTTTTTCGATTTCCTCCTTAATTAACCTGTTTTCTCTCTTAATTATTCCGTTCAATTGTTGAGTTTAAATGTTTTGTTTGACACCGCAAACGCATGTCCCGTTTGATCTCCAACACCGTTTAAATACCCCGTTCAAATATCATGTTCTGCTTACCATCATCGCACCCTTAGGCCTCGCTCGCATGGGGTAAATATTGCGTTTTGTCTTTCAACGTGTCAGATGCTTCCAAGGATGAAACAGGGTGTTTATCCCCATGAAGTAAACAGTTCAAAATTCATTCATCTTTTGACGTGTCCAACACCAACAGATAAATTTACACCAAATTAATATCCCTTTTTATCATTTAGTTACATCGTTTATCCCTGTAGTTTTGACCATATCACTAATTGTCCCCGTAGTTTTGACCATCACTAATTGTCACGTTTAAATACCACAAATGCATACTCCGTTTAACTTCCAGCTCCATTTAAATGCTAAGCTTAAATGTCGGCTAAGATGCCCCGTTACCATTTACCGCAAACGCACTTTAATGTAATAAAGAAATTTGGAATTACACTAACTTAAAATGTTAAAGAAAAAGAAGCTAAGTCAGGTGAAGAAGTTAAATTGCCACTAAAGAAGTCAGTTTATCACCTGAACATTTCGGATAATGCGCTATGTTTCCACGGTTCGATTTGCACTTGTTCCACTGTAAACAAATAAAGCTGACTTTGATTCCATTATTTCTCTAGCGTGATTGAAATTCCCTCATACCCTTCTATTTTCTTGTTTGATAACCAAGTCATTAGTTGTGCAATGTGAAAAATATCTAATTAAAATTGGAATTACGGTTGAGTAACGCTGGTTTCAAATCTTAAAATAGAGATCCTCCTAACAGACAAGGATGTGGAATCATTTAGTCTCGACTTATACCAAGGCATGTCGACATTCTCAGATGCGGATATATAGTGTCATATAAGTATTCGCATCTCGAATCATTTGTGAATACAAGATATCCGCATTTACAAATATGAACACATATCAAATAATTATTCTATTCACAAAAGATTAATAAGTTGGGAAATAGAAGTAGAAAATTTCGATTCAACGGAATTTTTTCTATATTCTTGATTATAAAAATATAATTATATAAATGATTTTTAACAATTTATATGCATTAAAATGCACATAATAGATACAACTAACTTGAATAAAAAGCAAATAATTTTCTTCAGCCGTAAGAATGCACAAAATATATACTATAATATTAACAAAAGCTAAACGTATAATCTTCAAATGTGGTTAACTTCCGCAAACACAGTAAATTTCCAGCACCAAATTAAAATATCCTATTCACAACGGTTTCAGTTTGGGTAAATCACATTGCTGAAGATTTAACGAAATGATTATTCACTAACCATCCATTTTTGTTTTATAAGTTTGCCATCCATTCAAAAACAGAAAGGCATTGAAGAATTACTACAGCATAGAATACGGATTGGACTGTGCTAGAAAAAAAAATTACTCTCACTTGAATGCTTTCAAACGATCGGACGGTGATCTCCGCAGGTTGCAAGGTTCGGACAATCCGCTAGAACAATAGTTTCAAAAAGCAAAAAGGGAAAATGACGCAAACAATTGCGTACATCATCATCTTCTTCAACGAAAGATCGGAATCTGCTCTCAATTTCATCTTCCGGGCTTAGCATTAGGCGAAACAGTTCATCTACGCCTATCCCCCCACCGCTGTCTACCTCCAACTGTGGGAATTCGTCCAGAACGCCATTCTTTTCACTCGCTACCTTGAATCGGGTCGCATCTAACCTTTTTACCTTCTCTCCAATACGTCGGCGAGCGATTTCCTTGATCGAGGACGACCAGGACTTGCAGGTGCACTCGAACTTGAAGAGAGCTTTGAGAGGCATACGATTGAGAATCTCGTTTACTATTTCGGAGGGAAGGGGGATTTTGTTTGTGGATTCCATTTCTTTTTTGAAGAAGCTGAGCGGCGGCGTGAAAGAGTTGAGAAGGGCTTCTTATGATTTGCTTTATGTTGAGGTGGTAATGGGTTGGGCAGAGATAGGTACGGGCCTTCCGCTGAGTTTTTGCAACGAAACAAAATAATTTAAGCTTCTAAATTATTAACGGTCAATGGTTAACCGAATGTTTTGGTTAGCGTGATTTCTCAACGAGGACCCATTCCTCGTGCATAATTAATTTATACAAATATTTAATGAAGCTTTTATTGTGAAATCATGTGGAGTCCATTTAAATTTGTTTTCTAAGTTGTAACAACTAAATTTTTCGTTAATTTGAATTTCATTTATATTATTTTAATAAACAAACTAATTTGTAAATGATGCTTACTCGTTTAAATGATGCTTATTTGATAAATACTAATTTTAAGCATGTTGAGATATGTTAAATTTGTAAATTAGTGCGACTGCTAGATTTTGTTTTTAAGCGTAGACGAATATTTTAAAACTGTAAAGAAGTTTAGTTGTTAGATCTTAGTTTTAAAGTATATTTCAATTTATTATTCTATATAGCAGCATTTTCGGTAGTTCATGCAGATACTAGAGAAGTGTGACACCAAAGGTATTACAACTAATGAAAATTATTGATCACCGATAAAGATGCGTTGTACATACTTGCATAAGGTCAGGTTTGTTTTTAGTAGTTTTATATACATTTTCCAATATCAAAAACTAGGGAAAAAAGGTCTACACCATTGGATTAAGGATTGCAACGTTGTGATGATCAATTCTACTGCAAATATTTTCTAATTTGATGATTGGGATATTTCAATGTCCATTAACTATTTTCATTTGACGTTTCGATAGACAACCAGGGTCATGAGTATGAGTATCAGTGTAACACCCCGCATTTTATGATAATTAGATAATTAAATAATGCATATATGTGTGTGTATATATATAGATGCATAGACATATATATATATATATATATATATATATATATATATATATGTGTATATATATATATATAAGGAGGGTTCCATGGCACCCCTATTTGGGAGAACCCCAAATGCACCCCATTAATAGCCACATATTTATATTAAAAAAAGTTAGTGTAGTGGAAGGAGAGAGAAACGGAAATGTGTGGTGGAAATTAGGGTGCTACACTATTTGGGGTGCTCTTGATCCTATATATATATATATATATATATATATATATATATATATATAAGAATAAAATAAAGATAACATGCGATTGCATATAATAAATACATAAAAGAAAATTGAAAGAAAAGTATGCATGCAAATTGATAAAGTCACATGCAATAGTTTAAATGAAAAAGGGAATAAGAAAAGAACAATGACCACCATTATTCTAAACCTTGTTAATAAAAGTCTTAGTAGTCCAGTTGGTTAGAGTATGTGGTTCTCATACAAGAGGTGCGGAGTTCGGTTCCCTCTATCATCATGTTCTAGCTAAAATAACACATGTTCACAAGAGAAAATATGTATAAACGCAGATATAAGAACAAATATACATATAATGAAGTGTAGAAAAATATGTGTGTGTGTGTATATAAGAGAAAAGTTCAAAATAAGGCTGCAATCAAAGAAATATGGTAAGAACTAATAAACGGCATAACACCATTTGAATTTTGAAATCGAAATAAAAGTTGTGCGTATATATATACGCGTAAAATAGCCATTGGAAGTTTTGTATACATATAAGGAGATTATATGTAAATATAATATTTAAATAAATTCTAGAAATCAAAAACGTCAAAGTAGTAAACAGATAAACTTCTGTGCTAAAATTGCTCGCTGGACCCATAGTGGGGTCGACCTACCCATAGGGGGGTTGACCAAGGGGTCGATCCACTCCAGATTCGGGTAGATTCGTCAATGAATCTGGACTGTTTTCTTAACCAAGTTCGATGCTGACTCAGCGCTGCGTGTACGATAAGATCCCAAACGAAACAACCCGAACTTCCCCGGTCTTCGAAGAGAAGAGAAAGAACAGATTTTCTGAGAACACGACAAATCAAAACACAAACAAAAGAACATTTCATTGTTTATTACAACAATTTACATCAGTGTACAAGAATATACAGAGTATGAACAAATAATAGACAGTTGATAAAGATCAGATATTTACAAATTACAATGCAGCGGAAAATAATACAATACATAACACAACTGAAGGGAATATACGAATACAGAGCTTTCCAAATACAGCTCCAGTTGTAAACCAGGATCCTGTGAATATAATATCTGCAAAACCAAAACTCCGAGCTGCCCATATGGAAAATTGGGGCACCCAGAGTTTAGGTTAAAACAATAAACTCCAAGTCAGTCATGTGACTGGTGTGAGAACAAAAAAATATATTAAATCTTTACTTTAAAAATAAAGTAAATCAAGGGACCACGCCGTATAACACGGAACGGCTTTCCTCCCAAGAATACCAGTGCATAAACTAACAGCGCAATTCTTTTTGGAAAAATGAAGCTATTATAAGATCTAGGTCCCATTACACAATGCAACGCAAGCCGGAGGATAGGGTTTCCCTTATAATAACCAAACATGCTTCGTACGTTTAAAACAAATCACTTTGATACTAATATAAGTGCACAGTGTATAAAACAACTTCAAATATAAATGTATCAATCATAGGCATCATGGGTACCATCTATCATGTCGTCAATACTAGGCTCTACAATCAAAATCAAAATGCCACGTATTGGAAGTTAGATTTCCATCTGTGAACCAAGACAAGGGATCGTCCTTACCGCTTCGAGACTCTGTAGCCCGAGCCTTAGGCAAGTACTCAGTCAAGCCTTTGGATCGTCATGGATGGTCCACACGGAGTGGATTAAAATGTCTGAACAATGCGTTTCCCCGTCCTATGGGCGTAAATGAGCCAGATGACTCAATATCCATCGGCTTTGTAGTCACCGATATATCCGAGGCGCCTCGCTATCCACCATCCACATAAGTAAAACGTCAGGGCTTGCAAAACCCTGACACCACTCCTAGCTAGAAGGAAACGCATGTCCTCCCTGAGGTCTTCTCCCGTTTCTGGTTCACACCAGGGCGTGAGGCTCGCAAATTAACGCTATACACAAAGCTATGCTATATTAAAGCCGTGCTTTGATCATCAACCACAAGACTCTGCTTTTCAACAGAAGCCTTGATCATTTGCATCTCAGCATGCCACACAGGCAATTCGCGCCATGCGATTGATGTCTATCGATATACAACCTCTGAGCTCATACGTCTCAGAGAAGGGCATTAAGCAAGATAATAAAGTCTCCGCCGCCAAACAGATATATACTTCATAGAAATCAATCAACACAGAATAAAATCCAATGTCAGACACACATCCATTTACTAGTTCGTTCTTGGTCTGAACGAAACCGGAGGCACCTTATTCCTCGTCCCATATGTCCAATATAAGAGAGAGGTCCTCGTATATCCGGTTGATCTCCAAGTACATCTGGACGATCACCACTTATTACCTCACCTTGGGTGTACAGCCCAATCAAGACATCGGTAATCATCCAAACGATGCGAAGACCTTCGGTCTTCAACCACTGTCTTCATCCTCGACAAATCGTTGAATCAATTATTTGAAATGGGAGAAACCCAGTCTTTTTGAATAACTCACGTATATAATAAAAAGTGCTATAAAAACACAACATACGCCTCATTCCAATCCAGAATATTCCTTTATTCAAATATTCTTATACTTTGGGAAAGGTTCCCATTAATTTTTTTAAAGATAAATTCTTTAAATTTATTCTTTAATCTTCCTTTCGATATTAATTCAAACCAAATTAAGGTTTATCCAAACTAGTCGGGATTAGCGAACCTTACTGAAGTAATCATTTGTTATATTTCCCAATCCCAACTTATTCATCCCATGAAGCAAAACTGGCAATACTTCATATCTAACACCACAGCGTCATCGGTAAAATTAATTACCATATCACGTTCAAATTTAATTAAAGATTTAACTATCACATGGAGCAAAACTGGTGATACTCCATTCTCGATCATTTCATGAATTCGATAAATTTAATTATCTCATTCACATTCCAATCTAATTAAAGATTCATTAAAACTCTAATTCAGTTTTAATCTCAAAAATCATTACTCAATGATTATTCATAGTTAAGAAATTAATCTTATCTTTAATTGGGTTAAAGAACTAATGTCATTTAAAACACATTCATGATAAACCCAAATCAGATTCCATTATTTATGGAATCTACACGAAAAACAAATCAACATATAATCAATATCAATTTTCGTATCCGACTAATAATATAAATGGAATAACGACAATGTCTTTTAAATTCCATATATATTAACCATCTTCCTCCACAGAAGCTCATTTCAATTATTATCAAATCAAATTCCGTTCAATTCCAATTTAATATATTAAATTGGAAAAACTTTACTTTGGAAAATCCCCGTTAAATCTTAATAAAAAAAATTATAAATTCCAAATCATACTTCACTGTTAATCGGGTTAAAGAACGAATGTCATTAAAAACACAGTTCACAATAAATCCAATTCACATTCCATTTTATTCCAATTACCAAATGTAACTAGAAACTCTAATAATCTTAATTAAAAGATTTATTCTTTTCAAACGGGGTTTAAGAACAGTGTTACTGAAGACACCGTTCACGACACTACACCATAATGGCCAATTGGCAACTCTTATTTCTTTTCAGCTGCTAACACTTGTATGTACTGTAGACCAGTGACACTAATATGTGTTGCGGTAGCAAAAATGTGTCACCAAAAATATGCTATCACTTTTATGTGTTGTTATGCTTAGTCAACTCTTCTTTTCTAAGGGTAAGCTGCAAAACATAACCCTAATCGGATGCTCAACGCTTAGTCCTCAACACTTATGCCATCCAGGCCGCAACAAACGCTAATAAACAGAATGGACTTGAATATTGAAATCAACGATTAATTAGCTTATCAACATCAGAGATATGGCGGAATCGAAGAATTGAAATCTGCGATGGGGCTTCTAGGAATTGGGGCTTCTAGGAATCACGGCGGCTTCTAGGAATCACGATAAGAGGTAAAAAAATCGATTACACTTCTAGGAATCACAGCGGCTTCTAAGAATCGATTTCACTATATGCCAATGATGATTTTAGGTATTTTATAGGGTTATAAAACCTGATATTCTCTATGATTTTATAGGATTGTACTTCTTTGAAGCTCCTAAAGTTTTGGCTTTTGTAACGACCCGTATTCTACGCATCATAGGATCGTAGGATATTTATTTCTTTCACATACGAAGTCGCATGGTCATGTAACTTTGGGAGACGACTATTGTGGTCATTTCCCATGTTCATGATTTTTCCCGATTTTTAAATGACCATTTTACCCCTAGTTGGTACTGTTTTGGCCATAACTTTTGACTGGGAATGAATTTTGACTTGAAACCACTTCCATTGGCTCCGGATGATGGTTTCTCTTTCTGTAGAGTGGTCACATTAGCCAAACGGACTCACCGTTTGGGAGGTATGGCTGAAACAAGTTTCAGATGGTGAAAAACAGCTTAATTGGGCTTAACCGGGTGATTAGCAGCTAGGCCCAGAGGGGAATTTCGGGTTTAGAGGTATAGGAGGATTGATTAGGGTTAGGAAATCACTTTCATTTCAGTTTTGAGCCGCCACAAACCTTCTTGAGACCTTAGTAATGGCTTCCATCCTCTAAAACCACTCCAAAACACATTTTAGTGAAGATTAAGCCTAAACTACATCAAAACAAGGCCAAATAGCAACAAAGCAAGGTTGGAGATGCTGCTATACATAGGAATTCGACCCAAACAAAGAGTATTTCAGATTTGGTGTTTTATTTTGTGGCCAAGGTGAGTGATTTGCATAGTTTTTGCACTAATTACGGTAATTAAGGGTAATTAGTGAGGATTAGCGGATTTATACACTAATAAATTCTGGAAAAATGTTTAGAAATTCTTAAATAATAATTTATGTCTCTTAGAAATTTGGTTTAATTTGATTAAGTTTTGTTAACCCTATGATTAGATTTACTTAAACATGCTTAAGGGAAAATAAGGGGTTTTGGGCACATCTGATCCATTTTGACATGTAAATTTATTGTTTTGGTGTTTGTGGTAAGTTTGCTATGTTGTTATGACTATTTGACATGATTTGTGATTGATTATAATAGTTAGATTTGTCAAAAACGTCGTCGAACGGCGTAAACAAGTTGCTGGAAAAAGATGCAGAAAGTTGTGCAGGGCTTCGGATTGGATCGGATGAGGGCTCGGATCGGATATGTGAACTGGGCAAGAAAACCCAACCCGAACTGGAGTTTGGCACATAAGAGACTCGGCAAAAAGGAAGGCCGTTTACTTAGAGTTGGAGTGGACAAGGGGATCGGATCGGAAGAATAATGGAGGCCAGATCGGATCGACTTAAGAATGGAAGACTACGACTGGAGTAAGGCGAAGGGATCGGATCAGATCAGAGTAGATGGAAAATGAGGGAGCTGATCGGAGAAGGAGCATGAACTGGAAGGAAGACAGCAACCCGACCCGACCCGGAGGAGGACACCGACCCGACCCGAAGTGGAGTACCCGACCCGAACCGAATGGAAAGATGACAAGGAAGGAGGACCGAACCGAACCGACGAGGGTAATGACTACCGAACCGAATCGAATTCTAGGGCTGCTACTGCACGACAACTCTTCTGAAGACCCACTCCAATTCAACCAAACCCGAGATGCAAAGGAAGTCCAAGTGAGAAGTTAGAGCTCAAGATTCAGATGGGAATCAACGAGTTCGCTTCATGATTGGGCTTTGCTGCGGGACGCGTGCTAAGGTGTTATCGATGTCTATAGCTTTGGACCACTATGGTAGGAGGTACGAAGGCGGATTCAGGGCCATTATGGCATTAGTAGGACCAAGGGCTACGACCAATGAGGTGGGTCATTGAAATGTTTGGTCATGACTCTATGTGTTTAGCTTGGTCACAGCAGGGTTTCTACAAGTCGGGATTCGTCGTTACCTCAATTTGTCTAGTGTTCCAAAGTGGTAGATACCGTATGCTTTACACACTGAGTGAGAGATGTGAGGATGGTTGTTATGGATGATTTGTTTGCTATCATTATGACATGCACACCCCACCCCCGTATTCTTTACACTATTTGTTATGGCACCTTAGAGTATTGTACGGTATGTGGTACTGACTCTTTGGTTGCAGGTCCAGGTTCAGGTATGGTTTAGTATACCTGTTATTGTTTTGTTTAGATGCTTATCGCTCATACCAGGCTTTATGTCTGACCCAGAGTTTTATGTCTCCTCTTATTACTCTGGATGCTCACACGAGCAGACTAGAGACAGGTTAGCTGGTGATGCACAGGTAGATGATCCGGAGACGAGCAGGAGGCTTTCACGTAATGTATATATAGTATTCTCCCTGAGTTGTTGAAGATCACTGCTTGGGCATTAGTGGTGCATCTTCTACTTTAGCTTTCTTTTGTTTAGAGACAGTAGATTTGGAAAGTTGTAATAAGCTGTATTTGGATTTCCGTTGCTCTGATGATTGTTGTTGATTTTAGTTATCAGCTTATGCACTGTCTCACCTGTTTTATGACAAGTATGTTATTATTATTATATTTTATTCCATGCGCTGTGAGACATTCTACAGGTTCCTTGATTAGTTCATTCCCTTCTTTCCTTTCTTTGGCGACCGTTCCGTGCTAGTCGGGCATGTCGGAGGAAATACCGACTGGTGCGGGGCGGGCAGTCACACTTGGTATCAGAGCTCTAGGTTGCGTAGTTAACCTAGGGAAGTTATCAGGGAGAGATAGTATACGTATACGAGAGAGCGTATTTGTGATTACTTTGGTTTTTAAAAGCTATATATATACTATTACTAGTATAAGGATGAAGTCGTACTGCACTAGCACCACTATGGAGTCGTTAATCGTTTCCTTTTTCAGATTGACGATGAGCCGATATACTAGAGGTGCTGGTAGGGGAGCCAATAATGGGAATGTTGCTGACATGAGGACGATGTTTACAGACCTCATGAGAGAGATGCTTAGGGATGTACAGAGGGCAGCTCCCAATGGTGGAAATGGTGGTGGTCCAATAGTGCAGGCGCCAAGAGTCGACTTCGCCAAGCTGAATAAGGATTATACTAGCCTTGGTGGGAAGCCGTTCCACGGAACAGAGTCGGCCACGGATGTTCAGGATTGGTTGGATAGTTGCGAACGTATCTTCGAGGATTTGGGTATCGAGGATGCGATGAAGAGAAAGCTAGCGTCCCGTCAGCTGCAAGGGCGAGCAATGAATTGGTGGAATGCTATAAAGGCAGCTACTCCCGAAGATCAGATTACTTGGGAGCAGTTTAAGGCTCGCTTTAGCGAAAAGTTCATTCCAGCTGCTCAGAAGTCAGTGTTGTTTAAGAAATTCTTGGAGCTCAAGCAGAATGACAGAGCTGTCTCGGAGTACATTGCTGAATTTGACACTATGTCAAAATATGGGTTATCTCTTATTGATACTGCCGAGAAAAAGAATGAGAAATTCATAACTGGTTTGGATCAGTACTTGGGGGAAAGACTTATTAACACATCGATGAGACGTTTGAATCGATTGTGGGGAAAGCATTAAGATCAGAAAGTCTCTACCCTAAGCCGAAGACTGAGGTTGCATCCGCAGATGAGCCAAAGCCACAAGCAAGTGGTGGAGGCAAGAGTGGTTCTCAGAATAAGAGAAAGCAGAATCAGACTAAGGATGGCCAGAAGAAAAAGAATAAGCAAGATGTTGAGTGCTTCAGCTGTGGTAAGAAGGGCCATTATGCTAGTAATTGTCGGGCCAAGCCAGCGGATAGGAAGTGCTTCAACTGTGGCCAAATGGGACATCACAAAGACAAGTGTCCGCAACCCCCTAAAGAAAAGCAAATAGTGAAAGCCTACGCCCTTAATGCTATTCCTTCTTCGTCGAATGCCCCAACAGCGGCGGAGAAGGGAAAGAATGTCGTCATTCAAGGTATGCTTTCTGTTTATGATGTTCCTGTTATAGTTTTATTTGATACCGGAGCTTCCAGTTCTTTCATATCTAGTGACCTGGTAGATAGGTTGGGATTGGAGCCCGAGATTGTCGATAGACCTTTAGTACTGACGAACCCGATTGGTGGTTCGACTAGCCTTAGCATGATTTGTCGTAATGTGGTCCTATCGAGTCATGGATGCATGTTTGTTTGTGATTGCTTTGTTTTGGGCTTTACTGGGTTTGGCATTATTTTGGGAGTAGATTGGCTCCAAAGATACGGGGTGGTGGTAGACTGTGAGGGCTTTTTAGTGACAGCTAGAGTGGATGATGGGCGGAGGATAGTGTTTGGTGGTCTACCCAGTAAGAGGGTATTGGCTAGTTTTCTAAACTCCCTCGACATTCCGCATAGTGAGTTGTCAGGTTTGCCCGTGGTTGGCCAGTATCCGGATGTTTCCGAAGAAGTGACCGGACTTCCACCACACCGAGAGATTGAGTTCCGTATTGATTTGGTAAAAGATGCCAGACCTATAGTGATGCCACTTCGTCGTATGGCACCAAGAGAGCAACGAGAGCTCGAGGTGCAAGTCAGCGATCTTTTGAAGAAGGGATTTATCAGAAGGAGTGTTTCTGAATGGGGAGCACCAGTTGTGTTTGCTACCAAGGCGGATGGTTCCCTTCATTTGTGTGTAGACTACCGCGAGTTGAATAAAGTGACGAGGAAGAACAAGTATCCTCTACCGCGAATAGATGATTTGTTCGATCAGTTGAGTGGCGCGAGAGCATTTTCTCAGTTGGATCTCGCGACAGGTTTTCATCAGCTTAGAGTGGAAGCTGAGAGTATAGCTAAAACGGCATTTCGGACGCCGTCTGGATTTTATGAGTGGTTGGTCATGCCATTCGGGCTGACCAATGCCCCAGCATATTTTGTGGATCTTATGAATAGAGTATTCAGAGATCAGTTGAATAAGTTTGTCCTCGTGTTCGTTGATGATATTTTGGTCTATTCGAGGACAGAGGAGGAACACAAGGAACATTTAAGAATAGTGATGGAGGTGTTGAGAAAACACCAATTGAAAGCAAAGTTTTCTAAGTGTCACTTCTGGAAGAGTGAAGTGAGGTTCTTGGGCCATGTTGTATCAGAGAATGGTATTGCCGTGGACCCGGCGAAGGTGGCTACGGTACAGGATTGGCCTGCGCCCAAGAATGCAACAGATGTAAGAAGTTTCTTGGGATTAGCTGGATATTATCGTAAGTTATCCAAGGTTTCTCCAAGATAGCAGCACCATTGACCCAGTTGACCAAGAAGAATTAAGCTTTTGTCTGGGATGAAAGGTGTGAGAATGCATTCAAGAGTCTAAAGGACAAGTTGACATGCGCACCAGTGTTAGTCATTCCTAAAGGGAGTGAAGAGATGACGGTATACACAGATGCTTGTGGTACCGGATTAGGTGCTATATTGATGCAAGGTGGTAGGGTTATAACTTATGCAAGTCGACAATTGAAACCGCACGAGAGAAGGTACCCTACCCATGATTTAGAATTGGCAGCGATTGTGTTCGCGTTGAAGATGTGGAGACACTATCTCTTGGGAGAAAAATTTGAGCTGTTTACAGATCATAAGTCGTTAAAGTATCTCTTCTCTCAGAAAGATCTGAATCTCCGTCAGCAGAGATGGTTAGAGTTCTTAGCTTCCTATGATTTCGACATCGCATATACACCGGGAAAGGGCAATGCGGTGGTTGATGCATTGAGTAGAAGACATGCCAACTTAGGGGCTATGTTCCTTGAATGAAAGCAACTGGAGTATATCGCGGGGTTTGATTTCAGACCAAAGTGCGAATTGGATCCAGAAATGTTAGCAAGTTTGACAATCAGACTCACTTTAATTGAGTGGATCGGCTCTAGTCAGAGGGACGATCCAAACCTATTGGAAATCATCTCCAAGTTAGAGATAGGTATCGATGAGGAGATGAACAAGTATGGGCTTGATCGAGATGGATGGCTTAGAAAGGATGGAAAGCTTGTTGTACCCAATGTCAATGGATTGAGAGATGAAGTGCTTAGAGAATGTCATCACTCAAAGCTGACTATGCACCCCGGTGGTAACAAGATGTATCGAGATATGAAGCAGACTTACTACTAGGAAGGGATGAAAAGAGACGTTGGGAAGTTTATATCCAAGTGCATGAATTGCCAGCTAGTTAAAGCCGAGCAAAAGAAGCCTAGTGGGTTGTTAGAGCCCTTAGAAATTCCCGAATGGAAATGGGAGCAAGTCTCGATGGATTTCATTGATGGTTTACCAAGGACTAGATCGGGACATGATAGCATTTGGGTAGTTGTTGATCGATTGACTAAAAGTGCAAGATTTATACCAGTCAAATCGACCAGAACGGCAGCTAAGTTAGCAGAATTGTATATGAAGTGGGTAGTGAGATTTCATGGAGTACCTAAAAGCATTGTGAGCGACCGAGACCCGTTGTTCACTAGTGGGTTTTGGAAGAGCTTACAAGAGGCTCTAGGGTCAGAGTTACATCTCAGTACCGCATATCATCCTCAGACCGACGGTCAGATAGAGAGGGTGAATCGTATTTTGGAAGATCTCTTGAGAGCGTGTATATTGGATTTTGGTGGATCATGCGATGACCATTTGCATCTAGTAGAGTTTGCATATAATAATAGCTACCAATCCAGTATTGGTATGGCTCCGTTTGAAGCTTTGTACGGAAGACCATGCAACTCACCATCATGTTGGATAGAGACTGGCGAGAAGTTTATGCTTGGACCAGATGTGGTGAGGGAAACTTCAGATAAGATTAAGATCATTCAACAACGAATGAAGGCGGCCCAAGATAGGCAGAAGAGTTATGCTGATAAGAGGAGAAAAGACTTAAAATTCTCCATTGGGGACTTGGTGTTTGTCAAGATTTCTCCGTTGAAGAGCGTAATACGATTTGGCAGGAAAGGTAAGTTAGCACAAAGATTTGTTGGCCCATTCCCTGTTCTTGAACTAGTCGGGAATTTGGCATATAGAATTGACTTACCAGAGAAGATGGCGGGAGTTCACAATGTATTTCATGTTTCCCAACTAAGGAAGTTCGTTCACGACTCAGATATGACTATTTCACCTGATCAGTTGGAGGACTTCGAAGTAGAACCCGAGGCGGTTGGGAACCGCAAGCCGGCCCGTATTGTCGAACACGACATGAAGCAACTTCGAAGGAAGGCGGTGAAGCTAGTCAAGGTACAGTGGAGTGAGGACGAGAATGATTGTACTTGGGAGACAGAGGAGAACATTAGGAAGACACACCCAGAACTCTTTGCCTGGTAAGATTTTGACTTCGATTTAGTTTTCCGCATGCTAGGATAGGCTTGTTTGCTTGTTATGCATGTTTGATTGTTGTATGTGGTTGTTAGGCATGCGGGATCCTTTGTATGTTTTGGGTTAAGGAATTTCGGGGACGAAATTTCTTAAGGGGGGGGGAGAGTGTAACGACCCGTATTCTACGCATCATAGGATCGTAGGATATTTATTTCTTTCACATACAAAGTCGTATGGTCATGTAACTTTGGAAGACGACTATTGTGGTCATTTCCCATGTTCATGGTTTTTCCCGATTTTTAAATGACCATTTTACCCCTAGTTGGTACTGTTTTGGCCATAACTTTTGACTGGGAATGAATTTTGACCTGAAACCACTTCCAGTGGCTCCGGATGATGGTTTCTCTTTCCGTAGAGTGGTCACATTAGCCAAACGGACTCACCGTTTGGGAGATATGGCTGAAACAAGTTTCAGATGGTGAAAAACAGCTTAATTGGGCTTAACCGGGTGATTAGCAGCTAGGCCCAGAGGGGAATTTCAGGTTTAGAGGTATATGAGGACTGATTAGGGTTAGGAAATCACTTTCATTTCAGTTTTGAGCCGCCACAAACCTTCTTGAGACCTTAGTAATGGCTTCCATCCTCTAAAACCACTCCAAAACACATTTTATGAAGATTAAGCCTAAACTACATCAAAACAAGGCCAAATATCAACAAAGCAAGGTTGGAGCTGCTGCTATACATAGGAATTCGACCCAAACAGAGAGTATTTCAGATTTGGTTTTTTATTTTGTGGCCAATGTGAGTGATTTGCAAAGTTTTTGCACTAATTACGGTAATTAAGGGTAATTAGTGAGGATTAGCGGATTTATACACTAATAAATTCTGGAAAAATGTTTAGAAATTCTTAAATAATAATTTATGTCTCTGGTAGAAATTTGGTTTAATTTGATTAAGTTTTGTTAACCCTATGATTAGATTTACTTAAACATGCTTAAGGGAAAATAAGAGGTTTTGGGCACATCTGATCCATTTTGACATGTAAATTTATTGTTTTGGTGTTTGTGGTCAGTTTGCTATGTTGTTATGACTATTTGACATGATTTGTGATTGATTAGAATAGTTAGATTTGTCAAAAACGTCGTCGAACGGTGTAAACAAGTGGCTGGAAAAAGTTGTAGAAAGTTGTGCAGGGCTTCGGATCGGATCGGATGAGGGCTCGGATCGGATATGTGAACTGGGCAAGAAAACCCGACCCGAACTGGAGTTTGGCACATAAGAGACTCGGCAAAAAGGAAGGCCGTTTACTTAGAGTTGGAGTGGACAAGGGGATCAGATCGGAAGAATAATGGAGGCCAGATCGGATCGACTTAAGAATGGAAGGCTACGACTGGAGTAAGGCGAAGGGATCAGATCGGAGTAGATGGAAAACGAGGGAGCTGATCGGAGAAGGAGCATGAACTGGAAGGAAGACAGCAACCCGACCCGACCCGGAGGAGGACACCGACCCGACCCGAAGTGGAGTACCCGACCCGAACCGAATGGAAAGATGACAAGGAAGGAGGACCGAACCGAACCGACGAGGGTAATGACTACCGAACCGAATCGAATTCTAGGGCTGCTACTGCACGACAACTCTTCTGAAGACCCACTCCAATTCGACCAAACCCGAGATGCAAAGGAAGTCCAAATGAGAAGTTAGAGCTCAAGATTCAGATGGGAATCAACGAGTTCGCTTCATGATTGGGCTTTGCTGCGGGACGCGTGCTAAGGGGTTATCGATGTCTATAGCTTTGGACCACTATGGTAGGAGGTACGAAGGCGGATTCAGGGCCATTATGGCATTGGTAGGACCAAGGGCTACGACCAATGAGGTGGGTCATTGAAATGTTTGGTCATGACTCCATGTGTTTAGCTTGGTCACAGCAGGGTTTCTACAAGTCGGGATTCGTCGTTACCTCAATTTGTCTAGTGTTCCAAAGTGTTAGATATCGTATGCTTTACACACTGAGTGAGAGATGTGAGGATGGTTGCTATGGATGATTTGTTTGCTATCATTATGACATGCACACCCCACCCCCGTATTCTTTTCACTATTTGTTATGGCACCTCAGAGTATTGTACGGTATGTGGTACTGACTCTTTGGTTGCAGGTCCAGGTTCAGGTATGGTTTAGTATACCTGTTATTGTTTTGTTTAGATGCTTATCGCTCATACCAGGCTTTATGTCTGACCCCGAGTTTTATGTCTCCTCTTATTACTCTGGGTTCTCACACGAGCAAACTAGAGACAGGTTAGCTGGTGATGCACGGGTAGATGATCCGGAGATGAGCAGGAAGCTTTCACGTAATGTATATATAGTATTCTCCCTGGGTTGTTGAAGATCACTGCTTGGGCATTAATGGTGCATCTTCTACTTTAGCTTTCTTTTGTTTAGAGACAATTGATTTGGAAAGTTGTAATAAGCTGTATTTGGATTTCCGCTGCTTTGATGGTTGATGTTGATTTTAGTTATCAGCTTATGCACTCTCTCACCTGTTTTATGTCAAGTATGTTATTATTATTATATTTTATTCCATGCACTGTGAGACATTCTACAGGTTCCTTGATTAGTTCATTCCCTTCTTTCCTTTCTTTGGCGACCGTTCCATGCTAGTCGGGCATGTCGGAGGAAATACCGGCTGGTGCGGGGCGGGCAGTCATAGCTTTCTTCTTTAATGAATGTTGTTATTTCCTTTTGACAAAGTTAGAAGGTGGTTTGCTATTTTATTTCTTTATGAATATTGATGCCAAATTTGGACATCGGGTTTTTACGTTCTTAATCCTGGCATGAATAAGCATGTATTCAGTCTATCATCATTATACAAAGTAGCATTGGAATCACCATTTAAAAACTATGACAAGCTGAAAATTGAATTGTTGGTTTTATTGTCTTCTAACAACTGTATTTTGTCTTCGGTGATATTATGGGCATATACTATTGTACGTATTAGAGTCAGACCCCTTTGATTATATTGATGACTTGGCTTCGGCTTGACATTGTTGAACAATTCAACACATTTTCAAATTTGATATTCTAGGTCCCTTGTACATTTTCTTCGATCTAAACTGTATCTTTAGTTTCATAAAAATGGTTCAGCCTTAATGAAACAATGTTGCTTTCACTCTAATGATTTCGGGCTTTGATTTTGTGATGAATTTTGAACAGATATTATACTTTCTTACTTGACATCTTCTTGCATAAATAAATAATTACATATGCTATACTTGAATATGAAATCTGATTTCACCTTAGCCATACTTAGTGTTGACTGACTAGAACAAATGCTACAATTGATTTTTCGTTTGTGCAGTTTGGTTTAAATTATGCAGAAGCATAGGTGCATGATATATATCTTCTATAATGATGAATGCTGTTTGGAAACGATAAATGTATATATATTATGGGTTGGTGGGAAGGGAGGATGATGTATATATGATATATGTTCATGCTGTCTTCCTTATGTAGCAAGCCATGTTGAAATTGATCATATTCTAAATGTAGATAAAATGGTAAAAGGACAACTTATACACTGTGTTTGGTTGTAAAAGCAAAACATAAGAAATGTTAAAGAAATGCTGATTGGAAAGAGCTAAGATATTAAGTAGTAAAAGGACTTTATTCTAAAAGGATATACTTAATGAAGCGAATGTAATAAGATTTAAAATGTTGTATGTTATACATTTGTGAAAAATGTGTTATTAGTGAAATTTTTAAGTTCTAATAACTGGCTTAGAAGTTTAGATTGAACTGTTTAAATGTACAGAGTAAAATGAATAACATGTTAAAATAGGCTTGCATTAGTTTGTTTACCTACTGATTATTTGGGAATGAATACCATCTGAATTGTTAAAGAAGAAATAATATATATTGGCTATGCATAAACTGTGTGTTGATGTGATGTTACCATGTTGATTATGAGAAAGAAATATGGTCGTAGCTATGCCTATATTTTGTGCAGTATGATATATGGATAAACACAGCTATATATAGGTAGAGTGCATGTTAGATATCAAAGCATCAAAGCTATAAATAACACAGTTTGGCTTAAATTTAATTAAAGGTGTTTTTGAGTAAAAGCTTGGTCATATTATGAGGAAATACAAAATTTAAGTATTGAGATGATAAATCTGAATTGAATGGGGATTTCAATGGAAGTTTGAATGTTAAAAATTTTGTGCTAGAATTCGATGGAAATAGGGTAATGCAGCATATCAAGCTATGACTTGACTTAATTGTAGTGTCTTCCAGTGGATGTAAAAATGTGATTGATTTATATGTAATATGTTCATAGTACATGCAAGAATTTTCAAGGAAATGCAAAATTTGACACTCACCTATTATAGCATGGAGCAACACTGTGAGTAAAAAGGCACTATTTTGATTACTATAATGATCTGATACAAGTAAAGATTTATGTATTTAATTTTTTAAGTTTTAACCAGGTGAACGCATGTATATTAGCTAAGAAATGGAGTTTATAGAACTTGGTTTGATCTAATAGTTTACCAGTTGAAATCAAATCGAATCAAGTCAATAAGCTACACCTGTAAAGTTGCCAGAAACTTGAAACTAATGTACTAAGCCTAAGTGACTTGGTTAGGAAAATGATATTTGACATAAAGTTTAATTATGTAAACAAACCACAAAGTAACAGAACATTAAAGTCTTTATGATTATGAAAATTTATGTAAGTGGATTGGCCTGCTTCAAATTACCATTTGTTTTGTTGTTTTATGTAAGTGGATTGGCCTGCTCCAAATTTACTTTCAACTTCCTTAAGCTGTTCGCTTCTTTGATTATGTCAAATTTTATCTTCTTAACAGATTCGAACCTTAAGAATGTTAAGGTCGCAGTTTCAATCATTGCCTGGTGTGTTCAATGATCGACTGGTCCCAGTTAATAAATCCGAATCTAAGAAAAAGGGCTTGCGTGCTGCTTTATCTACTAAAGTTGCTAAGGTTGAATAGTTTTCAGTTGATAATTTAAAGTTCAAAAGGATAAATTTTGTTTGTAACACTATTAGCTGGTTCAGATACCAAGCAATAAGGAGAAGGAAGCAGTAAAATTCGCTCAACTTTGGAATAAAGTAATTAGCAGCTTCCGAGAAGAAGATCTGATAAGCAACGAGTAGAAAGATCACACTTTATTTATTTATTTATTTGAGTTTTGATCGTTGATGGATAGTACTGACCCATGTGTTTCAGGGAAATGGATTTGTTGCTTGTTCCTTATTTGGCTGATCAAGATCTAGATCTCGTCCAGTGGCCGCCATTTTTACTCGCTAGCAAGGTATCCATTTATATAGCTTACAATTAGCAATTTAATATACTTTCTGATTTGTTCTGTATACTGGTGCTTCTTTAACTTACAGATTCTAGTTGCACTGGACATAACCAAGGACAGCAATGGGAAAGACCAAGAATTGAAGAAGAGAATCAATACTGATGGATACATATTTTGTGCTATTCGAGAGTGCTACGCATCATTAAAAAACATCATCAATTATTTAGTTCAGGGAGATCGGGAGAAAGAGTAAAGAGTACTTATCTGAACCTGAACTTTCGTTTATTAAGTATTGGCTGACCATTTTTAAATCTTGATATAGGCTCATCAGTCATATATTTGTTGAGGTTGATAAGTGTATAGCCAACGACTCTCTTATTAAAATTTGAATATGAGTGCTCTGCCCGGGTTATACAACCATGTTGTCAAGTTGATAGAGATATCATTATATAATTTTTGTATAGAGTTTTTACGTTCCTTGATGGTAATTCATAAATGATTTTTTTCTTGTATTTAATTGTCTTATTGTTTTAGATGGATAATCAAGATGAAGCAAGAGGCCGGGTTATTACTCTTTTCCAAGATATGCTTGGGGTGGTCACAAGAGATGTAATGGAGGAAAAAAAATTTAGGTAAGGAAATTTCATAGGTTTCTTTTTCTGTTTTCACTTTGCTATTTAAAAGAAGTGAGATTGCATCCTTTAAACCAAAGCCTGATAGATAACGATAAAAGTTATGTTTGCAATTGTGCTATCAGTTTTTTTAATGCTTAGGTAGGAATACGTCTTATTACGTTTTTTTGTGCGTATGTCTAATATTTTTTCTGTTTTGTTTTTGGTAATAAATTGCTAGTCTTTAGCATTTACTTAAGTGCCGCTAAAAGTAAAATATCAATTTTTCAACAGCAGAAAATAATTAAAAACCGACTTAACTCATAAATCTGGTCGTAATGAGTTTGTAATATGTCCTCTAGTGCAATTACATACCTTTTGGCGTATAACTCTATATTTGATTGTATAACACCCTCTGTGTTTAAAAAACACAGTCTTTTAGTTATGATATCAAATCAGCAAGTTCAATAGTTTGCTGCTAAGGCTATCAACTTTCCTCTACCAGAGTCAGATGCATGGAAACATAAGGCATGTTATTTTTTCTTAAGCAATATTTTGTCATTTTTCCTTGTGTTATCTAAACTTACAATTTGTTACTCTTACAAGATCAAAAGACTTTTTCTATTGTTAACTGTAAAGGAATCCGCAAGGGATGTACCAATTAACCTTTAAACAAGAAGGCGGATGACTTTCTTTGCAAATTCTTTGTTTATGGACATGCCTGATGCTCCAAAATTTCTCAACATGCTACCATTTTCGTAAGTATTTGCATCAATACATTCTTATTTCTTTATCTTGGCACAACCATATGTTATTATTTTTAAGATAGCTAACATTTGTATTTTTTTCCCTTTTACATGTTTATTTTGACATCTGATACACTTTGTAAAGCGTGTCTTAAGATTCTAATAAACATTTGCATATGCTGAGTAAGAAAATACCTTTAAAGATTAAAAGATATAATCATTATGCACTGGAATTGTTATTGGGCATTGCCTAGTTTCAAACAAAACTGAGCAATGCTCAGTTTGTCGAAACTAAGCAGCGCTCAGTTTCAAACAAAATTGAGCATTGCTTGGTTTCAAACAAAACTAAGCAATGCTCAGTTTCATTTCGAACTGAGCATATGCCCAGTTTTGTTGAAACAGGGCAATACTCAATTTTGCAAATATGTTTGATCAGTTTCGCAAAAAAATAAACAAATCCTTGTTCAGTTAGTTAATACAAGATGTTATTTATCAGTTTTGCAATTTGTTATTTCTGTAAAAATGAGTGCGTTTATATTTTGTAGGCACTTGTGGAGGAGGGAGGAAAAAAACAGAATTTGGAATGTAATAGCAACGAGAATGCAAACATGTTTGATCTTTACAATGATCCTATCGCCAAAGTTTTTGGTTCTGAGAAAAGGAAAAATCAATGTCGTGCAATTAGCTCCTCTTCTTCCGTAAAGCACGTAAAGATGATGCAAGCATCAAAAGCAATTGCCGACAAGAATAAAAAGGACGATTTTCGGATGGAGGCTTTATGACATGCTCCATGTTTCGCCTTCATAATATCCCAAATTTAATGTATCTTTAGTAAAACTTTGTATTGTTTTTTGTAATTTGAACTTGGTATTACGCTATTTTGAAATTGGAAGCATTATGCAAAAGTGAGATTATTGAATTTGAAATATGGAAGTGTACCAAATACTTTTATTTGAATTGATATGTTGAATTATATATGTGATTGAAAATCATAGAAACATGTTATATAAGTGTTAGCAATTTATGTATGCCAACATTTATAAGAGTAAGTAGGATTATGATACTGACATTTATAAGTGCTACCATATCTTATGGTTCCAACATTTATAAGTGTTAGTAATGAATATGTTTGTAACTCTTATAAGTGTTACCATATCTTATGGTTCCAACATTTATAAGTGTTAGCAATGAATATGTTTGTAACTCTAATAAGTGTTACCATATCTTATAGTTCCAACATTTATAAGTGTTATCAATGAATTTCCTGTAACACTTATAAGTGTTTGCAATGAATATTTTTGTAACACTTATAAGTGTTAGCATATACTTTGTTTGTACCACCTATAAGTGTTACAGGAAATTCATCACAGGCCGTTGGTGACACTTAAAAGTGTTACAGAAATTATTTGTAACACATATACTTGTTGGGAATCCACTGTTTTGGTGTAGTGCGACAACCCAAAATCCCATTCTTTTATTCACTTCCAATTAAATATTAATTAATTGGTAAATTTCATTAAATCTTAATAAAAAGATTTATTCTTTCCTCAACTGGGTTTAAGAACGGTGTTATTTAAGACACCATTCACGACAAACCCAAAATCCCATTTGATATTAAATACAAGGCTCTGAATAGAAAATATATCGGCTTATATTCAATATCAAATTCTACAACCAACAAATATCGTATTAGAAATAACGATGTAAACATATCTTTCAAATTTCCATAACAATATCTGTATAATCACGAAATCCAACATCGAAATATTCCGAAGACAATTTCGATTCAAATCCATTCCAATTCATATATTGGAAATCCTGGTTATTTTTAAAACCATTTCAAAAATCCAACTTATTTTATTTAAAACTTATTGGATTTCAAATCTAGTTAATAACCAGTTCATTTTAATAAAAATATATTTTTATCTTTTCAAATATGGAATTTTTCATCTCAATTCTTTCCAAACCATTTATTATGATTTTACACAAATTATTAATATTTTTAATAATTTTATCAAGGACCGTACAGTCGATTTCCATACGGTCATCGAACTGCACTTACAGCAACATTTTCCAAATTTGATTTGGACATAATTCCAAACCCAGCCGTTAGATTTCAAATCTCTTATATTCGTTGGAAAACTCTTTTCGATACGAACCCAATGGTTCCAATTTTAGGAGAATCCGACAGTCGAATCTCCCGTAATGTCAATTCGAAGTCAATGGTCGAAATTCGCGAACTGCAGCGGCACGACGCGTTCTATTCAGGCCATTAAATATATATATATATATTGTCGATTTCCAGTTAAAACGTATTTTATAAATCGTTATAAATTCGTTTTCAAAATGATTTCAACTTCATATTCAATTTTAAATCAAAATTGAATATTCCATATCATTAATATATAAATGATAATATTTTCAAATCATTAGATTTTGAAATCACTTCCTTTTCGATATTCGTTATAAAAATGAATAAAATCGATATAATATCGTTCACGTCAAAACGGCGTTAATCTAATCAACATGGTTCGTGCCCATCCCAAATCGGACATCAAAATCATATTTTGATTTATTACTGAATATTATTTTAAAATGTTAGTTATTTTAAAATATTCATTACTCATCATTTTAAAATATTCTTTAATTTAAAATATTCGTTCTTTCCGAATTGGAATCAGACACAGTCAATTACCATATATTTTTACGTATATGGATTTCATACACACGTGTACAGAACCATAACCAAACACAGTCAACCATCATCCAGAGTGCATTACACAACTGCATAAGCATTAAATATGAATAATTAATGCTTACAACAGCCTTTCAACCTATCGATTGACATACAACTAAATATTGGGATTAGTGTATGTCCAATATCATCTCAATACCCGTGTGGGGTTTCAATCAACAAACACATATTTTATTTGTGCAGTTGGGCGATGTGTAAAATATATCGTCCCAATCAGTATCAAATAAATGGGTGTACATAAACAAATCGTCCGATTTGTTTATGAATATTTATTTCAACTCATGACTGTTTTATTCAGTTCATATATACAATAAAAATGATATTTTTATTATTCAAATATTTTTCACATCACAATCAATGTCCACCACACAATACAATCAAACAAGTCATTCATGATCTGTGGACGACGGTGTCAGGAGCTACTAAGCCCCGTCTGCAACCTAGTATATATTTAACTAGAAAACAAGATTAGAGTGAGAAGTTATCACCTTTGGTTTCCACTCCGTCTATCTTTATGGGATGGTTTGGATTCTGTTTTGATTTCATTCCGTTCCATCGCCATCTGTTTCACGCAGTTGATATTAAAAATCACATTTTAATACAGTGCTATTTATTTAAAAATCACATTCTTATATCGCCATTTTATATATATAAATCATATTTTTATATAGCTACATATAAAAAAAATATTTTTATATTTTTTAAAACCATGCTATTTTTATTTTAAAAATTATATTTTATATTTTAAAAATCATTGCTATTTATATTTTAAAACAATACAATTTTTCTTTTTTAAAAACAAGGTATATTTATTTTTATAAAACAGTGTATATTTATTTTTAAAACAAAGTACATTTTTATTTTTAAAACAATGTATATTTTTTATTTTCAAAACAATGTACATTTTTATTTTTAAAATAATGTATATTTTTCTTTATGGTATAAATAATTTTAATCCCATTGATTATATAATTAAATAAACTAAATTTAATTAAAGCTTTATAATTAACCTTAATCCCCTTAAAGCCATCGTCTTCCTCTTTCACGGTTTTTTTCTTCCTGGAGTGAACCTGGAAACTGTCGACATCCGGAAGGAGCATCGCCGCACCACCTAGTCCACCTGAGACCGATCGGAGATGCTCCCCTTGCGCGCCGCTACACCACTTTCCTCCTCCCTCCGTTGCCTCAAATCCGATGCTCCCTTGCGCTGTGAGAACCAAGGCGACAACAGCTCCTTTGAGAATGAATTTCGAGCAGCGCTCTACACGATAACTCCTCAACCCAATTTAGATTGAAAGCCCTCCCCTAGAACTCTGATTTTTGTTTAATGATTTCGTGAAATTATTGAATGGATTTGCCATGAATTAGGGCAAAAGTTTGGAAGAATTTCCGTCGTTCCTTTTGAACGAGGTGGCTCCTTTGAGGCGTTGACCGCAGGAAGAAAATTTGAAGGGTTTTGACCTTGAAATGCCTTTATATAATATAATTTAATATTCCTTAATTCCAAAAATACCTATTTTTGCATTCGAACTCCAATTCAAACCCAACGATTATCATTCCTAACTAATTACCCCCATTTCGAACATATTGGGATATGTTTCATAAGCCAATTCGACTGTTTTGATCAGTTTTCAACACAATTAACATATAAATTAATATTATATTTAATATTGATTTTAACGTACATTTTAATTTATCGGGGCCACATATTGACTCCAAAAATTCCAAAAAAATAAATCTAGTTATGTTTTGATGATATGGTTCTAACAAAACTAATTTCGTCAAATTTGGAGGCCGTTTGTAAAACGGCCATTTTCCAGTCGATTAAATTCAAACCGAAAGTGCCAAACACGTTTAAATCCACCACGCTCACATATTTATTCCAAAAATTATGAAAATTGGAATCTAGCAATAATTTGACATTCCGGATCCAACAAAAGTGGTCTCGTCGAAAACGGAGGTTGTTTGCAAAATGACTTTTTTTAAGGGCTATATATTATATAAAGGGTGCATTTTTAAAGGTCCCTATTAAGGTTTGAAATAAACACCACGTCCCTGTCAAGTTTCATATTTAAACCCGCCCCTTATTTTCTACATCCTCCTCCACTTTAAATTTTCCGCCTCTTCCTTTTAAACCTTCCGCCTCCTTCAATTCTGGCCAAAAAAAATGCGGTTGCCATTAAAAAGAAAAAAAATTCTAAAATCATAAAATAATCCCAGAAGTCCACGCTAATAAAAAAAAAGTTGCATACATGTATGCAACTATTGCCAATTGTTGCACACATGAATGCAACTATTGCATAAAGGAAATTCGGCTAACATTTAGCCTGCAGATATGTTGCACACATGTGTGCATATTTTTAGTTTTATTTGCACACCTGAATGCAAATAAAAATGAACGGAGTTGGACTGTTATGAATTATTGCATACTTCTGTGCAAGAAATATGAAATACATGCACAGAAATATGCAAATAAATCAAGGCGGATGGAAGAACTGGAATACATGCACATATGTATGCAACAAAATCAAATATGTGCATAATATTATTCATTTAACTGCACTTTTTCGCTATTTTCTTGTTTTTGCCGTGGTTTTTGTTGTTTTTTGGACTGAATTTTTTGTATAATGCATAATTTATTTTATTATTAATTTCCGAATTTTTTTAATTATTATTTTATAAAGTTTTAAAAAATAGGGACCTAATTTATAATAAGTTTATGACCGGATGTGATCCTAATTAAGTTTGCTTTTAGGGATGTGTGCCTAATTTTCAATTGGACCTAACTTTTTATTCCTGTTATGAAATCTGGATTTTTCACATTCATTGGAAAGATATTTTCAAACAAATTCAAATATTTCCGGTTTTACTAAAATCCGGTTTATTTTGAATCATGGACATTCATTTGAAATTTGAAATCGAATTTTCAAACTACCGCGCCATTTCCAATTACATTTATAATTAAAATAAATATTTATATTCTAACTTTGATTTAAATAAATTTATATGTTCTAATTCTATTCAAAATAAAATTCTAGTCGTTATTATTTAAAATAAATAATTTCAAATATTCAAAACTCATTAAATTTGCCAAAATAAAAATTTTAAATTGGTTCTGATTTTCCGGGTTGTTACACTAAACACCTATAAATAGGTTAGCCAAGTCTAACTTAAATCTCACATTTTCTGAGAAGCCGCCTAAGCTCTGCCATTCTTCTTCCACCTCAAATCTCTTCATAAAAATAAATAAATAAGATAATCAGTTTAGGAAAATTTTGATTCAAGACATGGAGGAAAAGGATGCAAATTAATAAAGAAGGTGTTCAAAATTCTATTCGAAGTAAGGTAATTTCTTGGATCTGGTCTATTTGAATTTCTCCTCTTTCTTCCCTTCTTCTTTTAGTTAAGAATTGTGGATCCATGGTTGTTTAGGTTCTAAATCCAGTTAGGGGAACCATGGAATGCTAGATCTGGACCAAATTCAGGATTTGGAAAGCAAATTAGGTGAGTGGATTTATAATACACCTTTTTGATAATGGTATATTTATTGTTTTACATTCCCCGTTAACATGCAATGTAAATCTGTTTGAACTGTTAATTGATATGATTAATATGTTGAAATGATTAAAATGTTAAAATGTTAACATATGGAAATGTAAACTTGTTAAAAATGTGTAAAAAATTGTTGTTGTATACATGCATATTCTAATTACATGTTAATTTGTGACATTATGCAATTGAACACTTAATTGTAGAAACTGGGATAATTATATGTTAACCTGTGACATATTATGTACTTGAACCCTTGACTGTAAGGATTGTGATAATTACATGTTAAATTGTTGGAATGGAATAATTACATGATTTTATGATTACATGTTGTTATTTTAAAAAATGAAGTTAATTACATGTTGAAAATAACATGCGATAAGATAATTAAAGATGGACTAAATATGGCATGAAGCATGACATGTAAAAATAGATTACAGTGAAATTTGGAAGAATGGACATGCTTAGAATTATAGTAAACAGAAAACTGTAATTGCACTTAGACACTAGGTTAAATTCAACTTGTGGTAGAAGTCTTCTCGGAACCGCCCAACAAATCCAACATCCACAAGTTATTAATTTAATATGAGAGGTCTAGTGCATAAATATACACGTAACGGTGCTAATACACGAGGTTAAATCAAACTTGTGGTAGAAGTCTGCTCGAAACCGCCCGACAAATCCAGCATCCGCAAGTGGTCGGCATAGTGTGAGAGGTCTAGAGCATAAACATGTATAAAAATATATGTATATAAAAGGATAGAAATAAATGGCATTAATTGTAATTAATGGAAATGAATGGAATTGAAAGAAATTTACAACAGTAAAAGGATTGGAATAACGGGGAATGATAATAACCTATTACAAATAAATTACATTAATGAGAAATATTGTATAATAGGTAGGCTTGGCCGAGGGACAAGTGGAAATTATAACTTAGTTTATAATAAACGAGAAAGAAAATGGAGTAACTTATGTAATGAGATAAGTTGTACTTAATTGCAAATTAAGTTATCTATGAGAACGAGAATCTGAAATCTACTGATAAGGACAAAATAAGTTATATTTAATGAAGGGAAACATATTAGTAAACCTTAGTTAAGAGAACTAAGTTAATAAGTATACAACGACATGTTATAGTGATAATGTATGATGAAATTATGATTAAATAAGAAAGAATGAGGCAAACTTATGAAATGAAATAAGTTATATTTAATCATAAATAATAAGTGACATGTTAAACATAAAAAATTGAATTAAGATATAGTTAATTACATATTAAGTAGAACATGTTATTGTAACTACGAAATTGGGCAATGAATAATATAAAGAGATTGTAGATTACAGACCTTGAATTACAATCCAGAGAATAACATGTTGTGGGTTTATTAATAAACTTAAATGGGTAAGTTATATGAACGAAATTAATAAGCAAGAGGGGTCCATCTCTTAGGGATATAAGGGTGTCGGAAAGAACTTGGTTATCTAGATATGAAGTTAATATGATTTGAGATAACCAAGTTAAACTAGAAACCTGATAAGGTAGAGCAAGTGCACAATTGAATGTTTAGACATAGGGTCTAATAACACATTAAAAAGAGGCGTTTGGACCAGTCCGCACATTTGAGGGCGAATAACCCAACGGGGTAGATCATCGTGGTGTCATGAGGCACGAGGGGGGCGCATGTCCATCTGATTATTCTGTTATTCAGCTAGCTCTGAAGGACCGGAAGGGGAAGCACGCGATTTCCTCGGACGTGGGGGAGTACTCCTGGTAGCCCTCTGTGCTGTGACAGCGTCTGCTGTGCTCACAGAGGGTAGGTCTCTGCGTTTCTACTTGTGAGTATGCCTTGATTGCAACGATAGTGGGAAATCAAAAGATTATAGGATGGCATAGGTGATTCGATGATCCGAGGAGCCTTTTGACTAGGCTAGGTTACTACCTCTCTTGAATAACAGTTAGGTCTAACCTAGGTGATAGCAAGTCATCGTGTACATACCACCGACAGTCTGCTTGATGCGTGATGCGCGATGCGAAAAGATGGAGAACTAAACCAAAAGACCATAGACCTTTTGCTGCCAAGGCTTTGGGTGAGGAACATGCCAATTAGGATTTGTTGTTTGTTGGTTGCTTGTGGGTCAGATTGTTAGTTCTCAATCTTGTTCATCTTTCACTAGTTGGGGAAGAGGTAAGGTGGGACCATAGCCGCTGAAAATGCAGACCTTAGCATCTGTTTATACATATATCTAAAAAGCGCCCGACCGAGTTCTATGTCTCTTGTACAGCCCTGCCACGGTACTCAGTGCACAGTAGAGGTTATGTGCGGTTAAGGCATGGAGTACGATGACGATACGTACGTGAGAAAGTCTAGATACATGCATGTCTGCTCTGGGTGGTGTATCGCTAAATCGAGGCCATTACTCTATGATGGATCTGATTCGATCGAAGGTGACAGTCTGTACGCTTACGTAGCATAGTAATGAAAAATATATGCGGAACGTAACATTATTATATAGAGATTCGTACGTCACTCCGTTGTAGGATAAGAGACTGCGTACATTTCTATCGCATTACGGTGGAGACCGTGCGAGTGGGATATCATGGGGTGTACCTCAATATTAGGGGTAGCTACATATATAGTGTATTAGGTTAATTCACTGGAAAGTAGACGGGTGCGATGTGTGTGTAAGCCTTGAGTGCTGTTAAACCAAGTAACCTAATAAATAATAAAATGTAACTTTACGGTATACGTAGGATATCCAAACTGTGTAGTTTGAATCCAGTCAGCAGAACTTGTGTTCTGACCCCCTCCTTATAACATACTCGCATGTTAGATTTGTGGCAGAGATATGATAGCTTTGGGTACTGGTTAGACAGTATTATTACTATGGTAAGGCTTTATTTTTATTACATTAAGTTTTATGCGTTTCAATGTGAGATGTTTTTCCTCAGCTCTGATGTATTTTATATCTCTATCTTTTCTACAGTATACCAGAGCAAACCAACACGAGTTTCGATAGACTAGAATTTTGAAAGAAAATCGGTCTATCGAAATTCAGATTGTTACATCTGGTATCAGAGCCTAGGTTTTCGATTCCTATATTGATAGTGAGTGAACGTATTTGTATTTTAAAAAATATAAATATATATTATATATATACCTAGATCCATAGGGGAACCCCAAAATAGAAAAAGCATAATATGGTAAGAATTGGGATATCTCTTCGTACACTAAAAGAATAAACATGGAAATCTGAGACACTTAGGTAATTTGGGTGGGAAGTGTACAATATACTTTGTATGAAAGAAAGGTAAATCCCATGTGATAGTATTTCAGGTTAGTGGTTTTGGCTGTAAAACCTTATAAATTTGAAAAGGTTAAAAAGTGAAGAATGGATTAGAAATATATATCGCTGAGAGAATTGACCTTGTGGGTGTGTCTAGGAAAAGCCTAGTTAAGATTGGAAACCCATTTTGAGTCTAACCCAATTGTTGACTTTTAAGAAATTGTAATTATAAAAGCTTTTGGAAGATGGTTTATGGTGTTTTCAAGCTTTAATCTTAAAAGTTATGGTTTTGGAGTAAATAGAGTACATTTTGTAAATAATGATTTTTTGCGGAAATTTTGCCTAAAAATGGAATTCTCACAGTAAAAAGGTGCATATTATAGAGTATGTATAGCTCGCTAGTTTTCTTGTTATATTGCATGAAAGGATTAAAAAGCAAAACTTGCATTTTGTTAAAAGCTAGAATTTTTAGTAAAGAAAGTTTTGAAATCTCTATTCTTTTGACAATCATTTATGATAATTGTTTTAACGAAAGAATTTTTTTTTTTGGTGGGCAAAATAAGTGTAGAAATTAAGAAGATGTTTGCACCTTGTAGTAAGAAGCTGAACTGACCTCACAGGAAAGAACTAGTTGTAAACCTAATTGAGAATTAGTTGTCCTCGTCTACTCTAGTTTTTGTGATTTGAAAAAAAAAATGATGATTTGCAGTTTTATGAGATGACATGTTTTTATGGTTTAGCAAAAGTAAATTTTGATGAGGAAAATAAAGTTTTGATACTTTTAACTTTTGAAAGAAAAGTGAAAAAAGGGTCAAACCGTGTTTTAAAAAGTACAGAGTAGTTAAGGATTAGTGCCTTGGAAAGGTGGGAAAAAGTTTTGAGGCTATGGAGTAGATAGCGAAAATTATCTTGTCTTGGAATATTGGTAAGTTCCCGTAGAATGCATAAGCATTGAAAAGCCTCGAGTGTTGCTTAAAATTTCTGTTAGTACACAACAAGGACTAGTTTTGACTACTAGACAATAGAGGGCAAGTCAGTATTTACATCCTCTTGTTTGAATTTTTCAGAGGGGGTCATGGTCCTGAGATTCTTGGCCCTTAGTACTAGCTGTGTAAAGTGTCTGTTTTCTTGTTTTAGTTGAAGGACTAGAAGGCTTATTTAAAATTAAACTTAGATCATAGGATTAAGTTAAATAAGCTAAGAAAAGAGTAATGGCATAACTAAAAAGGAAACAAAAAATCCAGTAAAGCAACAAACATGGCAGTTAAAGAAAGATAGTAAATTCTAATAAAAGATAGATAAGAATAAAAATTTCCAAGATAAGATGAAAAAGAAAATCGGTAACAAAAGAATATTTTCTTATGTGGGCTATGCTTGGATAGGAAAATAGGGAATCTTTCTAAATAATTTCATATAATCCAAGTAGGTTGGAAAAAGGTCGAGAAAGAAAAACAGAAGATGTAAAGTTTTCCATTTTCCACCTATTTGTAACATAAGAAATCGAATTTGGAAAATTATATTTTTCTGAAATTCGAAAAATAAAGTCGCTTGGTAGGGTTTTGGATAGAAAAATTGGATGAACTATGCTCTTTCTCAGTAAGAGTGTGGGAAAATTTGGGTGAAAAAACAAATTTTATTTTCAAAATATTGCATTCATGTAGAACTGTCAGTATACTTAGGATGTGAGCATAATGCTTTTAAAGAATTTTTGAAAATTTTGCATACATGTAGGAGGTACCGCTTAGGCATACATGTATTATTATGTTGTATTACACTTTGCACCGGTGCACAATGTTTGCAAAAAATTGGATGGACACATGATGGATGGATATTATATGAGGGATTATCTATTTTTACCCTTATCAAATTCCGGGGACGAAATTTCCTAAGGGTAGGAGAATGTAACACCCCGCATTTTATGACAATTAAATAATTAAATAGTAGATATGTGTATATATGCATAAACATAAATATATATATAAGAAGAATAAAATAAAGATAACCTGTGGTTGCATGTAATAAATACATGCACTGAAAAAGAAGAAAATATTAATACAAATAAAAATGCAACGCATACGTTAAAAGAAAGAAAGATTTGGTTGCATGCAGTGTAAATATATTGCATGCAATGATTTACAAACATTGTGCATTAATAATAAAAGAAAAATGAAAGAAAAGTATGCATGCAAAGTGATAAGGTTACATGCAATAGTTTAAATGAAAAAGAGGAATAAGAAAAGAACAATGACCACCACTGTTCTAAGCCTTATTAACAAAAGCCTTAGTAGTTCAATTGGTTAGAGCATGTGGCTTGAGAGGTGTAGAGTTCGATCTTCACTGTCGTCATATTTTTATTTTAAGGGAACGACTAAAATAACACATGTTCATAAGAGAAAATATGTATAAACACATATATAAAGAAAAATATACATATAAGGAAGTGTAGAAATATATATGTATACATATATGAGAATATATGCGTATATATATGTGTGTATATATATAAGAAAAGTTTAAAATAAGGATGGAATCAAAGAAATATGGTAAGAACTAATAAGCGGCATAACACCATTCGAATTTTGAAATCGAAATAAAAGTTGTGCGTATATATACGCGTAAAATAGGCATTGGAAGGTTTGTATACATATAAGGAGATTATATGTAAATAAAATATTTAAATAAACTCCATAAATCAAAAACTTCGAAATAGTAAACAGATAAACATCTATGCCAAAATTGCTCGCGGGACCTATAGGGGGGTCGACCCACCCTAGATCCGGGCAGATTCATCAATGAATCTGGACTTTTTTCTTAACCAAGTTCGATGTTGACTCAGCGCTGCGTGTATGATAAGATCCTAAACACATATAAATAGGCTAGCAGAGCCTAGCCTAAATCTCACATTTTCTAAGAAGCCGCCTAAGCTCTGTCATTCTTCTTCCTACTCAAATCTCTTCACAAAAAATAAGATAATTAGTTTAGGAAAATTTTGATTCAAGATGTGGAGGAAAAGGATGTAAATTAATAAAGAAGGTGTTCAGAATTCTATTCGAAGTAAGGTAATTTCTTGGATCTGTTCTATTTGAATTTCTCCACTTTCTTCTCTTCTTCTTTTAGTTAAGAATTATGGATCCATGGTTGTTTAGGTTCTAAATCCAGTTAGGGGAACCATGCAATGTTAGATCTGGACCAGATTGAGGATTTGGAAAGCAAATTAGGTGAGTGGATTTAGAATACACCTTTTTGATAATGGTATATTTATTGTTTGACATTCCCCGTTAATATGCAATGTAAATCTCTTAGAAATGTTAATTTGATATGATTAATATGTTGAAATGATTAAAACGTTAAGATGTTAACATACAGAAATGTAAACTTGTTAAAAATGTGGAAACAATTACTGTTGTATACATGCAAGTTCTAATTACATGTTAATCTGTGACATATTATGTAATTGAATGCTTAGTTGTAGAAACTAGGATAATTACATGTTAACCTATGACATATTATGTACTTGAACCCTTGATTGTAAGGATTGTGATAATTACATGATAAATTGTTGGAATGGAATAATTACATGATTTTATGATTACATGTTGTTATTTTAAAAAATGAAGTTAATTACATGTTAGAAAGAACAGGTGACATGAGAATTAGAGATGGACTAAACATTAAATTAAGCATGACATGTAAAAATAGATTACAATGAAATTTGGAAGAATGAACATGCTTAGATTTACAGTAAACAGAAAACTATAATCGCACTTAGACACTAGGTTAAATTCAACTTCTGGTACAAGTCTTCCCGGAACCGCCCGAAAAATCCAACATCCACAAGTTTTTAATTTAATGTGAAAGGTCTAGTGCGTAAATATACATGTAACAGTGCTAAGACACGAGGTTAAATCAAACTTGTGGTAGAAGTCTGCCCGAAACGCCCAGCAAATCCAGCATCCGCAAGTGGTCGGCTTAGTGTGAGAGGTCTAGTGCATAAACATATATAAAAATATATGTATATAAAAGGATAGAAATAAATGGCGTTAATTGTAATTAATGGAAATGAATGGAATTGAATGAAATTTACAATAGTAAAAAGATTGGAATGAACGAGGAATGATAATAAACTATTATAAATAAATTACATTAATGAGAATATTATATAATAGGTAGGCTTTTCCTAGGGACAAGTGGAAATTATAACTTAGATTATAATAAACGAGAAAGAAAATGGAGTAACTTATGTAATGAGATAAGTTGTACTTAATTGCAAATTAAGTTATCTGTGAGAACGAGATTTTGAAATCTACTGATAAGGACAACATAAGTTATATTTAATGTAAGGAAACTTATTTTAAACATTAGTTAAGAGAACTAAGTTAATAAGTATACAACGACAAGTTGTAGTGACATGTAGGAAGAAATTATGATTAAATAAGAAAGAATGAGGCAAACTTATGAAATGAAATAAGTTATATTTAATCATAAATAATAAGTGACATGTTAAATAGAAAAATGTGAATTGAGATATACTCAATTACATATTAAGTAGAACAAATTATTATTACTATGAAATTGGACAATGAATAATATAAAGAGATTGTAGATTATAGACCTTGAATTACAATTTAGAGAATAGCATGTTGTGGGCTTATTAATAAACTTAAATGGGTTAAGTTATATGACTGAAATTAATAAGCAAGAAGGGTCCATTCCTAAGGGATATAAGGGGCTCGGAAAGAACTTGGTAACCTGGATAAGAAGTTAATAAGGTTTGAGATAACCAAGTTAAAATGGAAACCTGATAAGGTAGATCAAGCTCATAATTGAATGTTTAGACATAGGGTCCAATAACACATTAAAAAGAGGCTCTTGGACTAGTCCACACATTTGAGGGTGAATAACGCAACAGGGTAGATCATCGTGGTGTCATGAGGCACGAGGGGAGAGCAAGTCCATCTAATTATTCTGTTATTCTGCTGGCTCCGAAGGACTGGAAAGGGAAGCAAGCGGCTTCCTGGGACGTGGAGGGTACTCCTGGTAGCCCTCTATACTGTGACAACGTTCACTGTGCTCATAGAGGGTAGGTATGCGCTTCTGTTGGTCAGTATGCCTTGATTGCCATGATAGTGGGCAATCAAAATACTGTAGGGTGGCTTAGGTGATTCGACGATCCGTGGAGTCATGTGACTAGGCTAGGTTACGACCACTCTTGAATCGCCGACAGGTCTAACCTAGGTGATAACAAGTTGTCCGGTACCTACCATCAACAATCAGCTTGATACGTGATGTGCGATATGGAAAGACGGAGAACTAAAGAAAAAGACCATATACCTTTTGCTATCACGGCTATGGATGAGGAACATGCAAATTAGGATTTGTTGTTTGTTGGTTGTTGTGGGTCAGATCGTTAGCTCTCAAACTTGTTCGTCTTTCACTAGTTGAGGGAGGGGTCAAATGGGACCATAGCCACTGAAAATGCGGGCCTTAGCATCTGTTTATACAGATATCTGAAAAGCTCCCGACTGAGTTCCACGTTTCTTGCACAGCCCTGCCACGAGACTCGGTGCACAGTAGAGGTTACGTGCGGTTAAGGCATCGAGTACGATTGATGATACATACATGGGAAAGTCTAGATACATGCATGTCTTCTCTGGGTGGTGTATCGTAAACTCGAGGGCATTACTATGTGATGGATTCTAGTTTGATCGAAGTTTGCAGTCCGTATGCTTATGTAGCATAGTAATGGAAGATATATGCAGAACATAACATTGTTATATAGAGATCCGTACATCACTCTGGCGCAGGATAAGGGACTGCGTACATTTATGTGGCATTATGGTGGAGACCGTGCAAGTGGGGTACCATGAGGTGTACATCAATATTAGGGGCAGCTACATATATACTGTGCTAGGTTATTCCACTGGGAAGTAAGGGGGTACGATGTGTGTGCAAGCCTTGAGTGTTGTTTACCCAAGTAGCCTAATAATTAAGAAACTATAACTAAACAATATATGTTGGACTAACCAAAATGTGTAGTTTAAATCCAGTCATCAGAACTTGTGTTCTAACCCCCTCCTCATAACATACTCGCAAGTTAGATTTGTGGCAGAGATATGACAGCTTTGGATACTGGTTAGGCAATATTATTACTATGGTATGGCTATATTTTGATTACATTATATTTTGTATCTCTGTCATTTCAGCAGGATACCAGAGCAAACCAACATGAGTTTCGATAAATTAGAATTTTGAAAAAAATAATTTGGTCTATTGGAATTCGGGTTGTTACAATCAGTTTTGACAAAAATATCTTTATTAATGTTTGCAATAGAAACAAAAATTTGTTGTGATCACGAAGTTGGAATAATATCTTTATATACATTAATCTTTTGATTTGACTTGGAAGTCCCATTAATACCTTAAATACAAACAAGAGATTGCGAGTTTGAACTCCATTATGAAAAAAACTAATATTTATTAGTAAATAAATTTGTTGAAACATAAATAGTGTTACAAGTTCAAACTCTTTTCCAATAACAATTTGTAATTTATGTTTATATCTTTTAATTTATTTTTATCAAACAATTTCAAGTTTTAGTAATTTTATATGGAATTTTCACATGCATGACAGATGCCAAAATTTATATCATTTTTCAAGCTAGTCAATGAATGTTTTGAATATGGATGATGTCACATTCTCACATGCATTCAGAATCATTTAATATTAGATACTTGCATCTACAAACATGATTAGATATTTATCTTATTTGACAAGTTCTCTTTTAAACAAAATCAATAAACTTAGACTAAAGATCAAAAGTATTTAATATTTGTCTTATATCCTGTAAAGCTCTTATGCCCCTTCACTATTTTTTGTTAAATCTCCATTGTAACTTTTTGTATCTCGACCGTCATAAAAATTTAAGTGCTTAAACTGTATGGTACCATGTATACATACATACATACACACACACACACACATATATATATATATATGTGTGTGTGTGTGTGTGTGTGTGTGTGTGCATATGTAACATCTGACTTCATGCAAGATGCATCGTTCCCCATATAGATGCTTGGTTAAACATTTTTGCAGGCATATTAGTTCATCCAATATGCAAATCTATTATCCAAGTATATGCTTATATTTTTTTTTTCTTTTATACATAAAACATTATGAATATGCGCGCGCATGCATGCATGCACACATGTATGTATAAACTATGATTTTATTTACATAATTTTGAATAAATATGATAATATATGTGTTACTCGACCTTTTTGGGCCGACTACTAGAAGCAGTCCAAGCCGCACGACCCAGCTCATCACATGTCTGAACAGCCCAGAATTGTCACCAAAATCTCAGGAACAACGCCTAAATGGAGTCGTATAAGTGCTGTCATCCCGGCTCATCGAAACTGTTCAAAAACGATCAAGTACTTGGGGATCAGTAGAATGTAATTCGTATCCCTAAACCAACTCCCTAAATTGTCTAACGCTCGAGATCGGGATTGAGGAATTCATATCTTGAGATCGGTTCGAGCATTTCGTATCCCATGATCACTTTCCCTAATCTCGTATCCCCCTCTTCCACTCAAATTTCCGTATCCCAAAATCAACTCCACATTCTGTATCCTAAAACCTACCTCCCATAGATTTTGTATCCCAACATTGTTCATATCCCAGTTTCATATCCCTATAGCTGCAACAGGGATCGTTGCAAGCCACTTCGTATGGTGTTGTGTTGAGAAAATTCCCGGGTTTCATTATTAACTCACGAGGCATCGAAGCCGATCCAGAAAAATCCAAGCTATCCGGGATGTCCGAGCCACTCAAAGCATCAACGATGTTCAGAGCTTAAATATGAAAATGTATACCCTAAGTCAATTCATTTCAAAAGCTCTAACAAGTGCATTCCCTTTTTCAACTTGCCTAGAAAAAGGAAGCACAATTCGCATGGACACCAGCATGCGTTGAAGCATTCTAGGACCTCTTGGATTACTTAGAGCAACCACCTATATTTTAAAAACCCATGGATAATGAAGACTTATATCTCTTTTTGGTGGTTTCCGTGTTAGTCAATTGCTCGACGCTCGTGCGTGAGGAAGATCGTGTCTAATGACACGTTTATTACATCAGCAAGATGTTGACAAGTGCGAAGAAGAATTATCTGAAACTCAAGAATCTTGCTTGCTTACTGCCTGTTGATCTCTTCTCGAAAGTTACGACCCTATTTTCAATCCATTCCAATCAAAGTCTACACTGACCAACAACTACCAAAGGTCCTATAATGACTTGAGGAATTTGAACGACTTCTGAAATGGAACGTAGAACTAAGCCAATTCGAGATTACGTTAATTGCTCGTTGAGCCTTCCAAAGGCAAGACCTTGCATATTTCATAGAGTAGTTCTCAATTCCTGAAGAATCTCCTCCGAAAGATAGTGAGCCTCTAGACATTCAGCGAAAATTATTCAAGGATGCGTCCTCTAACAGTCAGTGCTCTAGCACTAGAGTTGTACTCGTTACTCCTGAGGAACGCTCATTTTGTTATGCTTTGAAGCTCCACTTAACTACCACTAGCAACGATGCAAAATATGAAGTCTTGATCGTTGGACTCGAAATTGCATTTTAACTTAACATCAAGGCTATCCAAATTTAGTTCGACTCGCAATTCATCATACGCTAGGTGTAGGGTGAATATCAAGCCAAGAGGGCAAGGCTCGCTCCCTACCTTGCTCTGGTCCATGAACTACTCACCAATTTCAACCACTACATCATTATGCACAACCCTCAAGAACTAAACGAGAAAGCTAATTCATTAGCTAAGCTGGCAAGCTCTTGGGATGCAACTCTTGGGAGTAGCCCAGTCGACGTACTCGTTTAATTGAGCATTGATCAAATGCAGACCAATTCGGTCGCAACGACGAAGATCGAAACCGAGTCTTGGATAACACCGATTAAGAACTACCTTCTCCACGGAATCCTCCCCGATCGCTCCAAGGAGAGGTGGGTACTCATTCGTAGATCGTCTTGCTTCATCATCCAGGATGGAGTGCTCCATCGAAGGGGATTCTCTATACCATTAATCCGGTGCGTAGCCCACAACGACATCGACCGTGTGCTACTAGATGTGCGCAAGGGTGAGTGCGGCAACCATACTGGGGGTAAACTTTGGCAAGGAAGATTCTCAGATATGGTTACTTCTGGCCCACACTTGTAACACCCCAAATTTTCTGTTAACTAATTAAAGAATACTTAATAATAAATGATAGAATTAAGGGAAACGGGTTACACCAATGCGTTCGTCTTGGAATTCTGCTTGAGATAGATCCGAGTTTGCGTAAAACGGATACCGTATGAAGAAGATATGGACGAACGAAGTTAGGCAGAAAAACCAGAAACGGGCCAGAATGCACTGGTGCACTTGGTAAGTGGGCCAGAACAAAGTTGCATTGGCGCACTTGGAAAGTGAGCCTATGCAAAGTTGCACTGGCGTACTTGGCAGGTGCGCCCAGGCCGAGCAGAAAACCTGCTTGGTCGGGTTCTGGTCGAATTTCTAAGCTCTGGTGTGTCACTAGGGCTGACTTGTCATTTTCTGATTGGCTTCTCTTGAGATGGATGGCCTTGATTAACTCTAGCTTCATTGACGGCTATAATTAGTTTGAAATCCTATATAAACAACCCTAGTCTCAACCTAAATTCACACAAATAAAATAGAGCTAGAGCCGTCATGCTGCTGGAAGGAAGCCAAGGGTAGCCTCCACTTGATGGAAAATTAGAGACGAGCAAAACTAAAGTAAAAACCAGAATCAAACAACGTTTATCTACCCAAAGGAAAGCGTTGCAAATTCAGAATCCAGAATTCAAGTTCGTCGTTTGTTGTAAGTATAGCGATTTTTCCAATGGGAATAAAATTAAGATTTGATTCGATGTAAAATGGAAATGGAATTGTGTTATTATATAACGACGATGTTATTTCATATCTATGTGTTGCAATGATTGTGTTGTGAATAGTATTGGGATGTTGTGGTATAATTGAGTTGATGTTGGAACCATTCGAATGTTTGTGGGTTAATCTAGTTGATGTTGGATCTATTCAAATTCACATACAAGTCATTTGGTTCATATCTACACCTATATGTTTAGGTGATTATGACAAATTATATGCTGCACAATAGAATTTCTATGCCTAAATGATTAAGTTCATATACATGCTCTTATGTTTATACAAAAGTTGCAAAGTTCATAATTGGATCCGTGCCAAGATCCATTTTAATACAATCTTCATGTTATAGTTGTAAACATGATTGGATCTAGTTCACGCATGTGATAAAATTATACATACTTTATGGACATGTCACATTCTTGTCATATGCTAGTGATGTTCGATGTTATGCCTAGATCTAAACATGTTTAGGCTTATGTTGTCTAAAACCATATGCTAATTCATGTGACACCTATTTAGTTAGACCCCTATTTCAATACAAGTTCACATATATGTAAGTTGATTTAGCCTATGTTGCAAATTCGCATATATGTATGTTGATTTAGCCTATGTTGCAAGTTCACACCTATGATATTCATGTTGACTACTTTGCTAGTTCACACCTATGATATTCATGTCGACTACTTTGGAAGTTAACACCTATGATGTTCATATTGACTATGCAGAAAATGCCAAGTTTACACCTATGTCATGCTTATGTTAATGAATGTCAATTTTGTGTACGCTAAATTTGGCTAAGTTTTTAGCATAATATTATGTGTTAAAAATCATGCGGACGAAAAATTAGGCTAAGATTGTTAGCCTAATATTTAGACAGGGTAACGCTGGGAAAAATTGGTAATTATAGGAAACTTGACATTAAAATATATGTACTGGCATGTTTGGCACATGCCAATAATTGGTGGCATTTAAATGGTATATAATTCTTATACCAAAAATGATGAACTTGGAAAGTGGGCCACAGTATTTAATTGATAACAAATTTACATATAACAAGTAATAGAGACAAATATGTAAATTTAGAAAATACGAGTATGCTTAACCTGAGGTTGGATGGAGTTGTGATGTAAACCTGCCCGGACCCGCCCAGCTGTCCAGTAGTCAGAACAATACCTATCCAATGTGGGTGATTATGCATTGAGCCCAATAAGGGCCCAAGGTTAGACTGAGTTACGATGTAAACCTGCCCGGAACCGACTGGCACATCCAGTAACTGTAACAATACCTGTCTAATGTGAGTGGTCGGTACTTTAACTAATTAAGGTTAAGGACAAGTCAGGATGGTAGGGTTAAGTTAACTAAAACGCTTAACCAATTCAACATGTTAGTTAAACTGATGGGTGGGGTTAGGTAAATACAGACACTTAACCACTTAACATATTTGACTAGAAAACCCTAGAAACGGGGACCCATTTCAGCAGTAGCCCAATTAGGTATCATGGTACCCTGAAACTAGGCAGGATGGGGCACGATTACTGGGCTGATTGTAAGCGATCAAAAGCGACGTCGGTGGGTCCAACAATGTGGGTTCTAACGGAGTGCGGACGTGCACACACTTCGAAGCAGACAAACAGGGCACTGGGGGCACCAGTAGTATAACCTATGCATTCTAGAATTGTGTCGGGCCGCCACCATGGGACTTGATACACCCCATCTTGGGACCAGCATAGGTATCTACAATCATTGGGGGTCGTATGACACATATGATTTTGCGAGTAGGAGCCGATCTTTAGAAAGGGGATCACTTTACCCTAATCATGGGGTGCCAGTTGAGACAATGCAAGTAGGTGCAGAGATATAGTGTGGGGGTGCGATAGTATATTCGTGTCAAACTACTTTATCTTAGTTTATGATACTTTCCAATTTCCCTTTATACCTATCATGCCCTTTTTCTTATTCTCATACTGAAGAGTCACTAGACTTACTAGGATTTATGTCTGACTCTATTTTTCTTTCGTCTTCTTTTCTTCCGTTCCCCCCACCCCCCCAGGTCCACAGGGAGGAAACAACCTAGCTTAGTTAGACTTTTTCCAAGCTTCAAGATAGTAGATGTACGGTTTGGACTCTCTTTCCTTGGCTATGGCTTTTTGTCACGTTCTATGGGGATTTATGCAGCTTTTATTATGTTTTATGCTTCTTTATTTAATAAGCAAGGCAGAAATGATGATGTAATGTTTTGGAAGTTATTATGAGACAATTATGGAAGTGTTTTGTATGAACACATATTTGTGAAATAAAAGTCCGTTTGTTTTCTGCTGCTTATATATATATATATATATATATATATATATATATATATATATATATATATATATATATATGTGTGTGTGTGTGTGTGTGTGTGTGTGTGTTTATATATATGTCTTGTGTTTATCTGTGACTTTTACTTATAAGCCTCCACCGAAGTTAAGGCATTCCCTTTGTGAGTGGCCTTAATGGAGGTGGGGTGTTTCACTTGGTATCAGAGCACAGATTTACCAGACTAGATAAAAGTTTTTGAAACTATTTTCAAAAAAGAAGTTTATTGAAGCATTCTTTTTCAAGAAAAAGCGTTGTTTTTAAAAGGCATAATTCCCCAAAGCCATATGCACTATCTCTCTATCCTTTTGTTTTGAATCTTTCCTTTTTGTTCCAGCATGTCCGTAGATCTTAACCTTCCAGAAGGGATACCGATACCTAGCTGGTTCCGAAGGTACCGAGAAGCTAGGGCCAATGGTACGGGCCCAAGAGACATTCCTCCTCCAACAGTGGCAGCAGTTATCCTCCTCCCCCTCCTCGTGGAAGTACTTTCGCTAAGACGTGTAGAGACTTTAAGGCTATGGGTGGAAAGGACTTTTATGGAACTGAATGCTTTGGCTAAAGGAGACCAAAGATTTGTTCGTCATCTTCGAAGTTGACGACAAACAAAAGATACAGCTAGCAGTGTGGTTGCTTAAAGATGAAGCTTCCTATTGGTGGGAAGTTACCCATGCAGAGAGGCCAGTGGAAACTTGGGAAGATTTCAGGATGAGGTTTGAGATGAAATTCCTCTCCAAAGATGAAAGAAGCCTGCAGATGGAGAAGTTCCTAACTCTTAAGCAAATGAGTATGACGATCAGGGAGTACGTCAATCAGTTTAATCACCTGGCCAGATTTGGGCTGGATTTAGTAAACACCCAACACAAGAAGGCCCTTCCCTTCGTTAAAGGTCTGAATGAGCCTCTACACAGCCTTGCTATGACCCATATACCCATGGGAGCGACTTATAAAAGCTTGGTGGACATGGCGCTGCTACATGAGGAAGATAAAGGCAAGAAAGAGGCAAAGGTGGAAGTGCCTCAAGAAAAGAAAGAGGGTTTACAGGCTAAGAAGACAGACTTCAAAAAAGGCGGGAAGAACAACAAATCCCGTGAAAAGAGAAGGTGTAATTTCTAGAGCATTGTTGGACATATATCAAAAGACTGCATGAAGAAGAAGGCAAAGTTTAATGGTGGTTGTTTCCATTGTGGAGAGACTGGACACTTGGCTAAGGACTGCCCAAAGAAGCGGGGGTTGGGACAGAGGACTGGATCCACCTCAGGGGGACAGGTTCACGCGCTGGTGGCACCTCCACAGGAACGAGGTAGAAATATTTCCGTAGAAAGCTTAGTTTATCTTTATGATCATCCAGTTTACACTCTCTTTGATTTTGGTGCATCACACTCCTTTATTTCTTCTACTTTAGCAGAATCTCTGCACCTAGACACTAGTATGGTAGAAGATCCCTTGGTTGTTTCAAATCCAATTGGGGGCTCGGCTTATTTATCGATGGTTTGCTTGGATTTGAAAATCTCTATTCTAAGTGTTGAATTTAGATGTAGTGTCTTTGTTTTGGGCTTCTCGGGATATGGACTAATCTTAGGCATGGACTGGCTATCCAATAATGGTGCCATTCTTGATTGTGAGAAAAGAGTGGTTGACTCTTGACTCGACTCGGTAACACTCTAGAAATTTCTTGTAATCCCTTGAATGCTTAATTATCTAGAGTCGCTTGATGCTTCTGTTGAGAATGTGCAGTCGGTTAGGGTGGTCCGGGAATATCCGAATGTCTTTGAAGAGGTGAAGGGCTTACCTCCGAAGCGGGAAATAGACTTCCACATATATCTTGTTGATAATGCAAAGCCTGTAGCTTTACCTGTTCGACACATGGCTCCAAAGGAGAGAAAGGAGCTCAGTAAGCAAGTTAAGGAGCTTCTCGAGAAGGGGTTTATAAGGCGTAGTATCTTGGAATAGGGTGCTCCAGTGGTGTTTGCCACCAAAGCAAATGGTTCACTACGTCTTTGTGTGGACTATAGGGAGCTAAACAAGCTGACTAAGAAGAATAGACACCTGCTTCCCTGAATAGACGATTTGTTTGAATAGCTTGTAGGTGCGTCGGTCTTCTCCCAACTTGATATGGCTACTGGGTTCCATCAACTAAGGGTTGCTGAAGATAGTATTGATAAAACGGTGTTCAGAACCCCAGACGGTTTCTTCGAGTGGCTTGTTATGCCTTTCGGCTTGACAAACGCACCCGCTTATTTCGTGGACCTAATGAGCAGGGTGTTCAGAGAATTCCTCAACAAGCTTGTGGTTGTCTTCGTAGACAATATTTTGATCTTCTCAAAGAATGAGGAAGAACATGCTCCGCATCTGAAGGAGATCATGGAAACCCTTCAAATTCATCAGCTAAAAGCCAAATTCTCCAAGTGCCACTTTTGGAGAGAAGAAGTGAGGTTTCTTGGACATATAGTGTCCAAAGAGGGGTTAGCTGTGGACCCCGCGAAAGTGGTGGCAGTGCAAGATTGGAAGACACCAAGAAATGCAACCGAAGTCCAAAGCTTTCTTGGGCTAGCCAGTTTTTACCGAAAGTTCATTAGAGATTTTGCAAAAATCTCAGCTCCACTCACAAGGCTAACAAAGAAGAATCTAGCATTCGCTTGGGATTTGGACTGTGATATTGCTTTCCAACGCTTAAAAAGGGCTCTTACAACAGCCCCAGTTCTGACTTTGCCCGATGGAAGCAAGATGTTCACAGTATATACGGATGCTTGTTGTATGGGACTAGGCGCTGTTCTGATGCAAGAAGGGAAGCTAGTAGCTTATGTTGGAAGGCAATTGAAAGTTCATGAAAGGAACTACCCAACCCACGATCTTGAGGTGGTCGCCATCGTTTTTGCGCTTAAGTCTTGGCGCCATTATCTCCTAGGTGAGAAGTTCGAATTATATACTAACCATAAATCGTTGAAGTATCTTTTCTCGCAGAAAGATCCTAACTTGAGGCAGCAAAGGTGGATGAAGTTCCTTGCCTCGTATGATTTTGAGATTTCCCATACTCTTGGCAATGGCAACGTAGTAGCAGACGCGTTGAGTAGAAATAAGCTGGCCTTAAGTCCTCTCTTTGTAGAAAGGCAAAGTTTGGAGTATATAGCCAGTTTTGACTTTAGGCCCTCCTCTGATTTTATACCTGGTTTGTTGGCATTACTAGAAGTACAACCCACTCTTTTAGACTCAATAGGGGTCGCACAACGCGAAGACACTCAGCTTGTGGATGTGATTGATAAACTAATTAAGGGTGAAACTTCCAGTCACCTCAATCGGTACTCCATCGATGATAAGGGTTGGCTGAGGCGAGATGGAAGACTATGTGTCCCACAAGCTAGGGATTTGGTAAAGATGGTTCTCGAGGAAGCACACCATTCCAAGATGACAATACACCCAGGTGGAGACAAGATGTACAAGGACGTAAAGAGAGTTTTGTTTTGGAACGGCATGAAGAAAGATGTGGCAGATTTCGCTTCTAAGTGCATGACATGCCAACAGGTCAAGGCGGAACAAAAGAAGCCTAGAGGACTGCTTCATCCTCTAGAAGTCCCGCAGTGGAAGTGGGATAGCATCTCAATGGACTTCATTGATGGGTTGCCTAGGTCAAGAAGGGGCAATACTAGCATTTGGGTAATAGTGGACAGGCTCACAAAAAGCGCCCACTTTATACCCATCAAGAGTAGAAGGACTGCCTCGTCTCGAGCGTCTCTTTATCTCAAGGAAATAATTCAACTCCATGGAATACCCTCCAGCATAGTGACTGATCGAGATCCCATCTTTACGAGCGAATTTTGGCGGAGTCTGCAAGAAGCTGTAGGCACACAGTTATGCTTGAGCACAGCCTATCACCCCCAAATGGATGGTCAGTCGGAAAAGGTGAATAGAGTATTAGAAGATCTTCTTAGACTGTGCATTCTTGACTTCGGAGGGACATAGGAGGATCGTCTTCCTTTAGTGGAATTCGCCTACAACAGCTACCAAGCCACTATCGACATGGCGCCCTTCGAAGCTTTATATGGAAGACCGTGCCAATCACCAACTTGTTGGTGGGAGTCTACAGACAAGCTCATACTTGGGCCAGACATGATTAGAGAGACTTCAGAAAAAGTGGACTTGATACGAAGGAGAATGAAGACTGCCCAAGATAGACAGAAATCCTACGCAGACAAAAGAAGGACCGACTTTGAGTTTGAGGTTGGGGACAGGGTTTTCCTTTAGGTATCACCTTTAAGGAACGTCGTTCGCTTTGGATCCGCAGGAAAGCTAGCACCAAGATTTGTAGGGTCGTTCCCTATCACCGAGAAGATTGGGAAGATGGCTTATAGAGTAGAGCTGCCCGAAAGGTTGGCTAGAATTCACAATGTCTTTCACGTTTCTCATCTCCGGAAATGTTTACATGAATCCACAGAAGTGGTGGAGCCAAGCATTCTAGAAGAAGCCGAAGTGGAACGCGAAGCAACTGTGAGGAGAGTCTAACCCGCATCCTAGGAACTAAAGTGAAAAGGCTACGCAACCGCGAATTCAAGCTTGTCAAAGTTCAGTGAAGCGACGCCGAGGAAGACGTGACTTGAGAAACTGAGAACAAAATACGTGCGGCCTACCCTTTTCTTTTTGAGGGTACATCTTTGATTTCTCTTTATCCTTAATTGTGCTTATATCTATCTTTTTAGGTATATCTCCTCGATCTTATCCTTTGTCCTTAGGTAGAAACCCCTTTGGATGTAAACATGTAATTGAAACATGTTATGGTTGATGGCTGCAAGTGGTTGCTAGTGGTTGCTCGTGGATGCATATACACACACACTCTAGGTTTTAGACCAGCTCAGTCACTTCATATTGCATATATGTATTCATGTTTGTATGTGATTGAAACTTGATATGTTGTCATATGGATGTCGCATTTGTATGAGTGGTTGCGCACCCATGTAGAATTATGAGTAGGGAAAAATTTCCATACATAATGGATTCATGACACTTATATGTTTCGCATTAAGGAGGTCAACTGAATCAGTAGACCGCCTGATTATTGCATTAGATAAGGACATGTACACACACTATGCATATGATCATGAAGCATTAGAAGTCTTTTAAGGACAATGGACGCCTGTGTTTGTTGGTTGAGTAGATGGACGATTGGATGTTAGGATTTACGTTCTTTCAGACTTGAAGATTTTGTGGATGAAATCCTTTAAGGAGGGGAGAACGTAACACCCCGAATTTTCTGTTAACTAATTAAAGAATACTTAATTATAAATGATAGAATTAAGGGAAACGGGTAATGCCATTGCGTTCGTCTCAGAATTCTGCTTGAGATAGAGTCCGAGTTTGCATAAAACGGATACCGTATGAAGAAAATATGGACCAACGAAGTTAGGCAGAAAAAACCAGAAACGGGCCAGAATGCACTGGCGCACTTGGGAAGTGCGCCAGAACAAAATTGCACTGGCACACTTGGGAAGTGCGCCCATGCAAAGTTGCACTGGCGCACTTGGCAGGTGCGCCGAGGCCGAGCAAAAAACCTGCTTGGTCAGGCCCTGGCTGGCCTGGTCGGGTTCTGGTCGAATTTCTGAGCTCTGGTGTGTCACTAGGGCTAACTTGTCACTTTCTGATTGGCTTTTCTTGAGATGGATGGCCTTGATTAACTCTATCTTCATCGACGGCTCTAATTAGTTTGAAATCCTATATAAACAACCCTAGTCTCAACCTAAATTCACATAAATAAAATAGAGCTAGAGCCGTCATGCTGCTGGAAGGAAGCCAAGAGTAGCCTCCACTTGAAGGAAAATTAGAGACGAGCAAAACTAAAGTAAAAACAAGAATCAAACAACATTTATCTACCCAAAGGAAAGCATTGCAAATTCAGAATCCAGAATTCAAGTTCGTCGTTTGTTGTAAGTGTAGAGATTTTTCCGATGGGAAGAAAATTAAGATTTGATTCGATGTAAAATGGAAATGGAATTGTGTTATTATATAACGACGATGTTATTTCATATCTATGTGTTGCAATGATTGTGTTGTGAATAGTATTGGGATGTTGTGGTATAATTGAGTTGACGTTGGAACCATTAGAATGTTTGTGGATTAGTCTAGTTGATGTTGAATCTATTCAAATTCACATACAAGTCATTTGGTTCATATCTACACCTATATGTTTAGGTGATTATGACAAATTATATGCTATACAATAGAATTTCTATGCCTAAATGATTAAGTTCAAATACATGCTCATATGTTTATACAAAAGTTGCAAAGTTCGAAATTGGATCCATGCCAAGATCCATTTTAATACAAGTTTCATGTTATAGCTGTAAACATGATCGGATCCAGTTCACACATGTGATAAAATTATACATACTTTATGGACATGTCACATTCTTGTCATATGCTAGTGATGTTCGATGTTATGCCTAGATCTAAACATGTTTAGGTCTATGTTGTCTAAAACCATATGCTAATTCATGTGACACCTATTTAGTTAGACCCTTATTTCAATACAAGTTCACATATATGTAAGTTGATTTAGCCTATGTTGCAAATTCACATATATGTATGTTGATTTAGCCCACGTTGCAAGTTCACACCTATGATATTCATGTTGACTACTTTGCAAGTTCAAACCTATGATTTTCATATTGACTATGCTGAAAATGCCAAGTTTACACCTATGTCATGTTTATGTTAATGAATTCCAATTTTGTGTACGCTAAATTAGGCTAAATTTTTAGCCTAATATTATATGTTATCATGCGGACGAAAAATTAGGCTAAGATTGTTAGCCTAATATTTAGACGGGGTAACGTTGAGAAAATTTGGTAATTATAGGAAACCTGACATTAAAATATATGTATTGGCATGTTTGGCACATGTCAATAATTGGTGGCGCTTATATGGTATATAATTCTTATACAAAAAATGATGAACTTGGAAAGTGGGCCACAATATTTAATTGATAACAAATTTACATATAACAAGTAATAGAGACAAATATGTAAATTTAGAAAATACGAGTATGCTTAACCCGAGGTTGGATTGAGTTGTGATGTAAACCTGCCCGGACCCGCCCGGTTGTCCAATAGTCACAACAGTTTCTATCCAATGTGGGTGGTTAAGCATTGTGCCCAATAAGGACCCGAGGTTAGACTGAGTTACGGTGTAAACCTGCCCGGAACCGACCAACACATCCAGTAACCGTAACAATACCTGTCTAATGTGAGTGGTCGATGCTTTAACTAATTAAGGTTAAGGACAAGTCAGGATGGTAGGGTTAGGTTAACTAAAACACTTAACCAATTCAACATGTTAATTAAACTGATGGGTGGGGTTAGGTAAATACAGACACTTAACCACTTAACATGTTTGACTAGAAAACCCTAGTAACGGGGATCCATTTCAGCAGTAACCCAATTAGGTATTATGGTACCCTGAAACTAGGCAGGGTGGGGCACGATTACTGGGCTGATTGTAAGCGTCAAAAGCGACGGCGGTGGGTACAACAATGTGGGTTCTAACGGAGTGCGGGCGTGCACACACTTCGAAGCAGACAAACAGGGCACTGGAGGCACCAGTAGTATAACCTATGCATTCTAGAATTGTGTCAGGCCGCCACCATGGGACTTGATACACCCCATGGTGGGACCAGCATAGGTATCTACAATCATTGGGGCCCGTATGACACATATGATTTTGCGAGTAGGAGCCGATCTTTAGAAAGGGGATCACTTTACCCCGATCATGGGGTGCCAGTTGAGACAATGCAAGTAGGTGCAGAGATATAGTGTGAGTGTGCGATAGTATATTTGTGTCAAACTACTTTATCTTAGTTTATGGTACTTTCCTATTTCCAGTTTATACCTATCATGCCCTTTTTCTTATTCTCATACTGAAGAGTCACTAGACTTACCAGGCTTTTTGTCTGACTCTATTTTTCTTTCGTCTTCTTTTCTTCCGTTCCCCCCACCCCCCAGGTCCACAGGGAGGAAACAACCTAGCTTAGTTAGACTTTTTGCAAGCTTCAAGATAGTAGATGTATGGTTTGGACTCTCTTTCCTTGGCTATGGCTTTTGGACACGTTCTATGGGGATTTATGCAGCTTTTATTATGTTTTATGCTTCTTTATTTAATAATCAAAGCAGAAATGATGATGTAATGTTTTGGAAGTTATTATGAGACAATTATGGAAATGTTTTGTATGAACATTTATTTATGAAATAAAAGTCCGTTTGTTTTCCGCTGCATATATATATATATATATATATATATATATATATATATATATATATGTGTGTGTGTGTGTGTTTATATATCTGTCTTGTGTTTATCTATGACTTTTACTTATAACCCTCCACCAAAGTTAAGGCATTCCCTTTGTGAGTGACCTTAATGGAGGTGGGGTGTTTCAACACTCGACTAAGATACCACAGACTATTCCCACAAGTGAAACAAGTGCCAAAGGTTTTCCAAGATTCCAAGAGTCCTGCCTACTCAGCTGATGCAGATGATTAGTTATTGACCATTCACCATGTGGGGGTTAGATATCATTGGAACTTTTCCGATGGCCAAAGGCGATGCATGTTGTGTTATCGTAGCAATTGACCACTTCACCAAGTAGGTCGAAGCCGAGCCTCTTACCACAATCACTACTAAGAAGGTGATCAACTTCGTCGTCTGCAGCATTATCACTCATTTTAGGGTCCCCCAGGCTATAATCTCAGAAAATGGGACCCAATTTGAGAGCGCTGAGCTTAAGATCTTTTGTCGATGACGCAACATTAAAAAGAAATTCTCAGCAGTAGCTCATACTCAAGCCGATGGGCAAGTCGAGCCTGTTAACCAAGTGATCAAATCCATCATCAAGAAGCATTTGGAAAAGGCCGAAGGCTTATGGGTAGATAAGCTCCCTCTAGCCGTTTAGGCTTATCGGACCACCCATAAGTCAGCCACCAACTATACTCCTTTCGCTCTCGCCTATGAATTCGAAATCGTCATCCTCATCGACCTCAAACCCCAATCCCAATTAGTCGCTTACTATGATCCAAAGACTAGCCAAGACCTCCTCTTCGAGTCACTCGACTTACTCAAAGAGAAAAGAGACGAAGTTGAACTCAGATTCACCGCTTAGAGCCAACGAGTCTCTCGATACTTCACGTCCAAAGTCTGTCCAAAGAACTTTGACATTGGCAACCTCATCCTAAAGTGGATCTTTCCCACACTGACTGGTTTCAATCCTCGCTGGGAAGGTCCGTATGTCATACAATGGAGGCTTAGGGCCGAAACCTTCAAGCTAATAACCGTTGATGGCACCGAACTCCTAAGAGCATGAATCAATGGACACCTTCATCGCTACTTCACCTATCTTAGTTTACATATTTACTGCTTTCCAACAATGTTTTGTTTTCTTCAAATTCAAGGCATTGTAAAATAAAGACCATTACTGCCAAAGTTATCATTAAAGAAAATTTCATATATTCATGCACTTGGTGTGTTATTTACTACGTAGTATGTTTGAGCAACACTTACAATTGACTTTCATGCACGAGTGCACAACACTGGATTAATACCCTGAAGTATGTAATCAATCCACCCGACCAGAGTCTCGAATCAATGACAAGGATGCATATGAATAACTTTACTCGAATCTCGATCCAACGACGAGGACGAGTACAAATAACTCGGGATGCTCATTAACTTGAGTATCCATCCTCGCCCCTAAGCCTCAGGGCTTGGGGGCAACCCGTCGACCAGGAGAATGTGATTACGACCATTCTCTTGACTCCATCTGACCCGAAGTGCCTGGATCTGGGTCCCAAACTAGCGAATCAACAACGCCCTTGAGCTTTAACCCAGATAAAAACAATGGGAGAGTCCAAAGGACAAATCAACAGTGTCCATGCCTTCTCATGGATCAGGATCAATGACCTCATGGAGGCCTTGAGATACAAGACACCATACCCGAGCTCCGCACGACATATAACTCCCAACCAAGGGAAGTCCCAAGAGCGTGGTCAGCACATACGATCTTCGCACGACGTGGGAATATAAAAAGTGGACAAGTCTTGTCCGAGTGTGATAACGAGTATATTTATGCAAGTTATTTCACATATGAAGCAAGCAACAATTGTCTATCGTTCTAACGACATAGTGTACATGAAAACAACACCATGTCTCCAAAAGTGAGGGTCGTACTTGTGTATACAGTCGGCCTACATATCCAAAAGACCTATAACAACCATTTTAACGACCCGTCCTTTCTTCTCTTCTTCTTCTTAGCAGATTCGGCACTAGGCGGGTTGTCACCAGTCTTCGTCCTCTTCCCCCTAGAGCTGCCTCCGGCTCTTCCTCTATTACCCTTGACCGTTGTAATGGACTTGTGAGATACCGATGTGGACTTCCTATTGTCATCCTCACCACACGTTATCTCAGTGATGTTCCCAAGTATGGTGGAATTGACTTGCAGCGGTTTGATAGTGATGTTTGTGGCAAGGGATAATACTACCTCGATACCCCCCTTCTCTCATGTTACCTTGGCCTTCTTAGCCTCCAGTTCAACTCTTCTCTTAGCTCCCTTGCAAACTTATGCTCAGCCAGCTTCCCGGCATTAAGCTGTTTTGCCATGTCTGCCTGAAGTTTCTTGAAAGCCTCATTGGCCTTTTTCTTGGAAGCTTCGTTAGCCCACTTTTTCCTGGCCTCTTCATTAGCCCTCATCTTCTCCGCCTCATTGGTTGCCTTCTTCCTTGACACATTAGCTTTAGCTTTCTCCTTAGGATCTTTCCTAACTTTTTCTTAGGCCTACTATAGGACTACCTTGTTAGCCTTCTTCTTTTCCTCCTACTCCTTAGACTTAGCGAGCAGCTTAGCCTTCTACGACTCCACCAACTCGTCCATTGTTTGCACGCCAGCTTCTACCGGCCCCGTCACTGGATCCCTTTACCATCGCTTATCTCCCCTTCCTCGGAGAAAAGGTCCTTATAAAAACTAGCAATTTTGTCCACATCGGAAAATGTATCTAGTGTGCCTCCTCCTTCTACAAACTGTGTCCCCTGTATCCCCAATGCGGCCTCAGGTAATAAGGGGAGTGTCGGGGCAAGGCCCGTTGTCACTTCTACTCCAGAGGGGCCTACATGACAAAGAAGATGATTACACGGTCTTCTTTAACCTAGTGCTTATATCCTTTTCGAGCATTCGTGATGATGAGACTTTACCTCCAGATACTTGTTATGCAGGGGGGCAATAGGCATGGTGCCTTTGGTTGTTGCTTGAAAGGAGCTTCCTAGCCCCAACCCTGGGAAATCAGGGTCATACTTAGTAGTAGCATGGACTGGGACCATTGGCAGTGGCGGATGGCATAACTTGTTGTTGATGGCAACTCCCCTCTGCAAACTCATGAGAAACAATCACGCTCTCAGTAGTCACATACTTCCCCTTGGCAGTAGTAAGTTCCGCCATCCTTGCCCACTCGACATTCCCATGTAACGGTCTCTTCCCTTCTTACAGCACTATGCGCTCCTCTTCGGTTAGGTGGGCTTCTATGAGAAGGAATTCATCTATGACCTCCACCTGTAGTCTCCGAGCCTCAAACGCTAACAACTTTTCCCAAATATGGGCCATCATCCGAGGGTAATCTTCGACCCACAAGATTCCGCGGAATCAAAGTTGTTTAACGTACATACCCTAGATAGACGGCTCCAGAGACTCCACCACTCTGGCCTCAACATCCTCAATGCTTTCCTTGAGCCTCTCCACCACGAGCCAATGCTCAGCCTTGATACCATCTACTTGAGTTAATAAGTCCTTGCTCGTAGCCTCTGCATTGGTCTTTTTGTTCATAGCCTAAGCAAGTTCAGCGTTCTTCAGCCCCAGCGCCTTTTTAAGCACCTCATTCTCCTTCATAATACATTGTATTTGCTCGTTCTCTTCCTTCATCCTCTTATTCTCCATGACGGGAGACTCATTATCCATGTGAAATTGCTGTAATTTCTCATTTTCCTTTTCCAGCTCGAGGTTCCTCTCTTTAGAAGGCTTACTGTCACGCTTTAGAGTTGCATTTTTCGTCGAGACCATCGACACTGTGTCCTTGAATGTATCTTTCTCCCTCTTCGAGTCCTCTTCAACCTTCTTGTAATTCAACCTTAGTTACATTATTTCAGCAGTAGAAAGTTAGCATTTAAATACGTTACTCATAAATGCATAAGAATGTGCAAATAGGAGACTCGTCTTACCCAACTCATTATCCCGATTTCGGACGCTATTGTGCTCAGCTTTGAGGGCCAGCTCCAAGTTTTGTATCGCCATATTCTTTCGGATTATCAACTCCGAGATATGCTTGGTATATCTATTAAATTCTTTGCACTGATAGTAAGCAGCGTTCCATATCTGTCATTGTCTTCGTGGGGAACTAGATGGATGTCTGGTAGCCATTTTAGCTCATCAAAGTAATACCTGAGAAATATCTCTCTCAACATTGCCTTCTTCTGTTTAGGGGTGAGCTTGGGTGTCTCGGGAACATCTTGCAACTGAGGTCGTTTCTTCAACATTTCCATTTTTCTTTTACCTGTATATGCCAACTCCTTTCCTTTGGAAGTGGTCACGGCCGCAAAGGGTGGAATGTAAAGAGGGATGGTCGATGACGATCGCCTGGTGCTCGGTATGTCCAATCTTGAATCTGTGTCGGATGACCAAGAGATGGGGGAGAGGATTCGGAACGTCGAGATCGATCTATGTGAAGATGCTCTCTGCCATGGTCATGATAGTGCAAGGGGCTCATTAAACAAGTCAGCGTCTCTTCTAAAATTCCTTATTATCCCGCTCCTCTGCAGTTGGTAACCCCCGGATCATTGGCTTCGACTCCTTTCGCCTTCTCAAACCATCTCGCCTACACGGGAAAAACTCAAGGTTAGGCTCAAACACCCTAGCATATAAAAAACTGCTACGTTATGTAGTGTTTATAAGTGTGTGTCCTAGGTGTTCTCTCAACAGACCAGATATTGGTTCGCTCGAAAGAGTGATCCACCCAAAGGTAAGCGATAAGCGTTCTATACTTGCGCCACTGGACTAAGATGACGTAGCATCAAGCGATAGCTTATTCATATCATCAAACTAATCCCCCTTATCCAGCGAAATGGTGATCTTAGAGGCAGTTACTGAAGAAGCTAGCTTGGGCGACACCTCTGTCCTTGCCTCATCCATCACAGGCGAGACAGGAGTAGCCGATTGGCCCCCTCTCTAGTGGCCTCCTCCTCGTCACCAGATACATCCCCACTGGTTTCTTCCTTAGTCTTCACGGCCTTGCGTCATTGGGACACGATAGAGGGAAACCTTTTTTACTGCCCGGAGACCCATCGTCTCCCTCAGTTTCCGCCCTCCCTCCAACGCTGGCGATGGTCGACCTGATTATTGAGTGATCAACGGGAAGTAAGCTCGCACGACGAAGCCATTGCTTATCCAAAACATTCCTAGTAGAATGGGCTTCCTCAGGAATGGTCTTCAATTCCCCAAGACGCTGCTGATACACATTGTCCGTAGGCGCTGTAGGAGTCCCTGTTACACAAAAGTAAAGTTATCGCTAAGCTGACGACTCAACTAACAACAAGTAAAAAATAGTAAAGGCACTTACTTCCGGCCAACCACCACCTCAAAAATCCTGGGGGACAGCGAGCAAATAACAAGTCATTCTTAAATACACTCAGGCTGCTTCATTTCCCCAAGATGAATCGATTGTTGGGTAGTGCCTCCAAGTAGAAAAGGGAAGGCGTACTAGTGGTTCTCATATTCAACTGAAAAAGATATCGGATGTCCATTCCAAGAGGCTAGATATGCAGTTACTCCCTGAAGAGAACGCATGTACCAATGAGGAAGGCATACTCATTTTGATGAACCTAAGCCGGTACTATGCGAAAGTAGCGCAGTATGTCCCATATCAAGTCGCAGGACGGGGGCACAAATCCAGAAGCACATGCATGCCTATTCCAAGCAGGTATCCTTATGGAGGTGCGTGAGCCCTGTCACCTTCTTGAGGAATACAAACATCTTCCCAAGGTAAGATCAATTGCTTACACATGCACCTCATCGTTGTTTCATCCATATGCTAGGAGAACGAATCCAGTGGATTGTCAACTACGACAGCATCCGTCATCATATATGGCGCCTCAAGAGTGTTTCCCTCCATAATATCTACATTCTCTTCTCCTTCTGGGGTTCTCCTTTGTTTCTCTAGACCTCGCTTGTGCCTGTGGCTCAGCTGAGTGTTCAACCGTCTGTAATGGTACTTCCGACTACAACCCCTGATTGGGTGCCTTCTGGTAATCCATGGGTTAGGAAGGAGTGGACTCTCCAGAGGTCTCAAGTTTGCTTCCCTTCAGGTCGGTACTACTTGGCGACCCAAATTAGAAGGATGAATGCTGAGAAGCTTTGACTTCCAGAGCCTGTTGTTTCTTGGACGATCTCGTTTCCATTGCTAGCTATACTTTTAATATAGTTGCATTAGACATCACACTGAATAGCCTGTACACTCGTGTTGGTTTGAACTAACGTGTACGTGCAGTGAAGTGCATCATTATTACGATTATAATAAAGGAACTCAAGACACGACGATGATCGCTAATTCTCAAAACTGTAACCATCGTCTTTGTCGACTGATATCGTCAGATTCATGTCGAATTGTGGCTACGTCGTGATTGGAACTGGGAAACGAATCTAAAGTTCAATAGTCTGGTCTTGTGTTTATAGTCCAAGTTTATGTTTTAAATCCCATGTGCAAAGCCTAAGAACTATATAGTCACAAAACATTGCGAAAACTGTGTAAGTTCGACAGTTGGGGCGCTTGTGGTTCGAACTCCTCATTGGAAATGGTAGAATGCGTAACAACTAGGAGGTCTGAGATTTCCTAAGTCTCAAGGATGCGTAAATCGCATACTCAAGACCAAGAAAAACCACATCCCTTTTTGGCTTGGGAAATTGCATCCCTCTTTCCTATGGGAATTCGAATCCCCCTCATCGCTTCACTCCGGCTTAATCTCAGTTCGCACTGCGTCCCCTACAGGAAGCGAAATCTCGCATCCATCGGATGCAAAATGTAACACCCCACCTCCGCTAGGGTCACTCACAAAGGGAATGCACTAGTTTTGGTGAAGTATTATCTAGGTAAACATGCACAGAGGTATCACAAGGCAGAACATAAATAAAGCAGCGGTAGAAATTAAAAACCAACTTTTTATTACTCCCAAGAAAAGAGTCAAAACCTCATATATCCAAGATACAAATTATTCCATTACATAAAGTTCCTAATAAAGAAGCATAAACTTAAGATAACAAAAGTAAATTATTCCCCATAAATAGCAGAAGCAGCCATAGCATAGCTCAAGACGAAACCGTACATGAGCTGTCAGAAAGCAAGCTAAGTCCAAGCTAAGAGCTAGTGTTTCCTCATTGAGAACCTTGGGGGGAACGGAAGCAAAAGAGGCTAAAGAAAAAGGGTCAGTCATAAAGACTGGTAAGCCCTAGTGACTTTCAGTATGAAAACTAGTAAAAGCAACATGATATGTGAAAACTGGAATTAAACATAAGGATGATAACAGAACTGGTAGGATAATTAAGACAACAAGATAAGTCGAGTCTAGCATCGCATATTCAAGGTTCGCTGCACCAATTGTACTAGTGTTCTAACCCATGTCAAGTATTAATCATGAAATGATCATTGGCCCAGTATCATGAAATGACCCATTATGGGGTCCTATGGTACGATCTACTAATCGATCGGCTCCCTATAAGTCCTAGATCGTCATGTGTCTGTGTCATACGGCCCTATCCTGAAATGTAGTTACCTGTGCTAGGTCCACCATAGGATGTATCAAGTCCTATGGTGCCAACCACCGACACGAATTAAGCACGCACAGTGTAAATCTACGGGTGCCCATTGCCTGCTTTTTCAACTACGGACTACATGTACGACCATAGTCCGCCTGAACCTACAATGGCGCACCTGCTCAGCCGTTGTTCTGGTCGCTTACAATCAGCCCAGTAATCGTGCCCCACCCTGCCTAGTCCCAGGGTATCGTGATACATCCAAGTGGGTTACTGCTGAAAAGGACCACGTAACTAGGGTTTCTAATGGGTTAAGTGTTGTCATTCAAATTCGTGACTTAACCCTATCCAAATCATGTATCAAGTTGGTTAAGTGTATTCGAGCGGTTCATGACTTAACCCTATCAAATCATCATGTCAAGTTGGTTAAGTATATTCAAGTGGTCCATGACTTAACCTTATCATGTGGCATTAATTCATTAATGCACCTCAACCTCTCACATTTGACTAATCGTTGTGGTTACTGGATTTTCCGGGCGGTTCCGGGCAGATTTACACCACAACATAGTCTAACCTCGGGTTTTACGTGCGATATGACCAACTACCCACATTGGATCCTATTGTTTGCAGCCACTGGATTTGCCGGGCGGTTCCGGGCAGATTTACACTGCAAACTCAACCCAATCTCGAGTTGGCCATTTTCAAGTTTATCTAATTGTCATGCCCACGTTCAAGTTTTCATGTCAATGTTCATGTCGAGTTTTCATGTCATGTTTCGTGTCAAATCGTGTCAAGTTCATGTCCATATCCAGGTTCAAGTTATAATAACGTTCATGTTCAAAGCCAATTTATGTTTTACCTAATCTTCCCCAAATCGTATTCCCATCGCACATAAGCTCGAATCGATACAAATAAATCTAATTAGGGAATAACATAAAAAGGGACGGGTACAAGGTAGCAAAAGTGATTACTAGCATAGCATGGTATGACTTGAGATAAATGAATATAACATTACTGGCATATGGAATATTAGCCTCAAACATAAAGATTCCAAATCTAGAAAAATAAGGTACTAGTCAAGATAACTGTTGTCATAAGTTGATAGTATTGTCATGGTAATGATTGACATAAGGTGATAGTATAGTCATGGTAACGATTGACATAAGGTGATGGTCATAAACTTGTGACTAATAGCAGATTCAACATGATAATATGAGGGGTTTCCCTTTTTGATTTACAACATGAATAGGCCCCAAATCAGTGCCATAGTAATATATCCAAAAGTCAAGATCCAAGACGAACAAGAATGGATGTAAAACAGTCGTCATACATAGGCCCAATTTCAATTTACATCATATTCATATTTCATTTATAATTTAAATCTAAAAATAACTGGGGCTTACAGATCGTGGTTCGAGAATTAGAAAAAGAGAGTCGATGTTGAATATGCTTAGTCAAGTCCTAACAGAAATCCCCAAATCAACAACGTAGTTTCGACATAGAAAAAGTAGTCCCTTTCTCTAACTTTTCATCCAAAATTAGTGCAGCATAAGGTCAGAAAGAATTTTGTGTAAAGAGAATAGTGTTAGGGGCTATATATATATATATATATAGGGTCAGGTCGATGAATGTGGACAGAAATGAGGCCAGGAACATCAAAGTGAATCTGGCTTCAAAAATGGGCTCAGGCACCAGGTCGACCCCCAGGTCGACACTATGGTCGACTTGGTCCTGGGTAGGTCGACTACATAGTCGACCCCTAGGTCGACCTGGTCCTAGGCGGGAAATTTCCCGCCCAGTCCATTCTAAGGTTTGAATTTCGAAATTTGAATTCGAATTGAGCTGTTTTGAACTTGAAAACTTATGAAAACTTCGAAAGGTCATAACTTGGTCATAAGGACTCCGATTTTCGAAAACTCAGACTCGTTTCCAAGAAGAATTTCGAGACGAACGCAATGGCGTAACCCGTTTCCCTTGATTTTTATTTTAAAAATTAATTCTTCCTTGATTTATGGTTACTACACGTTATAAAAACACGAGTTGTTACATTCTCCCCCTTAAAGGATTTCGTCCCCGAAATCTCTAAGTTAGGGAGGATGTATCTTACCATCCATCATCCATCTACTCAAAGCATCATCCACAGGCAACCATTGTCCTTAAAAGATTTCTAGTGCTGTATGAACATATGCAGAAAGTGTGTGTATATGTACTTATCTAATGCAAAAGATTAGGCGGTTACTGATTCAGTAAACCTCCTTAATGCAAAATATGTTAATGTCATGAATCCAACATGTATGCAAATTCCTAACATAGTTTATAATCTCTACATGAGTGCACAAACATTCATTCATATGCAACATCCAAGTGATAGCATAACAAGTTCCATTCATGTACAAGTATAAGCACTCATACATATGCAACATGAAAATGTGACTGAGCCGACCTAGCGCCTAATGTGTGTCATGCATCCACTAGCAACCACTTGCAACCATTTGCAACCATCAACCATAACATGTTTCAATCACATGTTTACATCCATATGGTTCTATCTAAGGGTCTCAAGATAAGATCGAGAAGATAACAAGACAAACGTAGATAGTAGAAGCATGATACGAAAAGGTTTTCAAGTTTATAGGAAAAAGAGATCGAGAGTGTACCCTAAAAAAGAAATGGGTAAAGTGCGCGTATCTTTTCTTTGGTTTCCCAAGTTGCGTCTTCTTGGGCTTCACTCCACTGCACTTTAACTAGCTTGACTTCTCCATTCCTTAGCTTCTTAATCTCCGTTCCAAAGATACGAATCGGAACTCGCCTCAATGTTGCTTCTTTTTCCACTTCTACGTCTTCAAGGATGCTTGGCTCAACCACTTCGGCCGACTCATGCAAGCACTTTCGGAGATGCGAGACGTGAAAGACATTGTGTACTCCAGATAACTTCCCGGGTAAGTCTACCTTATAGGCCATCCGTCCAATCCTCTCAGTGATGGGGAACGGTCCTACGAACCTTGGTGCTAGCTTTCCAACCGCTCCAAAACAAACTACATTGCATAACGGAGAAACTTTTACAAAGACCATATCTCCGACTTCAAACTCTAGGTCTGTCCTTCTCTGGTTCGCATAAGATTTCTGTCTATCTTGGGCCGTTTTCTTCCGTCTTCGTATCAACTCAATCTTCTCAGAAGTGTTCCTTATCATGTCGGGCCCAAGTATAAGTCTGTCTATTGTCTCCCACCAACAAGCTGGAGATTAGCACGGTCTTCCATACAGGGCTTCGAACGGTGCCATTCCGATGCTAGCTTGGTAACTATTGTTATATGCAAACTCCACGAGAGGAAGATGGTCTTCCCAAGTACCACCAAATTCAAGAATGCATAGCCTCAGGAGATCTTCTAGTACCTTATTTACCCTTTCGGTTTGTCCATCCGTTTGGGGGTGATAGGTCATGCTTAAATTTAGTCGTGTACCCATTGCTTCTTGCAGACTATTCCAAAACTGGCTAGTGAAAATCGGGTCACGATCACTAACTATACTAGAAGGAACTCCATGCAACCGTACTATCTCTCGAAGGTAAATAGATGCTAGCCCTGATGCGGTTCTCTTGCTTTTCACCGGAATGAAGTGAGCACTTTTCGTGAGTCTATCAACTATGGCCCATATGCTAGTATTTCCCTTCCTTGACCTAGGCAGTCCATCCACGAAATCCATCGAGATACTCTCCCATTTCCATTGCGGAACCTCCAAAGGATGTAATAGCCCACCAGGCTTCTTCGACTCGGCCTTTACTTGTTGGCACACCATGCACTTCGAAACGAACTCTACCACATCCTTTTTCATTCCAGCCCAAAAGAAAATGCGTTTCATATCCCTGTACATCTTATCCCCTCTGGGATGTATAGTCATCTTCGAGTGATGTGCCTCTTCGAGAACTTTCCTTACTAGGTCTCCCACTTGTGGGACACATAGCCTTCCATCGCGCCTTAGCCATCCCTTGTCATCTATGGCATACCTACTGAGGTGACTTGACGTCTCACCACTAATCAGCTTGTCGATGATTTCGACTATCTGTGGGTTTTCCTTTTGTGAAGTCCCTACTTGATCTAGAAGTGTAGGTCTTAACTCAAGAGATGCTAACGTAGCAGTCAATGACTCAATAGCAGGTGTAAAATCAAAGGTTGCTATAAACTCAAGCTTTTCCTTTCAACAAACAAAGGGCTCAAAGTCAACCTTTTTCTACTTAGCGCGTCCGCCACCACATTACCCTTGCCAGGGGTGTAGGCTGTATCGAAGTCATATGATGCCAAGAACTCCATCCACCCTGTTGTCTCAGATTCAAATCTTTCTGTGAGAAGAGGTACTTAAGCGATTTGTGGTCGGTATACAGCTCGAACCTCTCCCCTAGAAGATAATGGCGCCAAGCTTTAAGTGCAAAAACAATCGCGGCCAACTCCAAGTCATGCATGGGATAGTTTTTCTCATGAACTTTAAGTTGTCTTCCCCCGTAGCATATTACTCTTCCTTCTTGCATTAGGACAGCGCCTAGTCACGTGCCGCACGCATCTGTGTACACCGTAAACATCTTACCTCCATTGGGTAATGCCAAAACTGGAGCTGTGGTGAGGGCTCTCTTAAGTCTCTGGAAAGCAGCGTCACATTCTATGTCCCATGCAAAAGCTAGGTTCTTCTTTGTTAACTTAGTAAGAGGGGATGAAATCTTAGCGAAGTCCTTAATGAACTTCCTTTAGTAGCCCGCCAAACCGAGAAAGCTCCTCACCTCCGTTGCATTCTTAGGAATTTTCCATTCCTATACCGCAACTACCTTTGCGGGGTCCACGGCTATGCCTTGCTTAGAAACTACATGTCCAAGGAACCAAACTTCCTTCCTCCAAAAATGGCATTTGGAGAACTTAGCCTTTAACCGGTGTGCTCTAAGTGTTTACATGACTTCCTTGAGATGTCTAGCATGCTCTTCTTCATCTTTTGAGAAGATCAAAATATCATCCACGAAAACTACCACAAACTTGTTAAGGAACTCCCGAAACATCCTACTCATCAAATCTACAAAGTACGTAGGTGCATTTGTTAACCCAAACGGCATGACGAGCCACTCAAAGAACCCATCTGGAGTCCTAAACGCAGTTTTGTCAATGCTATCCTCAGCCACCCTAAGCTGATGGAATCCTGTGGCTAGATCGAGTTGAGAGAAAACAGATGCTCCCACAAGCTGATCAAACAAATCGTCGATTCTTGGTAGTGGGTGCCTATTCTTCTTTGTCAGCTTGTTTAACTCACGATAATCTACGCACAGACGAAGCGGTCCATCCGCCTTAGTAGCGAATACCACTGGAGCACCCCATTCAAAAATGCTTCGTCTTATGAAATTCTTCTCAAGCAACTTGTTAATTTGTTTACTGAGCTCTCTTCTTTCTCGCAGGGCCATGTGCCTAACGGGTAATGAAACTGGCTTGGCATTATCAATAAGATAAATTCGGAAGTCTATCTCGCGTTTAGGAGGTAATCCCCTCACTTCATCAAAGACATCTGGATATTCTCGGACCACTCTTACAGATTGCAAATTATCGTCGGACGAGTCAAGGGATTCAAGATAACACAACATGACCGGACCCTTAGGGTTACAAGAGATTTCAAGGGTATTACCGAGGCGAGTCATGAGCCTCACTACCCTTCGTTCACAATCAAGAATGGCTCCATAATTGGCCAGCCGATCCATACCTAGGATCAAACCGTATCCCATGAATCCTAGAACATAAGCATTACACGTGAATTCTACGCTTAAGATAGAGATCCTCAAATCCACACACATCATAGATAAATGGGCGGAGCCCCCAATTGGATTTGAAACTATAACGGGATCCTCAATAGACTAGTACTTAGGTGCAGATTTTCAACAATATCAGAAGAAATAAAAGTATGCGATGCGCCAGAGTCAAATAAGGTTCGAACAGGAAAGTCAGAAATGTAAACAAGGCTTTCTACGGAAATATTACTACCTCGGTAAAGAGCTGGAGTGGTGTTGAGAGCATGCAACTGCCCTCCAGAAGGTCCTGCTCGCTGGGTCTGCCCTTTCCCCTGCCCTTGCTTCTTAGGGCAATCCTTGTTGATGTGTCCAGTATCTCCACAATGAAAGCATTCACCCAACTTCCTCTTCTTCTTTCTACAGTCTTTAGCTTGATGCCCAGTAATACCACAGAAGTTGCACTTCCTCGTCTCACGTGGTTTGTTGTTGCCCTTGTTAGTCTTGTTATTCTAGTTGCCCCCCTTCTTGAAGTCAGCTTTCTTATTCTGAGTCTCATTAGGCTTAACCTCATTCTTGCTATTCTTGTCTTCCTTATGAAGTAGAGCCATATCCACCAAGCTTTCAAAAGTCGCCCCCATGGGTATATGAGTTAGGGCCAAGCTGTGTAGTGGCTCGTTCAATCCTCGAGCAAAGCATACAGCCTTTTTCTTGGCTGTGTTGACCAAATCCAAACCGAACCGAGCAAGCTGATTAAACTTATCTACGTACTCCCTAACAGACATGTCCCCTTGCTTGAGTGCTAGGAACCTTTCCATCTGAAGGTTCTCTTCTGCTAACGATATGAATTTAAGCCCAAACCTCTCTCTAAAGTCTGCCCAAGTCTCAACTGGCCTGGTAGCGTTGGTGATTTCCCACTAAAATGCAGCTTCCTCTTTCAACAACCATGCTACCAACTGAACTTTCCTATGGTCCTCCATATCAAAGATAACAAACATGTCTTCAGTCTCCTTTAGCCAGTTCCGTGCCTCAACAAAGGTTTCAGTTCCAACGAAGTTCTTGTCGCCCATTGCTTTATGCATATTTTGGCAAAGACGGTACTAGGAGGAGGAGGAACCGCGGCCACTGGGGGAGGAGGAGGAGGGATGTATGCCGTGCCCGCGTCGTTGGCCCTGGCTTCTAAGTACCTTCGGAACTATCTAGGCACGGGTATTCCCTCCGGCAGGTTAAGATCAGCCATGCTGAAAAACGAAAAGAAAAAGATTCAAACGAGGAAACAAAGGAAAGTGCTAATGGCTTCTTGGGGAATAGCCTTTTTAAACATAAAACTTTTCTTGAAAAAATGCTTCTTTATAAATGGTTTGGAAAATAGTTTCAGAAGGTTTTTAAAACTTTTGCCCAGCCTGGTAACCTTCTGCTCTGATACCAAATGTAACACCCCACCTCCGCTAGGGTCAATCACAAAGGGAATGCACTAGTTTTGGTGGAGTATTATCTAGGTAAACATGCACAGAGGTATCAAAAGGCAGAACATAAATAAAGCAGCGGTAGAAATTAAAAACCAACTTTTTATTACTCCCAAGAAAAGAGTCAAAACCTCATATATCCAAGATACAAATTATTCCATTACACCAAGTTCCAAATAAAGAAGCATAAACTTAAGATAACAAAAGTAAATTATTCCCCATAAATAGCAGAAGCAGCCATAATGTAGCTCAAGACCAAACCATACATTAGCTGTCAGAAAGCAAGCTAAGTCCAAGCTAAGAGATAGCGTTTCCTCCCTGAGAACCTGAGGGGGGGAACGAAAGAAAAAGAGGCGAAAGAAAAAGGGTCAGCCATAAAGACTGGTAAGCCCTAGTGACTTTCAGTATGAAAACTAATAAAAGTAACATGATATGTGAAAACTGGAATTAAACATAAGGATGATAACAAAACTAGTAGGATAATTAAGATAGCAAGATAAGTCGAGTCGAGCATCGCATATTCAGGGTTCGCTGCACCAACTGTACTAGTGTTCTAACACATGTCAAGTATTAATCATGAAATGATCCCTTGGCCCAATATCATGAAGTAACCCATTACGGGGTCCTACGGTACGATCTACTAATCAATCGGCTCCCTATAAGTCCTAGCTCGTCATGTGTCTGTGTCATACGGCCCTATCCTGAAATGTAGTTACCTGTGCTAGGTCCACCATTGGGTGTATCAAGTCCTATGGTGCTAACCACCGACACGAATCAAGCACGCACAGTGTAAATCTATGGATGCCCAATGCCTGCTTTTTCATCTTCGGACAACGTGCACGACCATAGTCCGCCTGAACCTACAATGGCGCACCTACTCAGCCGTCGTTCCGGTCACTTACAATCAGCCCAGTAATCGTGCCCCACCCTGCCTAGTCCCAGGGTATCGTGATACATCCAAGTGGGTTACTACTGAAAAGGACCGCGTAACTAGGGTTTCTAATGGGTTAAGTGTTGTCATTCAAATTCGTGACTTAACCCTATCCAAATCATGTATCAAGTTGGTTAAGTGTATTCGAGCGGTTCATGACTTAACCCTATCAAATCATCATGTCAAGTTGGTTAAGTATATTTAAGTGGTCCATGACTTAACCCTATCATGTGGCATTAATTCATTAATGCACCTCGACCTCTCACATTAGACTAACTGTTGTGGTTACTGGATTTGCCGGGCGGTTCCGGGCAGATTTACACCACAACATAGTCTAACCTCAGGTTTTACGTGCGATATGACCAACTACCCACATTGGATCCTATTGTTTGCAGCCACTGGATTTGCCGGGCGGTTCCGGGCAGATTTACACTGCAAACTCAACCCAATCTCGAGTTGGCCATTTTCAAGTTTATCTAATTGTCATGCCCACGTTCAAGTTTTCATGTCAATGTTCATGTCGAGTTTTCATGTCATGTTTCGTGTCAAATCGTGTCAAGTTCATGTCCATATCCAGGTTCAAGTTATAATAACGTTCATGTTCAAAGCCAATTTATGTTTTACCTAATCTTCCCCAAATCGTATTCCCATCGCACATAAGCTCGAATCGATACAAATAAATCTAATTAGGGAATAACATAAAAAGGGACGGGTATAAGGTGGAAAAAGTGATTACTAGCGTAGCATAGTATGACTTGAGATAAATGATTATAACATTACTGGCATATGGAATATTGGCCTCAAACATAAAGATTCCAAATCTAGCAAAATAAGGTACTAGTCAAGATAACAGTTGTCATAAGGTGATAGTATAGTCATGGTAATGATTGACATAAGGTGATAGTATAGTCATGGTAACGATTGATTTAAGGTGATGGTCATAAACTTGTGACTAATAGCAGATTCAACATGATAATATGAGGGGTTTCCCTTTTTGATTTACAACATGAATAGGCCCCAAATCAGTGTCATAGTAATATATCCAAAAGTCAAGATCCAAGATGAACTTGAATGGATGTAAAACAGTCATCATACATAGGCCCAATTTCAATTTACATCATATTCATATTACATTTACAGTTTAAATCTAAAAATAACTAGGGCTTACAGATTGTGGTTCAAGAATTAGAAAAAGAGAGTCGATGTTGAATATTCTTAGTCAAGTCCTAACAAAAATCCCCAAATCAGCAACGTAGTTTCGACGTAGAAAAAGTAGTCCCTTTCTCTAACTTTTCAACCAGAATTGGAGCAGCATAAGGTCAGAAAGAATTTTGTGTAAAGAGACTAGTGTTAGGGGCTGTGTATATAGGGTCAGGTCAACGAATGTGGACAGAAACGAGGCCAGGAACATCAAAGTGAATCCAGCTTCAAAAATGGGCTCGGGCACCAGGTCGACCCCCAGGTCGACACTATGGTCGACCTGGTCCTGGGTAGGTCGACTACATAGTCGACCCCCAGGTCGACCTGGTCCTGGGTGGGAAATTTCCCGGCCAGTCTATTCTGAGGTTTGAATTTCGAATTTTGAATTCGAATTGAGTTGTTTTGAACTTGAAAACTTGTGAAAATTTCGAAAGGTCATAACTTGGTCATACGGACTCCGATTTTCGGAAAATCGGACTCGTTTCCAAGCAGAATTTCGAGACGAACGCAATGGCGTAACCCGTTTCCCTTGATTTTTATTTTAAAAATTAATTCTTCCTTGATTTATGGTTATTACACGTTATAAAAACACGGGTTGTTACACAAAACCTCGCATCCCTCTGATGCAACAACTCGCATCCTCAGGGAGGCTGTGCAAGTTTCTTTCCTTCTTCTCCTTTTTATCTCCTCCGCTCTCCTCCAATTCACTTCTCCTTCCATTTTTTCCTATATCTCCTTCGATTCTACCAGACCATGCGAGGTACTATGGACTCAAAGTCCACCATGATTCGAATGGAGATACAGTCTATGTCCAAATCGAAATCCATAGGATTTGAAACCCACTTAGTCAGTTCGATTTCGAAATCGTGTTACATCAAGGGAATATTTCGAGTTCCCGGAATGCGATAAAATGGCAACAAGGGAAGGAAGGGGTCGACTCATTGCATTATATTGAGGGATGGGAAAAGGAGGGGCCTGACCTAATCAAAAAATTCACATCCTGTCAAGGATGCAAAATTTCGCATCCCTCCAGGGATGCAAAATTTTATATCCTATCTAGGATACGAGAAGGGATACAAAATTTCTTATCCCATCGTGGTGCGAAATTTCGTATCCTCTATTGGGATGCAAAATTGTTCCATTAAAAAATATGATGTTGAATGAACAAGAATAAAATTTGTTAACTCCGAGAAATTTTTGACTCGCAACTCCAGTTGCGACCGCGAGCACGGGTTTTCAGTGTTACAACTATCGACACCGATTCAATTCGCTAACCGATCGACGATCGTATCCATGTTTTAATATCATTTTCGAAATCCACTCGCATAGCCATGAACCGCCAATACATCCACTACTCATACTTTATTTTCAACCTCCGATCGCATCGCGTGAAACCACGTGCCGCCAATACATCCACTACTCATACTTTATTTTCAACCTCCGATCGCATCGCGTGAAACCACGTGAAAACGTGTAAGCGCATACACGACACTATGTAGACAATGATCTGTTTACGTCCCAATGTAAATGAGAGTTGACAACTAACATTTATTTCATGAGTCAACAGGAATTAGATATTTTAAAAAAAATCTATCAATGGATCAATTTTCCCGACACACTTAACGGAATGATCATGAATGAGTGTTAATCAACTTTGATATCTTTGCGGCTTCCCTAGATGTTAGTTCCAACTCAAAGCACACAATGTTAAGACAAGATGTACTTTAGGTGGCAAGTGTTAACCGGCTTTTTGGTCCAGTTCCTAAAAGAATATCAAGTACATACGACTTGGCCCGTCATGTGGCACCAATGTCTGAAGCATCGTCGAAACACTAAGGATTTGGGCCCGAGAGAAGTCGTGCTAGTGTAGGCCTCAAAACACCTCAAAACACTCCCCATTTCATAATTTTGATTCCCTGAACCATAGGCCAAGAGATTCAAATCCCTTATGCCAACATAAAGGATTTCGAATCTGTTGTGTTGACACCAAGGATTTCGAATCCGTTGTGTTGACACCAAGGATTTCTAATCCCTCGTGTCGACAATTGGATTTCAAATCCCTTACATCAGCACTAAGGGTATCGAATCCCTTATGCCTAAACCAAAGTTTCGAACCCCTCAAGATGAAGCTGGGGTATCAAATCCCCTGCTTCGGAACCATAATTTATAATCCCTCTACATTGCTTCCCTTCCATCACCCGTAACTTCGTACCCCGAAGACCGCCTCCTTCCTATGATTTGCATCCCTAAGCATCATTCCTCCCATCCAGGCCTTGTATCCCATCAGATATAAAATTTGTATGCCTCGATTATGAATCTTCATATACTAGAGGTATGTACCTCGTACCCCCTTAAGGATATGAGATTTCGTATCCTTGGGGAGGATACGAAGATTTTATATCCTCGGGGAGGATACGAAATCAGCTAGAATGAGGAGAAGGGATGCGAATTTTCTAGAGAGGCCGACTCTTAGTTGCAAAATTCTGCTGTGGGTCCCCAAATCTCACCTACTCCCTTCTAGCCCACTACCTATAAATATCCCCTTGCTCATTTTTCATAAGGAGTGGATTTTGGTTGCTTTTAGAGCTCTACAAAGTCATAGGAACTCATTATGGCTTCTTAGGACTCAAGGAATAAGAAGAACTTTATTCTTCTCCTAAGACATAACTTATTGAAAATATGACTTCTAAATACTCAACCAATATTCATATGGTGATGATATGCACTTGCAACCCTCAATAATCAATAAAATATCCAAACACCTTCAAAGTGAACGTATGTTCCTTAAGGATTGAAACACTACAAATATTTATGTTATTTATGCTTTCGGCACTTAAAATTTCCTTACGTGAATCATTAATTCTCGAGTTAAGAAAATCTTTGGGTATGATGACAATTTTAGTCATCAACAGTACCTTCCCATGAAACAAAAGCACTGAACCTTGGGATCAGAAAGATTGGCAACACCCAAAAAAGAGGTGGATAGGCTGCTCGACAATGGATTTATCTGTGATGCCCTCTATTCAGAATGGGTCACCAACACGGTCTTTCTCAAGAAATCGAATAGGAAATGGCGGATATGCGTCGATTATTCTGACTTGAATAAAGCAATCCCAAAAGACAACATCCTGCTTCTGAACCGCGACCAACTCGTGGAATCTACTACATGTCACTTGCTTCCCTCCTTCATGAATGCGTACTCGGGATATAATCAAATTCTAACGCATATTCCTGATTAAAAGCATGCTTCATTTATAATCATCTTGGACTGTATTGCTGAGTTGTCACGCCCTTTGATCTCAAGAAAGCCAGAGCCACCTATCAATAACTGGTCAACCGAATATTCAAAGACCAAATTGGGAGTTCCATGAAAGTTTACATGGACATCATGTGTTAGAACCTCGATTCTGGAATTATCTTTTTTACTATGACATCTTTATATCGACAATGTTGTATACTAACGAATACTACAGGAAAAGTATTAGAGATAATGATTCAAATTAAAGATGATTCAAGGAGAGGATAAATTTATATTTGGGTCAGTATTTAGTTAGACTCAATGTAAAAATCTCTTCTAATTTATATATATCATATATACACTCTATTCTAAATAAAAATCATGTTTTCAAAATATTAGATGTTGGGAATCAAAAACGGGTCACTAGTTTAGAAGGCGTGTGCTTTAACCAAATGAGCTATGGTGATTATGTTTTAAATAGAATTTAAACGTCTGAATAATCCATTCAGAAGACTGAATATAATGTCTTTGTACGCATGCACAAATTTTCAAATCCCAACCCTTTTTTAGCCTTCTGATTTATAAATTCAAACGGTTGAACAGAAGGGTTGCGATTTTTTAAAGAGTCGTAACTCTTTAATTTAAGAGTTATGACTGTATCTTCTAATTAAACGTTTTCAGGAATAATTGTAATCGTTTATTTACTACAAATGCACTCCAGAATCACTTGTTTTAATCACCGATTACAATCGAATTTTCTTGACTTATATATTCTTTGATTCTAAAATATTTTAATATAATATTCAATGTGCTCTCAAAATTCAACATTCTGTGATTATAAATCACTTTCCTGCTTTATTCTTCACTTTCTTTCAAACATATATACGAAGGAGGAGATTGTAGGAAGGGTGTACTCAAACTATGACTTATCTGTATTATTAAGAGCACACTTACAGTCAAAACTACCTTTTGTATTTGTTGAAGTCCTGTTCCATAATTCAGGCAAGAAAACCTCTTCCGTTATTGAAGCGAAATCCCATTCTGATGCACAGGTTTCTGTTCTGTTGATCAGGTGTTGATTGAATTCCTCATCTGGTGCTGAGGTGATATCCTGTTCTGATGCTCAAGTCCCTGCTCTGCTGCTCGGGTGTTGTAATACATATTCCTCCGGTTTAAGCGAGGGTCCTGATTAGTGAAATTGCAGAAGGAGTCTGGGACTGGACGTGGGACGATGCTCTGAAATTGTTAGAGTTTATGCCCTAGAGGCAATTCATTTGATGATATTGATAACACTATTTATGTTATTGTTTTATTTGGAATAAAATATTATTCTATTATATTATATTTACTGCGTAATATAATATTAATATAATAGAAGTCCTTAGAATTATAATATAGAATTATATGGTTCGAGTAAGACTTGAATTTGTGATTTTTTAACATATAGAGTATCATAATTCTTAAATGTCCCTAGTCAAGTTTTATTGTTTATATAAAGGACAACAATAAAATGTTAAGACTAGTATGTTGATTTACTGATGATCACATCTCATTGATCATTAATATACGTGATATTAATGTCAAAACATAAATATGTATTAGAGAATATTGTATTGGGCTGACCCACCGTGGGATAATTACACGGAATATAATTAACAGTATCATAAGTTATCTCATAGTGACAGTGATGTAATGGTCCCCAGACCTGAAATCATTATAATTTTATTCGAGGATATTGTGTTTCGATATCATTTAAAGTCGTTATTCGTAACAGAGTAATGATAACGATGATTATTGGTTATATCTAGAATCGAATGAAAATTATGTATGATCTAGATGGAATTTAACTTTACGATATATTCGTAGTGATATCCATGGGCCTCTTGATTGAGTGAGACTGAGAAATGTGTGGCCGTGCTCAAATATTGATTTGTTTTAAATAGTCTACTCATCGATCAAGAAAAATGGATTAAATTATAACGAGGACGATACGATCCAAGCCTTGAGTTTAATCTTGGATATAATGGATAAAAGGATTATATTGCATTGATACATTGGTCACCGAAAGGTTGTATCGAATCGTTGATCATATTATAACTTGGGTAGCAGCGACGTATTACTAGATGCCAATCACTGTTTACAATTTAAATACGATTTTAATTATTGCCAACGTTATAATAACCTATTGGGTCACACACTTAGAAGGTTATAGAGGAAGAACATATATTGGGTAAATAAAATATCAAAATTGTTGATATTTTATATTGCATTGAAATGGTATTCAAGTGGTTCCCTTAATAGATGGAGCGCACTTGGTTTTATAAGAGTTTGACCATCCCCTACTATTAGATAGTAGGGGCACCATCACCATCATGTAATAAGATTGGGAATAAAAACCCTAATCTACCTTTTCATAAAAGCCCTGGATATGGCGGCTTGTACCATAAACTTCCCTTTTCTTCTTCGATTCAGATCAAAGAGGATAAACGTTCATGTGGATAACCCAACAATGGTATCAGAGCCATGCTTGCAATAAATTTAAATTTCGAATTCTGATTTATATTTGGGGTTGTTTGAATTCCTAATTAATTGATTGTATTAGACGTAGAAATTAATGAATTAGTTACTGAATTGATTAATTGGGATTGTTATATGATTTTATTTCTAATAAAATGTTTCATTCAAATAGGAATTGATTATCGATATTGATTCTATTTGAATTTTTTCTGTATTTTAAATTAATAAATCTAGAAAAATATAGATTTGATCTCAAACAATATTTAGATCTGTTTATGTGTGTATACAGGGTTGAGCTTATTATCAAAACCATTTGAGTGATAAGAATGTATGGTCCGAATTTATAATACAGTTTCATCGAAGGATCAAAATTGGTTTTATTGATTACAAGTCAGTAAGATGGTTTTTAGGTTATCTTAGATTTAATGAAATCATTGATATGGAAATTTGTTTAGACAATTTTTTTTTCTTTTCAAAATTTGATCCTTTTATCTGGAAATAAAATCAAAACAGTTTCATTCAGGAATGATGAAATCTTGACTCTATTATATATTTATTTTACGGTTTGCCTTTAAATCTGAAAGGAATGATTTTGATTATTAATCAAACGATCAAATACAATAATCATCGCTGAGTGCAATTTTGTAGTTTATGATATCGATCATAGATTTATGATGTTTTTCATGTCATTATATATATTATGATATGTATACATATAATTTTAGTTGTGACTTTAATGATTGAATGCAAATTTAAAACCTTTGCCAGGATTTAGTTGTATCAAAAAATTGTTTGATCAACTTTGTTGTAGCAAACCAGACCAGAATATATGTATGATCAAGTTTGAGTCATGAAAATTAATGATTTAGGATAAGCACTATGAAATGAAATCAGAAAGGATTTATGAATTAATATATGTTTTTCCGTTATAAACTACTTCCAAATCTTACATGTCATATCTGATGATACGAGATCTGAACCTTATTTAAATAATTACCTGTTTATGCCATTTTTTTATAACTGATTGGATCCAATATAATCTCTGTTAAACATTATATGAATTCAGATAAATTAGATTTGTTATATTCATTTGTTTAAGGCATAAAAATCATGCTGGAAAGGATGTTGCCCAGGAACAATTAACCACATCATTCCATTTTGACATATATTTTATATCTTAGTTTTAGCGCTTTAGATACTGAGTAATTTACTGTGATACATGTATGTGTATTTACATCTATTCTGAAAATCCATAAAAGTTCATTTCTTAAAGACATGGGTTCTAAGTTTCATATCTGTACATACATAAGTTTATGTTTGTATTACATCAACCTATATTGATTAAATTATGTGTTTATGATGATAAATATGTAAGATAATCCATTTTCTAAGACCTACAGGAAATATGATTTCCTGTTTGTTTACTCTAGTCTTATACGACCTGTATAAATGATTGCATCAAGGAATTAAAATATTTTTTCCTTTTTAGATTCATTTAATATATATATATATACATATATGTATGTATGTATGTATATTGCAATGATATGTTGTGTAAGAGTACAAAGCACATAAGGATTGCCATATATGATATTGACCTGTTATGTACAATTACAATTTTACATGGGGGTACTAACTACATGTTTATATTGATAAATGTATATTATGATCTGACTTCAAAATTACTTGAAATATGACTTCTTGTTTATATTTAGTATTATACTACAAGTTTATATGATTGCACTGAGATACTAAGATGATTTTGGATTAATTTAACATTCTGATCCAAGTCTTTGTACAAGTGTGTATATATATATATTTATGTGTATATATAAGTATATGTGTGTTTAACACGAGCCCACTAGTATCTATGCGTAAAATCATAAAATTATATTTCTTAAATGCATCTAATAGCAATTTGATTGCGTTATAAAATTGTAGTACTGCAATTTGATTTGCAGTGTTATTCATTCTTTCACCGGTATAATTTTTTGTGCGTTAACATTTTCTAATATAAAATAGTTTTAGATTAGAAGCTTTTAATGTGTATTGATCCACTCATCTGCTATCTAGTTTGTGCAGATGGGCATACAATAGGATTTTACACATTAGTAACACCATTGGTTTATTTAATGATCTAATAATAATTGTATTGTCAGTCACAGTGTTTGCTTCATTCACAAGATGGTTTAGAAAATGTTCAAAATTGCATATACAGCCTGATAACAATCTGCATAACATAGTTAACCTTAGTATAGGTTCAAGATCAGTATGTTTACTTGATGAAATATGCCATTAATATTAACATTGATCATTTTTCTGTCAAAAATGTTTGAATCTGATAAATGCAATAGGGTGGAACACTATTCGCACTTAACTATTAACCACTTATATATTTTTATATGCATACAAAATCATCCTTTTATTGATTGTGAATCAGTTTTATTTTGGAATCGAGAACACAGATTCGATGATTAATTAAATCATTGAATTAGAAATACATTAATATATGATCTGTATGTATTTATTACCATTGAAATTAGAATGGTCTGGTTAATAAATAAGTATGACTTAATTTTAGAGGATGAAGTCCTGGTTGTTATAATTTATTCATGTATATTAGATATATGTCATCATATTATGATAGTTGTTTCAAAATGTAGATTGGATATAACCTAATAATCTTCATTCCTCCTAGTATTATAGTTATACAATGAAAGTATAATAGTAGTAGAGAACTTGTTTTGTATAAACACCATGTGACTAAATGTATATATGTATACATTGCACATTATGTATATAAATTAAAGTGTATATATATAATAATTGTACACTTGATACATATGAGTTGCTGCTGCGCTGAATGCATTATGCATAACAATTTACATTCAATGTAATTTTGTTAATTTAACCCAGTATGTTAAAACAGTTTTAACAGGGTACACCGGTAGTATCTGAAATTGTTTCAGATGAAAAAGAGGAGGACAAAGCTGTTTCGGCAATTATAGCCACTGCCTGAAAGAAGTTTTATATATATTTTGATATATATGGAAACACCATGTGACTGAATATATATATATATATATACATTACACATTATGTATATAAATTAAAGTGTATATATATAACAATTGTACACTTGATACATATGAGTTGCTGCAACGCTAAATGCATTATGCATAACAATTTACATTAAATGTAATTTTATTGACTTAACCGGTATGTTAAAACGGTTTTAACAGGGTATACCGGTAATATCTGAAATTGTTTCAGATGAAAAAGGGGAGGACAAAAGCTGTTTCGGCAATTGTAGCCACTGCCTGAAAGAAGTTTTTTTTTTATATATTTTGATATATATAGAAATGTATTCTTATTTGAAATGTAATAATAATTTGTAATTTCTATGTATGTAATTTTCACTGAAATGTATTGTATGCTAGTGCTAGATATGTTAATAGCAGAACTATTTTGCATTTAAGATTTAATATATGTAGTCACCTGTACACTGACATGTATATTTTAATATAATGCTCTCTTGAAACATACTGTTTTTTATATATATGTATCATGTTGGTTAATCCTTTTGCTATGGGCCTACTAAATCTTCGACATATGTTCTAACATTTGATGTGGACTTTAACTGATATTATACAATACAAAGGTTCTTAACCGAAATTTTGAAATGTTCAAAAATGGGAATATGTAGGTATAACATTTATATATTTTAAATTTAAATAAATATATATGATTCACATATTTTATTTAAATCCAATTTAATATTACGAATATAAAATGCATATATATATATATATAAATGACTCTAATATCGTTTGCCACTACGAATTATAAATTCCCTCTTAAGCAAATTTTTGTTATATTTAGTCATGGTGACGTCTTCCAATAATATACTCATCACTGTCTAAAATCACTAGATGTAACTAGCGCCAAAGCGTTGTGCACCTTTTATTTTGGTTATATGCGATGGAGTAAATGTGGTGCTCCAACCTATTATTGGGTCTGACTTAACTAGGCTGCATATTTGGATTATCGCCTTAGAGAAAAAAGCATGAATTATTCTATATTTTGAGCAAATGAATAATACTGAACAAAATGTTCAACATTCGATCCAAGAGTTATATAGACGATATAATTGAGATAAGATGTCTACCTAAAAGGTTGTGCCTTGGGTTTAGCCAAAGCTAGGTCAAGGCATGACTAGATATGGTTCTTGGAACACCATTATATATATATATACTGATATATTTATAAAAATAAAGGGATATTAATTTGAGTGGGAGCATATTTTAGTTTAAATTATAAATTAATATAGATATAAATTTTGAATGTCAAAATTTTGTATTTATATTAAATAAATTTTATAGAATCAGTTATTATTTGTTATCTACTGTAGATATTAAATAACAAATTACTCTGATAATTTAAATTAGTCCTTAAGAAGGATAAATTGAATTAAATCGAATTTCTTGACTAACATTAAGATTTGAGGATTGTAATAACCCAGAAATCTGGGTCAATTTAAAAATTTTATTTTAGCAATTTTAATGAATTTTGAATATTTAAAATGAACATTTTAAATAAAAACGACGAGAAATTTATTTTGAATAGAATTCGAACGTATATATTTAAGTAGATCGACGTTAGAATATAAATAATTATTTATAATTATAAAAGGAATTGAAAATGGCGCGGTAGTTCGATAATTCGATTTCAAATTTCAAATGAATATACAGAATTCGTTTTAAGTCGGAATTGAGCTAAACTAGAAATATTAGAATCTGTTTAACTATATCTTTCTAACGGATGTAAGAAACTGAGATTTCGCTTTAAAAGTTCAAAGATATGCCTAGTTTAAAGTCCAGAAAAGTCGCTGTGGAATTTATATATATTTAAAATATATATAAAGGCCTTGAAAATAGCCGTTTTGCAAACGACCTCAGATTTCGACGAAACCACTTTTGTTGGATCTGTGATGTCAAATTATTACTAGATTCAAAAATTCGTAATTTTTCGAATCAATATGTGAGCGTGGCGAAGGAAAACGTGTTTTGACAGTTTTAGTTGATTTTAATCGACTGGAAAATGGCTATTTTTCAAAACGGTCTCGGAATTTGATGAAATTGGTTTTGTTAGGACCGTATCGTCAATACGAAGCTAGAATTTTTTTTTGGGAATTTTAGAATTCATACGTGGCCCTAGTAAATTGTAATGTGCGTTCAAATTCAATATATAGAGTTATATTTTGATTTTGACGAAAACTGACCGAAACAGTCGAATCAGCCTACGATACCTATCCCATTGTGGTTCGGAATGGTGGTAATTAGTTATGGACGACAGGCGGTGGGTCTCGTTTTGAGTTTGAAATCAAAAGTTACTTTTTGAAAATTAAATTAATTAAAATAAAAATATATTATTATATTTCTCCCCCCTTTATCTCCTTTACTCTCAGCCGCCCCCTCCCCCCGTTACTTTTCAAAAGAGAGGAAAAAACCTAATCGAATCGCGTCGCCCTCCCCTGTCAGAGCCGCCACCGCCGCATGAGCCACGCCTCCCCTCCTCCTTCCCCTCCACCTCCTCTCTCTTCCCTCCTTCTTCTCCTGAAACCACACCCTCTGCCTCCCCCAAAACAAAAACCACACCCCCTTCCACCCAGAACCACCGTGATTCACCACCCACCACCACAGACGTGACTGCGAGCTCCCCCTCCAGCGTCCGGCGCCCTCAGCCCAAATCCAAGCAGTGAGTTTTATTTTGACTAATTTAGTTTTTATATATACATTTCTATAGTTTTAAAATCTAAAAACATATATATATATATCAGTTTACATATATATTTAGCATATAGGATTAGATTTGCCTATGCGATAAGATTGGGTTTTTAACACCATAAAGATGAGTTCTTTAAAAAATAAAAAAATTAGTTCTTTAAAATATTAAAAGGGTGATATTTTTAATTGTGAAAAGTTTAGATCTTTTAGCAATAAAGATTTGATTTTCATTCACAGAAAGAATTGATTTTAACAGGAGAAAGGCGAGATTTTTATATAGTAGAAATAATAAAGATGTGATCTTTATATAGAGAATGGCGAGGGAAAAATGGAATTTTTATTTATATAGTAGCGATGCAAAAAATATAATTTTTATCTATATAATAGCGGTATAAAAATGTGATTTTTGTCCATATAGAGTAATTATAAAAATAGGATTTTTTTATAATAGAGAATATAAAAATGTGATTTTTATACACATAGCAACAATATAAAAATGTGATTTTTATATATGTAGTGAATACGGGCAACGAAAGTGACGAAAGGCGAACGACGAAGATTTCTGTATATGAAGAGTCATGGCGTTTGGATTAGCAATTCAGTGAGAACTCCTCACTTTTATTTTAATTTCCAGTTGAAATATATACTAGGATGCAGACGGTGCTTAGTAGCACCCGACACCCGTCGTCCACAGACCATGGACGGCTTGTAAGCTTGGTTGTTTGATTTTGATGTGTAGTTGATTGTGTGATGTGAAATAAAATATTTATATAGTTAAATATATTTTATAGTTGAAAAAAGAATTTTTAACGTGTATTTAAAATGAAATATATATAAACAAATTGGATGATTTGTTTATATACACACATTTGATTGATATTGATTGGGACGATAAATTTTACACATCGCCCAACTGCATAAACAAAATCTGTGTTTGATTGTTTGAAAACCCCACACGGGTATTGGGATGATATATGACATACACTAATCCCAATAATTAGTTGTATGTCGATCGATTAATTGACAGGCTGTTATAAGCGTTGAATGTTTATATTTGATGCTTATACAGTGTTGAACGCACTTTGGATGATGGTTGGATGTTTATCGTCATTGTTGTATATATGAATTTGATGAAATCCATACAACTGAAATTATATGGTAATTGACTGTGTCTGATTCCAGTTCATAATTATTGAATAATTTAAAAATAATATTCTTCGAATGTTGAAATGTGAACCCGTGTTAAGTAGTTAAACGCCATTTTAACACGAACGGGAACTTTGTCGATTTTATTTGTTTTTAAAGAATTTGAATCGAATATTTTGGAAAATGAATTCGAATCGAATATTTTAGAAAATGAATTCAAATTGAATTGAATAGAAAATGACTTCGAATTGAATTGAATAGAAAATGAATTCGAATTGAATTGAGTAGAAAATGAATTCAAATTGAATTGAATAGAAAACGAATTCAAATCGAATTAAAATTGAATTGAATAGGAATTCAAATCGAATTAAAATTAAATTGAATAGGAATTCAAATTGAATTGAATCAAATTAAAATTGAATTGACATCAAATAGAAATGAATGTAAAAGGAATTTATAAAGGACAATTCAATTTTGATTTGAAACCGAATAAGAAGTTGAAATCGTTTTGAAACTAAATTTAAAAACGATTTATGAAATTCGTTTTAAAAGGAAATCGACGAAGTATATACAATATATATATTATATATATTAAATGGCCTGAATAGAACGCGCCGCGCTGCTGTAGTTCGTGAATTTCGACCATTGACTTCGAGTGGACATTGTGGGAGATCCGACCGTCGGATTCTCCTAAAACTGGAACCGTTGGGTTCGGATCGAAAAGAGCTTTCTAACGAATATTGGAAATTTGAAATCTAACGGTTGGATTTGGAATTATGTCCAAATCAAATTTGGAAAAGGTCGTTGTAAGTGCAATTCGATGGCCGTTGATGGAAATCGACTGTACGGGCCTTGATAAAATTATTAAAAAAAAAAAATAATTTGTGTAAAATCATAAGAAATGATTTGTGAAGAACCAGGATGAAAAACTCCATATTTGAAAAGATAAAAATAGATTTTTATCGAAATGAACTAGTTTTGAACTAGAATTATAATTCATCTATTTTTGAAATAAAGTGAATTTGAAATGGTTTTGAAATATAACCAGAATTTCCAATATATAAAGTGGAAATGGATTTGAATCGAAATTGTCTTTGGAATATTTCGATGTTGGATTTCGTGATTATACAGATATTGTTATGGAAATTTGAAAGATATATTTATATCATTATTTCCAATACGATATTTGTTGGTCGTAGAATTTGATATTGAATATAAGCCGATATATTTTCTATTCAGAGCCTTGTATTTAATATCAAATGTGATTTGGGTTTGTCATGAATGGTGTCTTCATTGACACTGTTCTTAAACCCAGTTGAGGAAAAGATTAAATCTTTTTATTTAGATTTAATAAAGTGTACGAATTAAATAATATTTAATTGGAATTAAAATGGGATCGATTTTTGGGTTTATCGTGAACGGTGTTTTAAATAACACTGGTTCTTTAACCCGTTAATTAATGGAATGTGATTTTGGGTTGTCGTGAACGGTTTCTTCAATAATACTATCCTTAGACCAAACGGAGTTAAGAAAATCAGAAACTAACTGGAGATTAGTTAAGTTGAATGGTTTCTTCGGTATTGATCTGATGTTGGTTTCGGCCTTCGGCGTTAATACTTAGGGAATTGCTCACTTGCTAATTTACGGTTAGGGACTGATTGAAATGTGATGTGATTTTGGGTTTATCGTGAACCGTGTTTTAAATGACATTGATTCTTTAACCCAGGTAAAGATTAAAACTAAGTGGAGTTTTAATGAATCTTTAATTAGTTTGAAAAGATCGAGAATGGAGTATCACCAGTTTTTGCTCCAGGCGATAGTTAAAGCTTTAATTAGATTTGAACGTGAAATGGTAATTGAATTTACCGATAACACTGTGATGTTAGATATGAAGTTTGACCAGTTTTACTACATGGGATGAATAGGTTGGGATTGGGAAACTAAAACAAATGATTACTTCGGTAAGGTTCGTTAATCCCGGCTAGTTTGGATAAACCATAATTTGGTTTGAATTGATATTCAAAAGAAGATTAAAGAATAAATTTAAAGAATTTATCTTTGATAAAATTAATGGGAACCTTTCCCTAAGAATGTGAAATTTAGAAACTAATTGTAGGTTAGCTAAGCAGAATGGTTTCCTGGGTATAGATCTGATGTTGGTTTCGGCCTTCGGGGTTAATATTTGGGGAATTGTTCTCTTACTAATTTACGGTTAGTGACTGATGAATTGGAATGAGGCTTGTGTTGTGTTTGTGTAACACTTGTTTATTATATACACGAGTTGTTCAGAAAGACCGGGTTTATCCCATTCTGAATAACTGATTCGACGTGGTGTCGAAGAAGAAGACGGTGGTTGAAGACCATAGGTCTTCACGTCGTTTGGGTGATTACTGATGATCTTGATTGGGATATACACCCAAGAGGAGGGAATCAGTTGGTGATCGTCCAGAAGTACTTGGAGATCAATGGATATGCGAGGAATAAGGTTCCTCTGGTTTCGTTCAGACCCAGAACGAACTTGTAAATGGACTGTGTGTCTGACATTAGACATCATTCTGTGTGATTTATGGATATCGGTTGCATGGAGTGGTTTTCCTGTGTGGCATGCTAAGATGCAAATGATCAAGACTTCTGTTGAAAAGCAGAGTCTTGTGGTTGATGATCAAAGCACAGCCTGTGTGGCACAGCTTTATGTAGCGTTAATTCGCAAGCCTCACACCCCGGTAGTGGACCAGAAACGGGAGAGGACTTCAGGGAGGGCATGCGTTTCCTTCTAGTTAGAAGTGGCGTTAGTGGTTTTACATGCCCTGACAAGTTTGACTTATGTGGCTGTTGCTGTTGCGAAGCGCCTCGGATATATCGGTGACTATGTGAAGCCGATGGAGTCATTTATTGGCTCATTGACACCCCATAGGGTGGGGAAACGCAGTGCTCAGGCATTTTAATCCACATCGGTGGAGCGGCCCTGACGATCCAAGGCTTGTCTGCGTGCTTGCCTGAGGGGTGGGCTAGAGCGTCTCGAATTCGGTAGAGGACCATCCCTAGCCTCGGTTCACAGATGGAAATCCAACTTCCGCTACGTGACGTTTCGGTTTTAGTTGTAATCCTATATATGGCGACATTATATATGGTACCCATGCCGTCTATGATTGACATTTATGATTGTATATAAAATCAGAAACTAACTGGGAACGAGCTAAGATGGGTGGTTTCCTGGGTATTGGTCTGATGTTGGTTTCGGCCTTCGGGGTTAATACTTAGGGAATCGTTCTCTTACTAATTTACGGTTGGAGTCTGATTAGGAATCAAAAGATAAAATTTCACATATCAAGCATTCTTTGGCTGTTATAAGGTAAGACCCTATCCTCCGGCTTGCGTTGCATTGTGTGATGGAACTTAGGTCTTATAACAGCTTCATTTTACTTTATTCAGCATTGCACTGTTTGTTTATGCACTGGTATTCTTGGGAGGAAACCCGTTCCATGTTATACGGCGTTGTCCCTTGATTTACCTAACTCTAAAATAAAGATTAAAAACTGTTTTAGTTCTCACACCAGTCCTATGACTAACCTGGGGTTTATTGTTTTAACCTAAACTCTGGATGCCCTTATTTTGACACATGCAGCTAGTAGTTTTGGTTTTGCAGATTTATATTCACAGGATCCTGGCTTACAGTTGGAACGATATCCGGAAAGCTCTGTATCCGTATATCTCTTCTAGTTGTGTTTTGTATTATTTCCGCTGCGATGTATTTAAATCTCTGATATCTTCTGTGTAATATTTGTTCATACTCTGTATATTCTTGTATTCTGATGGAATTGTTGTAATAAGCAATGAAATGTTCTCTGTCTGCGTTCTTTTGTGTATTGTTCTTAAAGTATCCGCTCTTTCCTTACTGGGGAAGTTACGGGTCCTTAAAGTAATAACAGAGCTTTGGTTTACAGAGCTCGGAGAACAAGACACGTTAGAACCGAACGAAAGAATTCATCAGAGATTGGATTAGTAATATCTAGTGAGAATGACTCGTTAGAGATGAGATCAGTAGTATCCTAGAACTAGTGTGAAGAGTATATTTTTAAAATGAAAACGAATTTTGTTTTGAAAATTTAAACTTTGTTCAATGTATTTTAATATTTATTTATGTTGAATTTGAACAATCTAGTATATGAAGATTTTGCATATACACCTAGCTAGCGTGTATACGAAGTTTTAATATACTGGATAGATATAGAATCATACTCTAGTGGCATGAAGATGATTCTGATGGTTGAGTACTCATCGTCAGAATTTATCTTCGAGTGACGAAAGTGTGATATTTATATATTTGCAATTGGCTGGTGTGAGAACCAAAGCTAGATAGGGTCTATTATTGTGATTTGGCATCAAAAATGTGATTTTGGACTATAGATCAAAGTTATGAATTTGAAATGATAACCAACTAATTGATTGATGGTTGTGTTGTTTGATTAATTAAATTTGAACAATGTAGCCAATTTCAACCAAATAGTAAATTGTATTGAAAATTTATCGCGTTTGCTTGCATATATATATATATATGTATATATATGTACTTACGCTGAACAGGTCATTGCAAGGAGGCTGGAGCAGAGAATAAAATGGTTTGCCAGACAAATAGGTACATGTTTACCATAATTTACTGTTTTGTTTGGGTGATGATGATTTTATGAGCCGATTGGCTAGCCGCTTGGCCTTTTCTTTTTCTTTTGGATTGATGAAGGCCATGGGAGGCTATATGAAATATCCCGAAGTCCCCGGTGTAGGGGAGGTTATGGCGAAATTTTTCGAAAATTTAGGGTGTTAGCCAAATTTTTGAAAAAAATTTAGAAACTGAAAAGTTGAAGAACTTAAGCCGTAATGAAAATAATGAAAGTTGAGTTGATTAGTTAAACAACTTTCGGCTTCGTTCCTTTTCGGGGACGAAAAGTTTTAAGTGGGGGAGATTGTAATAACCCGGAAATCTGGGCCAATTTAAAAATTTTATTATGGCAATTTTAATGAATTTTGAATATTTCAAATGAATATTTTAAATAAAAACGACGAGAAATTTATTTTGAATAGAATTCTAACGTATATATTTATATAGATCGTCGTTAGAATATAAATAATTATTTATAATTATAAAAGGAATTGAAAATGGCGTGGTAGTTCGATAATTCGATTTCAAATTTCAAATGAATATACAGAATTCGTTTTAAGTCGGAATTGAGCGAAACCAGAAATATTAGAATCTGTTTAACTATATCTTTCTTACGGATGTAAGAAAACTGAGATTTCGCTTTAGAAGTTGAAAGATATGCCCAGTTTAAAATTCAGAAAAGTCGCTGTGGAATTTATATATATTTTAATATATATATATAAAGGCCTTGAAAATAGCCGTTTTGCAAACGACCTCGGATTTCGATGAAACCACTTTTGTTGGATCCGTGATATCAAATTATTGCTAGATTCCAAAATTCGTAATTTTTCGAAACAATATGTGAGCGTGGCAAAGGAAAACGTGTTTTGACAGTTTCTGTTGATTTTAATCTACTGGAAAATGGCTATTTTTCAAACGGTCTCGGAATTTGATGAAATTGGTTTTGTTAGGACCATGTTGTCAATACAAAGCTAGAAAATATTTTTCGGGAATTTTTAGAATTCATACATGGCCCCGGTAAATTGTAATGTGCGTTCAAATTCAATATATAAAGTTATATTTTGATTTTGATGAAAACTGATCGAAACAGTCGAATCAGCCTACGATACCTATCCCATTGTATTCGGAATGGGGGTAATTAGCTATGGACGATAGGCGGTGGGTCTCGTTTCAAGTTCAAAATCAAAAGTTACTTTTTGAAAATTAAATTAGTTAAAATAAAAATATATTATTATATTCCCCCTTATCTCCTTTACTCTCAGCCCCCCCACCCGGTTACTTTTCAAAAGAGAAAAAAAGAAAAAAACCTAATCGAATCGTGCCACCCTCCCCTGTCAGAGCCGCCACCGCCGCGCGAGCCGTGCCTCCCCTCCTTCTTCCCTTCCTCCTCCTCTCTCTTCCCTCTTTCTCATGAAACCGCACCATCCGCCTCCCCCAGAACGAAAACCACACCCCCTTCCATCCAGAACCACCGCGACTCACCACCCACTACCACAGGCGTGACTGCGAATTCCCCCTCCAGCGTCTGGCGCCCTCAGCCCAAATCCAAGCAGTGAGTTTTATTTTGACTAATTTAGTTTTTATATATACATTTCTATAGTTTTAAAATCTAAAAACATATATATATATATATATATCAGTTTACATATATATATATATTAGCATATAGGATTAGATTTTCCTATGTGATAAGATTGGGTTTTTAACACCATAAAGATGAGTTCTTTAAAAATAAAAAAATTTGTTCTTTAAAATAATAAAAGGGTGAGATTTTTAATAGTGAAAAGTTTAGATCTTTTAGCAATAAAGATTTGATTTTCATTCACAGAAAGAATTGATGTTAACAGGAGAAAGGTGAGATTTTTATATGGTAGAAATAATAAAGATACGATTTTAATATAGAGAATGGCGAGAGAAAAATGGAATTTTTATCTATATAGTAGCGATGCAAAAAATATAATTTTTATCTATATAATAGCGGTATAAAAATGTGATTTTTATCCACGTAGAGTAATTATAAAAATAGGATTTTTATATAATAAAGAATATAAAAATGTGATTTTTATATACATAGCAACAATATAAAAATGTGATTTTTATATATGTAGTGAATACGGGCAATGAAAGTGACGAAAGGAGAACGACGAAGATTTCTATATATAAAGAGTCGTGGCATTTGGATTAGCAATTCGGTGAGAACTCCTCCCTTTTATTTTAATTTCTAGTTGAAATATATACTAGGATGCAAGCGGTGCTTAGTAGCACCCGACACCCGTCGTCCACAGACCATGGATGGCTTGTATGCTTGATTGTTTGATTTTGATGTGTAGCTGATTGTGTGATGTGAAATAAAATATTTATATAGTTAAAAATATTTTATAGTTGAAAATAGAATTTTTAACGTGTATTTAAAATGAAATAAATATAAACAAATTGGACGATTTGTTTATATACACACATTTGATTGATTTTGATTGGGACGATAAATGTTGCACATCGCCCAACTGCACAAATAAAATCTGTATTTGATTGTTTGAAAACCCCACACGGGTATTGGGATGATATATGACATACACTAATCCAAATAATTAGCTGTATGTCGATCGATTGATTGACAGGCTGTTATAAGCGTTGAATGTTTATATTTGATGCTTATACAGTGTAGAACGCACTTTGGATGATGGTTGGTTGTTTATCGTCATTGTTAAATATATGAATTTGATGAGATCCATATAACTGAAATTATATGGTAATTGACTGTGTCTGATTCCAGTTCAGAATTATCGAATAATTTAAAAATAATATTCTTCGAATATTGAAATGTGAACCCGTGTTAAGTAGTTAAACGCCATTTTAACACGAACATGAACTTCGTCAATTTTATTTGTTTTTAATGAATTCGAATCGAATATTTTGGAAAATGAATTCGAATCGAATATTTTGGAAAATGAATTCGAATCGAATATTTTAGAAAATGAATTCAAATTGAATTGAATAGAAAATGAATTTGAATTGAATTGAATAGAAAATGAATTCGAATTGAATTGAACAGAAAATGAATTCGAATTGAATTGAATAGAAAATGAATTCAAATCGAATTGAATTGAATAGGAATTCAAATCGAATTGAAATTAATTTGAATAGGAATTCAAATTGAATTGAATCAAATTGAAATTGAATTGAATCAAATTGAAATTGAATTGAAATTAAATAGAAATGAATGTAAAAAGGATTTTATAAAGGAAAATTCAATTTTGATTTGAAACCGAATAAGAAGTTGAAATCATTTTGAAAATAAATTTAAAAACGATTTATGAAATTTGTTTTAAAAGGAAATCGACGAAGTATATATAATATATATATTATATATATTAAATGGCCTGAATAGAACACGCTGCGCTGTGGCAGTTCGTGAATTTCGACCATTGACTTCGAGTGGACATTGCGGGAGATCCGACTGTCGGATTCTCCTAAAACCGGAACCGTTGGGTTCGGATCGAAAAGAGCTTTCTAACGAATATTGGAAATTTGAAATCTAACGGTTGGATTTGGAATTATGTCCAAATCAAATTTGGAAAAGGTCGCTGTAAGTGCAGTTCGATGGACGTTAATGGAAATCGACTGTACGGGCCTTGATAAAATTATTAATAATAATAATAATTTGCGTAAAATCATAAGAAATGATTTGTGAAGAATCGGGATGAAAAACTCCATATTTTAAAGGATAAAAATAGATTTTTATCGAAATGAACTAGTTTTGAACTAGAATTATAATTCAACTATTTTTGAAATAAATAAAGTGAATTTGAACTGGTTTTGAAATTCAACCAGAATTTCCAATATATAAAGTGGAAATGGATTTGAATCGAAATTGTCTTTGGAATATTTCGATGTTGGATTTCGTGATTAAACAGATATTGTTATGGAAATTTGAAAGATATATTTATATCGTTATTTCCAATACGATATTTGTTGGTCGTAGAATTTGATATTGAATATAAGCCGATATATTTTCTATTCAGAGCCTTGTATTTAATATCAAATGTGATTTGGGTCTATCGTGAACGGTGTCTTCATTGACACTGTTCTTAAACCCAGTTGAGGAAAAGATCAAATCTTTTTATTTAGATTTAATGAAGTGTTCCAATTAAATAATATTTAATTGGAATTGAAATGGGATTGATTTTTGGGGTTTATCGTGAATGGTGTTTTAAATAACACTGGTTCTTTAACCCGTTAATTAATGGAATGTGATTTTGGGTTGTCGTGAATGGTATCTTCAATAATACTGTCCTTAGACCCAACGGAGTTAAGAAAATTAGAAACTAACTGGGGATTAGTTAAGTTGAATGGTTTCTTGGGTATTGATCTGATGTTGGTTTCGGCCTTCGGGGTTAATACTTAGGGAATTGCTCATTTGCTAATTTATGGATAGGGACTGATTGAAATGTGATGTGATTTTGGGTTTATCGTGAACCGTGTTTTAAATGACATTGATTCTTTAACCCAGTTAAAGATTAAAACTAAGTGGAGTTTTAATGAATCTTTAATTAGATTGAAAAGAACGAGAATGGAGTATCACCAATTTTTGCTCCAGGCGATAGTTAAATCTTTAATTAGATTTGAACGTGAAATGGTAATTGAATTTACCGATAACACTGTGGTGTTTGATATGAAGTATGACCAGTTTTACTTCATGGGATGAATAGGTTGGGATTGGGAAACTAAAACAAATGATTACTTCGGTAAGGTTCGTTAATCCCGGCTAGTTTGGATAAACCATAATTTGGTTTGAATTGATATTCAAAAGAAATTAAAGTTTAAATTTAAAGAATTTATCTTTGATAAAATTAATGGGAACCTTTCCCTAAGAATGTGAAATTTAGAAACTAACTATAGGTTAGCTAAGCATAATGGTTTCCTGGGTATTGATTTGATGTTGGTTTCGGCCTTCGGGGTTAATATTTGGGGAATTGTTCTCTTACTAATTTACAGTTAGTGACTGATGAATTGGAATGAGGAATATGTTGTGTTTATTTAACACTTGTTTATTATATACGCGAGTTGTTCAGAAAGACCTGGTTTATCCCATTCTTAATAACTGATTCGACGTGGTGTCGAAGAAGAAGACGGTGGTTGAAGACCGGAGGTCTTCACGTCGTTTGGGTGATTACTGATGATCTTGATTGGGCTGTACACCCAAGAGGAGGAATCAGTTGGTGATCGTCCAGACGTATTTGGAGATTGATGGATATGCGAGGAATAAGGTTCCTCCGGTTTCGTTCAGACCCAGAACGGACTTATAAATGGACTGTGTGTCTGACATTGGACATCATTCTGTGTGATTGATGGATATCAGTTGCATGGAGTGGTTTGCCTGTGTGGCATGGTAAGATGCAAATGATCAAGACCTCTGTTGAAAAGCAAAGTCTTATGGTTGATGATCAAAGCACAGCCTGTGTGGCACAACTTTGTGTAGCGTTAATTCACGAGCCTCACACCCCGGTAGTGGACCAGAAACGGGAGAGGACTTCAGGGAGGGCATGCGTTTCCTTCTAGCTAGAAGTGGCGTAGTGGTTTTACACGCCCTGACGAGTTTGACTTATGTGGTTGTTGCTGTTGCGAGGTGCCTCGGATATATCGGTGACTATGTGAAGCCGATGGAGTCATTTGTTGGCACATTGACACCCTATAGGGTGGGGAAACGCAGTGTTCAGGCATTTTAATCCACATTGGTGGAGCGGCCCTGACGATCCAAGGCTTTTCTGCGTGCTTGCCTGAGGGGCGGTCTAGAGCGTCTCAAATTCGGTAGAGGACCATTCCTAGCCACGGTTCACAGATGGAAATCCAACTTCCGCTACGTGACGTTTCGATTTTAGTTGTAATACTATATATGGCGACATGATATATGGTACCCATGTCGTCTATGATTGATATTTATGATTGTATATAAAATCAGAAACTAACTGGAAACGAGCTAAGATGGGTGGTTTCTTGGGTATTGGTCTGATGTTGGTTTCGACCTTCAGGTTTAATACTTAGGGAATCATTCTCTTACTAATTTACGGTTGGAGTCTGATTAGGAATCAAAAGACAAAATTTCGCGTATCAAGCATTCTTTGGCTGTTATAAGGTAAAATCCTATCCTCCGGCTTGCGTTGCATTGTGTGATGGGACATAGGTCTTATAACAGCTTCATTTTTCTTTATTTAGCATTGCGCTGTTTGTTTTATGCACTAGTATTCTTGGGAGGAAACCCATTCCGTGTTATACAGCGTGGTCCCTTGATTTACCTAACTCTAAAATAAAGATTAATAACTGTTTTAGTTCTCACACCAGTCCCATGACTGACCTGGGGTTTATTGTTTTAACCTAAACTCTGGGTGTCCTTATTTTGACACGGGCAGCTAGTAGTTTAGGTTTTGCAGATTTATATTCACAGGATCCTGGCTTATAGCTGGAACGATATCCGGAAAGCTCTGTATCCGTATATCTCTTCTAGTTGAGTTTTGTATTATTTCCGCTGTGATGTATTTAAATGTAGTTTAAATCTCTGATATCTTCTATGTAATATTTATTCATACTCTGTATATTCTTGTATTCTGATGGAATTGTTGTAATAAGCAATGAAATGTTCTTCTGTCTGCGTTCTTTTGTGTATTGTTCTCAAAGTATCCGCTCTTTCCTTACCGGGGAAGTTACGGGTCCTTATAAGGATTGTCCTCAAACAAATTAAACGTAATTGTTTTAGAAATAAAGGAATGATCTAAAATGAGTTAAAGTACGACTTCAATCGATTAAGATACAAATATTATAAAATCTACTTATACATCTGTAGTATTAGATACTACATATGAATCACATAAATGTATGTGAATTTACCGAAACTGCAATGTAAGTAGCAATTTGATTAAAAATGACAAGTGGATTTACGACTGGAAATGAAGCAAATGTTGTTGGATTATCCATAGGAATTTGATTCTTGTTGTATATACTGGCTTAATTAAACAAATATAATAAGTGTTATTATGAAATTCCACTTAAAATAAATGTTATAATAGATCTTGTTTACACAAAATTTAATTTCATTTGTAGTATAAGAACAATTGTTATTCATTATATTTAAATGAAATATCATATGGAATTTCACAAATAATGATATTTGTAAATCCTTTACTATAATGTACTTTACATTAATAATGATTGGATTAATTTTAGTGATTAAATCCAATATACCTTTAGTATTACCAGTTAGCCCTATAAATAAGAAAGTGTACCAAAAACTCCATAATGATGGAATTTTGAGATCATTTGATTTTGAATTATATGAAGAAAACAAATCTTGTTTATTAGGCAAAATAATTAAATCAACATTCACTTGACACACTAAATGAGTGATAAGTATTGGATCTCGTACATAATGATGTATATGGGGCAATGAATACATAAACTAAGGGTAAATTTTTGTTACTTCATTATTTTTACCAATGATATCAGTAAATACAGATATGTGTATCTTATTAAACACATATTAGAATCCTTTGAAAAGTTCAAAGAATTCAAAGTGGAGATAGAAACCAATTTTGATAGAAAATAAATTCTCTTCGAACAGATCAAAGAGAGTGTTTAAGCCAATTAATTAACGACTGTCCATATGAGTTTGAAATTGTTTCTTAACTCATTCCGTCTAGAACACCATATTGGAATGGTGTGTCTGAAAGGAGACATCATACCTTATAAGATAAAATACGATTAATGGTAAGTCATATCTTCCAATAAATTATATCTTGAACAATTGCATTAAATTCGACTAAAACGATTCTAAAGATGCCATATAAGATATGGACTAGGAAATATCCTAGTATGTCTAAAGCGAAGATTTGAGACATCAGGCGTTTATTAAACGTCCTTCCTCTGATAAGATCAGACCCAAATCATATAACTATTTTGTGATATATCCAAAAGAAACAAATGGATATTATTTCTATAAATCCTCTAAGAATAAAACGTTTACTGCTCAAATTGGTATCCTTTTAAAAGAAGAGCCGGTCTCTTAGATACCAAAGGAAATGAAATAGAATTCGAAATGTCTTGGAAATGACAAAATACTATTGAATTTTGTATAGACAAGAAATTGAGTGGGAGTATCACAAAAATTCTAATGCTATATTGATAACACATTAATTATTGAGAATAATGTTAGTTACTAAAATAAGAAATAGATACAGATTCTAAAAATGTTTGGATTAAGAGGTTCATGTTTGAACTTAATTCATTGTTGATCCAATGATATACATTGTGATAACAATATGGCTGTTGCTCAGGCCTAAAACATTAAACTTATTATCGATCCAAACATATATTTAAGAAATATAATTCCTATGTGAATTTATTCATAGAGGAAATGAACATATCTGCAAAGTTACAAATGTTGTAATGTTGCAGACCTACTGAATTAAACTCTATCGTAGCAGAAGTTTAATAGTTACACTAGTTTCATGAGTATATGACACATGAATAATTGAATCTAGTGCAAGTGGGAGATTGTTTGAGTTTATGCCCTAGAGGCAATTCATTTGATGAGATTTATAACACTGTTGATGTTATTGTTTTATTTGGGATAAAATATTATTCTATTATATTATATTTACTACGTAATATAATATTAATATAATAAAAGTCCTTAGAATTATAATACAGAATTATATGGTTCGAGTAAGACTTGAATTTGAGATTATATAATATTCTGAGTATCATACTTCTTAAAGGTCCCTAGTCAAGTTTTATTGTTTATATAAAGGACAACAATAAAGCGTTGAGACTAGTATGTTGATTGACTGATGATCACATCTCATTGATCATTAATATATGTGATATTAATGTCAAAACATAAATACGTATTGGAGAATATTGTCTTGGGCTGACCCACCATGAGATAACTACAAGGAATATAATTAACAGTATCATAAGTTATTCTCATAGTGACAGTGATGTAAACGTCCTTAGACTTGAAATCATTATAATTTTATTCGAGGATATTTGTGTTTTGATATCATCTAAAGTTATTCGTAACAGAGTAATGATAATGGTGATTATTGGATATATCTAGAATCGATTGAAAATTATGAATGATCTAGATGGAATTTAACCCTATGATATATTCATAGTGATATGCATGGGCCTCTTGATTGAGCGAGACTGAGAAATGCATGGCCATGCTCAAATATTGATTTGTTTTAAACAGTCTACTCATCGATCAAGAAAAACAGATTAAATTATAACGAGGATGATATGATCCATGCCTCGAGTTTAATCTTGGATATAATGGTTAAAAGGATTATATTGCATTGATACACTGGTCACCGAAAGGTCGTATCGAATCGTTGATCTTATTATAACTTGGGTAGCAGCGACGTACTGCTAGATGCCAATCACTGTTTGTAATATAAATACGATTTAAATTATTTCCAATGTTATAATAACCTATTGGGTCACACACTTAGAACATTATAGAGGAAGAACATATATTGGGTAAATAAAATATCAAATTTTTTGATATTTTATATTGCATTGAAATGGTATTCAAGTGGTTCCCTTAATTGATGGAGCGCACTTAGTTTTATAAGGGTTTGACCATCCCCTTTTATTAGATAGTAGGGGCACCGTCATCATTATATACTAAGATTAGGAATAAAAACCCTAATCTACCTTTTCACAAAAGCCCTGGATATGGCGGCTAGCACCATAAACTTCCCTTTTCTTCTTCGATTCAGATCAAAGAGGATAAATGTTCACGCGGATAACCAATGGAGGCGCGGCGCTTGGCGTGCTATCGATTCAACGCATCTTAGTTCATTCGTGTTTCAGATTCGGGGAAAAACAATTCTAATTCGAGTTCTTGTATCCATGAATCGTCGAAAGTTATGATTTATATTCGATTTGCCTACTTATTGCATAGATCTTGTAGTTTAAAGTGCTGAACAATACAAATTAGGGTTATACGATTAGATCTCGAAACCCAACACTGAACTAGTATAAAAATTACTGGTGTTCTTTGCTTTATTTACTACATTTACATTTACTATCTGTGATATATTCTCTAAGTTCTTATTTCATTAAATATTTACTTGCATATATCAAGAATAATATCACACTTCTGCATATACAAGTATTTCCCTATTACTCGATCCTATCGTTAATCTTTTCATTTAGTATCAGAGCCTGGTGTAGGAGAATGGACTTTTGATGACAATAACCATATTTCAATTATCGTTGATTATAAAATATATACTAACATTTCTGTCTAGAATATATATATATCTGTATATATGCAAGATTTGTATATAGGAATTAATTCTAAAGACTGTGCAGTTTTAGAGTTTCAAGAGACTCAGAATTCAGAGGAGATTCAAGGCTCATGAGTAATCAAGTTATCAAGAGTTCAAGACAAATATAGTAATAGAGACTAGCATGTATGTAAGACTCTGAATAACACTCTAGGTTAAAATTCAAATTTCAATTTATAATTTTAAATTTCAAATTCTAATTTTCAGAATTCTAATTCTAATTCTAAATTCAAATTATTTTTCTATCTTACTTATGATTTCAAATATAAGTTTTAAGTTTATAAGTTTATATAGTTTATATAGTTTTATAATCTAATAGTTTTATAGTTTTAAACTTTATTATCTTATAAAAATGTTTATATAATATATAATTATCTTTTCACATGATTTTACGCTTTAAAACACTTATTAACATCACTAAGTTTTAATTCGAGAATTTCCAGAATTATATATATAGTTAAACACCCGAAAAATAGTTTAAAAAATATTTTAGGCATATATATGTTGACATACATATATGTCAATATCGACATAAAACTGTTGTGACACCCCACTTGTAACACCCCGGATTTTTGAATAATTGAATTAACTAAATTCAAGAATAATTAATCTTAGATGTGAGAATTAAGGGAAACGGTTTGCGCCATTGTGTTTGTCTCGGAATTCTAGTTAATATAGAGTCCGAGTTTGCGTAAAACAGATACCGAATGAAGGAGATATAGACGAACGAAGTCAGGAGGGAAAAATCAAAAAAAAAAAGCACTGGCGCACTTGGAAAGTGCGCCAGCACAAAAGTGGCAGTGGCGCACCTGCCAAGTGCGCCCAGGCCGAGCAGAAGCCTGCACATCTTTCTGGAGCAATCTGATCCATATTGTGACTCATTGCTGAGTCCTTTCTGACTCCTTGCTGAGTCATTAGGGCTGAGGTGTCACCCTATCCTGACTGAGTGGTTTTGATTAACCCTAAGATCATTCGACGGCTATAATTAAATTGAAATTCTATATAAACATAGGTAGACTCAAACCCTAAAATCAAATAAAAATCTGAATCATGGTCGTCATGTTGTCATCTTGTAACCTAGAGTAGCCGCCACCAACTAGAGGGAAATCAAAGCTATACAATTCAGTTCTATTCAACTCTAATCTAAACAATAATGAATCTACTACAAAGGCGAGCTAAATCAATTTCAGAACTCAGATTTCAGAACGCAAGATCTTTTTTTGTGAGTTCGATTTCTTTAATAAGATAATTAATAATTTAATTGGAATGAGCTATGATTTGGATTATATGGTTATGTTGTGAATCATTGACCGTATGTTATTATCTATCTATGTTGTTGTTATCTATGTTGTAAATCTATGATGTTATTATCCATGTTGTAAAGCTGTGATGCTATCATCTATGTTGCAAATCTATGTTAATTGTTGGCTTATGTATAATCAATTCATAATGATGTTTCATATGCTAGTTTGGTTATGTTGTTAGAACTGATTCATATGTTAAATCATATGTAAGTTTAACTTGATAATTTTACATGCAAGTTTAGATGTTAATTTAGATATGAATCATATGCAACTTCGTGAGAATCATATACAATCTTACATGTTTCATGACATCTATTTTATGTGTAAATTGGATCTAAAGTTGGGCTATGACATGTGTGAGCTAGCTGCAAGTTTACATCATAGTCTATGTTGTATAAATCACATATACAAGTATATATATATATGTTGGAGTATGAAACATGTAATGTAAAGTTTGTAACCATTGCCTATGCAAATTTACACCTTATGATTAGATCTATGACATCCATAGTTTATGCAAGTTTGTAACTTTTGCCTATGCAAGTTTTTGGATGAAAAACCTTATTCACACATGCAAGTTCAACCCGTATGTTTAGATCTAGTTTTATTCTATGCATGTTGTGACGTTTTCTCTTTATTCCATAAGTTAGACTATTCGAATCTAACGTATATTTTACGTTAAACGAACGAACGTACAATGTGGGGCAATGGGATATTATTAAAAGTTTTAATATTGAGAATTGGCATAAATGCCTTAAATGTGATGTTAATTGGTATAGTTTTATATACCATAAATAGATGGATATAATTGAGTCAATTATGGACATAGTTAAATTTGTAATTGATTGGCAATTTGAATAGGGAAATTAATTCAAATTGGGGGTAATTAATTAGGTGTAATTAATCGCCTAAGACACGAGGTTAGACTCTTTTGTGGTGTAAGACTACCCGGATCCGCTCGGCAAATCCAGCTGCCACAAATGCCAGTCTAATGTGGGAGATCTTAGGCATAAATTAAATGCGTAACAGTTGTAAAGACACCGTTTGTGGTGCAAGACTGCCCGGACCCGCCCGACAAATCCAGCTGCCACAAATGCCAGTCTAATGTGGGAGGTCTTTACAAGGTTACGGTCTTAATGAATTAAGAAACACTTAACCAGATAAACATGTAGTGGGACATGAGGGGGTTAAGTGGGTGCCTTGGGTGGCATGTGGAATTTAGTGGGTGCCTTGGGTGGCATTTGAAATACAATTAGATGCACTTAACCAAGATTGAAACATGTAAGAAGACATGAATAAGAATGAGGTTAAGTGGGGAAAAACCTTAGCGGGGACCAAGCATAGGTGGAAAGCTTGTGTCACGCATGGGGGCCCTTTTCAAACCAGTAACCCATTAAGTATCTTTGTGGGCTCGACCCAAGTCGGGGACGGGACACACGTACTAGATTTGATTGTAGGAGGTCAAAATGGGTCAGCGGTGGCAACGCAAGTCCAACGGGTTCATATGCGTGTGTGGGCCCGGGCTGGTAGGTAAGACGTTGTTGCATCGTGTAGATATAAGCCGTGCATTTTTGGTTGTATCGGGTTGCCATTTTGGGGAGTGATACACCCCACTGTGGAGCCAGCACGGGTATCTACAAGTTAGGGAGCCGATTGAATGGGGGTAGTGGGTACACCTAGTGGAGATAGGGGCAGACGGCACCTTTGAAGTTAGCTAGGGGTACACTAAACTATCATTATCATTATTAAGTTCCGTAGGCGGGATCAACCTTTAGGGTGACTAGTGGTGGTGCAGTGTAGTAATTATCTTATAGTGATTAGGGTCGCCTTTAACGTTATCTTGGTTCATCTTATTTCCTTGTTTGCTCTGCCATACCCAATTGTTCACAGTCGTTTCCTTATTTTCCAGCTTATGCCTTAACCTAGTTATTTTGATAATTATATTGTTAAAGTTATCGCACTCGCCAGACTTTATGTCTGACCCCCTTTTCTTTCCACCTCTTTTCTTCCTTCCCTCCCCCCTCTCAGGTTTGCAAGGAGGGAATACTACAGCTTAGTGCCGATTTCTTTCAATTGCTCGAAGATAGTAGATGTATCGCTTGGGACTCTCTCATCTTTATGGCTTTGCTTATGCTCAGTAGGGATTTATGCATTTATGTTATTTAAGTATTTGCTTCTTTATGTACTTTGAAGTTTTTGGAAAAGACTACTAATCCTTTTGTAATGGTTTTGGAAACTACTTATGTAAACTCGTTTTGAGTTATGATGAAATAAAAATAAGTTTTATCTTCAGCTGTGTTGTTTTATTTATTTATTCTTGTAATTTATCTATTCTACACAACGCTTCATGGACATTGATGCATTCCCTTTGTGAGTGACATTAATGGACGTGGGGTATTACACGTGGTATCAGAGCTATGGTTACAAGAACAGATAAAAAATTTTGAAAAGTATTTTGAAAAGTATTATTTTCCTAGAAGGTATTTTCAAAAACTTGTTTTAAAGAAGCTATTTTCAAGGAAAGTTTACTTAAAAGAGCATAATCCCCGCAAGCCATACATCTCTCTTTCGCTTCCCTTGTTTTAAAACTCTTTCATTTTCTTTTCAGCATGTCTGGAGCATCTGAGATACCAGAGGGTGTTCATGTAACCGGTTGGTTTCTTCAACATCTCGAGGCAAGGGCCGCTGCCGCGGGACCGACCAACATTCCTCATCCTCCTCCCCCAGCTCCAGCCATTCCTCTACGTGGAGATACTTTCTCCAAGATATGTAAAGACTTTGGTTCAATGGGTGGAAAATCTTTTAGTGGGACTGAAACGTTCATTGAAGCTTGAAATTGGTTGAAAGAAGTGGAGGATCTATTTGGCATCTTTGATTTGGACGCTTGTAAGAAGGTCCAATTGGCTGCTTGGTTGATGAAGGACGAAGCTTCGTTTTGGTGGGAGGTCACTAATGGACAGCGTCCGGTTGATACATGGCCAGATTTCAGGCGTAGGTTTGAGGCAAAGTTTCTCTCACAGGCTGAAGAGAATCTATACATGGAAAGGTTTTTGGCATTAAAGCAAGGGAATCTATCAGTGAAAGAATACGTCAACAAGTTCAATCAGTTGGCAAGATTTGGCTTGGACTTGGTGAATACACTCGAAAAGAAGGCCCTAAGATTTGTTAAGGATTTGAACGAGTCGCTACATGGGTTAGCTATGACCCACATCCCTATGGGGGTCACCTTTGAGAGGCTAGTTGATATGGCGCTTATGCATGAAGAGGAGAAGGGCGCCAATGCTAATAAGGCACCCAAGAAGAAAGGTGATCAAAAGAAACCGCAGCAAAAACAGCAAAACAAGAAAGGCGGGAAGAACAATAATAGCAAAGGAAAGAAGAAGTGCTTTAATTGTGGGACTGCAGGCCATCTGAGTAAAGACTGTAGGAAAAAGAAGAAGACTGGCTGTTTCCACTGTGGAGAGGCAGGTCATCTAGTTAAGGACTGCCCAAGGAAACAGGGACAAGGGCAAAGAACTTCTGGAGGGAAACTTCAGGCTCTCGTGGCACCAGGGCAGGCAAGGGATCAGGTCCAGGCTCTCGCGGTCCCACCGCTGCAAGAACGAGGTAGAAACATTTCCGTTAAGAGTTTAGTTTTTCTATTTGATCATCCTATCCGTACCTTATTCGATTCTGGCGCATCACATTCGTTTATCTCTACATCATTAGTTGAAACACTACACTTAGATACTAGTTTTGTTGTGGATCCCATTGTAGTCTCAATTCCTATTGGTGGGTCGGCTCATTTATCCATGGTTTGTAGGGATTTGAGATTTTCTATCTTAGGTGTTGGTTTTGAATGTAATGCTTTTGTGCTTGGTTTTATAGGCTATGGGTTGATTCTAGGGATGGATTGGCTAGCCCGATATGGCGCCATCCTAGATTATGAACGAAGGGTAGTAAAATTGTTGACTCATAGTGGAAAGACCCTTGACATTTCTTGTGACCCTAGAGGACCGGTGATGCTTAGTTATCTTGAGTCACTTGACGCATCCAATGATGATTTACAATCTATTCGTATAGCCCATGAATATGTTGATGTCTTCGATGAGTTGAGGAGTTTACCCCCAAAACATGAGATAGACTTTTGTATTTATCTCGTAGACAATGCAAAACCAGTATCTCTACCAGTACGCCACATGGCTCCTCGTGAGAGGAGGGAACTCAATAAGCAAGTGGGGGAGTTGCTTGAGAAGGGGTTCATAAGACATAGTATATCAGAGTGGGGTGCTCCTGTAGTATTTGCCACGAAGGCGGATGGGTCCCTTAGACTTTGTGTGGACTATAGAGAGCTTAATAAATTTACTAAGAAGAATAGGCACCCACTGCCGAGGATTGACGATCTCTTTGATCAGTTAGTTGGCGCCTCAGTGTTTTCGCAATTGGACTTAGCCACTGGTTTCCATCAGTTGAGAGTAGCTGAGGATAGCATAGACAAGACCGCCTTTAGGACTTCGGACGGTTTCTATGAATGGCTTGTGATGCCCTTCGGTTTGAAAAACGCCCCCGCATACTTTGTTGACTTGATTAGTAGGGTGTTTAAGGAGTACCTTAATAAATTCGTGGTGGTCTTTGTGGATAACATCTTGGTCTTTTCTAAGAGCGAGGAAGAGCATGCCCTACATCTTAGGGAAGTGTTGGAGACCCTTCGAGTGCATAACCTTAAAGCTAAATTTTCTAAATGTCACTTTTCGAGGAAGGAAATGCGATTCTTAGTGCATGTAGTTTCCAAAGAAGGGATAGTTGTGGATCCCGTGAAGGTAGTGGCCATCCAAGATTGGAAGTCCCTAAAAATGCTACCGAGGTGAGGAGTTTTTTGGGGTTGGCAGGCTACTATAGGAAGTTTATCAAGGACTTCGCAAAAATATCAGCCCCATTAACACGCTTGATGAAGAAGAACCTAGTTTTTACATGGGATGTAGATTGTGATGATGCGTTCCAACGTTTAAAGAGAGCTTTCACCACAACCCCAGTCTTAGTGTTGCCAGATGGGAGTAAGCCATAAACCGTTTATACCGATGCTTTTGGGATAGGACTAGGTGTAGTCTTAATGCAAGAGGGAAGTGTAATAGCCTATGGGGGAAGGCAGTTGAGAGTACATGAGAGAAATTACCCTACGCATGACCAAGAGTTGGCCGCTATTGTTTTCGCGCTTAAGTCTTGGCGCCATTATCTTCTTGGCGAGAAATTCGAATTGTTTATAGACCACAAATCACTAAAATATTTGTTCTCTCAGAAGGACTTAAACTTAAGGCAGCAAAGGTGGATGGAATTCTTAGCGTCCTACGATTTCGAGATAGCATATACCCCTGGCAAGGGTAACGTGGTGGCAGACACCTTAAATAGGAAAAGGTTGTCCTTGAGTCCGTTGTTTGTTCAGCAGCGAAGCTTCGAGTTTATCTCTATGTTTGACTTTAGACCTTCCATTGACTTTGTACCCGGTTTTCTAGCATCCTTAGAGGTCAGACCTATGCTTTTGGGACGGATTGGTGAGGCACAGCGAGATGACCCCAAAGTTGGTTGAGTTAGTAGAGAAGCTAAAAAAGGGGAGTCATCGAGCCATCTCAGTAGGTATACCCTAGATGATAAGGGTTAGTTACGTAGGGACGGTAGACTTTGTGTACCACAAGACGAGGACTTGAGGAAGACCATTTTTGATGATGCACATCGTTCAAAGATGACCATTCATCCTGGCGTGGACAAGATGTACATGGACATGAGGCGAGTTTACTTTTGGGCCGGTATAAAGAAGGATGTGGCCGAGTTTGTCGCTAGATGCTTGGTGTGCCAATAAGTAAAAGCAGAGCAAAGAAGCCCGGTGGATTGCTTTACCCATTGGACATCCCACAATGGAAGTGGGAGAGTGTCTCGACGGACTCTGTTGACGGGTTACCGAGATCGAGGAAGGGTAATACGGGGATTTGGGTCGTGGTAGATAGACTTACTAAGAGCGCCCATTTCATTCCTGTGAAGAGTAAGAGGAGTGCTCCATGGTCAGCCTCCGTATACATTTGAGAGACAGTTCGTTTGCACAGTGTTCCTTCTAGCATAGTGAGCGATCGCGATCCTATCTTTACTAGCGAGTTTTGGAAAAGCTTGCAAGAGGCGGTAGGGACTCAGTTATGTTTAAGCACCGCATATCATCCTCAGACGGACGGCCAGACCGAGAGGTTGAATCGTATTCTAGAGGACCTTTTGAGGCTATGTGTTTTAGACTTCGGAGGTACATGGGAGGAGCATCTTCCTTTGGTAGTGTTCGCATATAATAATAGCTTTCAGTCTAGCATTGGCATGGCACCTTTCGAGGCTCTTTATGGACGGCCGTGTCGTTCGCCTACATGTTGGTGGGAATCTACGGATAAGATCTTACTTGGGCCCGATAAGGTTAGAGAGACTTCGGAAAAGATCGATCTGATTCGAAGGAGGATGAAGACGGCGCAAGATAGGCAGAAATCTTATGCGGACAAGAGGAGGACAGATCTTGAGTTTGATATTGGAGACATGGTCTTTATCAAGGTATCTGCATTACGGAATGTTGGTCGCTTTGGGACCGTTGGGAAGTTAGCACCAAGGTTCGTAGGGCTGTTTCCTATTAAGGAGGGGATTGGACTGATGGCGTATAAAGTGGAGTTGCCCGAGAGACTCAGTGGTGTACACGACGTATTCCATGTATCACATTTGAGGAAGTGCTTGCACGAGACCACGGAAGCGGTAGAGCCGAGCTTGCTTAGAGAGGTGGAGATAGAGCGTGATGCGACGATTCGACGAGCTCCTTCGTGCATTCTTGGGACGGAGATTAAGAAGTTGAGGAATCGAGGGGTCAAGCTAGTCAAAGTGCAATGGGGAGATGATGATAGCAACCCTACTTGGGAGATGGAAGAGAAGATGCGTTCGTTGTACCCTTTTCTTTTCGAGGTTATGTCTTTTAATTTCTCCTTTATCGCTTAGCTTGTACTTGTTTTATCCTTAGTATGTCCTCTCGCTAGTATCTTTGACCTTTAGATAGGGTAGTCCTATGGTTGAAATATGTGTTTGAGACATGTTATGTATGATGGATGCATGTGGATGTAAGTATTTGCTAGTGGTTGCTCGTTGATGCATATACACACACTTTAGGCACTAGATCGGCTCAGTCACTTTCATATTGCATATTGCATATAAATGGATGTATTTAGTAAAATGAATGTACATTGAATGTGTGTATCATATGGATGCTGCATTTAAATGGATGGTTGTGCACACATGTAGTAATGATATGTATAGGATTCCTTGCATACATGATGGACACATGTCACTATCATTATTTGCATTAAGGAGGTCGACTGAATCAGTGGACCGCCTGATTTAGCTTTAGTATACGGGCATATACACACACTATGCATATGTACATGAAAAGCATTAGAAATCTTTTAAGGACCATGGTTGCTAGTGGTTGATGGTTGAGTAGATGGATGATTGGATGGTAGGATACGTTCTTCTTGACTTAGAGATTTCGAGGACGAAATCCCTTAAGTAGGGGAGAATGTAACACCCTGGATTTTTGAATAATCGAATTAACTAAATTCAACAATAATTAATCTCAGACGTGAGAATTAAGGGAAACGGGTTGCGCCATTGTGTTTGTCTTGGAATTCTGGTTGAGTTAGAGTCCGAGTTTGCATAAAACGGATACCGGATGAAGGAGATATGGACAAACGAAGCCAGGCGGGAAAAATCAAAAGAAAAAAATATTTGCACTGGCGCACTTGGGAAGTGCGCCAGTACAAAAGTAGCACTGGCGCACTTGCCAAGTCCGCCCAGGCCGAGCAGAAAGCCTGCACAACTTTCTAGTGCAATCTAATCCATATTGTGACTCATTGCTGAGTCCTTTCTGACTCCTTGCTGAGTCATTAGGGCTGAGGTGTCACCCTATCCTGACTGAGTGGTTTTGATTAACCCTAAGATCATCCGACGACTATAATTAAATTGAAATTCTATATAAACATGGCTAGACTAAAACCCTAAAATCAAATAAAAATCTGAATCATGGACGTCATGCTGTCATCTTGTAACCTAGAGTAGCCACCACCAACTAGAGGGAAATCAAAGCTAATCAATTCAGTTCTGTTCAACTCTAATCTAAACAATAATGAATCTACTACAAAGGAGAGCTAAATCAATTTCAGAACTCAGATTTCAGAATGCAAGGCCTTCTTTTTGTGAGTTCAATTTCTTTAATAAGATAATTAATAATTTAATTGGATTGAGCTGTGATTTGGATTATATGGTTATGTTGCGAATCATTGACCATATGTTATTATTTATCTATGATGTTATTATCTATGTTATTATCTATGTTGTAAAGCTGTGATGTTATCATCTATGTTGTAAATCTATGTTAATTGTTGGCTTATGTACAATCAATTCATAATGATGTTTCATATGCTAGTTTGGTAATGTTGTTAGAACTGATTCATATGTTAAATCATATGTAAGTTTAACTTGATAATTTTACATGCAAGTTTAGATGTTAATTTAGATATGACTCATATGCAACTTAGTGAGAATCATATACAACCTTACATGTTTCATGACATCTATTTTGTGTGTAAATTGGATCTAAAGTTAGGCTATGACATGTGTGAGTTAGCTGCAAGTTTACATCATAGTCTATGTTGTATAAATCACATATACAAGTATATATATGCTAGAGTATGAAACATGTAATGTAAAGTTTGTAACCATTGCCTGTGCAAGTTTACACCTTATGATTAGATCTATGACATCCATAGTTTATGCAAGTTTGTAACTTTTGCCTATGCTAGTATTTGGATGAAAAACCTTATTCACACATGCAAGTTCACCCCTTATGTTTAGATCTAGTTTTATTCTATGAATGTTGCGATGTTTTCTCTTTATTCCATAAGTTAGACTATTCGAGTCTAATGTATATTTTACGTTAAACGAACTAACGTACAATGTGGGGCAATGGGATAATATTAAAAGATTTAATATTGAGAATTGGCATAAATGCCTTAAATGTGATGTTAATTGGTATAATTTTATATACCATAAATAGATGGACATAATTGAGTCAATTATGGACATAGTTAAATTTGTAATTGGTTGGCAATTTGAATAGGGAAACTAATTCAAATTGGGGGCAATTAATTAGGTGTAATTAATCGCCTAAGACACGAGGTTAGACTCTTTTGTGGTATAAGACTGCCCGGACCCGCCCGGCATATCCAGCTGCCTCAAATGCCAGTCTAATGTGGGAGTTCTTAGGCATAAATTAAATGCATAACAGTTGTAAAGACACGAGGTTAAGCTCGGTTTGTGGTGTAAAACTGCCCGGACGCGCCTGGCAAATCAAGCTGCCAAAAATGCCAGTCTAATGTGGGAGGTCTTTACCAGGTTACGGTCTTAATGAATTAAGAAACACTTAACCAGATAAACAAGTAGCGGGACATGAGGGGGTTAAGTGGGTGCCTTGGGTGGCATGTGGAATTTAGTGGGTGCCTTGGGTGGCTTTGAAATACGATTAGATGCACTTAACCAAGATTGAAACATGTAAGAAGACATGAATAAGAATGGGGTTAAGTGGGGAAAAACCTTAGAGGGGACCAAGCATAGGTGGAAAGCTTGTGTCATGCATGAGGGCCCTTTTCAAACCGGTAACCCATTAAGTATTTTTGTGGGCTCGACCCAAGTCGAGGATGGGACACGCGTACTGGATTTGATTGTAAGAGGTCAAAACGGGTCAGCGGTGGCAACGCAAGTCCAATGGGTTCATATGCGTGTGTGGGCCTGGGCTGGTAGGTAAAACGTTGTTGCATCGTGTAGATATAAGCCGTGCATGTTTGGTTGTATCGGGTTGCCACTTTGGGGAGTGATACACCCCACTGTAGGGCCAGCACGGGTATCTACGAGTTAGGGAGCTGATCGAATGGGGGTAGTGGGTATACCTAGTGGAGATAGGGCAGACAACACCTATGAAGGTAGCTAGGGGCACACTAAACTACCATTATCATTATTAGTTCCGTAGGTGGGATCAACCTTTAGGGTGACTAGTGGTGGTGCAGTGTAGTAGTTATCTTATAGTGATTAGGGTCGCCTTTAACATTATCTTGGTTCACCTTATTTCCTTGTTTGCTCTGCCATACCCAATTGTTCACAGTCATTTCCTTATTTTCCAGCTTATGGCTTAGCCTAATTATTTTGATAATTATATTGTTAAAGTTATCGCACTCGCCAGACTTTATGTCTGACCCCCTTTTCTTTCCACCTCTTTTCTTCCTCCCCCCCTCAGGTTTGCAAGGAGGGAATACTACAGCTTAGTGCCGATTTCTTTCAGTTGCTCGAAGATAGTAGATGTATCGCTTGGGACTCTCTCATCTTTATGGTTGTGCGTATGCTCAGTGGGGATTTTTGCATTTATATTATTTAAGTATTTGCTTCTTTATGTACTTTGAAATTTTTGGAAAAGACTACTGATCCTGTTGTAATGGTTTTGGAAACTACTTATGTAAACTCGTTTTGAGTTATGATGAAATAAAAATAAGTATTATCTTCCGCTGTGTTGTTTTATTTATTTATTCTTGTAATATATCTGTTCTATACAAACAATAACGCTTCATGGACATTGATGCATTCCCTTTGTGAGTGACAATAATGGACATGGGGTGTTACACCACATCTGTTAATGTCACTCACAAAGTGAATGCATTAAGTTTCGTGAAGCGTTATAGATAAACAGACACAGAATATTACAAGACATATATAATTAAGATAGCAGCGGAAATTCAAATTTTTATTTCAAACACAAATCATACATCGTAGTCCAAAGTACCATAAGTCACAAAAACCATTACAACAGTATAACTTCTGTCTTTTACCATCAGAGTACATAAATACTTAAAAGAAAACATAATTCCCCAAATAAAAGAGAAAAACCATATTAGAGATAATAACTTGAGCCATACTTCGAAAGCAGCTCTAGCAAGATGATATCTGAGCCCTGACTAAGCCTGAGTGTTTCCTCCCTGAGAACCTGAGGGGGAGGAGGAAACGGAAGAAAGAAGAGGAAACAAAAGGGTCAGACATAATGCCTGGCAAGTCTAGTTACTTTTAACAAGTAAATAAATAAAAGTAGCATGACAGGCATATAAAGTGGATAAGGGTGATAACTACATAAATGGAAGGTGTGACAAGGTAGACAAGAAAAGATGGATACGCTTCTCTAATGATTACTCTGCACTAGTACTAGTATAACTAGAATGAGATGATCCCTTCTATATAAGGTAGTAGACTTAGGCATATGTACAAATGACCCTAACTACTACCCTAATCGATCGGTTCCCTACTCCGTAGATACTCTGTTTCGGCCCCACAGTAGGATGTATCACGTCCTAAAGTGGCAACCCCTCGCTGGTATGCACAGCCCTATATCTACAGGTGTCACGGTCTTCTTATCCCTTTCTGCCTGGCTCATGCATGCACATGGTCCGGTCGGTTTGCGCTGCCCACACTGTCCTCCACGTTTGGGTCTCTTACAATCAGTCCAGTAAGCGTTGGATATCTTACAATCAGTCCAGTAGTGTGGCCCTTCTCCGACCTAGTACGAAGTACATCTTTTGATACCTTCTCCGGGTTACTGGATGAAACGGGTCTCACACAATATGATACAAGCTCTCCCCTTTGTCTTGTATCCCCCACTAGATTTTCATTGTCTATGTATGCCACTAGGTGCCTTTAATTACATAACCTTATCATTTCCACTAGTTATGTTTACCCTAAAAGATGTCTTTAATTACATAACTTTATTATTCCAACCAGTCATGTATACCACTAGGTGTCTTTACTTACATAGCCTTATCGGGTTAAGTTTGTGGGCCTATATATAAATATTACCCGCCCCTCTAGATTTGTCTAACCCATCCACTATCCAATCAATTTTACTTAACCCTAATTTTAGTTCACAATCAAACAACCCTATATATTACATTTGGTTAAGTATTCCAATTTATTACCATGTTCATTAATGGTTTATAATGGGCTAGACCTCCCACATTAGGCATACAACTTGTGGATGTTGGATATGCCGGTCGGGTCTGGGCAGTCTTATTCCACAGTTGTGCCTTAACCCGATTCGTATTTGCGCACTTAGACCTCTCACATTAAGTTCAATATTAGTGGCTGCTGGATATGCCGGTTGGGTCCGGGCATACTTCCACCACTAAGGCAACCTAACTTCGTGTCATAAGTGCAATTACAATTAATTGTAATTACTAGACATTCCATTCTTAAGCAATTCTTACCTACTGTCTTTATGGGTGATTATGTCCCCACTTCCCCAATTTGAATTATATTCCCACTTCATATAAATATTATTTAAATTATGCCAATTCTAACCCTTTTCCCCCCATTTCCTAACTAACGCATTCACATATATTTAGTGGCATCTAGGTTAGAAAGTAGCCTAGTCATACACAATAAAAAGGGAAAAGTGATGGGAATATGAAAAAGGTGATTTTTTTGGCATAAACATAAACTAGCATGATGATAAGGTGGACATATAAGCATAAATCTGATGAACTTGTGCCAGTTAATTGATTCTAACGTAACTATGTTCGCAATTCACAATGGATCTAATAAAATGTAGGCACATTAACAAATCCAAACTGTTGTCATATCACGTTTACTTTTATATATTTAAATCTAAAAGCAGCTAGGAACTCACAGAGTTTGGATTAGAAAATAAAGAAAGAATGGATCTTGATTCTCCAATTGAATTGCTTTAGTTGATAGTTGTAGGAGACTAACTGGTCTAATTTGTTTCAAACATCGACAGAGTTTGGCTCCATGGATTCTCAGTGAAGAAAACAGGAGGAATGGACACATATTTATAGCTATAGCACCTCTAAAACCGCTGCCACATAAGCCTTAGGGGCGTTAACACCCCTATAGGTAAGTCGACCCTGGTGTCGACACCCCTCTAGGGGGTCGACCCCTAGAGCGGGAATTTTGCCGCTATACGAAAATTTGAGTTTTGAATGCTTTCTGGATAGGTGCTGACTCATATGTGTATATATATTTCTTTTGCGTGTATACAAGCTAAAAAACCTCATAACTTCTTCATACGGTGTCCGTTTTATGCAAACCAAATGTTTATGTTGGCCAAAATTTCGAGACAGACGCAATGACGCAGTCCGTTTCCCTTATTAAATTAATTATAATTTAATTTACCCTCTTTTAATGTCATTAAAAATACGGCGTGTTACATTCCCCCTACTCAAAGGATTTCGTCCCTGAAATCTCTAAGTTGAGAGGAATGCATGTCCTACCATGCATCATCCATCTACTCACCTATCAATCACTGACATCCATTGTCCTTAAAGACTTCTAACGCTTATATGAATATATGCAAGGGTGTGCGTATATATCACAACACTAATGCGGAAATCCGGCGGTCTACTGATTCAGTTGACCTCCTTACTGCAATGTATGTTAGTGTCATGAATCCAATATGTATGCAAATAATCCTTTTATAACATGCGAGTTCTATATATGTGCACATTCATTCATCCAAATGCAACATCCATATGCTAATACATTCATTTTCATCCATGAAAGAAAAGAAAATGCAAACACATCCATATGTAGTATGAGAGTGATTGAGCCGATCTAGTGCCTAATGTGTGTGTATATGCATCCACAGGCAGCTACTAACAAACACTTGCATCCATCAAACATAACATGTCTCAAACACATATTTACATCCATAGAATTCCTATCTAAAGGTCAAAAATACTATGAATATGATATATTTAATTGATAGAAACAAGCACAGATAAAACTTAGGAAATGGATTTAAGGACATACCCTTGAAAAGAAAAGGGTACGAAGCACGAATCTTGGCTTTGGTCTCTTAAGTCGCATCCTCTGGGTTATCTCCCTATTGAAACTTTATCAATTTGACCTCTTTATTGCGTAGCTTCTTAACTTATGATCCAAGAATACAGGAAGGAATCGTCTGACCATCGCCTCCCGTTCCACTTCTACCTCTTCCAACACACTTAGCTCAACAACTTCTGCGGTGTCATGCAGGCACTTCCGTAGATAAGAAAGTGGAAAACGTCATTAACACCGGATATATTTTCTGGGAGCTTTAATTTATAGTCCATTTGGCCAATCCTCTCGGTTATGGGAAATGGTCCCACAAACCTAGGTGCCAACTTCCCTACCGATCCGAAGCGAACCACACTCCTCAAAGGTGATACTTTGATAAAAACTAAGTCTCCCACTTCAAATTCTATGTCAGTCCTTCTCTTGTCTGCATAGGACTTCTGCCTATCTTGAGCTGCCTCCATCCACCGTCGAATAAGGTCAATCTTTTCGGATGTTTCTCTAACAATATCTGGTCCAAGTAATAATCTTCCTATAGATTCCCACCATAAAGTTGGTGATCTACAGGGTCGTTCATACAATGCTTCGAAGGGTTCCATGCCGATGTTAGATTGATAGTTGTTGTTGTAGGCAAACTCTACTAAAGGAAGGCGCTCTTCCCAAGTTCCTCCGAAATCTTGGATACATAGCCTCAAAAGATCCTCTAGAATTCTGTTCCCCCTCTCTGTTTGTCCATCGATTTGAGGATGATAAGAGGTGCTCAAACACAACTATGTACCTAATGCTTCTTGCAAGCTCCTCCAAAATTCACTGGTAAAGATGGGGTCACGATCGCTTGCGATGCTGGAAGGTACTCCATGAAGATGAACTATCTCCCGAACATAAATTGTTGTCAACCATGATGTCGTCCTCTTACTCTTCACTGGAATGAAATGAGTGCTCTTAGTCAATCTGTCCACTACTACCCAAATAATGGTGTTGCCTTTCTTCGATCTAGGCAAACCATCTATGAAATCCATAGAGATGCTTTCCTATTTCCACTGAGGTACCTCCAAAGGATGAAGTAAACCATCGGGCTTCTTTTGCTCGGCTTTAACTTGCTAGAAAACTGGACATTGAGAAATAAATACTACCACATCTTTCTTTATCCCAGCCCAAAAGAAAACCCTCTTCATGTCTCTGTACATTTTTTCACTGCCTGGATGAATGGTCATCTTAGAATGGTGGGCTTCTTCTAGGACTGCTTTTATCAAGCTTCCAGTTTGAGGAACACAAAGTCTTCCATCTCATCGCAACCACCCCTTTTCATCTATGGCATATCTACTGAGGTGACTAGAAGTCTCCCCTTTTCTGAGCTTTTCCATGATGTCTAAAATCTATGGGTCACCTTGTTGCGAAGCTCCTATATGATCTATAAGAGTTGGTCGTATCTCCAAGGATGCAAACAAATTAGGCAAAATCTCGATGGAAGGTCTAAAATCAAAAGCTGATATTAACTACAAGCTCTTCCTCTCCACAAACAGAGGACTCAAGGCCATCCTCTGCTTACTTAGTGCGTCTGCCACCACATTACCCTTGCCAGGGGTATAAGCATTCTCAAAATCATAAGAAGCTAGGAACTCCATCCACCGTTTTTGCCTTAAATTGAGATCCTTTTGCGAGAACAGATACTTGAGAGGTTTATGACCGGTGCTTAACTTGAACTTCTCTCCAAGTAAATAATGGCACCACGTATTAAGCGCGAATACTATGGAAGCTAGCTCTAGATCATAGGTGGGGTAGTTCTTCTCATGAACTCTCAACTGTCTACCCCCATAACACACCACTTTCCCTTGTTGCATTAGAACCGCACCAAGCCCTGTACCACACGCATTAGTGTAAACAGTAAGCCCTTTACTCCCATCAGGTAAGGTCAAGACTGGGGCTATTCTTCAATCATTGGAAAGCAATATCACAATCTATATCCCATGAAAATGCCAAGTTCTTCTTCGTCAGCCTGGTGAGTGGGGCTGACATCTTCGCGAAGTCCTTAATGAAATTCCTATAATAACCTGCTAACTCGAGAAAGCTTCTCTCTCTCGGTTGCATTTTTAGGAATCTGCCAATCTTGCACTATAACCACCTTTGCGGGATCTACAGCTATCACTTCTTTGGAGACCACATGCCCTAAGAATCTCACATCTTTTCCCCAAAATGGCATTTGGAGAACTTTGTCTTAAGTTGGTATGCACAGAGAGTTTTCAAAACTTCACTCAAATGCTGGGCAAGCTTTTCTTCGCTCTTGGAGAAGATCAAAATATCGTCAACAAAGACTACAACAAATTTATTTAGGTGCTCCCAAAACACGCTACTCACCAGATTAGCAAAATAGGCGGGTGCATTCATCAACCTAAAAGGCATAACTAGCCATTCAAAGAAACCATCCGGAGTCCTAAAAGCAGTCTTATCTATACTGTCCTCAACCACCCTCAAATGATGAAACCCCATGGCCAAGTCTAACTGGGAAAATACCGAGGCCCTGACAAGCTAATCAAACAAGTTGTCTATCCTTGGAAGTGGGTGCTTATTCTTCTTTGTGAGTTTGTTCAATTTTCTATAGTCCACACACAAACGAAGCGAATTATCGGCCTTAGTTGCGAATAAATCTGGAGCACCCCATTTAGACATGCTTTGTCTAATAAATCCTTTCTCAAGCTCCCCTACTTGCTTACTCAGCTTCCTTCTTTCCCTTGGAACCATATGGCACACCGGTAATGCAACTGGCTTTGCATTGTGTACCAGATATATACGATAATCGATCTCGCGCCTCAGGGGTAAACCCCGTACCTCATCAAAACATCTGAATAATCTCGGACTACTGCAACAGATTGCAAGTCATCGATAGATGCATCAAGAGACTCTAGGAAACTAAGCATAACCGACCCTTATGGGTCACAAGAAATCTCGAGGGTCCTTCATTAACAAGTCAGAATCCTATCAACCCTTTTCTCACAATCCAGAATGGCACCATACGTGGTAAGTCAATCCATTCCTAGAATCAACCTATAGCCCATAAACCCGAACACATAAGCGTCGCACTCAAACTCGTCGCCTAATACAGATATCCTCAAACCTTGAAAATCATAGATTAATGAGCCGAACCACCAATGGTGTTTGAGACAACTACGGAATCCACTACCATACTAGTAATTAAGTGCAAAGATTCAACCACAGAACTAGATATAAATGAATGTGAAGCGCCATAATCAATAAGTGTTCTAATAGGATGGTTTGAACGAGAAATTAAACCTTTCACGGAAATTTTTCTACCTCTATCAGGAGCACTGATCGCGAGAGCATGCATTTGCCCTCCAGAAGTTCCTGCCCTTTGACCTTGTCCCTGCAATCTCTGTTTCTTCAGGCACTCCCTAGCAAAGTGTCTGACCTCTCCACAATGGTAGCAAGAGTTCTTCTTTCGCTTATAGTCTTTGACCAAGTGACCCACTTTCCTAGAATTGTGACATTTTCTATTATCTTTGCCCTTTTCATTCTTTCCACCTTTCTTTTGTTGCTGTTGCTGTTGCCCCTACTTGGGCCGCACCTTCTTATTTTGCGATGGTTCCTCAGCCTTTACTTTCTTCTTTTCTCCCTTGTCTTCCTCATGCATTAGAGCCATATCGATAAGCTTTTCAAAAGTGTCTCTCATTGGAATATGGGACATGGCTAAATCATAAAGGGGTTCATTTAGCCCCTTCGCAAACCGCAATGCCTTTTCATGTGGGGTATCCACCAATTATAACCCGAACCTTGCTAGTTGGTAGAATTTGTTCACATATTCTTTCACCGTCAAGTTCCATTATTTGAGTGCCAAGAACCTCTCCATCTGCATGCTTTTCTCGGCTTGGGAAAGAAACTTTATTTCAAATCTTTGTCTAAAATCTTCCCAAGTTTCCACTGGATGCCCAGCTTGGGTAACTTCCCACCAAAATGAGGCTTCGTCTTTCAGTAGCCAGGCGGCTAACTAAACCTTCCTTTTATCCTCTACTTCAAATATTACGAATAAGTCCTCAGTCTCCTTGAGCCAATTCCGCGCTTCTACGAATGCCTCGTTCCCATGGAATGGCTTCCCTCCCATAGCACGGAAGTCTTTGCAGATCTTAGCGAAATTTTCTGCTTTTGGAGGGGGAGGAGGAGGAATGAGTGGTGCAGCTGGGGGAGGAACGTTTCCTTGGACCTCGGTAAGTTCCAAGGCTTCCAGATACCTATAAAACCATCCGCGTATTGTAACGTCCTCGTTGATATTAGGAATGTTTGGTTCCCCAGACATGCTGAAAAGAAAATTGGAAGAGATTTAGACAAAGGACCGAAGGGTATTACATATGGCTTCTTGGGGAATGCCTTTCAAAACAAACTTTTCTTTTTCGAATTGCTTTCTATTTAAACCTTTTCGAAAATTATTTTAAAAAACTTTATCCAATCTAGTAACCTTCAGCTCTGATACCAAGTGTGATACCCCACGTCCGTTAATGTCACTCACAAAGGGAATGCATTAAGTTTTGTGAAGCATTATAGGTAAACAGACAAAAAATATTACAAGACAGATATAATTAAGGTAGCAGTGGAAATTCAAATTTTTATTTCAAACACAAATCGAACATCGTAGTCCAAAATACCATAAGTCACAAAAACCATTACGACAATATAACTTCAGTCTTTTACCATCAGAGTACATAAATACTTAAAAGAAAACATAATCCCCAAATAAAAAGGCAAAGCCATAGTAGAGATATGTACTTGAGCCATACTTCGAAAACTTCTCTAGCAAGATGATATATGAGCCCAGACTAAGCCTGAGTGTTTCCTCCCTGAGAAACTTGGAGGGAGGGGGAAATGGAAGAAAGAAGAGGAAACAAACGGGTCAAACATAAAGTTTGGCAAGTCTAGTTACTTTTATCAAGTAAATAAATAAAAGTAGCATGACAAACATATAAAGTGGATAAGAGAGATCACTACATAAATGGCAGGTGTGACAAGGTAGACAGGATAAGGTGTATACGCTTCTCTAATGATTACTCTGCACTATTACTAGTATAACCAGAATGATATGATCCCTTCCACTATAATGTTGTAGACTTAGGCATACGTTCAAATGTACCCTAACTACTGCCCTAATCGATTGGCTCCCTACTCCGTAGATACTCTCCGCCGGCCCCACAGTAGGATGTATCACGTCCTAAAGTGGAAACCCCTCGCTGATATGCACAGCCCCATATCTATAGGTGTCACGGTCGTCTTATCCCCTTCTGTCCGGCTCATGCATGCACATGGCCTGGTTGGATTGCGCCGCCCACACCGACCACTACGTTTGGATCTCTTACAATCAGTCCAGTAAGCATGGCCCTTCCCTGACCTTGTACGAAGTACATGTTTTGATACCTACTCCGGGTTACTGGATGAAACGGGTCCCACACAATATGATACAAGTTTTCCCCTTTGTCTTGTATCCCCCAATAGGTTTTCATTAGCTATGTATACCACTAGATGTCTTTAATTACATAACGCTATCATTTCCACTAGTTATGTTTACCCTAAAAGGTGTCTTTAATTACATAACTTTAATATTCCAATCGGTCATGTATACCACTAGGTGTCTTTAATTACATAGCCTTATCGGGTTAAATTTGTGGGCCGATATGTAAATATTACCCATCCCCTCCAGATTTGCTTAACCCATCCACTATCCAATCAATTTTACTTAACCCTAATTTTAGTTCCTAATCATACAATCCCTATGGATTAAGTTTTGTTAAGCTTTCCATTTATTACCATGTCCATTTATAGTTTATAATGGGCTTAACCTCCCACATTTGGCCTATAACTTGTGGATGCAGGATATGCCGGTCAGGTCCAGGCAATCTTATTCCACAGTTGGGCCTAACCTCGTGTCTTAGCCCGATTCATATTTGCGCACTTAGACCTCTCACATTAGGTTGAACATTAGTGGCTGCAGGATATGTCGGTTGGGTCCGGGCAGACTTCCACCACTAAGGCAACCTAACCTCGTGTCATAAGTGCAATTACAATTAATTGTAATTACTAGACATTCCATTCTTATCCAATTCTTAACTATGTCTTTATAGGTGATTATGTCCCCACTTCCCCAATTTGAATTATACGTCCAATTCATATAAATATTATTTAAATTATGCCAATTCTAACCCTTATTCCCCCTGTTCCCTAACTAACGCATTCGCATATATTTGGTGGAATCTAGGCTAGAAAGTAGCCTAGTCATACACACTAAAAAGGGAAAAGTGATGGGAATATGATAAAGGTGATTGTTTTGGCATAAACATTAACTAGCATGGTGATAAGATGACATATAAGCATAAATCTGATGAATTTGTGGCAGTTAACTGATTCCAACCTAACTATGATGTCATAATAATCATAATAAGATTTAAATTAACAATTAAGATGTCCAACTGGTTTAGATCTAATATGATAAGCACAAGGTTATAAACTAGATTTGATTAGCAATTTGGATATCGACACGATTCAGATCCAAAGGTTTAAACTAGATCTAACACAAATAAGGTCTAGATCCACATTATAGAATGTCATAATGGATCCAATAAGATAGAGATTCAGATCAATAATTAAAATTTGATCTAGCACAAGTAAGGTCAAGATCCACATCATAGAATGTTACAATAGATCCAACAAGATAGAGATTTAAATCAATAGTTAAAAATAGATCTAACACAAATAAGATCAAGACCCACATCATAGAATGCCACAAAGGTTACAATAGATCCAACAAGATAGAGATTTAGATCCAAGTTATAAACAATTTAGGATGTCATATGTTCACAACTCACAATGGATCAAATATAATACAGGCACATGAACAAATCCAAACTATTGTCATATCACGTTTACTTTTATACATTTAAATCTAAAAGCAACTAGGAACTCATAAAGTTTGGATTAGCAAATAGAGAAAGAATGGATCTTGACTCTTTAACTGAATTGATTAAGTTGATAGTTGTAGGAGATTAACGGATCCAATTCAATTCGGACACAAGCAGAGTTTAGCCCCCATGGATTTTCAATGAAGAAAACAGGAGGAATGGACACATATTTATAGCTGCAACACCGCTGAAACAGACTACCACATAAGCCCTAGGGGTGTCGACACCCCTATAGGTAGGTCAACCGTAGTGTCGACACCCCTTAAGGGGGGTCAACCCCAGTGTCGACACCCCTTAAGGGGGGTCGACCTCCTAAAGCAGGAATTTTTCCACCATACGAAATTTTGAGTTTTGAACGCTTTCTGGATAGGTGCTGACTCATATGTGTATATATATTTCTTCTGCACGTATACAAATTAAAAACCCTCATAACTTCTTCATACGGTATCCGTTTTACGCAAACCAAATGTCTATCTTGACCAGAATTTCAAGACGAACGCAATGGCGTAGTCTGTTTCCTTTATTAAATTAATAATAATTTAATTTATTAGCGTTTAGTATCATTAAAAATACGGGGTGTTACAACTGTCATTTTTTCAATTTTAAGGAAATGTCTTTACACTATGTGTAACAATCCAGAAGCATTGTAATCTTTCAAATCCTATAAATAAGGGCTGATTTCGAATTTTTGATCATTCTTCCTCTCCATCTTCACCCCTCTTTATCCCACCATTAATATTTCAAAGTTTATTGATTTCTACACTTCTACTTTACCGATTTCTACTCTAATTACATAAAACTTCTTCTTTTCTCACTCTCTACTCATTACTCTCTGAAATGAAGTGCTATTGAAGAGATATATGGGTGTTGTATTCATTTGGGAAGTGTTTGGGAAACGGTGTGTTCTGTATAGCCTTGAAATCAAGGAAAGGCAGTGGTGGTAATCTTGTAGCCGTGAAATCAAGAGTGGTTGGAGAGGTGTTAACCTTGTAGTCGTGAAATCAAGGGGATTGTACTTTGATAGTGATATTAATAAGACTCTGCACAATCCAGCATTGCGTGGGACTAGACGTAGGAGTAATCTAAACCAGTATAAAATCAGGTGTGTTCTTCCCTTTTCTGTATTTCATATTTATCTGTTTCTTTGTTTATGTTTGTTTCTGTATCTTTGATTATTTTTGTTGTGTGTGATTCGTATAGTAGATCATTTAAGTTTATGATTTTTGTAAATTTCTTAAAAACACTAACCACACCACCTCTAGTGTTAGTCTTGCCTTAAGATCCACATTCCACGTTCCCTAACATTAGTATTGGAGCATTGGTTTTCAAAAATTTCATAATCTGATTTTTGAAAATATTAAGTGGAAAATTTTGAAATGATTGTTAACACTAGTATCAATTCATGCTTTGCAACAATGTTGAAAGAGCCTACACTGAAATATATTGAAAATTCAAGTGATCTACTGAGGTATTGTCCCATACAGGAAAAGATGTGTCATATGACTATTGGAAATTCAAAATTTGAAAAGATGGGTGATCTGGCTGCTGAAAATTCAAACTCCGAAATGGTGTGTTACATGGCTGTTGAGAATTCAAACTTTAGTGAAAAAATGGTGGAAATCAAAAAGGACAAATGGATATTGGATAGTGGCTGTTCGAGATATATGACGGGAAATCCAGAACTACTAAATAATATAGTATATGTAGATGGTGGAATGGTCAGCTTTGGTGATAACTCTAAAGGATATATTGTTGGCATCCACAATCTCGGTAATTCTAAAACTCCTACTATTTCTGATGTTTTATTAGTTAGGAATCTAAAGCATAACCTACTAAGTATAAGTCAACTTTGCGATAAAGGCTATAAAATAAACTTTGAAAAAGATAAATGCTTTATCGAAGATAGGAATTCAAAAATAATATTCGAAGGAGATAGAAAGAAAAATATCTGTATATTGAGTGTGAAAATCTCCAACGATAATCTATGTCTTATGGCCAATACAAGTGACCCTTGGATCTAGCATAAGAGATTCAGTCATACAAATTTCAAACACGTCTTTAGGATTTCAAAGTTAGATTCAAGTAGGGGATCACCCAAAATGAAATTTAAATTTGATAATTTATGTGATGCTTGTCAGTTCGGAAAATTAAAATGAAGTTCATTTAAATCAAAAGAGGAAATTATAACCTCGAAACCATTAGAGTTAATTCATATAGATTTATTCGGTCCATCCCAAACTCAATCAGTAAATCACAATAGATATGTTTACGTTGTTGGATCTAGATTAACCCTAGAGGGGGGTGAATAGTGTTTATCACAATTTTTAACTGAATTAAAAATCTAATGGGATATATAATAACAAACAGATCACAGAATATAGCAGAAATAGAAATGCATAAAGTAAATGACACAAGATATACCCAACTTTGGCAAAATCCTTCCTACTGCTGCATTCCTAATGTTTCTACTATGTAAAAGAATAGATCATGCTTACAAGACCATGAAAACTCGCACTCCCTGCTCCTGTACTAACCCTACGCTCAAAACCCTAGGCTGACCGATATCCCCTCGACCAGATTTTCCCGAATTACAAACCCGTAATCTGTAACCCTAGATTTTACAAACTCTAGTAAACTGCTAGTAAAACACCTAACTGGTTCCTCCTAGATTTTACAGACCTAGAAAACTATTCAGACGATGTACAACTCAAATTGAAAGACAATAAAATGAAAAACAATTAAAAGAAAACCCTAGACTAAATAAAATAAAGGAGATTAAATCTCCCTTCTCTTCAATTGGCTTGGCCAGCCATATTCATTTTGGTTCCACCCTTCTTTGTTATTTTCTTTGACCGAATCCCTTTTCTTATGGAATTGGAAATAGCGGCAGGTGATTGAAAAATTGCTAGGGTTTCCTGAATTCCTCCCAAATCGATTCTATGCTTGATGAAATAAATCTCTGGTGTTCGAATTCGTCTTGCTCTCAACTTTCTGATGCTTTGATTCGGGGTTGCTCTCTCTCTCTCGATTGAAACTGTGAGTAATTTGAATTTTTCTCTTTTGTTGCTTGAATTGAAATGGTTCATTTCGATCTCTTGTCGATTATGATGTGGGTGTGTATTTATAGGATTTAGGAAACCATAAATCGACACTCTGATTTCACGTGATGGCTTGATTGATTCGCGTTGGCTTCCCCTTTTGAATTCTCGGCTTTGATAAAATTGGCTTTGATTGAAAGAATTTTTGTATGAGTAAAATGCTCAATTTGTTTCCCTTGTTTGAGTTCTATCGAATTTGAAAAATATGAGTAATTTTGGGAATGATCTTGAATTAAATTCTATGGCCCTGAAATTCCTGATTGATAAAAGATTGTTTTCGTTGAATGTTTTTCTGGAAATAAGTCATATATGGTCCCTTGAATTCGATTGAAACATTTCAGGAAACAAAAATGAAAGAAAAAACATTTGTTTCCTATAGTTGCTGAATTTAATTTTTATTGCCTTATTTGAAAAAAGATTTCCCTCGGCTTGGCTGATGAGATTTGTTACCATAAAAAATGACTGAATTTCTGGAGAACAATTTGTTGCCGAGAATGTAGTGTCCTGAAATTCCGGTACAATTTGAAATGACCAAATGACACAAGTCCAATCCAAATTACACTAGAAACCAGAAAACTAATAGAAAGAAAGCAGAGGGTGAGGATAGATAAGATAGAAACCTAGAATAGAAGAAGAAGAAGAACATACAACATCAGTGTAACACGAATTACACAGCGGAACGAACAACATATAATAGATATCATATCCTTGAAATAAAATCAGTATATGTATATAGTAACATTATCAAAGCACAACATTTACAACACAGCGGAATAAACAATAGCTACAAAATCCTGAAGCCTCCTGCTCCAAGCTCTCCAAGTATATCTGTAAAATCCTGACTACTTGACTTCCCATACAAAATTGGGCACCCAAGAGTTTAGGGAAAACAAAACAAAATAAACTCTAGGTCAGTCATGGGACTGGTGTGAGTAAAATAGTTTAAGCAATTTAAACGATATCTCATAAGACCAAGCCGTATAATGGAACGGGTTTTTCACTTATGAGAATCTAAAACATTTGATTTAACATTCAAAATCCTTTGAAAGAAACGATAAACTTTATATTAAAACTCTTTTGATATTATAGTAAAGTCTATCAACCACAACTAAATAATCATCTAGTAGAAAAGATTTCATCTCATGTTCTACATATATAGTATACAATCAAAATCGCGAGCACTTATTGGATAACGGATTTCCAACTATGGCGAGGTATGGAACCACCTTCCGATAATATATCTCTAGAGAGGAATACACTGGGTTCAACAAGAACATCTTGCAACCCGGCCACACATGACCAACCACTCATTTCGCTTGAGTGTATCGAATGTATATCACCAGCGATTGGGATCAGCAACCGTTTCCCGAATGGTATAGCATCGACAATAGATTATAGAATGAAATGAATATCTCTAGATAGGTGATAATACACCCTACTTGGCAGCCAACCACTTAGCCATGCTGCCTGCCCGATTTTTGTCATTTCCCGGTTGTAAGGCTAGAGGCCACGCTTATCTTTGACAGATCACACAATCTTTCACTTTGAATATCACGTCGTCATACCCGCCAAATCGCAAATTGATTTCCCCAAACATACCATGGGTATACAGCTAAGAGAAACGAATTCCTACGCCACCAAACATAAATTCATTTGAAGAGATCAACTTACGCGATCCATTTAATATACTTTGTCAGACATTCTTCCATATGGGTTGTCCTGGGACTGGACAAGCCGAAGGCACTATTCTATAAACAAGACAGCCCTTGCATAACTCTGTCTTCAATTATCTTCATCATATTAAATCGCAACCCTAATGCCCATAAAGAGTGGTTTTTAGATAATGAGTCTGATTCCGGTCTCTCCGTATTGACAACGGAAATGGTAAAAAGCTTCGATAGTCGGTGTGTTAACTATCAGAGAAAAACACATGTGCAAACAACGATATTATTTCCAAATGGAAATTCTATCGATCAATCATCAATCATCATTTATCTCTTAAATTAATCTATCATTAATTTATTTATTTACCCATTTCCTGTTTCCATATATATACAGGAATTCTTATTTTTTAAATTAAGAAAATATACCTTATTAGTATTGGAAACCGTTTCCATTTTTAATCTCATCTCTTATTCTCTATAAAAACATTTCTGATCCTTATTTAGAAATCATTTCCAAAGTTCCTTCATTTGGGTTTAAACAGATGTTTAAACAAAACATCATTATGCCAACTCAAAACATTACACTGATTAACTAATTTCACTTAACCAACCTTCATTATTGAAAGTTAATCGTTCCTTAGTTAAAACGAAGCCAATCAAGTTAGGGTATAACTACCTCTAAGACCTTAACTGAACAACATTTCTAACCTCGAAATAGACAAAGTTCACCCTTTAAATCTTTAACAAACTTCCTTACGTAACTCTCGGATTCTATTTACGAATCCACTTCTTTATTGGAAAACACTGATTATAACTATATCATTAAAATCCCTACTTCTGAAATATCTAACTCCAAAATATAACTCGATTAACTCAAATCATTTAACCCTAACTCCATTAACTTCAACTCAATTAACTTTAATTCATTAACTCTTATCACTTGACTCCTTTCGAATAAACTATATACGATTAACTCCCATCGAATAAACTATATTCGATAACTCCTTTAACTCTATTCGGATAAACTATATTCGATTAACTCCTTTAAATCTATTCGAATAAACTATATTCGGTTAACTCCTTTAACTCTATTCGAATAAACTATATTCGATTAATTCCTTTAACTCTATTCGAATAAACTATATTCGATTAACTAATATTCGACTAACTCTTATTCGAATAACTAATATTCGATAACTCTTTCCGAATAACCAATATTCGATAATTCTCTTCAAATAACTAATATTCGATTAACTCTCTTTGTAAAACCCCGAATTTTCTGAGAAAATTAAAATTAACAAATTTAAGAACACTTAATTTTTAGAAGAAGAATTAAGTGAAATGGGTTGCGCTATTACGTTTGTCTCAAAATTTTGGTCAAGATAGATATTTGGTTTGCATAAAATGCATATCTTATGAAGAAGTTATTGAGCCTTGAAGTTTGTTTGTGTATGAGAAATATATATATATATATATAATAAATAAATAAATATGCAAAAAAGTTCAAAACCGCGAATCGGGAGGGGGAATAACCGAACCGGTTCATTTTTGAGGTCGACCCGAGCTCCACTGGGTCGACTAGGGGTTGATTCAGGGTATTTGGTTATCAACCCATGGGCCGATTCGCTCTAAGGCAGATGTGGCATCTTATTGGTTCTGATGGACTCCTTGCTGAGTCATTAGGGCTGATGTGGCTATTCTATCTTGTCTGAATGGCTTTGATTTGCTCTAGGTTAATCTGACGGTTCCTATTAAATCAAACTTCTATATAAGCAACCTAATACCTCAACCCCAAATCATATTAAAAATCAAACCAAGAGCCGTCATGCCGCCGTTGGACAACCTCGAGTAGCCGCCGTTCAACTTGAAGAAAATTAAAATAGATAAACCAAATCAAATCAAAATTAAACTAAAAAACGATTGTCTACATCAAAGGCGAGCATTTCAACTTCAGAATACAGATTCCAAAAATCAAGATTGTCTGTTGTAAGTGTAGTTATCTTTTAGATGTAAATATATTTAAGATGTGATTTGATATAAAGTGAAAAATAGAATTATACCACGTTGTATAATATTGACGATGCTAATTCATGTTTGTTTCTTATGATGATTTTATCATGGAATGTTTATGGCTTATTGGACTTGGTGTTGGATCTATTAAAGATTAAGAATGAAACTATCAATATCATATGCAAGTTATATGTTTCATGTTAAGATCTACATATATATGTTTATATGATTAATGCAAGTTGTATGTATTATGTTAGATCCAAGTCAAGATCTACATATAAATATGTTCATATGCTTTATGTTAGATCCATATGCCTATATATATGTTCATATGCAAGTTACAAGTTTTATGTTGGATCCATGTCAAGATCTATCTAGGTTCATATGATTAATGCAAGTTATATGTTTTATGATAGATCCAAGTCACGATCTAATTATACATATGTTCATATGCAAGTTACATGTTAGATCCAAAACTAGATCTATATTTATATGCATGTTTGTAAAGTGGACTTATGCAAGTTCACCTTGTTAGATCTAGTCCACACCTATATGTTAATGTTAAAATTAGTGGAAATTAGGCTAAGGTCCCTATTTTGAAACTTAATTAGGCTCAGGTCCGGTCATAAACTTATTATAAATTAGGTCCCTATTTTTCTATTTAGAAAAATTGCATGCATTTATGCAATAATTCATCAACTTTAGTTCAACTTTATTTGCATACATGTGTGCAATAATTCAGAATATTTGCGTACATGTATGCAAATATTCGTTCAGAATAGTTGCATACATGTATGCAAAAATTCAGAATATTTGCATACATGTATGCAAATATTCGTTCAGAATAGTTGCATACATGTATGTAAATATTTTGAATAGTTGCATACATGTGTGCAACTATTCTGAACGAATATTTGCATACATGTATGCAATTATTCGTTCACAATAGTTGCATACATGTATACAAAAATTTAGAATATTTGCATACATGTATGCAAATATTCGTTCAGAATATTTGCATGCATGTATGCAAATATTCATCAGAATAGTTGCATACATGTATGCAAAAATTCAAAATATTTGCATACATGTATGCAAATATTCATTTAGAATATTTGCATAAATGTATGCAAATTTTTTGAATATTTCCATACGTGTATTCAAATATTCGTTCAGAATAGTTGGATACATGTATGCAACTATTTTGAATATTTGCATACATGTATGTAACTATTAGTTCAGAATATTTGCATACATGTATGCAACTATTCATCAGAATAGTTTCATACATGTATGCAAAAATTCAAAATATTTGCTAACATGTATGCAAATATTCATTCATAATATTTGCATACATGTATGTAAATATTATGAATAACACGTAAAAATGAAATCAGGGACTAAATTTATAATAAGTTTATGACCGGATGTGAGCCTAATTTTGAAACTTAATAGGGACCTATAGAAAATGCACCCTTAAAATTATACATGCCTTGGGATTGGACATGTCAAGATTATGTCATATGCCAGTTTATAATTAAGGTTATGTTCACACATGCCAAGATCTACATATTAACATGTTTTAGGCTTATGATTATTTAAGTCTAAATTATATGCAAGTTCATGTGACATGCTAAATTATATGAATAATGTTTTGTGCAAAATTTACATGTTTGGTTGAATCTATATTATGCATGTTCCCTTCTTTAACTCTTGTTTATAAATTGGGCTAATATGTGGTCCCAATGACTTTATGTGATTAATATGAATGAACAAACGGGGGTAACGTTGGGATAGTTATTAAATCAAAACATGTTAATAATGTTGGTGGGCCCAAAACCATGTAAGTGGTTAAGGCCATGAATGGTATAATTTATACCATTAGTCTTGAAAATAATTAAAATATGTGACATGAAACACTTATAGAAAATTCACATATATAAAATGTAAAAGATGAATATGCCTAACCCGAGGTTAGACTGAGTTGTGGTGCAAACCTGCCCGGAATCGACCGACACATCCAGTAACCACAACAATACCTGTCTAATGTGAGAGGTTAGTGCATCAAGCCCAGAAAGACCCGAGGTTAGACTGAGTTGTGGTGTAAAACTGCCTGGAACTGACCGGCACATCCAGTAACCACAACAATACATGTCTAATGTGAGTGGTTGATGCTTTAATTAATTAATTAATTAAAGCTCATGAACAATCAAGCTAGAAATGGTAAGGTTAAGTAATTAAGGGAACACTTAACCAACTTAACATGTTAACAAGACAAGATTGGTGGGGTTAAGTAATTGAGGAAACACTTAACCAACTTAACATGTTAACTAGACAAGATTGATAATGGTTAAGTCAAACCAAGGACACTTAACCAGTTTAGCATGTTGACTAGAAAAACCCTAGTAATGGGGACCCGTTTCAGTAGTAACCCACATGGATGTATCAAGGTACCCTGAACTAGGCAAGGTGGGGCATGATTACTGGGCTGAATAAAACGGTCAAAAAGGGCAGCGGTTAGGTGCGTCAGTGTAGGTTCCGACGGATTACGGACGTGCACGGGCCCCGGAGTGGAAAAAGCAGGCACTGGGCACCAGGCGTACACTTGTGCATCTTTGAATCGTGTCAGGGTTGCCACTATAGGACTTGATACACCCTATACTGGAACCAGCACAAGTACTTAAAAATTACGTGGGGCCGCATGACACCGGGAATACATGAATGCGAGTAGGAGCCGTTCAATACATGAATGGGATCACCTTGTCATGAACATACATTGCTATTTAAACAGCTCTTAGTGGGTGCAGAGAAGTAAAAGTGGGTGCGATAGCCAAATCTAGTTAAATCTTACTTTACCTCGTTTTAGGACTACCCTATCCTTGTGGTATCATTTTAAGTTCAGTTTATTCATGTCATAGTCTTTTACTTGTTTACATGCTATTAAATAACTAGGCTTACCAGACTTATGTCTGACCCATTTTCCTTTTGCTTCTTTTCTTTCGTTTCCCCCCACCCCCAGGTCCGCTGGGAGGAAACACTTCTGCTTAGTCCAGGTTAGCCAAAGCTTGAAGACCGTAGATGTAAGGCTTGGAATTTCCTTTTTGAGCTATGGCTATGGTCAAGCACTTATTAGGGATCTATGTCATTTTATTTTCAGTATTGCTTCTTTATGTTTTCAAGACAGATGAAAAGTTGTAATACTTTGGAAGGTTGAAACAGTTGTTGAATTGTTGTGTTGAACAAGTATTTATGAAATAATATTGATCTTTTTTCACTGCATAAATTTTCTGTCTTGTAATTTATTAGTATCTTGTACCTTAAAACGCTCCACCGAAGTTAAGGCATTCCTTTTGAGAGTGACCTTAACGGAGGTGGGGTGTTACTTGGGATCAGAGCTAAAGGTTACTAGATCAGATAAAATTTTTGAAACTATTTTTCAAAAAGAAGTCATAAAGAAGCATTTTCAAGAGAAAGTGTTAATTTAAAAAGGCATAATCCCCAAAGCCATATGCGCTATCTTTCTATCCTTCGTTTTGAATATTTCCTTTTTGTTTCAGCATGTCTGGGGATCTTAACCTTCCAGAGGGTGTACCGATATCTGGCTGGTTCAGGAGATACCTAGAAGCTAGGGCCAATGACGTGGGCCCAACAGACATTCCTCCTCCCCCAACTGCTGCTCTTCCTCCTCCTCCGAAAGGAAATTCTTTCTCAAAGATCTATAGAGACTTTAGATCCATGGGTGGAAAAGACTTTAAGGAGAGAGAATCATTCATGGAAGCCAGAAACTGGCTCAAGGAGACTGAGGACTTATTCGTTATCTTTGAAGTAGATGAGAGGCAGAAACTACAGTTGGTGGTGTGATTGCTCAAAGACGAGGCCTCATTCTGGTGGGAAGTCACTAATGCTGAAAGACCGATTGTGACTTGTGAGGACTTCAGGGTGAGATTTGAAATAAAGTTCCTCTCTTAAGATGAGCAGAGTCTGCAAATGGAGAAGTTCCTATCACTTAAACAGGGCAGCTTGTCGGTCAAAGAATATGTCAATAAATTCAACCTGCTTGCTTGATTTGGACTGGAGTTAGTAAACACTCCACACAAGAAGGCTCTCCGCTTTTCCAAAGGACTGAAAGAGCCACTGCAAGGTTTGGCAATGTCCCATATACCTATGGGAGTGATTTACGAGAGACTGGTGAACATGGCTCTGTTGTAAGAGGAGAACAAAGATGGCAAGAAGGAGGTGAAGAAGGAAGAGCCTCAAAACAAGAAAGGAGATGGATCTCAGAACAAGAAGACGGACCCCAAGAAAGGCGAGAAGGATAATAAATCCCATAAGAAGATGAAGTGCAATTTCTGTGGGATACCTGGACACATGGCTAGGGACTGTAGAAAGAAAAAGAGGAAATTGGGCGCTTGTTTCCAGTTCGGGGATACTGGACACTTGTCTAAGGACCGCCAAAAAGGCAAGGGCAGGGACAGAGGAGTGGATCATCTTCTGGAGGGCAGGTTCATGCTCTCGTTGCACCTCTGCAGGAACTAGGTAGACATATTTCTATTGAGAGTTTAGTTTATCTGTTTGATAATCCTATTTGTACTCTCTTTGATTTCGGTGCATCACACTCTTTTATATCTACTGCTTTAGTTGAATCTCTACACCTAGACACCTATATAGTAGAGGATCCCTTGCTTGTTTCAAATCCAATTGAGGGCTCAGTTTATTTGTCAATGATTTGTTTGGATTTGAAAATGTCTATTTTAAGCGTTGGGTTTAAAGTAATGCTTATGTTTTGGGCTTCGTGGGCTATGGGCTGATTCTAGGCATGGACTGGCTATCCAGTAATGGTGCCGTCCTCGATTGTGAAAAGAGAGTGGTTAGACTCATGACTCGCCTCGGTAACACTCTCGAAATCTCTTGTAATCCCATGAGTTCTGTTATGCTAAGTTATCTAGAATCTCTTAATGTGTCTGTTGAGAATTAGCAGTCAGTTAGAGCGGTCCGTGAACCCTCGGATGTGTTTGAAGAGGTAAAGGGCTTACCTCTGAAGTGAGAGATAGACTTCCGCATATACCTCGTTGACAATGCAAAACCCGTTGCTTTACCCGTTATACACATGGCTCCAAGGGAGAGAAGAGAACTCAGCAAGCAAGTTAAAGAGCTGCTTGAAAAGGGGTTCATAAGATAGAGTATTTCTGAATGGGGTGCTCCAGTAGTGTTCGCGACCAAAGCCGATGGTTCACTCCGCCTATGCATGGATTATAGGGAGATGAACAAGCTGACCAAGAAGAATAGGCACCCACTCCCTAGAATTGACGATCTGTTTGATCAGCTCGTAGGTGCATCCGTTTTCTCCCAACTAGATCTGGCTACCGGGTTTCATCAGCTAAGAGTGGCTGAGGATAGCATTGACAAGACCGCATTTAGGACCCCGGATGGTTTCTTCGAGTGGCTTGTCATGCATTCCGTCTTGACAAACGCACCTTCCTGTTTCATGGACTCGATGAGCAGGGTGTTCCGGGAATTCCTCAATAAGTTTGTTGTGGTCTTCATGGACGGTATTTTGATCTTCTCGAAGAGTGAGGAAGAGAATGCTCAGCACTTAAGGGAAGTCATGGATACTCTCCTTGCACATCAGTTGAAAGTCAAATTCTCCAAATGCCATTTCTAGAGAGAAGAAGTTAGATTCCTTGGACATGTGGTGTCCAAAGAGGGGTTAGCCGTGGACCCCGCAAAAGTGGTTGCTGTGCAAGATTGGAAGATTCCACGAAACACAACTGAAATCTGAAGCTTTCTCAGGCTAGCAGGGTTTTACTGGAAGTTCATCAAAGACTTTGCGAAAATCTCAGCTCCACTTACAAGGTTGATGAAGAAGAACCTAGTTTTCGCTTGGGATTTGGATTGCGATATTGCTTTCCAACGCTTGAAAAGGGCTCTAACAACAGCCCCAGTCTGACATTGCTTGAAGGGAGCAAAATGTTTACCGTATACACGGATGCAAGCAGTACAGGATTAGGCGTTGTCTTGATGCAAGAAGGGAAGGTAGTAGCTTATGGTGGAAGGCAGCTGAAAGTACATGTGAAAAACTACCCAACCCACGACCTAGAATTGGCGGCCATCGTTTTTGCTCTTAAGTCTTGGCACCATTATCTCCTAGGTGAGAAGTTTGAATTGTTTACTGACCATAAACCGTTGAAGTACCATTTCTCGCAGAAAGATCTCAACTTGAGGCAGCAAAGATGGATGGAGTTTCTTGCCTCATATGATTTTGAGATTTCCTATACTCCTGGCAAGGGCAATGTGGTAGAAGACACTCTGAGTAGAAAAAAGCTGACCTTAAGCCCTCTCTTTGTAGAAAGGCAAATCTTGGAGTACATAGCTAACTTTGACTTTAGACCCTCCTCTGAATTTGTACCTGGCTTGTTAGCAACGCTGGAAGTGCGGCCTACCATTTTTGACTCAATAGGAACCGCATAACGTGAAGACCCTCAGCTAATAGATGTGATAGATAAGCTGATTAGGGGTGAGACTTCGAGTCACCTCAATAGAGACTCCATCAATGATAAGGGATGGTTGAGATGGGATGGAAGGCTATGCGTCCCACAAGTAAGAGATTTAGTGAAAACGGTTCTAGAAGAAGCACACCATTCAAAGCTGACCATACGCCCAGGCGGAGAAAAAATGTATAAAGACATCAAAAGAGTTTTCTTTTGGAATGGCATGAAGAGGGACGTAGCTGAATTCGTTTCTAAGTGCATGATATGCCGGCAGACCAAGGCAAAGCAGAAGAAGCCTGGTGGTTTGCTTCATCCTCTAGAGGTCCCACAGTGGAAATGGGATAGCATTTTGATGGAATTTATTGATGGGTTGCCTAGGTCAAGAAGGGGCAATACCAGTATTTGGGTAATAGTGGACCAACTCACAAAAAGCGCTCACTTTATACCTGTCAAAAGAAGAAGGACTGCCTCATCTCTAGCATCTCTATAGCTTAAAGAGATAGTTTGACAGCATGGGATACCTTCCAACACAGTAAGCGATCGAGATCCTATCTTTACAAGCGAGTTCTGGAAGAGTTTGCAAGTGGTTGTAGGCACACAACTATGTTTAAGCACGGCCTACCACCCCCAAACCGATGGACAGACGGAAGAGGTGAATAGAGTCTTAGAAGACCTCTTGGGATTGTGTGTTCTTGACTTTGGAGGGACATGGGAAGATCATCTTCCTCTCGTGGAGTTCGCCTACAACAATAACTACCAAGCTACAATAGGCATGGCACCCTTCGAAGCATTATATAGGAGACCGTGTCGATCACCATCCTGTTGGTGGGAATCCACAGATAAGCTTATACTTGGGCCAGACAAGATTAGGGAAACCTTAGAAAAGGTGGACCAAATAAGAAGACGAATGAAGACTGCTCAAGATAGACAGAAGTCCTGTGCAGATAAAAGAAGGACTGACCTTGAGTTTGAGGTTGGAGACAGAGTGTTCCTTAAAGTATCTCCTTTGAGGAATGTTGTTCGCTTTGGATCCAAAGGGAAATTGGCACCTAGATTCATAGGACCATTTCCTATCATTGAAAGAATTGGGAGGATGGCCTACATATTAGCGCTATCTGAAAAGTTGGCTAGAGTTCACAATGTCTTTCATGTTTCTCACCTACGGAAGTGCTTACATGAGTCTGCGGAAGTGGTGGAACCAAAGATACTAGAAGAGGTAGAAGTGGAACGAGAAGCAACAGTGAGAAGAATCCCAACTCATATCTTGGGAACGGAAGTCAAAAAGCTACGCAACCATGAAGTCAAGCTTGTTAAAGTACAATGGAGTGACAATGAAGAAGACGCGACTTGGGAGACCGAAAGCAAGATACGTGCAGCCTACCCTTATCTTTTTTAGGGTACATCTTTGATCTCTCCTTTATCATAAGTTTATTCATGCTTAGTTATCTTCTCAGTCCTATTTCTTGATCCTTAGTAGAAATCAATGGATGTAAACATGTATTTGAAACATGTTATGGTTGATGGTGGTTGCAAAGTGGTTGCTAGTGATTTCTCGTGGATGCATATGCACATACACATTAGGCTCTAGATCGGCTCAGTCACTTTCATATTGCATTTGCATATGAACACATGAAATTGTATATGGATTGAAACTTGATGTGTTATCATATGGACGTTGAATTTGTATGAACGATTCTGCACTCATGTAGAATTATGAATAGGAAAAATTGCATACATAATGGACTCATGGCACTCTCATGATTCGCATATAGGAGGTCAACTAGATCAGTAGACCGCCTTATTTTGCACTAGATAAGAGATATATACACACACTCTGTATATGTTTATATGGCATTAGAAGTCTTTTAAGGACAATGGATGCTTGTGGATGATGGATGAGTAGATGGATGATTGGAAGTTAAGATGCATTCTTCTTAACTTGAAGATTTTGGGGACGAAATCCTTTAAGGAGGGGAGAACGTAACACTCCGAATTTTCTGATAATATTAAAATTAACAAATTCAATAACACTTAATTTTTGGAGAAGAATTAAGTGAAATGGGTTGCGCTATTACAATCGTCTCAAAAGTTTGGTCAAGACAAACATTTGGTTTGCATAAAACGGATACCTTATGAAGAAGTTATTAAGCCTTGAAGTTTGTATGCATATGAGAAAAAAATATATAGATATATATAAAAATTAAATAAATAAATATGCAAAAAATTTCAAAACAACAAATCGGGAAGGGGAATAACCGAACCGACCCATTTTTGAGGTCGACCCGAGCCATACTGGGTCGACTAGGGGTTGATTCAGGGTGTTTGGCTGTCAACCCGTTGGCCGATTCGCTCTAAGGCAGATGTGGCATCTGATTGGTTCTAATGGACTCCTTGCTGAGTCATTAGGGATGATGTGGCTATTCTATCTTGTCTGAATGGCTTTAATTTGCTCTAGGTAATCTGATGATTCCAATTAAACCAAACTTCTATATAAGCAACATAATACCTCAACCCAAAATCATATTAAAAATCAAACCAAGAGCCATCATGCTGCCGTTGGACAACCTCGAGTGGCCGCCATTCAACTTGAAGCAAATTAAAAGAGACAAACCAAATCAAATAAAAATTAAACTAAAACAACGACTGTCTACATCAAAGGCGAGCATTTCAACTTCAGAATACAGATTCCAGAAATCAAGATTATCTTTTGTAAGTGTAGTTATCTTTTAGATGTAAATAAATTTAAGACGTGATTTGATATAAAGTGAAAAATAGAATTATACCATGTTGTATAATATTGACGATGCTAATTCATGTTTGTTTCTTGTGATGATTTTATCATGAATGATCTTGGAATGTTTGTGGCTTATTGGACTTGGTGTTGGATCTATTAAAGATTGAGAATGAAACTAGCAATATCATATGCAAGTTATATGTTTCATGTTAAGATCTACATATATATGTTTATATGATTAATGCAAGTTGTATGTATTATGTTAGATCCAAGTCAAGATCTACATATAAATATGTTCATATGCTTTATGTTAGATCCATATGCTTATATATATGTTCATATGCAAGTTACAAGTTTTATGTTGGATCCATGTCAAGATCTATCTAGGTTCATATGATTGATGCAAGTTATATGTTTTATGATAGATCCAAGTCACGATCTAATTATACATATGTTCATATGCAAGTTACATGTTAGATCCAAAACTAGATCTATATTTATATGCATGTTTGGAAACTGGACTTATGCAAGTTCACCTTGTTAGATCTAGTCCACACCTATATGTTAATTTTAAAAATTATACATGCCTTGGGATTGGACATGTCATGATTACGTCATATGCTAGTTTATAACTGAGGTTATGTTCGCACATGCCTAGATCTACATATTAACATGATTTAGGCTTATGATTATCTAAGTCTAAATTATATGCAAGTTCATGTGACATGTTAAATTATATGAATAAAGTTTTATGCAGAATTTACATGTTTGGTTGAATCTATATTATGCATGTTCCCTTCTTTACCTCTTGTTTATAAATTGGGCCAATATGCGGGCCCGATGACTTTATGTGATTAATACGAATGAATAAACGGGGGTAACGTTGGGATAGTTATTAAATTAAAACAAGTTAATAATGTAGGTGGGCCCAAAACCATGTAATTTGTCAAGGCCGTGAACGGTATAATTTATACCATTAGTCTTGAATATAATTAAAATATGTGACATGAAACACTTGTAGAAAATTCACATATATAAAATGTAAAAGATGAATATGCCTAACCCGAGCTTAGACTGAGTTGTGGTGTAAGCCTGCACGGAACCGACCGGCACATCCAGTAACCAGAACAATACCTGTCTAATGTGAGAGGTTAGTGCATCAAGCCCGGAAAGACCCGAGGTTAGACGGAGTTGTGGTGTAAAACTGCCCGGAACCGACCGGCACATCCAGTAACCACAACAATACCTGTCTAATGTGAGTGGTTGGTGCTTTAATTAATTAATTAATTAAAGCCCATGAACAATCAAGCTAGAAATGGTGAGGTTAAGTAATTAAGGGAACACTTAACCAACTTAACATGTTAACAAGACAAGATTGGTGGGGTTAAGTAATTGAGGAAACACTTAACCAACTTAACAAGTTAACTAGACAAGATTGATAGGGGTTAAGTCAAACCAAGGACACTTGACCAATTTAGCATGTTGACTAGAAAAACCCTAGTAACGGGGACCCGTTTCAGCAGTAACCCACATGGATGTATCAAGTTACCCTGAACTAGGCAGGGTGGGGCACGACTACTGGGCTGAATATAAGTGGTCAAAAGGGCGGCGGTTAGGTGTGTCAGTGTAGGTTCCAACAGAGTACGGGCGTGCACGGGCTCCGGAGTGGAAAAAGCAGGCACTGGGCACCAAGCGTACACTTGTGCATCTTTGAATCGTGTCAGGGTTGCCATTATAGGACTTGATACACCCTATACTTAAAAATCGCGTGGGGCCGCATGACACCGGGAATACATGAATGCGAGTAGGAGTCGATCAACACATGAATGGGATTACTTTGTCATGAACATACATTGCTAGTTAAACAACTCTTAGTGGGTGAAGAGAAGTTAAAGTGGGTGCGATAGCCAAATCTAGTTAAATCTTACTTTACCTCGTTTTAGGAATACCCTATCCTTGTGGTATCATTCTAAGTTCAGTTTATTCATGTCATAGTCTTTTACTTGTTTACATGTTATTAAATAACTGGGCATACCAGACTTATGTCTGACCCATTTTCCTTTTGCTTCTTTTCTTCCGTTTCCACACCCCCAGGTCCGCAGGGAGGAAACACTTCTGCTTAGTCCAGGTTAGCCAAAGCTTGAAGACCATAGATGTAAGGCTTGGACTTTCCCTTTTAAGCTGTGGATATGGTCAAGCACTTATTGGAGATTTATGTCATTTTATTTTCTGTATTGCTTCTTTATGTTTTCAAGACAGATGAAAAGTTGTAATAATTTGGAAGGTTGAAACAGTTGTTGAATTGTTGTGTTAAACAAGTATTTATGAAGTAATATTGATCTTTTTCCGCTCCATAAATTTTCTGTCTTGTAATTTATTAGTATCTTGTACCTTAAAACGCTCTACCGAAGTAAAGGCATTCCCTTTGAGAGTGACCTTAATGGAGGTGGGGTGTTTCACTCTTCGAATAACTAATATTTGATAACTCTTTTTGAATAACCAATATTCGATAACTCTCTTCGAATAACTAATATTCGACTAACTCTTATTCGAATAACGCAATTCGATTAACTTTCTTCGAATAAATAATATCCGACTAACTCTTACTCGAATAACTAATATTCGATTAACTCACTTCGAATAACTAATATTCGATAACTCCTTTCGAATAAACAATATTCGGTAATTTCTTTTGAATAAACTATATTCGATTAATTCCTTTTTAACTCTATTTGAATAACTAATATTTGAAAACTCCTTTTTGACTCTATTCGAATAAACTATATTCGATTTACTCTATTGGATTAACTTTATCGATTAACTCTAATCAATTTACTCTATTGGATTAACTCTATCGATTAACTCTATTTGATTAACTCTATTTGATTAACTCTATCGGATTAACTCTAACTGGTTAACTCTAACTGATTAACTCTAACTGGTTCTGTATTCAGTTTCAAATATTGATGTTGAAATCGATTCTTACTTCTCTATATAATTCCTGACTTATATATTCCATTTGTCCAATGACAAATATTTTATTTAATTTATAAAATATCATTTATTTTCTAAATAAATATTTCTTTCATGACTTTATCTATTTCATAAATAAATATTTCCATTTATAATCTATTTGTAAATGGTCTACAAATATTCCCTTTTCAATTCTATTTGTAAATGTTTTACAAATACTTCCTTTTCAATTCTATTTGTTTTCACAAATATTTCCTTTTCTATCTATTTATTTTCTAAATAAATATTTTCTTTTTATAAAATCTTTTGATTTTATAAATATTTCTTTTTCAATTTAACATTAAAAATTTCCTTTTTAACATTCCAGTATTCCTTATGGTATTTAACGTACCATATAATAGTGATCAATATCATTCAAACACACATAATCAACAACACAATATATATCACATCATATATTACAATATATGAAAAGAACAGTTTTATAAATATTGAGGAATCCAGTTGGATCCCTCCATCCTGTTACCCTGCATCACAGATGTTAAACAATATAATTAACATCGATTTAATTTCAATATGAAATATTCTGCTAAACAGAATCAATATTTGATTATCGATTTATATATATATATCGTTATCTGTAATTTCAACCAATGCATAACCAATTCAACCAAACAATCAGCACAATCAATGTAACACCCCACCTCCACTAGGGTCGCTCTTTCGGGGGCACTAGCTTCTGGGGGGCGTTAGAACTGGGTAAGCATGCATAATGATATATCAAGGCAGAACAAGAACATAAATATATATGTAAAGCAGAGTAAATAACAGCGGAAGATTTTCAAACCATTTCAAATCAAGTCTTAGTACAACATCATGTCAATTTTCCAAATAAAATAAGTCTAGTACATAAACAACATCATCTGAAAACTGAAAAGAAAAACATAAGTAGCTATCCCCAAAGCAGAAAAACCATAGCGAGCTCAAGTCCAAAGCATACATGAGCTATCCAAGAAAGCAGGTAGGATCCAAGCTAAGCTCCTGTATTCCCTCCCTGAGAACCTGGGGGGGGGGGGAAACAGAAGAAAAGAGGCGAAAGAAAACAGGTCAGTCAAAAAGACTGGTAAGCCCTACTACGATCAGTCTATAAACTAATAAAGTTAACATCATGATGGAAACTGAGATGAACATACTGGCAATAGATACAGGTGTCATCACATAAAGAAGATTAAGCTTTGCACCACAGTGTACTAGCAAACTAACATAACAGGTGTTGATCCCTCAGCCCAAACTTTGGCCCAATAACATGAGGTGACCTTAATACAAGGTCCAGCCCAACGGTCTAGTCGATCGGCTCCCTATAAACCTAACACGTCAAGTGTTGGTGTCCATACGGCCCACATATGGTTGTAGTCAGACTGTGCTGGGTCCACCTTCGGGTGTATCAAGCCCTCGGGTGTCAACCCCAGACACCTAAGCAATAATGCACAGTCTAAACTTACTGGTACCCGTGCCTCGAGTTTGTCCAACACCGGACTACGTGCACGTCCGTAGCCCGCCTGGACCCGCACCGCTGTACCACTCAGCCGTCGCTTTGGTCGCTTACATCAGTCCAGTAATCGTGCCCCGCCCTAGCCCAGCCTCTAGGGTTGTGAATGATACCAAACTGGGATTACTGCTGGAACAGACCACGTTGCTAGGGTTTTCTAAGAGGGTTAAGTGTGGTTTAACCCCTCACTAATAATGGATTAAATTAGTTAAGTGTAACCAACAGTTCACCACTTAACCCCATTTAATCCCTCGTATCCCCAAAATTGGTTAAGTATTAGTGGGCCATGACTTAACCTAATCATGAGGCATTAATCAATTTAATGCACCCAACCTCTCACATTAGACCTTGTTGTGGTTACTAGTTAGGCCGGGCGGGTCCGGGTAGGTTTACACCACAACTTAGTCTAACCTCGGGTTTCACGTGCAACATGTCCAACTACTCACATTGGGTCCTATTGCTTGTAGCCACTAGTTAAGCCGGTCGGTTCCGGGTAGGTTTATGCTACAAACTCAACCCAACCTCGAGTTGGCCACACTTATGTTTTCTAAGTGTCATGTCCACTTTATTTTCAAAACATAATTACAAGTTTAACAAATACTTGGGTAGACCTAACTTAATAGGTAAATTCCCAAGGGGTAGACCTAACTTAATAGGTAAATTCCCAATCTTATATTTTCATGTATTTTAAGTTTTACCCAAACCCCCCAACGTCATTCTATCGCTTACATATTCGTCATAACGCATAAAGGATAGAAAGAGGGAACTTAGCACGACATGCATGATGAATCTTACATATCATAATAAACATGCATAACATGTTGGACTTGCATAACTTAGCATAGTGAACTTGCATAAACATGCATAACTTGTTAAACTTGCAAATCATGGCATAGTGAACTTGCATAAACATACATAACTTGTTAAACTTGCAAATCATGGCATAGTGAACTTGCATAAACATGCATAACTTGTTAAACTTGCAAATCATGGCATAGTGAACTTGCATAAACATGCATAACTTGTTAAACTTGCAAATCATGGCATAGTGAACTTGCATAAACATGCATAACTTGTTAAACATGCATAAATCCCAACTTTCATCACATATTAACTTTAGAGTTTCTAAAATGAAGGTAAGAGGGCTTACAAATATTATGAAGACACAAATCCACTAATAAAGATTGAGAAGCCCTTTTTATGCAAGCATATAAAAACCCAAAACAAAGCTCCAATAAGAAAACCCTTAACAAAAATTCCAAAAACTCTAGCTTAGCCAATAAAGCTTGCAACTTGATGATGTATGCAAGCTAATGATCATTCATACAACTTAGAAATGCTTGTATGAACATCAAAATCTTCATAGGAATGATTTTTGAAGAGGGTGGAGGCTAGGGTTTTTAAGTGGAGGCCATTTGAGAAATCAATTTGACATAGTTTGGTTGCTAGAATGAATAATGGGGTTTTAGGGTAGGATTAGGGGCTTATTTATAGAAGATTAAAGTGTTTTTAGCCCTAGGATTAACCCTAGGTTAGTTTAGGTCCGTCAGATTTCGGAATTCTCTAGAACCAAGCCACAAGACCAGACCAAGACCCAAAATGGTGCGCCAGGCAAAACTGCCCGGCCACCCCGTGTCGACAGGCAGTCGACAGGGCAGTCGACACCCTTAGACCCCTGTCGACATGCCTGTCGACTTGGGGGTCTTGGCGGGAGTTTTCCCACCTGACGCCAGTTGTGCCCTAACCCTTGTTTTTAACTTAAAATTTAAATCTGTTTTTACTTAGGAATTTTCTGAAAACTTCAATGGGCCTTAACTGGGTCATACGGACTCCGATTTTCGAAAACTCGGACTCTATTTCGCGTATTTTTCCGAGACGAACGCAATGGCACAGCCCGTTTCCCTTGATTCAGATTTTAGAATTAATTTCTGCCTCGATTTATGTTATAACAGGTTATTAAAAATACAGGTTGTTACATTCTCCCCTCCTTAAAGGATTTCGTCCCCGAAATCTTCAAGTTAGGAAGAACATATCCTACCATCCAACATCCATCTACTCAAAACATCATCCACGAGCAACCATTGTCCTTAAAAGATTCTAAATGCTGTATGAACATATGCAAAAGTGTGTGTATATGTACTTATCTAATGCAAAGATCAATGCAAAATATGTTAGTGAAATGTATCCATATGTATGCAAATCCCTAACATAATGTATAATATCTACATGCGTGCCCAATCATACATTCATATGCAACATCCATGTGATAGCATACAAATTTCATCCAAGAATAAGCATAAACACTCATGCACATGCAATATGAGGAGTGTGTGAGCCGATCTAGTGCCTAATGTGTATCATGCATCCACGAGTAACCACTTGCAAACACTTGCAACCACTTGCAACCATCAAACATAACATGTCTCAAACACATGTTTCATCCAAAGGATTCTACCTAAGGTTCTCATGATAAGATAGACACGATGAACTAGATAAACTAGATAGAGATGGAAAGATAAAGAGATTGAGAGTGTACCCTCAAAAAGGAATGGATAAACCCTACGCATCTTCTCTTCAGTTTCCCAAGTTGCGTCTTCCTCGGCTTCACTCCATTGAACCTTCACCAACTTGACCTCACGATTCCTTAGCTTCTTGATCTCTGTCCCCAAGATACGAATCGGAGCTTTCCTCAAGGTAGCTTCTTTCTCTACTTCCACATCTTCTAGAACACTTGGCTCAACCACCTCTGCTGACTTATGCAAACACTTCCGGAGATGCGAAACATGAAAAACATTATGCACTCCAGCTAGCTTCTCGGGCAATTCCACTCTATAGGCCATCTGCCCGATCCTCTCTACAACTGGAAACGGTCCAACAAACCTTGGTGCTAACTTTCCTACTGCTCCAAACCGAACCACATTCCGCAAAGGAGAAACCTTCACGAAAACCATATCCCCAACATCAAACTCCAAATCAGTCCTTCGCTTATCAGCATAAGATTTCTGTCTGTCTTGGGCCGCCTTCATCCGTCTTCTAATAAACTCGACCTTCTCGGATGTATCTCTAATCATGTCAGGTCCAAGTATAAGCTTATCTGTAGTCTCCCACCAACATGTAGGTGACTTGCACGGTCTCCCATATAAAGCCTCAAATGGTGCCATCCCAATGCTCGCCTGATAACTGTTATTATAAGCAAATTCCACAAGAGGAAGATGGTCTTCCCAAGTACCACCAAAGTCCAAAATACAAAGCCTCAATAGATCCTCGAGTACTCTATTCACCCTCTCGGTCTGACCGTCCGTTTGTGGGTGATAAGCCGTACTCAGGTTCAACCTCGTGCCCATAGCTTCCTGCAAACTGTTCCAGAACTGACTAGTAAAGATTGGGTCTCGGTCACTGACAATACTAGAAGGGACTCCATGAAGTCTCACAATCTCACGAAGATATATGGACGCTAGCCAAGATGCGGTCCTCTTGCTTTTCACCGGAATGAAATGAGCACTCTTCGTAAGTCTATCTACAATAACCCAAATGCTCGTATTCCCTTTCCTTGACCTTGGAAGCCCATCAATAAAGTCCATGGAGATACTCTCCCACTTCCAAAGAGGAACGTCTAGAGGATGCAATAGCCCACCAGGCTTCTTTGACTCAGCTTTAACTTGCTGGCAAATGATACATCTAGAGACAAACTCCGCCACATCCTTCTTCATCCCAGGCCAAAAGAAAATACGCTTCATATCTTTGTACATCTTATCCCCGCCTGGATGTATAGTCAACTTAGAGCGATGCGCTTCCTCCAGAACTTTTCTTACTGAATTTTCTACCATGGGAACACATAACCTTCCATCTCTCCTCAGCCAACCCTTGTCATCAACATAATATCGAGCGAGGTGACTAGACGTCTCTCCTCGAGTCAGCTTATCCATAATCTCAACTATGTGAGGGTCTTCTCTCTGTGAAGCCCCAACTTGATCAAGAAGGGTAGGCCTGAGTTCTAGGGATGCTAAAGAACCGGTCATCGACTCCATCGCCAAAGAGAAATCAAAGGTTGCCAAGAACTCTAAATTCTTCATCTCAACAAATAGAGGACTTAGTGTCAACCTTTTTCTACTCAACGCATCCGCTACAACATTCCCCTTGCCAGGGGTATAGGCTATATCAAAATCGTAGGACGCCAAGAATTCCATCCACCTTTGCTGCCTCAAGTTCAGATCCTTCTGCGAAAAGAGATACTTCAAAGACTTATGATCAGTATACAGCTCAAATCTCTCTCCCAAAAGATAATGACGCCAAGCCTTGAGTGCATATACTATCGCTGCCAGCTCTAGATCATGAGTGGGATAATTCTTCTCATGCACCTTAAGTTGCCTACCACCAAAACATATAACTCTGCCTTCTTGCATCAGAACGGCGCCCAATCCCGTGCCACAAGCATCAGTGTACACGGTAAACATCTTACCACCATCGGGTAAAGCTAGAACTGGTGCTGAGGTAAGGGCTCTCTTGAGTTTCTGAAAAGCAAGCTCACAGTCCATATCCCAAGCAAAAACTAAGTTCTTCTTCGTTAACTTAGTAAAAGGAGCGGATATCTTCGTGAAGTCCTTGATGAACTTCCGGTAAAAACCTGCAAGACCTAGAAAACTTCTCACTTCGGTTGCATTCCTTGGAGTCTTCCAGTCCTGCACAGCAACTACTTTAGCGGGATCCACTCCAAGCCTTGCTTAGATACTATATGCCCAAGGAACCGAACTTCCCTTCTCCAAAAGTGACACTTGGAGAACTTGGCCTTTAACTGATGCGCTCTAAGCGTATCCATCACCTCTACAAGATGCCTCGCGTGCTCTTCTTCATCCTTAGAGAAGATCAGAATATCATCCACAAAGACCACGACAAACTTGTTCAAGAACTCCCGAAACACCCTACTCATCAAGTCCACGAAATACGCGGGTGCATTCGTCAAACCGAACGGCATAACAAGCCATTCAAAGAATCCATCTGGAGTTCTGAATGCAGTCTTGTCTATACTATCTTCAGCCACTCTGAGCTGATGAAATCCAGTAGCATGATCAAGCTGAGAGAAAACAGAAGCACCAACAAGCTGGTCAAAAAGATCATCAATCCTCGGTAATGGGTGTCTGTTCTTCTTAGTCAGCTTATTCAACTCTCTATAGTCCACACAAAGTCGAAGAGAACCATCTGCCTTAGTAGCAAACACCACAGGCGCTCCCCATTCGGATATAATTCGTCTGATGAAGTTGTTCTCAAGCAACTCCTTTACTTGCTTGCTGAGCTCCCGTCTCTCACGCGGAGCCATGTGCCGAACGGGCAAAGAAACAGGCTTAGCATTATCCACCAGATAAATGCGAAAATCAATCTCTCGTTTAGGGGGCAACCCCTTAACTTCTTCAAAAACATCTGGATAATCTCGGACCACCCTTACAGACTGAAGGGTTTCCTCTGACGAGTCGAGAGATTCAAGATAGCACAGCATGACGGGATCCTTCGGATTGCATGAAATCTCTAAGGTGTTGCCAAGGCGAGTCACAAGCCTCACAACCCTATGCTCACAATCAAGAATGGCTCCATGTCTAGACAGCCAATCCATGCCCAAAATCAATCCGTATCCCCTGAAACCAAGAACATACGCACTACACAAGAACTCTACACTGAGTATAGAGATCCTCAGATCCTCACATATCATAGATAGATGAGCAGAACCCCCAATGGGATTCGAAACACAAACGGGATCATCCACTAAGCTACTACTAAGGTGCAAACTATCAACAAGATCAGATGAAATAAAGCTATGTGATGCACCAGAATCAAACAAGGTACGAACTGGAAGATCGGAAACATAAACAAGGTTCTCAACAGAAACACTACCTCGATCGGGAACTGGAGCGGTATTGAGAGCATGAACTTGCCCTCCTGAAGGTCCAGCACGCTGAGTCATTTTCGGGCATTCCTTGCTGAAGTGTCCAGTCTCACCACAGGAAAAACATCCACCACTAAGCTTCCTTTTCTTCTTCCTACAATCCTTAGCAAAGTGTCCAGGCGCACCACAGTAATTGCACTTTCCCTTGCCTTTGTTGTTGTTCCCCTTCTTGTTCTTGCCCTGATTCCCCTGACTGCTTTGCCCACCTTGATTGCCTTTACCTTGAGAATCAGTCTTCTTTGCCTGAGTATCACTCGACTTGACTTCTTTCTTTCCGTCTCCCTGAAGTAGAGCCATATCGACCAAACTCTCAAAAGTAGCCCCATGCGGAATATGTGACATCGCCAAGCCCTGCAGCGGCTCATTCAACCCTCTAGCAAATCGAAGAGCCTTCTTCTCAGGAGTGTTCACCATATCCAAACCAAAACGGGCCAGCTGATTAAACTTGTTCACATACTCCTTGACAGACATATCACCTTGCTTTAATGCAATGAACTTCTCCATCTGTAAATTCGCCTCAGCAGAAGATAGAAACTTGGCCACAAATCTAGCCCTCAAATCGGCCCAAGTCTCAATAGGCCTCGTCCCATTGGTGACCTCCCACCAATAGGCTGCTTCGTCCTTCAAAAGCCACACTGTCAATAAGATCTTCCTCTCGTCATCAATCCTAAAGATAGCAAACAAGTCCTCAGTGTCTTTCAGCCAATTCCTAGCTTCTACAAAAGATTCCGTGCCTAGGAAATTCTTGCCTCCCATTGCCTTGAAGTCTTTACAAACCTTCGTGAACTCAACCTGAGGATGCTGAGGGGGAGGAGGAGGAAGAGGAGTCTCAGCAACTGGAGGAGGAGAACAGGAACCACTGGAGGAGGGACATTAGGGGGAGGATTCTCAACTACAGGAGGAGGAGTGGGAGTAGGGTTTGCGGGGCCAGCTGCCGCCCTAGCTTCTAGAAGTCTCCTATACCAGAGTGGTACGTTTACTCCATCCGGGATGGCAAGATTCTCAGCCATACTGAAACGAAAGATAAGATAAGATTAGGTCAAGGGAACGAAGGATAACGCTAATGGCTTTTTGGGGAATAGCCTTTTAAAATACTAGACTTTTCTTTGGAAAATACTTTATACTTGTTTTGAAAATAGTTTTTCAAAAGTCTTTTAAAAACTTTTTGTTCTTTATTGTAAACCATATGCTCTGATACCAAATTTGTAACACCCCACCTCCACTAGGGTCGCTCTTTCGGGGGCACTAGCTTCTGGGGGGCGTTAGAACTGGGTAAGCATGCATAATGATATATCAAGGCAGAACAAGAACATAAATATATATGTAAAGAAGAGTAAATAACAGCGGAAGATTTTCAAACCATTTCAAATCAAGTCTTAGTACAACATCATGTCAATTTTCCAAATAAAATAAGTCTAGTACATAAACAACATCATCTGAAAACTGAAAAGAAAAACATAAGTAGCTATCCCCAAAGCAGAAAAACCATAGCGAGCTCAAGTCCAAAGCATACATGAGCTATCCAAGAAAGCAGGTAGGATCCAAGCTAAGCTCCTGTATTCCCTCCCTGAGAACCTGGGGGGGGGGGGAAACGGAAGAAAAGAGGCGAAAGAAAACAGGTCAGTCAAAAAGACTGGTAAGCCCTACTACGATCAGTCTATAAACTAATAAAGTTAACATCATGATGGAAACTGAGATGAACATACTGGCAATAGATACAGGTGTCATCACATAAAGAAGATTAAGCTTTGCACCACAGTATACTAGCAAACTAACATAACAGGTGTTGATCCCTCAGCCCAAACTTTGGCCCAATAACATGAGGTGACCTTAATACAAGGTCCAGCCCAACGGTCTAGTCGATCGGCTCCCTATAAACCTAACACGTCAAGTGTTGGTGTCCATACGGCCCACATATGGTTGTAGTCAGACTGTGCTGGGTCCACCTTCGGGTGTATCAAGCCCTCGGGTGTCAACCCCAGACACCTAAGCAATAATGCACAGTCTAAACTTACTGGTACCCGTGCCTCGAGTTTGTCCAACACCGGACTACGTGCACGTCCGTAGCCCGCCTGGACCCGCACCGCTGTACCACTCAGCCGTCGCTTTGGTCACTTACATCAGTCCAGTAATCGTGCCCCGCCCTAGCCCAGCCTCTAGGGTTGTGAATGATACCAAACTGGGATTACTGCTGGAACAGACCACGTTGCTAGGGTTTTCTAAGAGGGTTAAGTGTGGTTTAACCCCTCACTAATAATGGATTAAATTAGTTAAGTGTAACCAACAGTTCACCACTTAACCCCATTTAATCCCTCGTATCCCCAAAATTGGTTAAGTATTAGTGGGCCATGACTTAACCTAATCATGAGGCATTAATCAATTTAATGCACCCAACCTCTCACATTAGACCTTGTTGTGGTTACTAGTTAGGCCGGGCGGGTCCGGGTAGGTTTACACCACAACTTAGTCTAACCTCGGGTTTCATGTGCAACATGACCAACTACTCACATTGGGTCCTATTGCTTGTAGCCACTAGTTAAGCCGGTCGGTTCCGGGTAGGTTTATGCTACAAACTCAACCCAACCTCGAGTTGGCCACACTTATGTTTTCTAAGTGTCATGTCCACTTTATTTTCAAAACATAATTACAAGTTTAACAAATACTTGGGTAGACCTAACTTAATAGGTAAATTCCCAAGGGGTAGACCTAACTTAATAGGTAAATTCCCAATCTTATATTTTCATGTATTTTAAGTTTTACCCAAACCCCCCAACGTCATTCTATCGCTTACATATTCGTCATAACGCATAAAGGATAGAAAGAGGGAACTTAGCACGACATGCATGATGAATCTTACATATCATAATAAACATGCATAACATGTTGGACTTGCATAACTTAGCATAGTGAACTTGCATAAACATGCATAACTTGTTAAACTTGCAAATCATGGCATAGTGAACTTGCATAAACATACATAACTTGTTAAACTTGCAAATCATGGCATAGTGAACTTGCATAAACATGCATAACTTGTTAAACTTGCAAATCATGGCATAGTGAACTTGCATAAACATGCATAACTTGTTAAACTTGCAAATCATGGCATAGTGAACTTGCATAAACATGCATAACTTGTTAAACATGCATAAATCCCAACTTTCATCACATATTAACTTTAGAGTTTCTAAAATGAAGGTAAGAGGGCTTACAAATATTATGAAGACACAAATCCACTAATAAAGATTGAGAAGCCCTTTTTATCCAAGCATATAAAAACCCAAAACAAAGCTCCAATAAGAAAACCCTTAACAAAAATTCCAAAAACTCTAGCTTAGCCAATAAAGCTTGCAACTTGATGATGTATGCAAGCTAATGATCATTCATACAACTTAGAAATGCTTGTATGAACATCAAAATCTTCATAGGAATGATTTTTGAAGAGGGTGGAGGCTAGGGTTTTTAAGTGGAGGCCATTTGAGAAATCAATTTGACATAGTTTGGTTGCTAGAATGAATAATGGGGTTTTAGGGTAGGATTAGGGGCTTATTTATAGAAGATTAAAGTGTTTTTAGCCCTAGGATTAACCCTAGGTTAGTTTAGGTCCGTCAGATTTCGGAATTCTCTAGAACCAAGCCACAAGACCAGACCAAGACCCAAAATGGTGCGCCAGGCAAAACTGCCCGGCCACCCCGTGTCGACAGGGCAGTCGACAGGGCAGTCGACACCCTTAGACCCCTGTCGACATGCCTGTCGACTTGGGGGTCTTGGCGGGAGTTTTCCCGCCTGACGCCAGTTGTGCCCTAACCCTTGTTTTTAACTTAAAATTTAAATCTGTTTTTACTTAGGAATTTTCTGAAAACTTCAATGGGCCTTAACTGGGTCATACGGACTCCGATTTTCGAAAACTCGGACTCTATTTCGCGTATTTTTCCGAGACGAACGCAATGGCACAGCCCGTTTCCCTTGATTCAGATTTTAGAATTAATTTCTGCCTCGATTTATGTTATAATAGGCTATTAAAAATACAGGTTGTTACAATCAACATCTATCAATTCAAAAAATACGTTATAAAAATATGAACTGATAGAGTTGGTGAGTTTTACGCACATTGGACGGTTATCGTTAAATAACGAATAACTATCTTTGATTCTAACCGACAGTTTATTTCACTATAAATTTTAATAGAGTCCAATCCACTCCCAGTCAGTTCCATGTTGTAGCCCTCGTCCCTGCGATCCTGACGGATCCATTTTTTTCTGAATTCGAGTAACATATGAATTAGATATATATTTTACCAGTTTCTATACTATTTACATTAAAGTTAAACTTATATATTTATATAGAAAATCAATTTGGGCCTCACCACCCTTTTACTCTTGGCCCGTATAGACCAATACCCCAACCCGCTCACTCCTATTCCATCTTTTCCAGTAAGACACGAACCCGCCTGCTCCCTTTACATCACCATGAAAGGTCGGGTGTGTACCGACTTGTGCAGGATCTATAATATGGCTATGCGGAAAGTATGTGATATACTAACTTGTATATTTACAATAGTCATGCAGGTAAATATTTAATGTAAAAAGATCTCACAAAAGCAATATCACAGATAAGCAAGTATAGCAAATGCAGTAAATAGGAAAAATCACACCAGGGATTTTTATACTGGTTCGGAGCACCGTCCTACGTCCAGTCCCAGACTTCTATCTGGATTTTCACTAAACAACAACCTCACTTCACCCGGAGGAAACAGGTTTACAATACCCGAGCAGCCGAACGGGATTTCACGCCTCTAACAACACGAGGACTTCAACACTTGCCTCTTATAACACGAGGACTTCAACACTTGCCTCTTATAACACGAGGACTTCAACACTTGCCTCTTACAACACCGAGGACTTCAACAATAATAAGATTTTGACTTTGAATGTGTTCTTCCTTCAACACTGATTTGTCAACAATTGAGTACACCCTTCCTATAATCTTATCCTCAAATGTAATTTGATGTTTAGTAAGATTAGGAAGTAAAATATCGAGTTGAATCACAAGTGTATGAAATATGCTTGGTGATTCAAACGATTATTGAATGCTTTTGAGTGCTTTTTGAGTGAAAAGAATAATGCAAGATAGATCAGAAAATAGAGAGTAAATTCGGTGATTTGAATGATTGCAAATTTATGTATTTATAAAGATCGAGTAGTTGCAATTATTGGTGAAGAGTTGCAATCAAAAGAAGTGATTATTCATGAGAAGAAATGGATGCAACTCTTAGAGAAAGGAGATGACTTTTCACAAAAATTCAAAAAGCTGTTGACCTATGAAAATCTATAGGTCGACATGTTTTTAGCCGTTGTAATTCAAAAACCTGTTGACCTATAAAATTTTATAGGTCGACCTATTTTTGACCGTTACAATTTAAAAACCTGTTGACCTATAAAAAATTGTAGGTCGACATGTTTTTGGCCATATGCATAAAAAAAAATGCTTTTATAAGAAATATTTTAAAGCAGTTAGAAGTATGATCATTTGAGGATAGATTTTAACATTTTTTACTCTAAATAATCAACTTCTAACCTATGAAGTCATCTCGTCTTCTTTTTGTCTATGTAGAAGCTTCTTCTTGTCATAAATCAAAACAACCTTTGAAGCTTTGACTCAACATTCTCCCCCTTTTTGATTGATGACAACATGGCTTAATAAGGTATTGTTCCTTGTATATTTGCTCCCCCTGTATATATATGCTCCCCTGAATTATATAATCTGCATGGCATTTATTAGTAATATTTTCTCCCCCTTTGTCATCGACAAAAAGGGTGATTACAACAATATATATAAGACTAAGCAATAAAACATGAAATACATAGATTGTCATATATATTACAAGCCAAACCAAAATAAGCACACCAGAAGTACCAGGAAGTAGCATAGTTATAAGCAAATTAAAAGGTTAAACGATAAATATGAGATGACTATTGTGAAGGCCAGTCCGAATCATTATCGTCATCGTCATCTTTGTTTCCTTCCTCCTCTTGTTCCTCATTGTCGCTGTTATCATCGTCCTTTTCAATATCGTCATGAGCTTCTTCTTCAATATACGACATTCCACGACCACGAGTATGTTGAGTACTTGCTCCAGAGCTAGTACCTTCTTCAGAGGAAGACCATGTAAAAGTAGGTGGCATTGGTCATTTTCCGGGATCTTGAGCAAGGGTTGTGGAAGTTGAAGCACAAGAGATTGCTTCCCAAATTGTACTGAAGAAAGACTTTAATTTGTTGAACCGCTTATCGAGTTTGGTGTTCAAGCGGTCGAGTTTATTATCGGTACGTTTTAGTCGAGCTTCGAGTAAGAATTGATTACGTGCAATTTGCTCAAGAGTTTCCTTAGTCGAAGAAGTAGGAGGCGGAATTGTAACATCTTCAGGCCTTTGCCTAGGAAGTTGAGAAGAAGATGTTTGTGGAGGACCTTGTTCAACATAGTGTTCAAACGGAATAATACTCATAGCAGGAATCGGTAGCTTCATCCTATTTTTAGATGCTTTATCAATACATTTTGGTATTGATATTGTAGATTCGGGAGATCTTACGCCACATTCCATGAGACAACGCATGATATACTCGTTATAAAACAAGTGTGGCCTTGAACGTTTATTTACCATCACAATCTCATCGAAAATCATGTCTATCCAATTTACCCTGATATTTGCAAAAATGGCATACAGGGCTTTAAAGTTTTCTCTATACACTGCATCAAAGTTACCAGTCCTTGGAAGAAGAGTGTGTGTGATACAAAGATGGAGAAGTCTGGCCGATGGTCTTAGATTGATACCCTTAATACTTGACTTATGGTCTTCAATAAAAAGGTGACTATTTTTATCTCGAATATGTATAGGGCAAAAATCACTACTAAATTGAATACCTTCGTTGTGGGTTCGGAGTATTTCCGCCATCCGGTCTTTGGAAAGAAAGACGTGTTGACCACAGACTACCGACCATAAGCAATTATCCGAGTTTTGGGGTTTAAATTTGTCTAAATTGAGATTGGCATAAAAAAGTTTTATCAAGGTATGACTTATCTCAACATTATTGTCTTCAAAATCTAGTAGAGACTTTATACCCGTTCTTCTTGATAGTTCACTAACATCGTAGAGGACGAAATCAGAGAATTTGAGAAAGGATCCGTGGTGAATTGTATAGTCTTTCATCTTGTTCCATCTAGTCACAGCAATAGGATCCATAAGCCATTGCTTGATTTGAGTATCAATAGGTTGAACAAGGGCTTGAGAAGATGTGGTTTTTGACTTCTTATGCTTAGGAGCCATTGAAGAGATTGGGGATTTTGAAGATTTCTAATAGATTAGATTTTTTTAAAGAGGAGAGATTATGAAAAATTCTTAAGAGTTATGGATTTAGAAGATGATGAGAATGAATAAATAAGGGTGTTTGATGAAGAGATGTAAGAATTTTAAATAATGAATGGATGGATTGTAATGAAGGGATGTATTTAATCAAAAAGAGAACCGACGTGTCTAACAGGGATATGAACAAAAACAGAAGGCGGTCGACAGGTAGGTTAGGGGCTGTCGACAGGTAAAAGTTCTGGAAGTTGTGTGACACTTTTTATATAAAATCGGTCGACAGGAAAAATATAGGCGGTCGACAGGTTAACTTTCTGGAAAATATAAACCAGAAATTCTGTTTAGACCGGTCGACAGGAAAAATCCTGGCGGTCGACCGTTAAAGTTTCTGGTTGAAAATTGGTAGCGTTGTATAACTGGACCGGTCGACAGGCTAATATTGGGGCGGTCGACAGGTACTGATTAATTTTGTTTTTACCAAATGATGTGAAGAATATATAAACTTTATATAATAAAAAACAAAATTTTATTCAAAACAAAAGTGAATACAAAACAAATACGAATTTATTTTCAGAAAAACTCTAAATGCAAAGAATTTATCTTCTTGGCTCCCATGGATTCTTTGGTTCCCAAGGATTGTATCTCTCACTAGCTCCTTCATTGTTTTGATAATTTCTATCCCAAGAGTTTGGAGTTCGTGAAGATGTTGGTATAGGAATTGGTTCATGTACGCCATGCCTGTCAGAACCACAGAAGAGAGAAGCTAATCGTTCGAGGTACGTCAAACGTGAAGTCGTGAGTTTTTGCTCGTAAAACATTTGTTGCTGATAGTAATGCATTTCGTCGATCTTTTCTTTGGTTCGGGGAGAGCAAAATAAAACTTTCTTGCTTCTCTTAGGAGTAGGCGTGGTTCCTGGCGTTCGAGATGGTGGATGATAACCTGGTGGATGCTCTGGTGTTTTTGGGGAGTTATGTTCCGTTGGTTCGGAACTCGTGATTGAAATGTGGGAGTTTTCGGCACATTTTTCACAAACGTGTGCCATGAGGTAAAAGAAAATATATAAGAGTTTTGAGAGAATGTTTGACTGATAGCACTCAAAAACAAAACGCATTTATATAGAGAGAGTTTTCTATTTTAAGGAAAGTAAAAAAGATGGTTTGTATTAGCTTTACCGTAGAAAAACTCTCTGCTATATATAGTAAAAAGAAAAGTCATTGGTTTCTGATTAAGAAATACGAACTCTTGTTATATTAAACAATATTATCCTTCGAGTTCTTTTCTGGAAACCAACCCTAGCTCTCTACGTAACTTGACAAAAATTGATTCTAGTAGAGGCTTTGTGAATATATCAGCTAGTTGGTTTTCTGTATTAACGTATTCAAGATTTATATTCCCTTTTTCAATGTTATCTCTTAGAAAATGTTGTCGAATGTCAATGTGCTTAGTTCGAGAGTGGTTAACTGGGTTTTTGGATAAATTTATTGCACTTGTGTTGTCACAATATATTAGAGAGTTTGTTAAGTTCATACCGAAATCTCTAAGTGTTTTTTGCATATATATAATCTGTGTACATGCCAAAGCTGCTGAAATATATTCTGCCTCGCATGTCGATAGTGAAACACAATTTTGTTTCTTACTAAACCAAGAAACAAGTGATTTTCCAATGAAATGGCACGTACCACTTGTACTCTTTCTATCCGTTCGTGATCCTCCGAAATCAGCATCACTATATGATACTAATTCAAATGCACAATCCTTAGGATAGAAAAGACCGAAATCTTTGGTGTTATTAAGATATCGAATAATTCGTTTCACTGCTCGTAAATGCGATTCCTTGGGATCAGCTTGAAAACGTGCACACAAACAAACACTCATCATAATGTCAGGACGACTAGCTGTTAAATATAAGAGAGAACCTATCATACTTCGATACGTCTTTTGGTCTACACTCTTCCCACTTTCATCTTTTTCAAGATGACTAGTTGTACTCATCGGAGTCGGTTTTCCGGAAGTATTTTCAAGTCCGAATCTTTTAACAAGATTTTCACAATATTTCTCTTGGTTTATGAAAATACCATTTGGAAGTTGTTTAATTTGAAGACCAAGAAAGTATGATAACTCTCCCATATGTGACATTTCAAATTCTTTGGTCATGATATCTGAAAATTCCTTACAAAGTCTCTCATTTGTTGAACCAAAGATTATGTCGTCCACATATATTTGAACAACAAGTATATCTTTGTGCGAATGTTTAATAAATAATGTTTGATCAACCTTTCCTATTTGGAATCCAGAGTCGATAAGATGACTTCGTAGTCGTTCGTACCAGGCACGTGGTGCTTGTTTTAAACCGTACAAAGCCTTTTTAAGCTTAAAACATGATCTGGATATTTTTCATGTTTAAATAAGGGTGGTTGTTCAACATATACTTTTTCTTTTATAAAACCGTTTAGAAACGCACTCTTGACATCCATTTGATATAATTTAAAATTATGATGACAAGCAAACGATAGAAGAATTCTGATTGCTTCTAGTCTAGCGACAGGTGCAAAAGTTTCTTCATAATCGATACCCTCTTCTTGATTATATCCTTGAGCTACTAACCGTGCTTTGTTCCGAGTTATGTTTCCTTGTTCATCAACTTTGTTTTTGTAAACCCATTTAGTTCCGATAACTGATTGATCGGATGGCCTTGGAACAAGTTCCCATACATCATTGCGTTCGAACTGATTAAGTTCTTCTTGCATAGCAATGATCCAATATTCATCGGTAGCAGCTTCTTTAGGATTCTTAGGTTCGATGTTTGAAATGAATGCAACATGTACCATTTGGTTAAGTTGACTTCTAGTTCTAATTTGAGATGAAACTTCTCCAATTATATTTTGAACCGGATGATCTCTCAATATTCTTGGAGGAGATCTTATTCTAGTTGGAGAAACTATCTCAGGAGGTTGAGAAATATCGTTGATAATTTCGGAGTCAGAATCCTCATTTGTGACAACAGTGTCATTTATATTGATATTTTCGTCATCATTAATTTTTATATTAGGAAACTGTTAGTATTCATCGAAGGATATATGAAGTGATTCTTCGATAATTTTGGTTCTTTTATTGAATATACGATAAGCTTTACTATGATCTGAATAACCAACAAAGATTCCTTCGTCAGCTTTTGAATCAAATTTACCAAGATGATCTTTCGTGTTTAAAATAAAACATTTCGAACCAAAAACTTTGAAGTATGAAATATTTGGCTTTCTTTCATTAAATAATTCATATGGTGTATTTTTAGTTAGAGGTCGAATGGAAACTCGATTCAAAACATAACATGCAGTTGCTATAGCTTCTGCCCAAAAATGCTTTGGTAACGTGCTTCCATTTAATAATGTTCTTGCACATTCTTGTAACGTTCGATTTTTCCGTTCTACAACCCCGTTTTGTTGTGGAGTTCTAGGAAAGGAAAAATTGTGTGATATACCTTTCTTTGCACAAAAATGTTCAAATTCATTATTTTCGAACTCTCCGCCATGATCACTTCTTATATTTTTTACTTTAAGTCCCTTCGATTTTTGAATACGTTTGACGAAAGATTTGAATTTTTCAAAAGTGTCACTTTTATTTTTAAGAAACATAGTCCAAGTATATCGAGAATAATCATCAATGATTACAAATACATACCGACTATGATTTATGGATTGTATTTGAGTAGGTCCAAATAAATCCATATGTACTAGTTCAAGTGGTTGTAATGTCGAGATTACTTTCTTAGATTTAAATGATGACTTGGTTAGTTTTCCAATTTGACATGCGTCACAAAGATTGTCAACTTTGAAACTCGGTTTTGGTAAACCTCTGACTAGATCATTTTTAGCTAGCTTGTCAATAGTTTTAAAGTTTATATGACAGAAACGTTTGTGCCATATCCATGGATCATTTTCCTTAGCAATAAGGCACATATTTGAATTTTGATTAAAATTCATATTTAAAATATATATATTTCTGTCTCTATAGCCTTCAAAAACTAAATTTTTATCTTGGTCGAGTATGTTACATTTGTCATTTGAAAAGGAAATCGTAAACCCTTTGTCACATAACTGACTAATGCTTAGTAAGTTATGTTTTAGATTTTTAACTAGCATGATATTAGTAATAAGAGGTAAATTAGAAGTACCGTAATTGCTCACATCGCCTTTGCCGATGATGAAGCCTTTTGAATTATCTCCAAAAGTGACTGAGCCTCCATCAAAGTATGTAATATTCGTTAATATGCTCTTGTCTCCAGTCATATGCTTCGAGCAACCACTGTCCAGAATCCATTTTCCTCTTTTCTTAAGTGGGACCTGCAAAAAATAATATTAAGTCCATGGTACCCACTTTTTATAGGGTCCTAAGAGTTAGGTCTTAGGAATCCAAACCCATATGGGTCCGGTATCCCCTTTGTATAAATAATTTGGATTATGATGCACAGTACTTAAAAAATTTTGAATGTACTTGTTCCTAATCAAACTATTATTTGTTTTAGGAACCCATACTTTTATAAATTTAACATCCTTCTTTTGAGATTTCACAATCGGTTTTGTTTTGGAATATAATAGACTAAGATTTTTCTTAGCTTCAGTTTCTTGCACTACCTTATTTTTCCTTTTTCTTTTACCAAGATGTTTCTTGATAACTTGTTTCTTATATCCCAATCCTTGTTTATTAGTAACTGATTGTGAATTCTTAATAATTTTAGTCAAATTTTCTCGACCTTTGTTAAAGTTAGAAACATTTTTAGAGATGTTATCTAACTTTGTTTGTAAACTAGCTTTTTCAAGGTCTAGAATCTTGACTTTTGCTTTAAGCTCATGATTTTCAGCAATGAGAATATCATTTTTCTCTTTTTGAACTTCAATTTCTTGAGTTAAAAGAGATAACTGAGAATTAGAATTAGAAGATAATTCTTGTTCCTTTTCTAGTTCCTCTTCTAATATTTTCTTCTCATCTTTTAACATATCTCGTTCTAGTTCTGCTCTATTCAACATTGCTTTGACTTCTTTTAATTCATGTTTTGTATCTTTAAATTTAAACATTAATTTATCATAAATATCAAGCATATCCTCAAAAGTAGGAATTTGTACCTCATCCTCTGTTGCCATAAAACATACATTTGCTTGTTCAGTGTCTGATTCACTTTCGCTGTCAGATGAAGATGAGTCTGAATCATCCCATGTTACTGAGAATGCTCTTTTCTTCGATTTGTCTTTCTTGAATTTTTCGAATTTCTTCTTTTTCTCTGGACAATCTTTATGCATATGTCCCTTTTTGTGACAGTTGAAGCATTCCAAAGTTGAAGAAGATGGTTTGTTTGATCCAAACTTCTTTTTGTCGTATCGACTAGCCTTTCTTTGTTTCAAAAACTTTTTAAAGCCTTTTGCAATAAGCGCTAAGTCTTCATCTTCAGAATCTGAAATGTCTTCATCTTTTTCGGCATGAAAAGCAACATTTTTCTTTTCTTCTTTTTGTTCTCTTCTAGCCTGTAAATTTGCTTCATAGGACATTAGATTTCCTATCAACTCATCTGGCTTCATGGTAGAAAGATCATTAGCTTCTTCTATAGCTAATACTTTTCCTTCCCATTCATTAGTCAGTGAGTGTAGGATTGTTGAAACTACATCAAAGTCAGAATATTTTTGTCCTAACCCAATAAGAGCATGATGAATAGTTTGAAACCTTGAATACATCTCATTGATTGTTTCATTTGGCTTCATTTTGAAATTTTGGAATTGACTTTTCAACAAAGCTATTTTTGCTTGTTTAACCTTGTTAGTACCTTCATGAGTTGTTTTTAGCGTTTGCCAAATTTGATAAGCAGTGGTACAGATACTAACACGGTTATACTCATTTTGGTCTAATGCACAAAACAACATATTTATTGCTTTTGCATTTACTGCTGCTGCTGTTTTCTCAGCAGAAGTCCATTCTGCATACTCAGTAGTTGGATTAACTATTTCTTTCTGAGTAGCATTCCAAGCATCATAACTTGTTGATTGCATATAGAAAGCCATACGTGTTGCCCAATAACTATAGTTTAGGCCATTAAAGAAAGGAGGTCTTTGTGTTGATTGACCTTCAGTGTAAGTGTTAGTGCTGGTACTTGCGTTATTTGCCATATTATCAGAAAATATCAAATAACTGTGTTACGGTTATATGATAACCTTGCTCTGATACCAATTGAAAGGTCGGGTGTGTACCGACTTGTGCAGGATCTATAATATGGCTATGCGGAAAGTATGTGATATACTAACTTGTATATTTACAATAGTTATGCAGGTAAATATTTAATGTAAAAAGATCTCACAGAAGCAATATCACAGATAAGCAAGTATAGCAAATGCAGTAAATAGGAAAAATCACACCAGGGATTTTTATACTGGTTCGGAGCACCGTCCTACGTCCAGTCCCAGACTTCTATCTGGATTTTCACTAAAAAACAACCTCACTTCACCCGGAGGAAACGGGTTTACAATACCCGAGCAGCCGAACGGGATTTCACGCCTCTAACAACACGAGGACTTCAACACTTGCCTCTTATAACACGAGGACTTCAACACTTGCCTCTTATAACACGAGGACTTCAACACTTGCCTCTTACAACACCGAGGACTTCAACAATAATAAGATTTTGACTTTGAATGTGTTCTTCCTTCAACACTGATTTGTCAACAATTGAGTACACCCTTCCTATAATCTTATCCTCAAATGTAATTTGATGTTTAGTAAGATTAGGAAGTAAAATATCGAGTTGAATCACAAGTGTATGAAATATGCTTGGTGATTCAAACGATTATTGAATGCTTTTGAGTGCTTTTTGAGTGAAAAGAATAATGCAAGATAGATCAGAAAATAGAGAGTAAATTCGGTGATTTGAATGATTGCAAATTTATGTATTTATAAAGATCGAGTAGTTGCAATTATTGGTGAAGAGTTGCAATCAAAAGAAGTGATTATTCATGAGAAGAAATGGATGCAACTCTTAGAGAAAGGAGATGACTTTTCACAAAAATTCAAAAAGCTGTTGACCTATGAAAATCTATAGGTCGACATGTTTTTAGCCGTTGTAATTCAAAAACCTGTTGACCTATAAAATTTTATAGGTCGACCTATTTTTGACCGTTACAATTTAAAAACCTGTTGACCTATAAAAAATTGTAGGTCGACATGTTTTTGGCCATATGCATAAAAAAAATGCTTTTATAAGAAATATTTTAAAGTAGTTAGAAGTATGATCATTTGAGGATAGATTTTAACATTTTTTACTCTAAATAATCAACTTCTAACCTATGAAGTCATCTCGTCTTCTTTTTGTCGATGTAGAAGCTTCTTCTTGTCATAAATCAAAACAACCTTTGAAGCTTTGACTCAACACACCAGTCCGACTTTTCCAAGGCTATATTCCCCCTTTCCCCTTGACAAAACTTTAGACTAAATTATCAAAAATTCCAATCTTTGGAAACGCTTTCACCCCATACTACTTTTGTGCAACTCGAGATGTCTCTTCATCATTCCATTTTGGAACTGTTGAAACATCTCCCTCCTGCTATCACCGTGTTTCTCAAGCCCTGAACTCCCTTATATCTCCACGGGTCTTCAATGCCAACATCACTCACGTCTACATCTCCTTACACCCTTAAAGAACAACCAATTTCCATCACTTGCAGTATCAATCCCCCTTCCACACTTCCCAAAGTCAACTGCCGAGCTCCCCTTCTCATCCGCCACCTCCTCATCATGCTCGAAAGCCTTTTGGAAAATGTGACTTCCAGACTTCCAATGATTAACTGTTGAGCTGCATAAAGTAGCGATAATAATTCTTGCCAAAGCTCCCCAAAACAAGTTCACGCAAAAGAAAGATCACCAGAAACACAAATCTGCACTCCAAATTTCAAATCAACACTTCTGTAGACAACGAGCTAAAACCCTAGGCCTCCTTCTGGAAAAACAGTGCGATAGAAACCATTCCGAACCCTTAGAAGGTTATAGTGGGACGAAGAGGGTCACTCAGCGATTTCACAAATATGTGTTTCGGAATTTTTATCTTTTTATATGATTTTTTATGAATATGGCAAGTCACGAATTTGTTTAAGAAGGAAGAGAACTGGTCGCTACCAAAATTGACCAGAGAATATAAAGTTTAGGTTAAGGAGAAAGGCAGTGTATTTATAGTATAGATTATATATTTATTTAATCGATTAAATATTCATTTTAAATCAACTGCCATTTGTATTAGTCTTCTAAAAATCCATATGACCACACATGATATCAAAAAATCACGAATTTGGACATGCAGCAACAGTTCAACATTACGGACCCAATGAAACTGGTTTCATCGAAATCTGACTCCATTTGCTCACACATCGTATTTTTAACCGTTAAAATACTGACTGTTTTTCACATTAAAAATCCGTGCGGCCACATACTGACTTCAAAAATCACGAAAATTGAAATCTAGCGATAATTTAATATTGCGGATCCAACAAAATTATTTTCGTCGAAAACGGAGTTCGTTTGCAAAACTGGCTATTTTTAAAGCTCTAAATAACCTATTTAAATATATAAATGTATTTAAAAATAGTTAAATCAAATATTTAAAAATAAATATTATCGTGTATATATTCACAGTAGAATATCATACTGCTCCAATTGGATTTATAACTCGATATTTCAAAATTCCCAGTTATATCGATATTCGATTTATATTGAAAAATCCTTCTATAATATAAATAAATTAGTTATAAATTATAAATGAATTCCATAGTGACTTTTCTAAAATTTGATTTGGACATAGATCAAAATCTACACAATGAAATCCCGAATTTTCTCTTCTATTAGAAAAATATAATTCACCAGCTCCGAACGTTTCTTGTTTTACAGAAATCCGATTTAAAATGGATTCTGTATATTCATTTAAAGTTCGAATCGCCAAACAGCGAACTGTCGCGCCATTTCGAGCTCATTTATAATTATATTATAATTCTACATTCAAGCTTCGTTTAAATAATATTTTCTTTATTCAAATTCAATTCCAAACCGAATTATATATTATAAATGATCCAATTCACATAATATTGTGAATTCCACTATTTCTGACTATTTCAGAAATTAGTGATATTATTCTATTATTTGTATTAATTAAAATATTCCATATGATTTAATTAAACGATCATTTAATTCTCTAAATCACTATTTATATAATTAAATAAATTAATTATATATCGCTGAAAATACGGGTCGTTACATTCTTCCCCTCTTAAAATAATTTCGTCCTTGAAATTGCTAAGGTAGAAAACAAACCCTATTGACTAGTTAGAACTTATTTGTTCACTTCTTAACTTCGGTTTCAACTGAACCAATTTAATTTCAATTAAATATTAATTAATTTCTACTAACAAAAATTTTCAAAAATCCTGAAAATTTTCTAACACCTTAACTTTTCGAAAAATTTCGCTAGCACCTCCTTTGTAGTGGTCAATCGGTACAACTACAACTCGCCTCACTGGGCCTTCTCCAACCCAGAAGAAAATCAAACTGCCAAGCGGCTTGCCAATTCGGCTCATAAATCTCATGCTTATACCAAATATAAACTTGTACCTTTTTGTCGGGCATATCATTATATCCTTCCCATCTGTTATCAATTCAGCATATACAAATGTAATCTCAATCAGACACCAATCGATTCATCCTCAAACTCCATCATTTGGTTCTATCCAAGCCAAATTTCATTTCAAACTCAAGTACTATTCATTATTCCAAATCCTTAACTCATCAACCCAATATCGTTTCAAATTCCTATTTCATAAATCCAATTTGTTTCAATACCATTCCAAACCAATCCAATTCCAATTACCACTTAACTGACATTATTTCAATTTCCAGTTTGCTTTTACCAATTCTAATTTGTTTTGTTTCCAAATCAAACCATCCTTCCTAAGAGTTTTAAACCACTTAGTTAGCTTTTATTCTAAATTAAAATACTTCTTTTCGAAATTCAAACCAACTTTCTTTTCTCAAACAATTCAAAAACAAAATCTTTGGTAGTAATCCGTCACTTAGAAACTCGAAAATGAATACCGATGATGTCCGGATCAACATCGGAATTTATTTCCCAGTGACTGAAGTGAGTTCAATACTATATCACTTTCAAAACCATTTCTAAACATTTCCATTCTGAAATTCATTTCAAAATAACATTTTCAATGCCTGTAACAAAATTAAAATCTCCCAGGATTTTAAAATTCACATATATTTAACCCAGATTCATTTACAACACTTTTATAACCTTCCACGGTTTTAATTCCATTTTTGATTTAAATTCAGATTGAGTTCATCTTGATTTTATATATTTCACTTATATGAATCCTAATTGGCTATTTACATAACCATTTCACATTTTATAATCTTATTCGATTATAATCACAACCAACACATCCAATATACTATAATCATTCCAGTATAAATACTCTCTTTATATCAAAATATAATTTGGGTAAAATTATTTTGTTTACCCTCTTTTCAAACATACGATGTCGGTTCATCGTATTCAAATGTTTAGAAATTCCTACCGACACAGTGGATCAAACTGATCGACCAGAACTTATAAACAACTCAACCAATAAATCTCCACAATATAAAACAATTTTATATTGAAATCTACAAATACGTTCTCTCGTATATATACACTCAAACTCAATCTAGGGTATTGCTAACCCTATCTCTATTGATTCACGCCACAGAGCCAAGGTTATTACTTAACCCTAACCTATGATACCAACTGTAGTGTCTCGAAATTCCGGTATAAGTTGAACTGACCAAATAACACAAGTCCAATCCAAATTACACTGGAAACCAAAAACTAATAGAAAGAAAGCAGAGGGTGAGGATAGATAAGATAGAAACTTAGAATGGAAGAAGAAGAAGAACATACAACATCAGAGTAACACGAATCTCACAGCGGAACGAACAACATATAATAGATAGCATATCCTTGAAATAAAATCAGTATATGTATACAGTAACATTATCAGAGTACAACACTTACAACACAGCGGAATAAACAATAGCTATAAAATCCTAAAGCCTCCTGCTCTAAGCTCTCCAAATATATCTGTAAAATCCTGACTACTTGACTGCCCGTACAAAATTGGGCACCCAAGAGTTTAGGGAAAACAAAACAAAATAAACTCTGGGTCAGTCATGGGACTGGTTTGAGTAAAACAGTTTAAAATATTTAAACGATATCTCATAAGACCACGCCGTATAACGGAACAGGTTTTTCCGTTATGAGAATCTAAAACATTTGATTTAACTTTCAAAATCCTTTGAAAGAAACGATAAACTTTATATCAAAATTATTTTGATATTATAATAATGCCTATCAACCGCAACTAAATAATCAACTAGCAGAAACGCTTTCATCTCACGTTCTACATATATAGTATAAAATCAAAATCGCGAGCACTTATTGGATAATGGATTTCCAACTATGACAAGGTATGGAACCACCTTCCTACAGTGTATCTCTAGAGAGGAATACACTGGGTTCAATAAGAACATCTTGCAACCCGGCCACACATGACCGACCACTCATTTCGCTTGAGTGCATCGAATGTATATCACCAACGGTTGGGATCAGCAACCGTTTCCCGAATGGGACAACATCGACAGTAGATTATGGAATGAAATGAATTCCTCTAGATAGGTGATAATACGCCCTACATGGAAGCCAACCACTTAGCAAAGCTGCCTGCCTAATTTTTTTCATTTCCCGGTTGTGAGGCTAGAGGCCACGCTTATCTCTGACAGATCACACAATTAATCACTTTGAATGTCACATCGTCATACCTGCCAAATCACAAATTGATTTCCCCAAACATACCACAGGTATACAGCAAAGAGAAACGAATTCCTCCACCACCAAACGTAAATACGTTTAAAGAGATCAACTTATGCGATCTATTAAATATACTCTATCAGACATTCTTCCATACGGGTCGTCCTGGGACTGGACAAACCGAAGGCACTATTCTGTAAACAGGACAGTCGTTGCATAACTCCGTCTTCAATTATCTTCATCATATTAGATCGCAACGCTAATGCCCATACATAGTGGTTTTCAGATAATGAGTCTGATTCCGGTCTCTCCGTATTGACAGCGGAAATGGTCAAAAGCTTCGATAGTCAGTGAGTTAACTATCAAAGAAAAACGCATGTGCAAACAACGATATTATTTCCAGATGGAAATTCTATCGATTAATCATCAATCATCATTTATCTCTTAAATTAATCTATCATTAGTTTATTCATTACCCATTTCCTATTTCCATATATATACAGAAATTCTTATTTTCTAAATTAAGAAAATATACCTTATTAATATTGGAAAATGTTTCCATTTTTATTCTTATCTCTTATTTTCTATATTAGAAAAAATTTCTGATTCTTATTTAGAAAACATTTCCAAAGTTCCTTCATTTGGGTTTAAACAGATGTTTAAATAAAACATCGTCATGCCAACTTATAACTTTACACTGATTAACTAATTTCACTTAACCAACCTTCACTATTGAACCTTAACCATTCCTTAGTTAAAACGAAGCCAATCAAGTTGGGGTATAACTACCTCTCATACCTTAACTGAACAACATTTCTAACCTCGAAATAGACAAAGTTCACCCTTTAAATCTTTAACAAACTTCCTTACGTAACTCTCGAATTCTATTTACAAATCCACTTCTTTATTGGAAAACATTGATTATAACTATAGCACTAAAATCCCTACTTCTGAAATATCTAACTCCAAAATATAACTCGATTAACTCAAATCATTTAACCCTAACTCCATTAACTTTAACTCAATTAACTTTAATTCATTAACTCTTATCACTTAACTTCTTTCGAATAAACTATATTCGATTAACTCTCTTCGAATAAACTATATTCGATAACTCCTTTAACTCTATTCGGATAAACTATATTCGATTAACTCCTTTAACTCTATTCGAATAAACTATATTCGAATAAACTATATTCGATTAATTCCTTTAACTCTATTCGAATAAACTATATTCGATTAACTAATATTCGACTAACTCTTATTCGAATAACTAATATTCGATAACTCTTTTCGAATAACCAATATTCAATAACTCTCTTCAAATAACTAATATTCGACTAACTCTTATTCGAATAACTAATATCGATTAACTCTGTTCGAATAACTAATATTCGATAACTCCTTTCGAATAACCAATATTCGATAGCTCTCTTCGAATAACTAATATTCGACTAACTCTTGTTCGAATAACTAATATTCGATTAACTTTCTTCGAATAACTAATATTCGACTAACTCTTATTCGAATAACTAATATTAGATTAATCTCTTCGAATAACTAATATCCGATAACTCTTTCCGAATAACCAATATTTGGTAATTCATTTCTAATATACTATATTCGATTAATTCCTTTTTAACTCTGTTTGAATAACTAATATTCGATAACTCCTTTCTGACTCTATTCGAATAAACTATATTCGATTTACTCTATTGGATTAACTCTATCGATTAACTCTAATCAATTTACTCTATTGGATTAACTCTATCGATTAACTCTATTTGATTAACTCTATTTGATTAACTCTATCGGATTAACTCTAACTGGTTAACTCTAACTGGTTAACTCTAACTGGTTAACTCTAACTGATTAACTCTAACTGGCTCTGTATTCAGTTTCAAATATCGATGTTGAAATCGATTCTTACTTCTCTATATAAGTCCTGACTTATATATTCCATTTATCCAATGATAAATATTTTATTTAATTTATAAAATATCATTTATTTTCTAAATAAATATTTGTTTTATAACTTTATCTATTTCATAAATAAATATTTCCATTTATAATCTATTTGTAAATGGTTTACAAATATTCCCTTTTCAATTCTATTTGTAAATGTTTTACAAATACTTCCTTTTCAATTCTATTTGTTTCCACAAATATTTCCTTGTCTATCTCTTTATTTTCTAAATAAATATTTTCTTTTTATAAAATCTTTTGATTTTATAAATATTTCTTTTTCAATATAACATTGACAATTTCCTTTTTAACATTCTAGTATTCCTTATGGTATTTAACGTACTATATAACAATGATCAATATCATTCAAACACACATAATCAACAACAGATTATATATATCACATCATATATTACAATATATTAAAAGAACAGTTTTATAAATATTAAGGAATCCAATTGGATCCCTCCAACCTGTTTCTCTGCATCAAAGATGCTAAACAATATAATTAACGTCGATTTCATTTCAATATGAAATATTCTGCTAAACAAAATCAATATTTGATTAATGATTTATATATATATATATATATATCGTTACCTATAATTTCAACCAATACATAAGCAAATCAACCAAACAATCAGCACACAACAATCAATCATCATTTATCAGTTCTAAAAATACGTTATAAAAATATGAACTGATAGAGTTGGTGAGTTTTACTCACATTGGACGGTTATCTTTAACTAACGAATAAATATCTTTGATTCTGACCGACAATTTATTTCGCTATAAATTGTAACAAACTCCAATCCACTCCCAGTCAGTTCCATGTTGTAGCCCTCGTCCCTGCGATCCTGACGGATCCATTTTTTTCTGAATTAGGGTAACGTATGAATTAGATATGTATTTTACCATTTTCTATACTATTTACATTAAAGTTAAACTTATATATTTATATAGAAAATCAATTTGGGCATCACAATCCTTTTACTCTTAGCCCGTTTAGGCTAATACTACAACCCGCTCACTCCTATTCCATCTTCTCCACTAAGACACAAACCCGCCTGCTCCCTTTACATCACCAGCCCGACTTTTCCAAGGCTACATTCCCCCTTTCCCCTTGACAAAACTTCAGACTAAATTATCCAAAATTCCAATCTTTGGAAACGCTTTCACCCCATACTACTTTTGTGCAACTCGAGATGTCTCTTCATCATTTCATTTTGGAACTGCTGAAACATCTCCCTCCTGCTATCACCGTGTTTCTCAAGCCCTGAACTCCCTTATCTCTCCACGGGTCTTCAATGAAACCATCACTCACGTCTACATCTCCTTACACCCTTAAAGAACAACCGATTTCCATCACTTCCGGTATCAAACCCCCCTTCCACACTTCCCGAATTCAACTGCCGAGCTCCCCTTCTCATCCGCCACCTCCTCGTCAGGCTCGAAAGCCTTTTAGAAAATGTGACTTCCAGACTTCCAGTGACTAACTGTTGAGCTACATAAAGTAGCGACAATAATTCTTGCCAAAACTCCCCAAAACAAGTTCACGCAAAAGAAAGATCACCTAAACACAAATCTGCACTCCAAATTTCAAATCAACACTTCTATAGCCAATGAGCTAAAACACTATGCGTCCTTCTGGAAAAACAGTGCAATAGAAACCATTCTGAACCCTTAGAAAGATATAGTGGGACGAAGAGCGGCACTTAGCGATTTCACAAATATGAGTTTTGGAATTTTTAACTTTTTATTTGATTTTTTATGAATTTGGCAAGTCACGAATTTGTTTAAGAAGGAAGAGAACTGGCGGCTACCAAAATTGACCAGAGAATATAAAGTTTAGGTTAAGGAGAAAGGCAGGGTATTTATAGTATAGATTATATATATATTTAATCGATTAAATATTCATTTTAAATCAACTGCTGTTTGTATTGTCTTCTAAAAATCCATATGACCACATAAGATATCCAAAAATCACGAAATTGGACATGCAGCTACAGTTCAACATTACGGAATTAACGAAACTGGTTTCATCGAAATCCGACACCGTTTGCTCATACAACGTATTTTTAACCATCAAAATACTGACTGTTTTTCACATTAAAAATCCTTACAGTCACATACTGACTTCAAAAATCATGAAAATTGAAATCTAGCAATAATTTAATATTGCGGATCCAACAAAATTAGTTTCGTCGAAAACGGAGTTCATTTGCAAAACTGACTATTTTTAAAGCTTTAAATAACCTATTTAAATATATAAATATATTTAAAAATAATTAAATTAAATATTTAAAAATAAAATATTATCGTATATATATTCACAATAGAATATCATACTGTTTCAATTGGATTTATAACTCGATATTTCAAAATTCCTAGTTATATCGATATTCGATTTATATTGAAAAATCCTTTTATAATATAAATAAATCATCATAAATTATAAAGGAATTCCATAGCGACTTTTCTAAAATTTGATATGGACATAGATCAAAATATACATAATGAAATCCTAATTTTTCTCTTCCATTAGAAAAATATACTTCACCAGCTCTGAACGTTTCTTGTTTTACAGAAATCCGATTTAAAACGGATTCTGTATATTCATTTAAAGTTCGAATCGCAAAATAGCGAACTATCGCGCCATTTTGTGCTTGATTATAATTATATTATAATTCTACATTCAAACTTCGTTTAAATAATATATTCGTTATTCAAATTCTATTCCAGACTGAATTATATATTGTAAATGATCCAATTCACGCAATATTATGAATTCCACTATTTCTGACTATTTCAGAAATTAATGATATTATTCTATTATTTATATTAATTAAATATTCCATATAATTTAATTAAATGACCATTTAATTCTCTAAATCACTATTTATATAATTAAATAAATAAATTATATATCGCTGAAAATACGGTTCGTTACAGAAATACTTGAGTAAATTTGTTTTCTGGTGAATGTTTTTCACTTATCAAGTAAATGATTTCTTTCCAAAAATGAAATGTGACTTTCCATTCATGAAAATAAAACTTTCCCAATTTTAAATGTGCTGAATCATTATGCTGAATACTGATTGGATTCTCAATTGAATATTTCTGAAAACCAAATTGTTATCTTGCCAAATTTGCTATAATTGTTCGCTGCGTTTTTTAAAAGGCTGCGCCGTTCTTCCTGAATCATTTTTGTGTCGAGTTTCCTATATACTGCTTGCACATGTATATGTTCACATCTGTGTAGACATGAACCATTCATGCCATTTCTTTTGGTACTTCTGCATCACCAATGTGGACAAAATATATATTCTTGATATTTCTTGTAATTGCCATTTCTGTCTGACCAATTTATGATGCTGCACTTCATTTTCCATGTGCTCCAAATGCATTTGAACATATTGCTTTACCCACGCATGCTCCTATCACTTCACATGTACACCATGCTGAGTTGAAATCTTGATGTATGTATTCACCCTGAACTAAAAAGTGTTCCATTTTTCTGTGCCCGACCTGTTTGCATTTGCACACCTAATATGCACATGTGTACTCTAACCTTTCTTACCTTGTGACTGTACATGCTTTTATGGGTTTTTTACTTGCCTTGACCTTGTGATCTTGTGACTGTGTGCACTTTGAAAAAGGTGGACTGAACCATGCTTGAATCTGATGTACACATGCATGTCATTGCTCCTGGACTTGATCACAACTATTTTGAATACCATGCACATTGTAGACTCGAGCATGTGCAACCATATTGCTTGGCAGACCTGAAATGTAACTTGGCACAACCTGCTTCATGAATTTAAACATGTCCATATTTGTGTTCAACTTGCTTTTTGTATTGTGCTCGACCACTTGTATTTGTTGTATCCATTGAACATCTTGCATGTGCACATTTGTTAGATGTCATACTCGACCTAATGATGTTGTGTTGACTTGTTTACTTCACCATTGCTACTCGACTATGCTTTTGTGTCCACTGCTCCATTTCACTGTCATATTACTGAGCTGTATGTATACATATATGTATATACACGTATGTGTGTGTGTATATATATATATATATGTGTGTGTGTGTGTATGTGTGTGTCAATTCGAATATATATCAGCAGACCGCTACACTATGTTGTGGCTGGTCAGAATCAAATGGTTCTGATCAGAAAACTGGTGTAGTGTGTTGAGGCTGATCAGTGGGTAATATATATACAAATTAGATCGAGTCAGAAAAATGATGAGAAACACACCGAATTCTAAGGCAAATAATTTTTTTTAAATAAAAAATTACATTTTCTAGAATTTAGAATATTTCTATTTGTTCCAGATACTGTGTGTGTTTCTGTATGTGACAGGTATGAAGACTGGACAGACTGAAAGCTGTAAAGACAGAAGACTGAAGACAAAAAACAAAAAAAGCATGTAAAAGCGTATATGAGTGAATGTATAAATGGAATTGTAAATGAGTGAATGTGAAATGTATGGGTAATATAAATTGAAATGTATATCAGTGATGTATTCAATTATTGGAGTTAAAAAAAAATTGTACTGTTTGAATGTTTGAAATAAAATATTATATCTAAATAAAATAATGTGAATATTTGGATTTCTGTACAGTCATATTTTATTTGAGTACAAATATTATATTCCTGTCTGTGATGTATATTGGAAACAGTACAGTAACAAACACATTTAATAATAAAATATATTTGTTTGTTATCATCAAACAAAAATCATATAATTATGTATACAGCACCGTTATATACAAAATCTCCCCCTTTTGATGATGACAAACAAATAAAAGATTTTGATCACAATAAATGTGTTTGATAGTGAATATTGAACTCCCCCTATTTGAAAGCTCCCCCTACGACAGAAACTCCCCCTATAACTGTGCATGAATGAAAAACGAAAATTGAATGAATTTTCAAAATTAAAAATATTTATAAAATATTAACTCATAAATCAAAATCTCAACCCATTCTCCCCCTTTTGTTATCATCAAAAGGATACAGAAATTAAAATATAGATGAAAAATGACTAAAATATAATATCAACTTAAGAGGAAGAACGGTCATCATAATTCTCAATCAACCAGAAAAATCATAATATACAAAGAATTAGTGGCAAATTTCACATTGTAGAGAATGACGGATTTACGATGAAATTTATACAAATGGAGAGAGTTTTAAAAATTAATTCCAATTATTTTCCAAAAATTTTTAAAAAAATAGCAGAAAAAAGTGATGGATTTTGACTATAATTAATAATTCAACTTAAGTAACAAGATTGTATAATCTCAAAACCAAATAGCTATCAATCAACAAATCATAATACTTCATAAGATTTTAACACATTTCACAGATTAGAAAAATGGATTGATAGGTTGGTTTTAATACACCAAGGTGAATTTCAAATTAATTTCAATTTATAGCACAGTATTTCCTTTTTCTTTTTCTTTTATTTAAGAGCACACTGACCATACATAACCAGAGCTTGGATTTTTAAATGAAGTCAGTCGCAACTAAAATTATAAGTTGTATCATAACCATGCATGACCAGAGCTTGGATTTTTAAATGAGGTTAGAGACACAGTTATGTATTAATTATGTATTTGTCGTTTCCAACTTCAAAAGAAAAAAATTCCTTGGTATATAAAACCAATATGAATGATAGAAATGTGGTAGGTACAGAAATGGACTATGAAATAAATTTCTAAATTAATTATATTATGAAATATGCTCGACTGTACCGGGATCATTGAAACCTTTTCAATTATCACTATTTCTGAATAATAACATAGTCCAATTTCTATAACAAATATTTCCACTGTTTATTCAAAAAGATTTTAAAACATTTTAACTCTCCACATTTATATAAAATTATCATGGTGAATGGAAAAATAATGGTAGATAAAGAAGATGGTCGTGAAATAATTGTAAAATCAAAGATATTATAATAAATGTTCAACCATCATGAAAAATTATAATAAAATATCCTCTTGTTTGTGAAATATACTGCAGTCACAATTCATCACAATTTCAAAATATAACAATAATTTTGATGAATTATAAATATTGTTCAATTTGGATATTGATTTCAATTTCTGAATGAATAATCAATAAATAATTTTAAAATTGAAAATCAATTGTAAGAGAAATTTAGAGATATATATATATATAACACAAAAATACATACAAAAAAATTCAGCACATCCGATACCAATTGGTGTCCTTATTAACAAATTTTAATCACAAAGCCCCAACCAGATAAAATTAACAAATTTGGCACATTCATCATAACTGCAGACAAGAATAAGTAGTTATTTGAAGAACAGTATTAGAGCAGCAAATAGATCATAAACAAGCAATTTCTAACATATTTTCAAAATAATATCATAGCAGCACAAGATATCAGTTCAAATCAGACTTGCCAAGATGTCGGTCACATAAGATGATTCATGATCCAATGATTAAAAATATTGTTTAATTGAAATCATTTGAGGAATATGAAACTCTCAAGATTCAGTGAATCAATCACACCAGAATATTAATCTCAGTTTCAAGATATGTATGAGATTCAATAAACCAATAATTTCAAATGATTTTAAACAAACAAATATTTAAATCAAATAAACATGAAATAACAGAGAGATTTAAGACCATTTTTTCAAAGATTCTTCAAAATTATCTTTGACAAATATAAGAGAAATTTCAGAACATTTATATCAAGTTTGAGAGGTATTCATGATTCAAAAAAAAAATCAAAAATAATTTATTTGAAAAAACTTAAACCAATGTCAAGATTTAGATATAATGAATTATGCACACAAGATTGATAATTTTAAATTTAAGTGGTGTGCGAGATTCAGAATATCAAGTATTTCAGATGATTTCAAACAAACAGATTTCAACAATAAAATGATCATGAGCATAAGATGAATTTCTAGATGTATCACTGTAATTCAGGACATTTTAAAATATTCAAGCCAATCTGAAAATTTCTGAAATTAACACAACTGATAAATAACAGAGTACTGTAATGCGTATAAATTTTCAAGGCTTTCCAAAATGAATTAGAAGAGACTCAAAACAACAAAGGTGTGTGAAATTCCACAAAACTTTCAGATCTTCAAAAATTTAGAATTCGAATCAACAGTGTTCAAGATATGACAAGAATACATCAACACTGTTATGAATTCAAAGAATCAGAAAAATAAACTTCAGATCAATTGCAGATATTTACAAAAATAAATTCAAGATCTGGAAATGATTAAAAAATATCAGAGTTTTATACAAATGAAGTGAATTTCCAAAAAAAAATGAATTCTACAGTTGGAAGTTAAGGAAGCCCAAGAAGTGATAAAGATATGACAGTGACAAGTCCAAACAAAAAAAACAAAGAAAAATAAACAGAAGGGATAGAAGGAGAAATAAACAAAGAAAATAAAAGCAAAGAATATTTACGAAGGTGAGTTTAGAGATCATACCAGAATAGCAGCAGATGATGTGGATCTCCAACCTAACAGATTTGGCTAAGGAACTTCAAATGATTCAATGTAATGAGGCAGATTAATTTTCAGGTTCTCTTTCGCAAAGCAATTCCTCAGCCTCCTTTTGTTCCTAATAGTTTAAAGGATTGCGTGGTCTAAAAAAATCAGTAAAACCACTTTGAAATGTGTTTATCACTTTCGGCACCCAAACCTGTCTATATAACAAACCATCAGAATTTACATTTGTACCATTGGGAACCCAAATCTGTTTGAATTTAGTCGAAGTCGTTTTATTTTTATTTGCGATCCAAGATCTTTTGAGAGGTTTTTAACCAAACAAATTTCCATTTTGATCATGATTCAAAAATCCTTTGAAATTTTCAGAGTTTAAATTTTCAAAACTTTTATTTTCAAAGTAGTTTGAAGGATTTATAAAATCACAAGAATTCAAATTTTCAAAAGCATTTGATTTCCCAAAACCAAGACCACGTTTATTTCCAACAGAAAACTGGTTTTTCAATAACATGTTCAAAGATTTTTCTCCGTTAGAGAATCTATCCAAAGTTAATTCGAGATGTTGAATTTAAGATTTAAGGTTGCTATTCTCTTTCATCAGATTTGAACAACGGTTAATATCGATCTTTCTCTTTTCAACATCGATTTGTTTCAAAACCAATTTTTTTGTTTTCAAGCAATTAAATTCTGGTCTTGAATTCAAAGATCTCTGATTCAAATTTAATTTGTTTTTCAAATTCAAATTTCTTGATATTTTCAATCTCTTTTTCAAGATCACTCAAAATCAGATCTATTTTCAACAAGCTATCATTTTCAGCAATTTCATGTATGGAATTTTTGTTAGTCTTAAAATTTATAAATTCCTTTTGTAAACAATTGTTTGCATCTTTCAACTCAGTCTCGTTATCTTTTAAAATCATAATTTTCTCTTCAAGCCTTTGAATGTTATTGTTGAGATGAATGAGATCAATTTTCAATTTCAAACAATTTTCACAACCAGAATTTTCAAATTTCATTACATTTGAAAGTTTTGATTCCAAACATTGATTTTTCTAGTCAACTCAGAGTTCTTAGATTTTAGAGATTTATTTTTAGATTGGAGTTTGTTAATAGATTTAGTAAAATCAACACACATACAAACCAAATCTTCATATGAGAAAATTCTTGTTTCATGATCTGTTGAATCTCCATTACTCGATATTTTTGAAATCTATTTGTAAGCACAGTTAAGCATGGATCTGAGTTTGAGTTAACATTCTGGAGTTTTGAGCAGCCGTCAAATTTTCCACACAGCGTATTAAGAGTCCTCCAAATTTCCTACGTAGTTAAACAATGGGAGATAAGGCTATATTGGTCATCATCGATATAAGAATATAAAATATGAGTAGCATGAGAATTAAATTCAATATCATTCCTACCTACCCAATCATATCCATTGATAATAGTATCCCAACATTTAATATGTACGGATTTTAAATAAGATTCCATTTCAGATTTCCAATTCAAAAAATATGTACCATTAAATATAGTTGGAATACGACTGGACCGACTCTCTATGGACTGACAACTAGGGATCACCATTTCTCTAGAGTTAACATAATACCTGCTCTGATACCACTTGTTGGATCTAGGTTAACTAAAGGGGGATGAATAGGGTTTATCATAGTTTTTAGCTGAATTAAAAATCTTATGGGATATATAAAAATAAACAGATCACAGAATATAACAGATACTGAAATGCAAAAAGTAAATGACACAAGATATACCCAGCTTCGGCAAAATCCTGCCTACTGCTGCATTCCTAAGGTTTCTACTAGGTGATAGAACAAATCCCGCTTACAAGACCATGTAAACTCGCACTTCCTGCTCCTGTACTAACCCTACACTCAAAACCTTTGACTGACCGATATCCCCTCGACCAGATTTTCCCGAATTACAAACCCGTAATCCGTAGCCCTAAATTTTACAAACTCCAGTAAACTGCCAGTTAAACACCTAACTGGTTCCCCCTAGATTTTACAGACCTAAAAAACTGTTCAGACGATGTACAACTCAAATTGAAAAACAATAAAATGAAAAAAAATTAAAAGAAAACCCTAGACAAAATAAAACAAAGGAGTTAAATCTCCCTTCTCTTCAATAGGCTTGGCTAGCCATATCCATTTAGGTTCCACCCTTCTTTGTTATTTTCTTTGACCCGATCCCTTTTCTTATGGAATTAGATTTGGCGGCAGGTGATTGAAAAATTGTTAGGGTTTTCTGAAATCCTCCTAATCGATTCGATGCCTAATGAAATAAATCTCTGATGTTCGAATTTGTCTTGCTCTCAGCTTTCTGATGCTTCGATTTGGGGTTGCTCTCTATCTCAATCGAAACTATGAGTAATTTGAATTTTTCTCTTTTGTTGCTTCAATTGATATTGTTCATTTCGATCTCTTGTCGATGATGATGTGGGTGCGTATTTATAGGATATAGGAAACCCTAAATCGACACTCTGATTTCACGTGAAGGCTTGACTGATTTGCGTTGGCTTCCCCTTTTGAATTCTCGACTTTGATAAAATTGGCTTTAATTGAAAGAATTCTTGTATGAATAAAATGCTCAATTTGTTGCCCTTGTTTGAATTCAATTAGATTTGAAAAATATGAGTAATTTTGAGAATGATCTCGTATTAAATTCTGTGTCCCCTTTGAAATAGAATTCCTGATTGATAAAAGATTGTTTGCCTTGAATGTTTTTCTGGAAATAAGTCATATATGGTCCCTTGAATTCGTTGAAACATTTCAGGAAACAAAAATGAAAGAAAAAACATTTATTTCCTATAATTGCTTAATTTAATTTGCATTGCCTTGTTTGGAAAAAGATTTCCCTCGGCTTGGCTGACGAGATTTGTTACAATTAAAAATGACTGAATTTCTAGAGAACAATTTCTTGCCGAGAATAACTTGAGGAAAATTGTTTTTTGGTGAATGCTGTTCACTTATCAAGTAAATGATTTCTTTCCCAAAATGAAATGTGATTTTCCATTCATGAAAATAAAACTTTCCTAATTTGAAACATGTTGAATCATCATGCTGAATACTGATTGGATTCTCAATTGAATATTTCTGAAAACCAAATTGTTGTCTTGCCAAATTTGCTATAATTGTTCACTGTTTTTTTTTAAAGGCCGCGCCATTCGTCCTGAATCATTTTTGTGTCAAGTTTCCTATATACTACTTGCACTTGTATATGTTCACATCTGTGTAGACATGAACCATTCATGCCATTTCTTCTGGCACTTCTACATCACCAATGTGGACAGAATATATATTCTTGATATTTCTTATCATTGCCATTTCTGCCTGACCAATTTATGATGCTGCACTTCATTTTCCATCTGCTCCATATGCATTTGAACATACTGCTTTACCCATACATGCTCCCATCACTTTACATGTACACCGTGCTAAGATGAAATCTTGATGTATGTATTCACCATGAACTAAAAAGTGATCCATTTTGCTGTGCCCGGCCTGTTTGCATTTGCACACCTGATATGTACATGTATACTCTAACCCTTCTTACCTTGTGACTGTACATGCTTTTATTGGTTTTTTACTTGCCTTGACCTTGTGAGCTTGTGGTTGTGTGCACTTTGAAAAAGGTGGACTGAACCATGCTTGAATCTCATGTACATATGCATATTTTCATTACTCCTGGACTTGATTACAACTATTTTGGATACCATGCTTCATGAATACCTTGCTTCATGAATTTAATAGACTTGAGCATGTGCAGCCATATTGCTTGGCAAACCTGAAACGTAACTTGGCATTACCTGCTTCATGAATTTAAACATGTCCATATTTGTGTTCAACTTTCTTTTTGCATTGCGCTCGACAACTTGTATTTGCTGTATCCATTGAACATCTTGCATGTGCACATTTGTTAGATGTCATACTCGGCCAAATGATGTTGTGTTGACTTGTTTACTTTACCATTGCTACTAGACTATGCTTTTATGTCTACTGCTCCATTTCACTGTCATGTCACTTAGCTATATGTATACATATATTTATATACACACGTATGTATATATATATGTGTGTGTGTGTGTGCGCGCCCATGTATATATATATGTATGCCTATTCGAATATATATCAGTAGACCGCTACACTGTGTTGTGGTTGTTCCGAATCAAATGGTTCTGATCAGCAAACCGGTGTAGTGTGTTGAGGCTGATCAGTGAGTACTAGAAGGATACATACACAAATCAGATCGAGTCAGGAAAATGATGAGAAACGCACCAAATTCTAAGGCAAATAATTTTTTTAAAATAAAAAATTACATTCGATAGAATTTAGAATATTTCTATTTATTCCAGATACTGTGTGTGCTTCTGTATGTGACAGGTATGAAGACTGGACAAACTGAAAGCTGTGAAGACAAAAGTCTGAACACAGAAAACAAAAACAGTATGCAAAAGTGTATATGAGTTAATGTATAAATGGAATTGTAAATGAGTGAATGTGAAATGTATGGGTGTTGTATTGAATATGAAAATGAATATAAATTGAAATGTATATCAGTGATGTATTCAAATAGTAGAGTTAAAAAAATTGTACTGTTTGAATGTTTGAAATAAGATACTGTGAATATTTGAATTTCTATACAGTCGTATTTTATTTGAATACAAATATTATATTCCTGTCTGTGATGTATATATAAAACAGTACGGTAACAAACACATTTAAACATAAAATATATTTGTTTGTTATCATCAAACAAAATTCATATAATTGTATATACAACACCATTATATACAACATACGTAACAGTCGACGATTTTTCTAGATTTACCTGGACACTGTTTCTTAAAAATAAAAGAGATGCTTTTGATCAATTTAAAACTTTGCTATAAGAATTCAAAATTTATTATCCTAAAAAATCAAAACAATACGTAGTGACCATGGTGGAGAATTCGAAAATGAGAATTTTGAAAAAAAAATTGTAATAAAAAGGGAGCAACCTATAAATTTTCATTCCTTAGAACCCCTCAACAAAACGGAGTAGTTGAACGTAAAAATAGATTGGTACAAGAGTGTGCGAGAACTATATTATCTGATAGTAACTTATCGAGGAATTTTTGGTTTGAGGAAGTTGCAATAGCTTGTTATATTTTAAATAGAATTTCTATAAGACCGTTAACTCATAAAGCACCCTATCAACTTTTGTAATCAGAAACCAAAAGTATCATATTTTAAAATATTTGGAAGTAAATGTTTTATTCTTAATACTAAAGAAAATTTAGATAAATATAACTCAAAATCTGATAAAGGAATATTTATTAGATACTCAAAAAGAAGTAAAGCATATAGAATTTTAAATTCAAGAACCAATACTATAGAAGAAATCATAAATGTATCCTTTGACGATAACTATAAAAATATAACACAAAATAATGAAGATGAATGTGAAAATGAAATAAATGAAACAATAATGAAAATAGTCAACCAAATAAAAGGAATATATTACTAAGAGACCATCCTGTAGAAAATATCTTAGGAGATATTGAACCTGTTGTTAGGACTCCAAACCAATTAAATAATATGAGAAATTCAGCATTTATTTCAACTATCAAACCAAAGAATCCAAAGGAAGTATCATCTGATGATTCATGGATCCTTGCTATGCTAGAGGAATTGAATCAGTTCACCAGAAATGATGTATGAGAACTTGTTCCTAAACCAGAGAATAAAACTCTAATTGAAACTAAATGGGTTTATAAAAATAAAGTGAATGAACACGGTGAGGCTGTAAGAAATAAGGCAAGATTAGAACAAGGTTATACTCAAGAAGAAGTAATAGATTACAATGAAACATTTTCCCCCTTAGCAAGATTAGAAGCAATTAGGATATTACTAGCCTTTGCAAATCATAATAATTTCAAATTATATCAAATGGATGTTAAAAGTGCTTTTCTAAATGGATATGTTAAAGAAGACTTATATGTAGAGCAATCACCTCTTTTTAAAGATGAAAAATTAACAATCACGCATATAAATTAAAGAAAGCATTATATGGATTAAAACAGGCTCCTAGTGCTTGGTATGATATATTAAGAAATTACTTATTACGATCTAACTTCGAAATAGGAAAACTAGATAATACTTTGTTTATTAGAAGAAATAATGAAGATATACAATTACCAATATATGTTGACGATATAATTTTTGGATTGACAAATAATAAGATGAATAAAGAATTTTCGGATATTATGACCCAAGAATTTGAGATGAGTCATATAGGAGAACTAACATTCTCCTTAGGCTTACAAATTTGTCAACTGAAGAATGAAATATTCATCAATCAAGAAAAATACATAAGATATTTAATTAATAAATATAATTTAACAAAACTAATGAAAGACCAACACCAATGGGAACTAATATAGCCTTAAGTGAAGATCATACATCAGAAGACATTGATCAAAAATTATATAGAGGATGATAGGATCATTATTATATATAACTGCTAGTAGACCAGATATAATGCATAGTGTAAGTCTCTGTGCAAAATATCAATCGCAACCTAAGAAACACATTTAAAAGCCGTAAAACGTATTCTAAGATACGTAAAACATACATCAGACTTTGTATTATTTTATCCTAAGGATGATTCATTTGATTTAATTTCTTATTGTGACGCCGATCATGCGGGATGTAAATACGATCGAAAAAGCACTAGTGGAACATGTCATTTCTTAGGACATTCACTAGTCTTGTGGTTTTGTAAAAAGCAAAATACAGTATCATTGTCAACTACTGAAGCAGAATACATCTGTAATAACCCATAATTTTCCATATATTCAAATTTAGATTTAAAATAAATAAATGGAATAATATTGGATAAAAATCAAATTTTGTTGATTTTTTAATGACGATGGTTGTTTGGATTGACTATAAATAAATTTTAATTTAGTTATTTAGAAAATTTTGCAATATGGAATTTAATATTTTAAAGAATAACTAAATTTAAGTTATTTAAGCTAAAAAGGAATTCCAATTTGATTTGCTAAACGGTGGAATTTAAGTTGTTTAAGTTAAATTTGAAATTCAAATTTAAATTTGTAAATAATCAAATGTGGGGACTTAAAAATTCATGAAATTAATTTATAGAATTTATTTAAGTTATAATTTGATTTAAAGCTGAATTAAAGCAGTTAAATGAAAAATCGAATATTTTATTTATTAATTAACTGTGAAATTTAACAGTTCTGTTAACTGTCTTGGAATCCGTCGAAACCAGTTTCATTGGATCTGAATGTCGAATTAATGTAGAGTTCCAATTTGCGTTATAATCCGACTTGTAATTTGATCGTACGAGAGAAAATGTGAAAGAAGTCAGTATAATATGATAATTTATTATTTCTCATGTTTGGGCCTCCTTTATATATATAAATAAAATCCCTTTATCACTCATCAACCCATTCTCTAATTCTACGTTCATTTTTCTCAATCTATTTTTCTCTAATGGCTGAAACGAAAGAAAAACCCAAGATTCAAAGCAAAATTCAAGTCTAAAATCAAATCTCTACAAACTATAGCAAATTATATACCAAATCAAAGAGCTCAACGATACAAACCTACGGGTACTCTTAATTTCGACATGTAGTGTTTAGTTTAGCCGGAATTCACGGTCAAAGGGGCTGTTTGGCGAAACCCTAAGCATTAATTAAGGCTTTTTGATTTTGGCTTTAATCAGGGATTCGGGCTTTTGGGTATTGTTGAGGACGTCGATACAAGTTGGAGGAAGCTGGTCAGAGGTTATATCATCGAGTGTGGTGGTCATATTTGGTGGTTAAAGGTGGAAATTGGCGGTTTGGGCTGACATGGCGCGGTCTATGGGAGGCGCCGGAACCGATGGCATGGGCAAGGGTAGTGCGCCTCGAGTCAGGCTTTCAAACGCAGGTGAGCGCTGTCGATCTCGTGGCCGGAATCAGTAGGATTAAGGGGGTCAAAGTTGATCGGATTGGGTTCATTTTCCATGTCATGTCTCCTGTAGCGGGTTGAGCGGGAAGAGATAGTTGGGGAAAGATGGCGTGGTGGGATCTCATTCGGTGAGAAGATATTTTACTTATTTTTATAAATTTAATAATTCAAATGCTAAAACATTGATAACTTTCGCATATGAACTCGGATTTGGACGTGCTTGTGTGCGTTGGAATCGTGGCGGAATTGCGAACGATCTGAGAATGGTTTGGCAGCGTTTGGAGACAGAAAAATTTTGGGCTTTAGTTGGACGTTCGATCCACTAAACACCCGAAGATGAGTGATTTTCTCACTCACGAATAACTAAATTATTCGCATGTTTATTAAATTAAATTATGAAATAAGTTTGGTTGCATGGTTGTGTTTGCTTAATGATGTGTTGCTTAAATTTAACATGCGAGTGTGTTAACATGCAAATCTAGGTCGATGATTAGTCATTTAATTAAATTTAAATTTCTAGTTGGAAATTTCTAATCCTTGTAAACCCTGAAACAGTTTAATACTGATCAGTCAAATGGAATGGTTGTGATGGATGTTTGTTTCAAATTTATTACTTAATTGAGATTGACACTATTGATGCTCCGTATTCAGTATAGTGTATTTGCATGTTCCTTATGACGATTAATCCCATTTACCCTTGATGTTACGGGCATCGAATAAACCCGAGATTGATCGATTTAAATAAATTAAGAACACATAGTGAAATGATAAATCTCTGTGACCCTGATCTGGATTGAAATGATAGATCCATCCCTGAAATATTGAGGAATTAAATTTAATATCAGTTGGCCATAGGATAGAAAATTATATATGGACATCAGTTGGTTAAATGATTTCAAATATTTGGAATTTTAATTTGATAGAAATTTCAATTAAAAGAATGATCCGATACTCGATAATCTTGTTTTCCTTTAAGATCTGGATCGTGAATATTTATTTGAAATGGTTAAGGAAATTTTCCCAAAAGAAGTGGAAATTATTAAATTGGGATTTGAATATAATTCAAATTTTCAATTAAGGGTGTGGATTTGAATGTAATAAATTTTAATTTTGGAATAAGGGAAATCTAGGTATTATGAGTTGTTTTAACTCAGTTTGAATATAGATTTGAATTCTTGAAATCAGACGGTTGTTTTGAATGATGTTTGAAAATGAGATTTGGAAACTAAATGAACTCCATTGAGACTGGAGTATAGATTCAAGTATTTGAAATTCGAAAGGAAGGAACGATTACGGGTTAAAGGATTTTTTTTTTGAAATTGGGTAAATTTTTATTTCAGCCATCAAAGCCGGCTCGGCCCAAATGTTACAAAGCCCGCAATTGCTTCGGGTACACATAATACAACCAAATGAAAACTTTTCGTTCATTCTTAAAGTAAACTAAAAGTTCCCAATTGGCAAATTAGGGCATCGGTTAATTTTTCATGCCGGACGCAAATTCTCTCTTCGCCTTCCTCCAATCACTGCCCTCCCGTTCCACATCTCCAATTGCAATAATTCTCATGTCGTTGCAGTGGTAAAAAACATCGGTTTTATTCTATCAATGATTATTGCAATTTCCCTATTGATTGCCGCTGCGTTTGCTAAAACATCCTTTTCTTTTTTCTTGAAAGCACGGGTGTTGCGTTCTCGCCATGTCTGCTACACTGTGGTTGCGAGGCCAACCTTTCCAACCTCTATCATCAATTGCGACATATTACTCCCATCGTTCAGGTAGTTGATTTCTTCCTCTAAGCTTCCAATTTGTTTGTTACTGAAACATTTTAATTTTTGTATGGCCCATAGCCTTATGCTATACTAACATTCAAAAAAGGTGGTTTATAGTTTCCCTTTATCTCTTACACAGATAGCATGTGTCTTCGTCGATGATCCCCCAGCGACATAATCTTTCTTTTGTAGGCAGTCTGTTAAGAATAGCTTTGTATAGGACTTGAGACATTTTGGGTGGGCAGGACCTTGACCAAACCACTTTGCTCCAGGGTACTTGTTCATGCTCATGTCTACTGCTCTCCCAAACATTTTTAAGGATAAACTTGCCTTCAGACCAAATCCACTCGTCTTGAGCTTTGTTAGGGTTAACGGATTTTTCAGCTAGTTCATTTGCCAAATTACGAGCCACCAAGTTGTTATTGCAGTTCCATATGTTGTTCAGTATGATTATGCTTACATTAACTGTTGGTGCACCATTAGCTGAAAAGCTTTCCCACCCATGCCTGTCAATTAGACTTTTTCCATTCAACCAAGGGTCATGCCATAAATTTGTTGTATCTCCATTTGCAATCTCTCGCTGTATTCTGCATTTCAACTCTTGTCTAAATTTCAGGCATGTCTTCCAAATAATTGATGAGTTGTTATCGATGGGTGAGGTCTAGAAATTGCTTTTGTTGTATCTGGCCCTCATATAAACAGCCCATAAATTATTTGAAGAGATTAAGTTCTAGGCTAATTTAAGCCCATAGGCTTTCTTGAGCTCAAATAAAATTTTCAAACCCACTCCTCCCTCTTACTTAGGCCTAAATAAGAGCTTGTAGCTGATTTTGTACATACCACCCTTCCAAATAAAATTTGCACAAACTGTATTAATTTTTTCTATCGAGCAATCTAGGATTTGAAAAGTTTGGAGCCAAAATTTGAACTTTGAGGTGATAAATGTGTGCACCAGTTCCACTCTCCCAGCGAACGACAGAAGTTTTGATCTCCATCCCTGTAGTTTATCATGAATACCATCTACCAGTTTGCCACATTCAGCATCTGTAATGGTGATGTTAGATAGAGGCAACCCCAAGTACTTTACTGGGAGAGTACCCTCTGGAACACCCATTGTTTCTAGAAATTCATTTTTCCTTCTGCAGAATTTGTTGAAATAGCATTTAGTTTTGAGGTCATTTACCTTGAGTTCCACCCACTTCTCCATGTTGTGAAAGATATGTTTCAAATGGGTAATTGCTGTTATGGAGGCCATAAACACCACTAATAAATCATCAGCATAAACTAGATGGGTGACTAATGGTTGGTGATTATAAATTGGCAAAATCAGGCTTTGCTCAATAGCTAATTCCATCTGTAAGGTGAACCACTCGATAACCACTGTGAACAGATATGGGGACAGTGGGTCTCCTTGTCTAATTCCTCTTGTGCTAGTGATATATCCCTTAGGAACCCCATTAATTATGTTGGAGTCCGTTGGGGAATTGAGGCAAAATAGTATCAGGTTCAGGAGATTTGCAGGTAAACCCATAGAGCTTAGCATGTGTATTATGAACCCTCGGTTGACTCTATCATAAGCTTTATGAAGATCAATTTTAAGACAGATTTTGTCCGTTCCTTTCTTGTTGAATTCTCTAACATGTTCATGAGTCATGAGAGAGTTTTCAGAAATGAGGATTTTTTTTTATAAGATTATATATATACCCCGCTTGTTTTTAATAAACTATTCGTTTTCTTAAATTTATTTATTAAAACTTTTGACCTATAAATTATTTGTTATAAATGAGTTTCCCTTATATTTTATTTCTTAAAATTATTTAGTAAACTTTTAATTTATGTATATAAATAGTGATTTAATTTATCTTATTTTATTCTAACTATTATACTCTATATATATTTTATACAAAGATTTTTCTTTATAAGCATCTATTTTCCTAATTATATTTTTAGGAATTGTAAATTTCTTCCAAATGGAAAGTGCTTGGATTTAAACCCTTGGGTAAATGGAGTCGGAATAAAGCTATTTTGAATATAAATCGATTTTGAAATATTATATGATTAGAATATATGGATATGAAATATATTATAGTTTAGAATATAATCGGGTTTGGTATTTCCGACCATAAGTTAATTTTTGAACTAATTATGATTTTGCTATGAAATATATTCTACTCGAATATGACTCGATTTTGAAATATTATATGATTATGACATATGGATATGAAATATATTCTAATTTGGAATATAATCGGCTTTGGTATAATTTCCATATGTTGATATGAAAATTATATTCTTTTTGAATACAAATTGGGTCCGAAACAAAATATGATATTTTGGATATAAAGCGAACCTTTGTGAAATGTAAAAGAACCGACCAATATGGAAAATGTAAACGTTGGTTGTTAAAGAGGCCGGAATCAACAAGTGGCATACTCTCTGTTAGTGTCGATACCACTTTAACAACTGTGAACGCTATGATGTATCCAGAATGAAATATGATGACTTAGAGGCAATTTTGGATTGATGAAGATGAACGATGATGAAATAGCCTTGACCTCCGGGTCATAATTGAAATGACTAAAACAGGAGCTATACCGTGACTAATTGAGGTAGCACCTTTGATCGGACACACTTCTCCGATACTATTTCTATAACTATGATGATGAATTGGGCCCTTTTTAATATGGGAGTGTGATCCTAGGTGGGCGGTAGTGGCTGCTATGCATTACCACCGGTCCCGGGAGTGCAATTGGTAGAATCCTACCCTAGGCATTGCCTCGAGTGCCTTGTCATATTTATCATTATCGAGCCCATACGATTTTGATTTGTATCGTACCTATGGAGTGCCCTCTGATGCCATCCGTGTTAGGTTGGATTTACGGTACTGTATGGACTACGATATTTTTAACGGTGTAAGGGTAAAAACGTAATCCCGCTTACGCTATTTTTATACTTTACTGAACAGACACTATCATAATTGCGTATTATACTATGTATGTATTAGTTTAACGGATCCTTGAGAAATGGAAAATCCCGTAATATCTCTTGAGTTACTGCACCCAAGACACTCAAGTTATTTCGTATTTTGATTTGACTAATATGAGAATGATTTAGTGCTGATCCGAGTGTTTGTTGTGTTTTCCTTTTATGCAATACGCTCGGGTCAGCAGATGTTGCAGTTAGCGAAGATTTCATTAGCTTGGAGGATGAAGACGAGTATTTGGTGTGTATATATATATATTACATGTATGTTTTCCGCGGCACTTTATTTCCGTTGCATTACTGTATGTATTTGTACAGGTATAACTCTGGTGACTAAGAAAGTACAACTCGAATGTATATGTCTTTAAATGCTTTCAAACCATTATTTGTTTATTATATGTTGTCCTTCTGATGTAAGGTTCTGCGATTGTTTTTCTCTTCTCTCTCTTTTTCTTCTTTTTCCCAATAACTATCTGGGTTGGTGTTTTGTTTGGGTCGACATGTGTGGTTTATTGTTGATTTAAACGGTCAAAAATCTGGGTCGTTACAGTTGGTATCGGAGCGATGGTTAGCGATAACCTTGGCCCTTTTCGGGAAATAACTCATTAGAGATGAGGTCAGTAATACCCTAGAATGAGTTTGAGTGTATATATGAGAGGGCATACTTATATTTTGATATAAATTGGTTTTATATTGTGATTGACTTGTTCTGTTGAATACTTATGGATTCTGGTCGATATATGGGGCGCCATAGAATCAATAGGAATTTCTAGATAATCGAAAAGAATGATCGACATAATATGGTTTTTGATTATATTTTAAAATATATCAAATATATCATTGGTTGAAGTATATATGTATCCGTTTTAGTAGCTGACTAATAAGGAAAATTAATGAATTTAGAAAAATATTTGAAATAAAATGATATCTTTAAGGATAGTTAGGTGTAAACAGTTTGCGATTGAAATGGGAATGAACTTGAGGACTTAATTTTGGTGCTTTTGAAAATAGTTTGCCAAAGTTTTAAAATAAAATCATATTATAAGAAATAGTTCTGGAAATGGTTTTCAAAGGATATTTTTAAATGGAATAAGAGTGTAATCCCTACTTAGACCTTAGAAACGACTTTGGTAATGAGTGCACACATTATCGATGTTTATTCTGAAGAGTTAAGTGGGGGAGACCACTCGATGGTTATTATAACTTATTTGACAAAGGATTTTGAATTTAATTCCATATGATATAATTTTATGTAAAGGTATTAGAATATATTATTTAAAGTTGAAATTTAAATTAAACATACTTTGAAAAAAAATTCTATGTTTTTAGTAATTAAAGATTTGGATTTAAAATTTTATGGCATGTTTTTCTATAAAATAGTATAAGTACTTAGATTATTCTAAACTTGGTTTAAACCCAGAATCAAGGTATTTAAGTTCATGTCAACTAATAATACTGATTGAAGGGCTAAGATAACTCGGTTCATTAAAATCTTAGATTTTGAAACCCGAAAATGGGCTTAAGTATTAAGAGAAAGGGAAATAGTCATTTAAGACTCTTAAGCAGGGCTATAATAAGGTTCAACAAGTTCTAATTTGGTCGATAAGAGTGCTAGAGGAAATCAATCATATTAGGTATGAAACAAAAATTAAATTGAAGTCAACCAAAATAAATTTGAAGATTTGTTGTGTAAATAAATTGGTAGTTTGGAATAATTAATAAGTAGATTTAAACTAGTTTGAGAAGAAATAAAAGAACTTATGTTGGTTGATAAAATGTGAATGGTTGATAAAATAAAAATGAAGGAATTAAAATGGAAATTTAGTGTACATGTGAGATGAAGGCGTAGAAAATCTAAATATGGTAAACCTAATAAGGACAATATGAAAGGTAAACATGGGCATGGAAAATGAAATGAATGGAACGTAAATGCTTTGGTCGAATGGAGTATAACCTAACTTGAATAGAGGAATCGAGTTAAATGAAGTTTAACTTAGGAAATCGAATAATAACGATTTGAGAACTAACACTTGAGTTATGAATAGTCCTTAATTCAATTCATGATTTGTGAGTCAAATAAATAAATTGAGTTAATGGAATAAGATTTGATTTAAAATGAAAATGAAAATAAATGAATAAGAAAATGGTTAGGTGAATGAATAGAAATGCCAAAACAAGATAGATGTGATGCAAATATAACTTTAGCCCATTCGGAATAAGATAATGGAGTTAAACGAATTCTAATTCGAGAATTAGAAATATTGAAGTGAGATATAAGAATAAAACTTAACCAAAGTTGAATGGATTTAATAAAGTGGAATCCACTTAGAGAAATTAAATAAGTCGATATAGAATTTATATAGATAGTTGGATTGAGTAATTATAAATTGATTCATACAAACAAATAACGGGTAAACCATGACATTAATAAGTGATAACCAAATCTAGTGGTCGAGGTTTACTAAGGTTTGGAAATTCGAAGGTTTGAAACCCCAACTCAAATGAATCAACATTTAAGGGAAAAAGTTGGTTGAACTAAATAGACATGAAGGTGAATTTTAAATTCTCTTTTGGAAATGAAACCATTAGTAATGGAAATTGATGTAAATGAGTTTGGTAAATGGATTCATGTTAAGGAGCTAAAGGTCTAGTGTAATCAAGTTCGTTGGAAATTTTAAAGTGAATTCAAGTTTTAATGGGAATTTAACACTTGAAATGAAACCGGAAATTGGATAGAAAGAATATCGAAATAAAGTAAGCAATCGAATGTGAATCCGCTTCTCGAACGATGAAGTGATAACAAATTGAAGTGTTAAAGATTTGCAAAGTTTTGGAAGCGAAATTTTGAAACTCTAAATAAAATAAATTGGCATTTATGCAAAAACCTGAAATATTCGATAAGCTGAAACAAATGGCCATAACTTTTGATGGGTTGATCGGAATTCGACGATTCCGGACTTTTCAGAAACCTTAGAAATTGAACTAAAACTTCTGTTAATAGTACCCTGCCTAATTTTCAAGTTTGTTTGGTTGAAATCCAAGAGTTAGTCGTAGTACTATACGCATAAATTTAAAAACTGAAGCGTAAGTCGATATTGTTTAAGCCATAATTTCCTAACGGAGCATCGGATTTCGATGTGCGAGTACAATTCGGAAAGCGCAGAATCTGATCTAAAAATTTTCCTTAATGTGCTGAGTGAAATTTCAAAGTTTAAAGGGCCAAAAACTGGGTTGAACAACTCAGACCTGCATTTTTCTGTGTATGGGTTGAGGTTTTCGCCTTCACTAAAATAGTCATAACTTTTGAACGAATTATCCAAATTCGACCAATCCAGATAATTCGGAAAGCCTGAAACGATTGCAACAACTTTTGCCTAGTGTGCTATGATCAAATTACAACATCTAAGGTGTGATAAACCTCAATTTGTTTGCTGACCTATTATGAGTATCTTGGTTTTGTAGTAAAATTTTCGATACATGTTGTGTAGGTCATGTGCATTTGCTATGTATTGTTTATATGTTGGATTCTTATGCCTATGTGAGTATTTAGCAGGTGTAAGGAGTGTGCGCTACGTTTGAAGCCCGCTTGCGATAAATACCATAGCGCTAAGGTAAATAAATTGCAAATATAACGCTAAAGGGGGTACGTATTTGTGATACATGGTTTTGTGGTTACATATATGTATTTTTTTCCCCATTTGGGATGCCTCATCAAATGATGGGATGTATATTTGAGTTTTATATATGTTGTGATTTTACGGACCTCTCAGTACAAAGGAGATGCTGCCAAAATTTTCAGTGATTTCGGGAGTTAGAAAATTTTATGATATTTTACAACTATACAACTTACTTTATAAATATTATTTTATAGGTATGGATTTGAAATTATGAGTTGTTTAATACCTTGTTTCGTTCTCTTTTCGAGGACGAAAAGATTTTTAAGTGGGGGAGAATGTAACAACCCATAATTTTCCGTATATTTAAATTTAGATTTAAAATAAATAAATGGAATAATATTGGATAAAAATCAAATTTTGTTGATTTTTAATGATGATGATTGTTTGGATTGAGTATAAATAAATTTTAATTTATTTATTTAGAAAATGTTGTAATATGGAATTTAATATTTTAATGAATAACAAACTTTAAGTTATTTAAGTAAAAAAGGAATTCCAACTTGATTTGCTAAACGGTGGAATTTTAGTTGTTTAAATTAAATTTGAAATTCATACTTAAATCTGTAAATAATCAAATGTGGAGACTTAAAAATTCATGAAATAAATTTATAGAATTTATTTAAGTTATAATTTGATTTAAATTTGAATTTAATGAATAATTAAATTGAATTAAAGCAGTTAGATGAACAATTGAATATTTTATTTATTAATTAACTGTGAAATTTAACGGTTCTGATTACGGCCTCGAAATCCAACGAAACCAGTTTCTTCGGATCCGGAATGTTAAATTATTGTAGAGTTCCACTTTGCGTTACAATCCGACTTGTAATTTGATCGTACGAGAGAAAATGTGAAAGAAGTCAGTAAAATATGATAATTTTTTGTTTCTCATGTTTGGGCCTCCTTTATATATATATAAATAAAATCCTTTTATCACTCATTAGCCCATTCTCTAATTCTACGTTCATTTTTCTTAATCTATTTTTCTCTAATGGCTGAAACGAAAGAAAACCCTAGATTCAAAGCAAAATTCAACTCTAAATCAAATCTCTCCAAACTATAGCAAATTATATACCAAATCGAAGAGCTCAACGATACAAACCTACGGTACTCTTAAATTCGACATGCAGTGTATAGTTTGGTCGGAATTCACGGTCAAAGGGTTGTTTGGCGAAACCCTAAGCATGAATTAGGGCTTTTTGATTTTGGCTTCAATCAGGGATTCGGGCTTCTGGGTATTGTTGAGGACGTCGATACGAGTTGGAGGAAGCTGGTCAAAGGTTATATCATCGAGTGCGGTGGCCGTATTTGGTGGTTGAAGGCGGAAACGGGCGGTTTGGGCTGACGTCGGCACGGTCTATGGGAGGCGCGGGAACCGATGGCGTGGTCAGAGGAAGTCCGCCTCGAGTCAGGCTTTCAAACGCAGGTGAGCGCGGTCAATTTCGTGGCCGAAATCAGCGGGATTAGGGGGGTCGAAGTTGATCGGATTGGGTTCGTTTTCTGTGTCGTGTCTCCGGTAGCGGGTTGAGGCGGGAAGAGAAAGTTGGGGAAAAGATGACGTGGCGGGATCTTATTCGGTGAGAAGATATTTTTTTATATAAATTTGAAAATTCAGACGCTAAAACATCGATAACTTTCGCATATGAACTCGGATTTGGGCGCGGTTTGGTGCGTTGGAATCGTGGCGGAATTGCGAACGATCTGAGACTTGTTTGACTGCGTTTGGAGACAAAAAAATTCTGGGCTTTAGTTGGACATTCGATCCAATTAACATCCAAAGATGAGTGATTTTCTCACTCACGAATAACTAAATTATTCGCATGTTTATTAAATTAAATTATGAAATAAGTTCGGTTGCATGGTTGTGTTTGCTTGATGATGTGTTGCTTAAATTTAACATGCAAGTGTGTTAACATGCAAATCTAGGTCGATGATTAGTCATTTAATCAAATTTAAATTTCTAGTTGGGAATTTCGAATCCTTGTAAACCCTAAAACGGTTTAATACTGGTCAGTTGAATGGAATGGTTGTGATGGACATTTGGTTGAAATTAATTACTGAATTGAGATTGACACTGTTGATGCTCCGTATTCAATATAATGTATTTGCATGTTCCTTGTGACGATTAATCCCATTTACCCTTGATGTTACGGGCATCAAATAAACCCGGGATTAATCGATTTAAATAAATTAAGAACACAGAGTGAAATGATAAATCTCTATGACCCTGATTTGGATTGAAATGATAAATCCATCCCTGAAATATCGAGGAATTAAATTTAATATCACTTGGCAATTGGATAGAAAATTATATATGGACATCGGTTGATTAAATAATTTCAAATATTTGGAATTTTTATTTGATAGAAATTTCAATTAAAAGAATGATCCAATACTCGTTAAACTTGTTTTCCTCTAAGATCTGGATCGCGAATGTTTATTTGAAATGGTTAAGGAAATTTTCCTGAATGAAGTGGAAATTCTTAAATTGGGATTTGAATATAATTTGAATTTTCAATTAAGGATATGGATTTGAATGTAATAAATTCTTATTGAATTTAATTTTGGAATAAGGGAAATCTAGGTATTCTGAGTTGTTTTAACTCAGTTTGAATATATATTTGTATTCTTGAAATCGGACGGTGGTTTTGAATGATGTTTGAAAATGAGATTTGGAAACTAAATGAACTCCATTGAGACTGGAGTATAGATTCAAGTATTTGAATTTCGGAAGGAAGGAACAATTACGGGTTAAAGGATTTTATTTTTTTATAAGATTATATATATATATACACCCTACTCGTTTTTAAATAAACTATTCTTTTTCCTAAATTTATTTATTAAAACTTTTAACCTATAAATTATTTGTTATAAATGGGTTTCCCTCATATTTTATTTCTTAAAATTATTTAGTAAACTTTTAATTTATGTATATAAATAGCGATTAAATTTATTTTATTTTGTTCTAACTACTATAATCTATATATATTATACAAAGATTTTTCTTTATAAGCATCTATTTTCCTAATTATATTTTTATGAATTGTAAATTTCTTCCAAATGGAAAGTGTTTGTATTTAAACCGTTGGGTCAATGGAGTTGGAATAAAGCTATTTTGAATATGAATCAATTTTGAAATATTATATGATTATAATATATGGATACGAAATATATTCTAGTTTAGAATATAATCGGGTTTGGTAATTCCGACCACAAATCGATTTTTGAAATAATTATGATTTTGCTATGAAATATATTCCACTCGAATATGACTTGATTTTGAAATACAATATGATTATAATATATTGATATGAAATATATTCTAATTTGGAATATAATCGGGTTTGGTATAATTTCAATATGTTGATATGAAAATTATATTCTTTTTGAATATAAATTGGGTTCGAAAAAAACATGATATTTTGGATATAAAGCGAACCTTTGTGAAATGTAAAAGAACCGACCAATATGGAAAATGTAAACGTTGGTTGTTAAAGAGGCCGGAGTCGATAGTGGCATGCTCTCTGTCAGTGTCGATACCACTTTAACAAATGTGAACGCTATGACGTATCCAGAATGAAATATGATGACTTGGAGGCAATTTTGGATTGATGAAGATGAACGATGACGAAATAGCCTTGACCTTCGGGTCATAATTGAAATGACTAAAACATGAGCTATACCGTGACTAATTGAGGTAGCACCTTTGATCGGACACACTTCTCTGATACTATTTCTATGACTATGATGATGAATTGGGCCCTTTTTAATATTGGAGTGTGATCCGAGGTGGGCGGTAGTGGCTGCTGTGCGTTACCACCGGTTCGAGAGTGCAATTGGTAGAATCCTACCCTGGGCATTGCCTCGAGTGCCTTGTCATATTTATCCTTATCGATCCCATACGATTTTGATTTGTATCGTACCTATGGAGTGCCCTCTGATGCCATCTGTGTTAGGTTGGGTTTACGGTACTGTATAGACTATGGTATTTTAAACGGTGTAAGGGTAAAAATGTAATCCCGCTTACACTATTTTTATACTTTACTGAACAGACACTATCATAATAGCGTATTATACTATGTATGTATTAGTTTAACGGATCCTTGAGAAATGGAAAACCCGTAACATCTCTTGAGTTACTGCACCCAGAACACTCAAGTTATTTCATATTTTGATTTGACTAATATGAGAATGATTTAGTGATGATTCGAGTGTTTGTTGTGTTTTCCATTTATGCAATACGCTCGGGTCAGCAGATGTTGCAGTTAGCGAAGATTTCAATAGCTTGGAGGATGAAGACGAGTATTTGGTATATATATATCTATTACATGTACGTTTTCCAATTCACTTTATTTCACTGCAATACTGTATGTATTTGTACAAGTGTAACTCTGATGATTGAGAAAGTACAACTCGAATGTATATGTTTTTAAATGCTTTTGAACCATTATTTGTTTATTATATGTTGTCCTTCAGCTGTGAGGTTCTGCGATTGTTTTTCTCTTCTTTCTCTTTTTCTTATTTTTCCCAACAACTATCTGGGTTGGTGATTTGTTTGGGTCGACATGTGCGGTTTATTATCGATTTAAATGGTCAAAAATCTGGGTTGTTACAACATCTCTACTGGTTGGCTTGTTCACAAGTGATATATATGCAACAAACTCTAAATGGTTATTTATTAAATATAAATAAATCACCAACATACCGTGATAATACAAGCGCAATAAATATGTCTAAAAATCCGACTCATCATTCAAGAACTAAACACATTGATAAACGACGTCATTTTCTAAGAGATAACGTAAATAAATAGAAAATTTCACTCAAATTTGTTGAAAAGGAAAAAAACAAATAGCAAATATATTGACAAAACCATTAAACGAAGCAACGTTTACTAATATATGTTCATTAAGTGAACTAGAGTAAACAAATATATTAATATATGTAGGAATAACAATAAATATCAGAAAATTAAAATTAAAACTACAAGTATGTCAACATACATACGTGACTATGTCGACATATAACTGCCATATTTTAAAAATTAATTCCCACCAAAAGTTAGTAATTGTAACCATCTGAACTTTCCAATTCGAATTTTCTTCTCCATTCTCTCATTTCACTTCTAGAAAAGATCAAAACTAAAATAAATCATGGACTCCACTAATTAAAATGACCAAATTAACCCCGAATCGTCCCCCGGACTGTCCAAAGGTCCATTTCAATGCACTACTCATGCTCTAGTGATCAAATTGGAAGAGAAAATGGAGTACGTTCTTAAAATGCTTGTTGAAATTCAATTTCTACAAAGTAGAATAAATCAAGAGCAAATAAAGCACGGAAAAATCATGAGAAACCTACAAAAGTTTGTGATGGATAATCAAGCGAATCAAATCATCATTGAAGAGGATAATCCAACAATGGAAGAAGAAGAAGAAGAAGAGGGAGAAGAGGAAGAGATTATAAAAGAGGAGGAACTAGAAGAGGCACAACAAGAGGGCATGGAAGAGGATGATCAAGCCGCGTGCGTTGGAAAATTTTCGTTCGATCGAGAAGGAAATATAATTGAACGAAATGGGGAATTTTCTCTCCGTTACCCCAATTGTCAAATTCATAAGTAATCTATTGTGAAGAATCACTAGACGTTAGGATTTTTTGTTTATTCGATGTAAAATGTTCATAGTATTTCGTAACTTAGTATAATACTGTAATTTTCTTTGGATTGTATTGTACGAATTGTAATAGAATTGTTTACTTCTTACAATATTCGCTCCATGTAGATTTAAGAATTAGTATAATATAATAAGGGTATAGTATAAACATAAATTTAGGGGAGTTATGTCTATTAACAACTTAGTATTAAATAAATATAGGTTGTAGGATTTAGGGGGAGTATGTTTAGAATTTCTTTTTGATAATGACAAAGGGGGATAAATTATAAAATAAGGATTAGTTTAAGGGAAAGTATATAGGATTCATAATGACAGGGGGAGTATTAGTAGGACCATAATCAATAGGCGTGAACAGGTATGGATATATTATAAATCAAGGTTGTCATCATCAAAAAGGGGGAGAATGTTATAGAATGGAGTTTTGATGACAAAAACCTTATTCCAATTATCATTGATTATAAAATATATACAAACATATCTGTCTAGAATATATATATACACATATATATATATATATGAAGGATTTGTATACAGGAATTAATATTGAAGACTGTACAGTTTTAGAGTTTCAAAAGATTAAGAATTCAGAGGTGATTCAAGGCTCATGAGTAATCAAGAGTTCAAGACAAGTATAGTAATAGTGTCTAGTTCACATGTGAGACTCTGTATAGAACTCCAGGTTCAAATTCAAATTTCAAATTACGATTTTTAAATCTCAAATCCTGATTTTCAAAATTCAAATTCTAAATTCTAATTTTGAATGTTTTCTATCTTACTTATGATTTCAAATATTAATTTTAAGTTTATAAGTTTATATTGTTTTATAATCTTATATTTTTTTATTTTTAAACTTTATAATCTTACAAATATGTTTATATAATATATAATTATGTTTTCGTATGATTTTACACTTTATAATACTCATTTTTATCACTATAATTCAAGAATTTCCAGAACTATATATATAGTTAAACACTTGAAAAATAGTTTAAAAAATATTTTATACATACATATGTCGACATACATATATGCCTATGTAGACATACAACTGTCATTTTTTCAATTTTCAAAGAAAGTGTCTTTTCAATATTTGTAACATTCCAAAAGCTTTGCAAACTTCCAAATCTTATAAATAGGGGATGATTTCGAATTTTTCGATCATTCTTCTTCTCCATCTTCACCCCTCTTCATCCCACCATTAATATTTCATATTTTATTGATTTATACACTTCTACTTTGCCGATTTCTACTATAATTACATAAAACTTCTTCTTTTCTTACTCTCTACTCGTTGCTCTCCAAATTGAAGTGTTATCGAAGAGTTATAGGGTTGTTTTAACTATTCAGGAAGTGTTTGGGAAAAGGTGAGTTCCTTGTAGCCTTGAAATTAAGAAAAGAAACCGGTGGTAATATTGTAGCCAGGAAATCAAGAGTGGTTGGAGCGGTGTTAACCTTGTTGTAACACCCCGTAATTTTAAAGAACACTATAGTGGTAAACTAAAGAATACTTAATTAAATATTGGGAATTAAGTAAAACAGACTGCACCATTGCATTCATCTCGGAATTCTTCTTAGGGTAGACTCCAAGATTACGTAAAACGGACATCGTATAAAGAAGTTATTAAGCTTAGAAGTTTGTGTACATATAAGAGAAAAAAATATATACAAAATAAATCCAAAGAACTCAAAACGGTTCAAAAATCAAGAGGGAAAGGGAAGAGGGATTGTGACCCGATGAGGATCGACCCACGTCACAAGGGGTTCGACCCATGGGTTGACCCACTCAAGGGGTTGTCGACCCTAGGGTCGACCCCAGGGTTGACCCACCCCTGATATATCCAGGCTCATTTCTGAACCTGGACCTATTTATGAGCGAGATTCATTGGCCTTAGGCTATAAATAGGGCATCATTTTTATTGTTTTTACAATAAAAAACAATGGACACAACGAGATGCTGCCCCTGCTTGGATTGAACTGGCTTATTTTCTTTAACAACATCCTATTCTTATACAAGAGTTTCTTCTGCCACGTTTGCTTGTTATTCTCTGTTCTTTAGATCCAACCTCTGTGAGTTCATGTTATTTTTATATATAAACATTTAATAAATAATTTTGTCATGTTTATATATCTAGATCTAAACCTATGACTATTAAGAACCTAATTCATACCTAAACATATTTGCCATTGCATGTACACCTGATCTACTGTTCAGTTCTTATATGCATATTTCTGATATGCCCACTTCTGTTATCATATGCATGTTCGGTTATTATGCCTATGTCTGTTCTCTTCTCTCCTCTTTCCCTTTTTATTTTTATATCCTTGGCTATTTTTGAGCCTAGGCCTATAGCTGGAATATGCGAATGAATGAAATTGGGAATGATTGGGAAAGATCAATTTGGGGCATATCTTGTATTATGAATCATGACTGGGATTTGGTGGCATGACCTATACTGTGATGTAAGACTATACTATGGGCCATATCTTATATTGTGAATTATGACTTGAGGGTTGGGGCATGTAAATCTAAATACTTAATTTATAGATTAAGCAGAGCATGTAATGAAACTGTAAACAACATGTGAAACCTGTTTTGATCTATGGGGATTATATGAACCTGTTAACCTTTAATACTTAACATGTTTAAATCTATAGGGGTTATATGAACCTATTAGATAGTAGGGGTTAGGTAAACTTGTTTGATTGTGTGATGGTTAAGTAAATATGTTAAATCTGTGGGGGTTTATACGAACCCGGTAAACTTAACCTGTTTTATCTGTTGGGGTTATGCGAGCTTGTTAATCTTTTAGGCCTAACATGTCAAAATCCCAGTAGTTGGAGATACAAGCCTAAGGGGTGGTTTGTGTCATCTGTTGTGTAGGACCTGTATCAGTCAGTAACCCATTCTGGTATCAAAACGGGGACCCCGAACAAGGTAGGGGTTAGGGCACACTTACTAAGATGATTATAGGAGGTTCATATGGGTGGAGGTGTTCTGATAGCGCTTTCCAACAGAATCATTTAAGTGCATAGGTCTGGCTTGCATCGGAAAATAAGTCGCTATAACACCAGTTAATAGGTTTGTGTCATTCTGCGTGTTGCCACTTTAGGAAGTGATAAATCTTGATGTGGGGTCAGCACAGGGTATTTACGGGATAGGGAGTCGATCCACTATGGATAGTAATTAGGGTATATCTAGTCCTGCCTGCTTAGGTGCCCGTGGTTTTTGGTTGGGGTAACACCCGTTATTTCTATTAGGGTACATGTTATTACTGTTTGGGGGTAAAACCCATTATTAGAAGTACACCTAAGTCTACCATTATGTTCCTATTGGTATCATATCTGTTATACTAATATTGGTGCAGAGAAAAGTGTATGAGAAGCATAATTTGCTCAGTTCATCCTTCTTATCCTGTTAAGCCTGATATACCTATTACATGATATTGTTATCTCTCATCCAGTTTATATGCCTATCACGATGCTTTTACTCATTTATATGCTAAAAGTCACTGGACTCACTATACTTTATTTCTGACCCGTTTTGTTTCCTTTTCTCTCTCTTCCTTTTTCCCCACCTGCCAAGGTTCTCGGGATGGGAATGCTCAGGCTTGATTAGGAATATTTCTCTTCTGTTTCTGCTTGGAGCTGCTTAGATGTATCGCTTTGACTACTTATCAACTCTGTTACGGCTGTTTTTGGGGACTATGATTTTATATTTCTGCACTCTAATGATTTTAGTACAAGGCAGACACTTTTATTTGATGTAATTGATTTTCAGTATTTCAAACAAATGTTGTAACTGGATTTTGGACACGACATTTTCTATTGGAAAATAAAGTTTTAAATTTCCACTTCTACTTTATATATCTATCGTGTGAGATTTTCTTTTTGTTTACCTATAACGCTTCGCAGAACTTAATGCATATGTTAAAGAGTGACATTAATGGACGTGGGGTGTCAAACTTGTAGCCATGAAGTGAAGGGGATTGTACTTGGATAGTGATATTAATACAACTTTGTGCAATCTAGCGTTGCGTGGGACTGGACGTAAGAGTAATCGAAACCGGTATATAATCCGACGTGTTTTTTCCTTTTCTACATTTTATATTTATCTGTTTTGTATTTGTGTTTGATTTTGTATCTGTGATCATCTCTATTGTGCGTGATTCATATAGTAGACCGTTTAAGTTTAATATTATTCTAAATTTCTTAAAAACGCTATTCACCCCCCCCCCCCGCCAATGTTATTCTTGCCTTAAGATATGCATTACGCATTCCCTAACACTTGGGATAAAGAAATTTAGTCAAAGAATTAGAAAGTGGAAGAGCAATAGAGTAGAATCAAAGGAGCATGCAAGAAAATGTCACATGGGTAAAGTCAGATCACCATCGATATGTGTAGATTCATTATATAAAGATCTTTCGTTAAACCATGAAAAATTATTAAAAGATTTTAAAACTTTGACTAAACTTAATACAATATCTAAGTCAAATGATTGTGAGTAAGAAAATTTCAAATTAAAAGGGGGAGATAATTTTTTTAGTAAAGAAAACTAAATGTTTTGAAAATACCTTTGAAGAGCTGGCTTTTCAAAGGAATTTCCTTCAAAAAGAAAATGAGCAGCTAGAAGATAAGAACAATGATCTTTAATCAAAAATCGACGTGTTACAAAATAAAATTACATCCATAGAAGATTCTTTAAATAATTCAGGTTCTTTAATTTCATGAAAAAGAGAATGAATCTTTAACTGGAAAGAATTTAGAATTATCTAAAGAATGAAATTTTTTAAACGTGAACAAATGTAACAACCCACCCGAAATGGGCCTAAATTTCAACCCTAAAAAGTCAAATCGAAACTCAGGGCCATTCAAAACGGATCGTCGGTTCATATAAGTAAATGGTATAATAAATAATAAGAGCATGCTACAACGAAATCAGAATCTCGCACAACGGAAGAGATAAGAAATAATATCTCAAAATATATGTACCTTTTATTTAAACTCATCATAAACAATGAGTCTCATGCAATAAATGGGTACATCAGAATTTAATTGTCCCAACATAATTGTTATTACTAAAATTAACAACGAGTCCGGTTGTCAGTAAAGGGGTAACGAACCGACGGTTGCAAAAGAGAAAAATCCGAAAGCAAGGTGATCGGGACCATCATCAAAGAAAGAACATCAAATCTGATATAAAGAAAAGAATACTGAAAGGGTAGTTCTGGCATGAAGGGTAACCAACAAGAAGTCATCTAATTTCGGAAGCGGATGAGGATAAAGACCAAGAACTCTACAACACAAGACCTAGAAAGATGAAAGGGCTATCAACATTAACTTACTTAATGCTGATACATTAAGAGACAAGGGCATCAAAAGCACAAGGTTCGAAATATAGGGATATTGTCTGAGAACCAGCTATCGATAACCCAGGAGGATGATCATCGAGGGGCCACTTTAGCAAGAAACCAGTAAAGCACTGGAAGCACCCTTCCGAAAACCCGAAGCACACTTCTGGGATATACCAAAAGGCAAGTCAGAACCTCAAAGAGAAACAAGTTATCCACACTAATCTACTTAATGTTGATACCTATAGCGATGGAGGATCCATAACCATACACTCGAAGCAGCACAGAGGTAAACATCAGGAAAGATTTACAACAGGACCGAAAGCTCATGACCGGAAGCCTAAAGCCTTTCCTAAAGTTGTCTATACCAACAAGCTTGGTATCAATACAAGGAAGGAAGAGACAAATTTAAAAGTGAAGTTCCAAAGACCGAGACCATCCTTTTAGGAACAGGAGATCATCCTTCTGAGAACCGAAGGCATCCTTCCGAGAGCCGAATTCGGCATCCCAAAAGCAATAAAAAAAGTCAAAAAAGAAACTGGAACCGAAAGGAAAAGCGCTGACATGGGCTTCTGCTATCCCAATGACAAAAGGAGCCCCAATTTTTCTATAAATAAGACCCCAAGTGTCTCATTTTATGGACCGATTCTTTACTTCTCATTCTTGTACTCTTTTGCTCTAGAGTAAACCCTAATTTCTAAATCAATTTGGAGATTTTTATTGTAATCACTTATGTACTCCGAATCCAAGATCAATAAAGAGTGGATCGGCACTAAGCGCATTTCTTATGAGTTGCTTATAAGTTTCCTTAGCTATTTCTGTGCAACATACCTATATGATTTCTACATGGTTTTGATTTCCTACCGTAGGTTAAACCCTTTCACAGAGCTATTGCAGAACCCCTTCTTACAAGCCATTTAGCCTTCTACCAAGGGTTTTGCTTAGGGAACCCTTGTCCCAAGATAACTGTTGGTTCTTAAGTCGCTTAATGTGATGCTCACCCCTTTGAGGGAAGAGTAACTAATATTTTGGACTTTAGGTCTTGATATCTAGGAAACGGTGAATTTACTCAAGCTCGTGGAATCCACATAACCCTGTATCCCCCTTAGGTCCACATTCGTAGGCCTATCTCCGTGTTGACGAAAAATATCGTTAACATTTTGGCGCTAGAAGGTGGGTTTGAACCTCTGACCTTGTGGTTAACAACCACATATATAATTGTGTTGTTCTGTCCTAGATTGGACTAAGCTTTGAAGAAGCAAAACTGTGGGTAAAAGGTCCTAACAACAGTATTCTCGATCTTAAATGGATATGTCATGTACTACTAACCCAAGAGTGATGGAAGAACAAAGGTTAAGAAAGGAAGCCTTACGAATAATCAAGTGGAAAAGAGAAGAAGAACAACATGATCCCGACCATCGGAGTGACAACTCTTCCGACGTAGGACAAACATCAATCTCTCCTCTAAGTGGTTCTACATCAAAGGAATATAATCCCTTCACTCATATAGGGAATATTATCCATGAACAAACTAAAGGAACGGTATTCGAATGAAGAATAATGAAGGATTTTAACCACTTTACTTATAAATGGGTTAAAAGAATAACATTCCTGCCTCCACCTGACTTGAAAAGAAGAAGCCAGGATGTCGATGAAGAAACAAGATTAAGTAGCAAAAGGGTTAGGCTCCAACGACAAGGAAAGGACGTTATACCAAGAATGCCTGAAGGATGCAACCTTACCACTTCGGTGGAAAATATTTATTTCCTGACCAGATATGAACTATACTATTGGTCGTCCAAAAAGAAGAGGCCCAAGTACAAAAGGAATTTGGTAGGTTCCTATTGCCGCTATCACATGATGAATGGACATGAAACTAACCACTGCAGAGTTCTTGAAGGAATGATTATCAAATTCCTTAATTAAGGCCAATTACAAGACTTCATAAAGGGATCAAACTAAGTCTGATAAAAGTCCGTAGGAAAAGGATTGATCACATAACTAAGGGTATGGAAACCCTCTCAAAACTATAAATAACTGAAGTGGGCCAAATAGAAAATGGACTAAAACCCTTGTTATCGCTAAGTTGGTCAGGACAAGGCACCCCCCGGAGGGGGGTTGTGTGTAAGCCTTTCTCTACGCACAAAATAGAAAGGGCCGGGTTAAAGCATCGAAAGCGTAAGCCTCCTACCTGCACCAGAAATGGTCATGACGAAGCATCTAACTAGCACGCCCTGCCTCTACTCGTAGAAGAGTACGCCTTGCCTCTGCTCATAAAAGAGTATGCCCTTCCCCTACTATGAACTAAGTGCATCCTACCTCTGCTCGCAGAAGAGCATGTTCTACCTTTGCTCATGTTCCATGTTACCCACAGAACGGAGCACAAACCCTTATTATCGCTTACGATGGCCGGGATAAGGCACCCTCGGAGGGGGTGGAGTTTTAGCCTCTATCACCACCAATGATGTCCAGGGTAGGGCATCGAAAGAGTAAGCCTTAATTTTGCATCTACGACGGCCCATCTTAAGCATCTAAGACCTTATCATTATCTACGATGGTCAAGATAAGGTGCCTCCTGGAGTGAGGTCGGGTAAGTCCTTGGGCCCTGCTTGTGGATAAGCTAGCCAAGCGCTGCGGATGCACAAGCCCAGACAGTGACCAACAAAGCACGTATATCCTCTGCTTTGACAATAAAAAGCCCGGTGAGTGTCACAAGAAGCACATACATGTTCTGCTTCATAAATCAAACCCAAAAAGGGTAAAGAAACTAATTACCAGGAAAAGGTTTCTGGTCTCTCACTCTAATACCCTAATCTGGGTTGGTTCGAGACTTCTATTATTACTAGAAAAAAGGTTTTTGGCCTCACATTCTAATACGCGAATCTGGGTTTGTTCAAGATTTCTACTGTTACTAGAAAAAAAGGTTTTTGGTCTTATATTCTAATACCCGAATCCGGGTTGGTTCGGAATTTCTATTATTATCAGAAAAAGGTTTCTGGTCTTATATTATAATACCCAAAACTGGGTTGGTTTGGGATTCCTATTATTACCAGAAAAGGGTTTCTGGTTTCTCCTTCTAAATACCAAATTTGGGTTGGTTCAGGACTTCCATTACTCTAGAAATGGATTTTTGGTCTTTAAAATAACCTGAATCTCGGTTACGATTAAAATTCCTAAATGATAGAAAAAGATTTCTAGTCTTATACCCTTAATGCCGGAACCTAAGTTGAATCAAGGTTTTAGTCAGGATCAAAGTGAATTTTGAGAATACAATTTTTAATACCCTAATCTAGGTCGCAATATTCAAGTTTCTAATCTCAAAGGATGGGTTTGACCAAAAATACCCAGGATGATGGCATGGTTCTACTACTTAATAGTTTTCAATCGAAGATATGGGTCCTCAATCTTGCTAAGGGGGATTTCTTTAACTCATATATACGTTGAGTCGTTATTCATTGTGTCAAGTGCATAGACAATACGAATAGCTACATTACGCTAGAACATAAGCTCAAGCGAGAGCTAGAGTAGATAGCTCAAACCTTCCCAACAAAGCCTTCTAACAAGGGTTACGCCTTTTCTTAAAAATTCTATGGAGGGTAAAATTCTTGAAATACCGATTACACTGATAGACTTTACTAATGCAGAAAATGTAAATAGGCTTGTTGACCTATCATACATTTGTTATCATAGTTCTAACAATTTTAACAATGAGTAGGCAATGCATCATATATATCTTACGAGCTAATACCTACAGAGTGTGTTATATTTGTGTAAAATAGTACAACAAGATTCTTAAAAAGGAAGCGATCCTAGCCAAGGAAAAATATCACACATCAAGTGATAACCGCACAATCTATAGACTTTCTTATAAAGTTGTCTTACAAGTCACTACATACACATTACTACCTAGTTAGGTGTTTTACAATTCAGACACAAAGCATTATATCACGTCTGACACACAAAACGAGTTTTGTAATAATTAAACCCTTTAATCCGAGTCAGGATTCCTTAAAGAAAAATCTAAAGAGGCGTAACCAACCTTCATTTTCGCTGACTCGGTTTCCAATTCATCAATTCGATGAAGCAGTTTTCCTACCTCTACATCTGATCTAGTAGAGGGGTTGACCTTTAATAGACCTTGCAACTCATAGATGGTTTTATCTTTCTCTTTGAGTTGGTTCTCCAAAATGGATACCTGCTCCGTGAGGTTCCAATTAGTAATCCTCTGAAGATAGTTTATCCTTTCCTGTCTTGATAGGGGGCATCTTTAGAAATGTCTCTTTGACCCACGGTTGTGAAGGGTTCTTTCCTGGTTTGGAAGGAGGGGTCTGGAGTTAGTTCCCCTACTCATAAATAAGACAAAGCACAATGATATATGATATCTAGTTATCAAGCCTATACATTAATAGCATCATCCTTATTAATAGAAAATCTATTGCATGAGCTTTGGTTATACAAACCTTGAATGTTTTAGCAATAGTACACATCCACAAACCACGAGTACACAAGTTTGATAGCTAAAACACTTACCATTTAAAGTATACATCAATACCCCATAACTAATCATAAGCGTTATCAAAACTGAATCATGAGTCATGAAATGAATTAAAATCATCTTATACAAATACATCTAAGCTTTCCTACCAGGTGATTTTTTCACAGGTTTATGAAACGAGCTCTTAGGGAACCTTTTATATCAAAACGCAGTAAATATAAAGCATTACTGGAAACTACACCTTCGAAGAAGCGAGCGTCTGCCATAATACAAGGTAACCAATCATTGTCAAAAGATTAAGAAGGAAAAAACTTTTCAAAAGCGAAAGCCATACCTTTGCAGCAGGGATATCAGCTTGAGCGGAAGTTTCTTTATCCATTAACCTGGATGAGCCACCATCCTTGGAAGAAATTTTAATCGGATCTCGGACAAGTTAGGTGTTTGAGGAATCAATGTTGGTTCCCTTGGAATCAGGTACCCTTGTAGCGATAGATGAAGGATCTCTACCAAACGCATCCAAGCCTACTCTCATCATCGCCATCACTGCCTATATCTTCATTAACAATTATGTCTTCTTCCTCTTCTTCTTTATTGTTAGAATTTTCAGGAAACTACTCTATAAACAAAAATGACTCAGGATTTAACTTCTTCATAAGTGGAACTTTACCTTCCTGCATAGCCAACTTAATCCTCTCAGAAACTTACTCTTAACAGAGGGATGCACCAAAGTAAATTCAATTCCTTGTAATTTCTTATAGTTATCGGAGAAAGCAAGGAAAAGAGCATCTTCAAAATACTCTATAACTATGTCGTTTAGATGATCCTTCAGAAATTCGGATATCCTGTTACTAGCCTCGTAGATTACTCATTTCGCAATGGAAAGCTTATTCTCCATCCTCCTTATCTCGTTCTCATAGGTAGCTACCATCTCCGCTTAATCGTTCTTAAGACTTGCAGCCTGCTTGGATAAAGTCCCTAGCCTTCTTCTCCTCCTTTAGTGATGCCTTCAACGGCCTACATTCTCCATCGCTCTCTACCTTCTCCCGTGATAAGGTGTCCATCTTGGGTTTCAACACATTATTTTCCTCCCTAAGAGAAGTGATCTCAGCAGAAGAGGAAAAGGTCGTTCCTCTAGACAAAAACTAGCCCTTCATCAACTAAAGATAAGACGGAGGACATGCTAAGTTTGATATGAGAATAATCTAATAAAAGAGAGGTTACAAAGGATAAACTCATACCAAAAGTTAGTCCCTAATTTGTTGTCAATAGAATTCTTCAGAGTCTAAAGGCAAAGAAGGCTGTGAAATTCTGGCAACTTCGGTAGAAGAAAGTGCGAGGTTCACAAGTTTATCAAAGTCCAAAATTGACGAGGGTGGAGTAAGTGAAATGACATGCTAAGATAAGGGAGTAGTAAATGAGCCATGCTCTCTATATCAAGCTCAGCTGAAAAATCAGGTGCTAAAGAATCAAGCCAAGCTTTGTCCAGTGGAGAAGTATCAGGAGAAGAATTGATGTCAACAACTATCCCATTACCAAGATTAGTGGGACAAGGGATTATCTATGATCCAGCCATAGTAGTAACATCCTTGGAAAAGTGGGTTGACTTATCATGCCTCAGTCTCTTGGATGATGGCCCAATGCCAGAGTCAACAAGTCTCTTTAAAGCTTCAACATAGGACTGAATTAAAGCAACAAGGGCAGAGGTACCCTTTGAAGCTGGATCTCCTAATCAAAAAATGGCCATATCAAAAGATAAGAATAAGGAAACTAAAATATAAAAGAAAGACAGAAAGTTATAATTTGAAAAGAAATGTAGTTCTGCTTGAAGTACCCAAGAATATGGGAGATGCGGCATTAAACATGTTGGGGCTCTGTGCTAAGTTCTTAGCACCAAAAAATTGGATAAGCGGTTGTCCCAAAATCTTTTGTCCTGGAAGAAGAAGGCCGCATTGATGAAGTCTATCTACAGTAAGCAGGATCGACCGACGTCCTAGATCCTCGGACGCTTTGAAGATGACTTCCACAAGTTGAGACTCCTCTTCCGATAAAGTCACATCCTTGAAGAGAGGATCTGGATAGAAATAAAGGTCAAACAAAAGCAATGGGATAATGTATTCACTCTCAGAAGGCTATAAACTTACCAAGATCAACAAACTTTTCTGAAATACCAAGAGGGCATCTAACATAAAAGTACTGGTCATCTTAAGGTTTAATCTTGTTGATACTTGCATTTGTCAATCTTTTTATGGGGATCACATACAAAATAGGCAGTTCTGTACTTTTGGAAAATCGTAACATATGTCGAATAAGCTTAGGGCTGATAGAAGGTTGACCTCATCCATGTGTTAGGACCTCCAGGCATAAAAGTATAGTGTAAGAGCTGGGAGTAAGTTGTATAGGAGTAATCCCCAAATCACACAATAGCCTAAGTGGAAAAGGTGGGAAAGGAAGGAAGTCCCCATTCCAAATATGAATTGCTGAATATGCAAAGTATCCCTTTGGAGGATTTAAATTGGGCCTTGAGTAGTAGTAGCAATAGCCTCTATACCAGATATCCCAAAGCTACCAAGGATAGCTTTCACCATATCTTGTGAGGTGATTAGTGAATGTTTAAAGTGAACTCTTTCTTAGTCCGCGGGGCACTAGAACCTTAGGGTTTTGGCTTGGAAGGACTCTTTTTACCAGACATGATGCTGCCAGGTGATATCATTTTATAACATACATATTAATACTACACTCTCTCACGTAAGCGTGCATATAGCATTCCAAAAAGAAAATATGGATAAGTAGCTTGAAAATTTTCTAACCTTAGGATTTCATTTCACAGAATATCAAGTTGATCCTAGGCATTAATATTAACTAAGATTACATACAGGCCTTGTCCACTCAAGAAATAGTTATGTCTTTGGTGAAGATAAAGTTAATCTTCCCAATACCAGAGTCAAAAGGGTAAGAGGCTGGTGTTGGTAAGGTTGGACTATCAAGAGCATTCAGTATCGGCGCAACTGAGACCAGATAATACAATGTTATCACCGAAATCAAAACTGTTCTATGAGTCAGGTATATGAGTTGAAATAAAAACAAATTGTTGTGATGTTAAAATTTCAGGTTTTACCGATGCGTAAATCAAAAGAAAACAAACATATCAGACTAACTCGAAGCCCTTGAGGCAAAAGCTAAATGGATACAAGTACTGATGTCGGCAAAATCGGAAGCAATAAAGAGTGTCTACAATGATATTAAATTAACTTGTATTGGGAATATAGCGTCTCACCTAATAATAAGAATTAATCTTTTGCATGTTGATTTGACTCGCATTAGGCACATTAAAATCTCGATTGAATTCCTGGTTAGTTTAAATGCATAATTTAGATTTCTATTTATGATCAGAATAAAGATGCTTACAGAGAGTCGAATTTGAAATTTTAGAAAGAGCTTGAGTAATTCTTAGGAAAAGGTAATCTGGATTAAGCACTTAATTGGTAGGAAAAAGAATGAAGACGAAGAAGGAGAAGCATTTAGATCAAATTATCCTTTAAATCCAAGCCATACAGATAGAAATTCATCGACGGGACTGATTGGAGGAGGCCAAGAGACAGGTTGTCGACACACCGAAACAAAGTCAAAACTCGACTTGAAAAGTCGAGAATACCCCTTCATAAAGGCGGCAAATATTACTACCAAAATTAACATCGAGTCAGGCTATCGGTGAATGGCATAAGAGAACAATCCGAAAGCAAGGTGACCAGCACCATCATCAAAGAAGGAACCTCAAATCTAATACGAAGAAAAGAACACCGGAAGGGTAGTTCCGGCATGAAGGATAACCAAACAGAAGACATCTAACACCGAAAGATAATGAAGAGAAAGACCAAGAAATCTACAACTCGAGACCCAAAAAATGAAAGGGCTACCAGGATTAACTTGCTTAATGCAGATACATCAAGAGACAAAAGAATCAAAAGAAAAGGATTCAAAACATAGGGAAATTGTCCGAGAACCAGCTACCGAGACCCCAAGTGGATGATCACCGAGGGGCCACTTTGGCAAGCAACCAGTAAAGCACCAGAAGCAACCTTCCAGAAAACCGAAGCATACCTTAGTGATCTACCAAAAGGCAGATCAGAACCTCGAAGAGAAACAAGCTATCCGTACAAATCTATTTCGTGTCATTACAACAAGGGTGGCGAATCCATAACCATACACTTGAAGCAGCACAGAGGCAAACATCAGGAACGATTAACAATAGGACTTAAAGCTCATGACCAAAATCCTATAGCCAAAAGCCAAAAGTCTTTCCTATAGTTGTCCATACCAACAAGCTTGGTATCGATACAAGGAAGGAAGAGACAACGTTAAAAGAGAAGTTCCAAAGACCGAGACCATCCTTCCAAAAACCGGAGATCATCCTTCCGAGAACTGAAGGCATCCTTCTGAGAGTCGAATCTGGCATCCCAAAAGAAATAAGCAAAACCAACAGAGCAACCAGAACAGAAGGGAAAACGACCGACAGGGGCTTCTGCTTGCCATTGACAAAAGTGGCCCTGATTTGTCTATAAATAAGACCATAGGGGTCTCATTTTCGGGACTGATTCTTCATTTCTCATTCGTACTCTTTTTCTCTAAAGTAAACCCAAATTTCTAAATCAATTTGGGGATTTCTATTGTAATCAGTTATGTACTCCAAATCCAAGATCAATAAAGACTGGATCGAACTTAGTGTATTTCTTATGAGTTTCTTATAAGTTTGCTTAGCAATTTCCTTTGCAACATACCTGTATGCTTTCTACATGTTTTAAGTTTCCTACCCAAGATTAAACCCTTCCGCAAAGCTTTTGCAGAACCCCTTCCTACAAGCCATTTAGCCTTCTACCAAGGGTTGTGCTTAGGGAACACTTCTCCTAAGATAATTGTTGGTTCTTAAGTCGCTTAAGCATGATGCTCACCCCTTTGAGGGAAGAGTAACTAATCTTTTGGGATTTGTACCTTGATATCTGGGAAATGGTGAACTAACTCAAGCTCGTGGAAACTAAATAACCCTCTTTTCCCTTAGGTCCACTTCTGTAGGCCTATCTCAAGTGTTGACGAAAAATATCGTTAATAATAATAATTTCATAATGCCTAATAGCTATGGATCCTCCACCATTAGGATCCATAATTTCTTCGTCCATCGAATCTACCCTACCAACTGACCTGTTGGATATGTTAAGGAGAGGGGTCTGAACATAAAGTCCCGTGTAACTGAAAACGGTATTTACTTAAAGACCATAACCCAGATCTAGCAGGTTATATATTTCAAGGTATGTCTACGAAACACACAAGCATTCACATGATCATAAACTATCTAACCAATGAGGTGGATATCCGAGTAAATAACTTAAGACCTCCATTAGTGCATTTAGGGAAAGACCCAATGAGGTGGGTATCCTCGGTCACTTAAGGCCCTTATTAAAGGTGGATTCTTATGTTCTCTTATAATCCTAAGGCGGAGACTATCCCCTTGAGACCCCATCCTAATACATCAACGTTCTTAAGTCTATACTCTCAGAGGTAATATGAGAAGTAGTTACTACTTAACTGATATTACGGTAGAACACCTATTGCACCCAAGACTTCCCCTAGACAGTTAGTGAGCATGCTACGACCATATATCATATATAAACCAATCATGTTCCTATATTAGTCCTTACAAGCTTCTAGAGGAAGTGGGTGTCCCCTATGAACTACCTTGCTATGTTACCGATATGCCTAACAACTTTTAGAGAAGGAAGATCCGAGGACTTACTTCGAATCTAATCAGGGTGGGTCCCATGACTTTTGTACCTATCCATGAAATAGACATTCGAAGAAGATCCTAATCCTGATCACTTAAGACCCAAACTAGATAAGAAGACCGTCAGCCACTTAAGACCTTCCCAAGGCATAGTAAACCTACCTATTTTCATACACAATAGGTTTTTATATATGCACACACACAGTAGACGTCTCACATTAAACCGTCTACCTGTAGATGTCGGGCGGTTCCGGGCATACTTCTACTACAAGTGATTTAACCTCGTGTCATAGAGTACTAAACTTGAATGGACCATGTCACCTAGACCTCTCACATTAGTCGGACCCACTTGTGGTTGTTAGATTTTCTGGTCGGTTCTGGGTAGACTTTTACCACAAATGGAAGCTAATCTCGTGCCTATGTGTCATTATTTAATATATATATATGTATAAACCATTCTATACGCACACACAAGCAATCAATATATGGGGACATTTGAAATTCAAATTTTATCCTAATCGCATTTACCACGTCATTATTACGCTAATTTCGTTAATTGCGTTATATAAGTAAAATAGTTAGTATGTATAAATAACGCTAGTTTTTTGTATGAACGAGGGAATGTTTTAATGAGGTAAAATTGTCAACTTGGTCTAATTTAAGACATACAAGTAAATTTCCACATTCAACCGCTACGTTCATGGCATAATACCATAATTGTAGATAGCAGTAATGGAAAAATACAACAAACGATCAAAATTTGCATCCTATGCTAGTACCGAAAATTCTAGTAATGAATCAAGAATAGGGTGTAAATTTCTGAAATCACTTATATCCATATATATATATATATATATATATACACACACACACACATATGCATAAACCTTTATTTACCTAGTTTACCCCTTCTTATGTTGTACATAAAAACGTTCATATTTGATTGGCTTCAAATCTGAGTACGTTCGGATTATCTAATTAGAATAGAAACCTAAACGTATTCAAATAATAAGTCTAATCAAATCTAAACTTTTTTACATTACAATCAAAGATTTAAATAAGAAAGGATAAATCAAATAAAATAAAAGTACATCACCCAACTGTTCTTTATACGCTACTAAACAAAATCCACAAACCCAATATAAATTGACAATTCTTAAGAAATACATAAAATAGGAGATTGGGTGGTTTTTTAGTTTGATATTTTCGTTATACCATATCTCCTTAGGCATACAAATCCATATAGTAATCTACAAATGTAGAATATGCCTAAGAAAGTACTAATTCCACTCACACAGTGATTGGAAATGTCATAGATCTGATGTTGTAGTGCCTGTTTGATATGAACTTCAATCCCTAGAGATCTATATACATAAGAATAAAATGAATTAAATTCTAATACATATATATATCATGTGATTCCAGATCTATAATCCATAAGAAAAGATTAGAGAAAGAAGAATAGGTTTGTAGAAGAAGAAAACCTATTTTTAAGTTTCTCTGGAATTAATGGTGGTTGAGTGGAGGCACAAATAGAGAGTGGCTAGGGTTTAGGTATGGAGTCTATGGGACTATTTATAGGTGTTTATGTAAACCAGAACATTAGGATTATTAAGATTTAGTCCTAGCTGCTCGTTTATATAAATTGGCCCCAAAAACCTAACGAAACCCAACCTTATTGGACATTCCAAGCAGCAAATGGTCGACCTACCCTCTAGAAGGGTGGTCGACACCCCTTTTAGGGGGTGTCGACCTCTTGGTCTCCGAATCGCGCAATAAACGTATGTGGGGTTGGTGACGACCGCCCATAACTCTCGCACTTAACAAGAGGAATAATGTACTGAAAGGTGTTCCAGGCAGCTATGGACAATCATCAAGGTAAGATAAGCACAAGCGAAATTTGTCGTATAACTCATGGCGCAAGGATAAAATATAATAGAATATATACAACAGGAAATAATAGTGTAGAATAATTGAAAAAAAAATCATATCATCAAAAGGAAATCCATAGTACCGGTGGAATACATCATCAAATTCTGTACAAAATGCCTCATTACAATCACATAGAATATCATAGTAACCATAGCAACGGAAACATATAACAGTATGTAGGAAATAATACGATAGCCTCCTGCTCGTTATCACTTTGCAACATTGTCCTCATCAAGATCTACTACCTACTACCTGTTACTCAGTCTGCTCATCCAAAACATGGATGAATAACCCAAGGTAATAAGAGGGAAACATAAAACCTTGAGTCAGACATTAGTCTTAATGAGCGATAAATAGCTATCTAACATCATCAACAAAGTATATGAAAAATAGGTAGATCAATCTGCTAATCTACCAACTTAACAACAGAGAAGAAACTCAAACCGTCTCCTCTACATCTGACAGTGAGAGCCTTTACAAACAACTAGATAGAAAAAACATATCAAACATAGTAATTAATTTTCCAGTGTAGACCATCCTAATCAAGATTAACATCTCCCAAGCATAAGCCCCGAAGGCCTAAACCAACATTAGACAAGCACCTCATAGATGTCTCCTTCGACGTCGAACAATCCACATAAGATGATACAAGCAAAGCAATCAACATCCATAACTCTGGCTATCACCGCCTATCCTACTTTAAAACCAACGTTACTCGTATGATGGCTACGACACGCCATTTGTTAAGGGCTAGTGGTAACCCCGGTTCCAGCAAAAACTCCATACGCCATCGTGACTCGTATCTCTAAGCCCACCAGGACTGCCGAGGGTGCTCGGCCATTCGACCGGTCTTTTAGGCGTCCCTATTATACCCCTACTTTGAGGCCGCTAGAACCTATGACAACGATAATTCCTCGGCCACTATAACTCTAGTTGTCATCACCGGTGACTCTCCATAAGCTCGAACATCCTTGAGCAACCATTATCCACGAGCTCAAAACACACTTGAGTCGTATTCATATTATGTGCATGTTGTCGATCAACGAACACTCGAACACTTCATATCACTACGAATATTTCTCCCTGAATTCACTTCGAAGCCACGTCCATACTCGAACCTAAATAATCATCACTTTTGGTCGACATTCAATCCATAACACTTCAGCCTTTCCGCTATGATAAACATACCATAGCACTTAAATTCCCATCCACAGCGTTTGTTAAACGCTGTAGTATCTTCTGCCCGATCCATAAAAAAATGACTCGACTCATCAGGTCATGAACGACCCAACTCATTAGGTCATAAACGACTCGACTCATCAGGTCATAGAAGACCCAACTCATCTAGTCATGAACGACCCGACTCATCATGTCTTTAATGAACCGAACCATTAGGTCATAAACGACTGACTCATCAGGTCATAAACGACCTGTCTCATCAGGTCATAAACGACCCGAAGACTTGGCCGATCCACAATTTCTTGGGCAATAAGTCAAATGGCCTGATCTATCAACGACTAGACTCCAAATGACCCTATCAATCAATGACCCGAATCCAGATGACTCCAAACTTCACCGATCCATCTCTAATCTCAACCGATCCATCACCAAACCACAACATCGATGCAAACTACTCATTCAAATCGACAAATTCAATCATCAACACTTCATGCAATCATCAAACAACACTTGCACAATAATTAATCATCATACAAGCATATGAAACTTACCAAATCATGATAAAACAAAGAATAAACAAAATAATGGATCTAAACTTGCATATACATATGAATTAACATAAGAATCACCGATTTAATTTGCTAGATTAGATCTTATGGTGCTTCGAATGAAAATATACTTAGCATGATCTAGATCTAGGTGAAAATGACTAGAAATGATGAAAATAAATCAAATAACCCATGTACTTGATTGAATCTGTGTGAGAGATGCTTATCACTAACCAAATCTTCAAATTAGCTTGAAATCAACTAACCTTTAATCATGACAGTGAAGAACGATCTTCAAATCCCTCAATTTGATGTGATCTTCCATCTCTTAATGTATCTAGCCTCCTTTGATGTAGATATTCAGTCTTCCAACGTAGATCTAAGATTTTAGTGGAGTAAAGATGTATTCGAGTAAGCAAGGAGGATCACAAGCTCAACCAAATGAGAGAATGAAGGAAGTAAACCATTCTCCATGCCTCTAACCCCCTATTTATAGCCTCCAACCAGCATACTAATGTGCCACACCAAATCAGCCCATTAATGACTAGTTAACATGCTCAGAAATTTTGTAACACTAAAACAATGATTTCTCCCAAACCGCTGAACCAAATCCTAAATGTGACCAATCTACGGAATTGGAAACATCATTTCCTTTCAAATGAAATCAATCTCAGCACCTGATTCGATCCCAATCAAAAGTTATGCCCTATACAAAACTGACAAGTGAAAAATGGTCACAAATAAAATTGATAAAAATTATGGACGTATCTCACATCCCCATAACCAACATATCAAAATATGAGAATGATCTAACCCTCAAGGAATAAAATAAAAATATTTTACGATCCTCCGATACGTAAAATGCGGGTCGTTACAGGGCTGGGGATACTTAATATATATATATATATATATATATATATATATATATATATATAACGTTAATTGATTTGGCTTATTTCTTAACTTTTAAGGATTATTCTTGTCCCCTTATCCTTATCTTTTTCATTTGAAATTCAAATTTATTAGAATATTTTATCTCCTGGATATATATTATTTATTAAACCATATACATATGTATATATGTGTATATATACGTTTACCATCTGATTTCATTTGATTGTAATTTCTTCATGCAAGCACCGTTTTAAACATATCATATATGAAAACGAATTAGAATTTCACCCAAATCTAAATAAAATATTTTCATATCCAAGTTTTTAATGCTGCAAAATTTGACTTATCAGCCAATTTATACTTTTAATTTAATTGCTCATTTCCGTTAATTAATAATATTTATATTTTTAGGTATATTTTTCAGTGTATTACAATGGTAATATTTTGCAAAATGAAATTTGTGACTTTAAAGAAAATTTCAAAAAATTACAATCATCTTTAGATAATTTAGAATAATAATTTATTGTCTCGGAAATGAGAATAGTACTTTAAAAAGGAAGAATTCTGAATTAAATAAGGAACTTGATGATTTAAAAAATAGCAAAATTTCTTCTGAAAATGTTAATTGCGAATTTGGATTCAAATTTGAAAATTGTACAGGTAACTTCATGAAATTTAATAAAGGTCAAAATGATTTAAATATGTTTTTATCTAGATCTCAAACTTTACATGACAAAAGTGGTTTAGGATATAATAAAATTAATCATAGAAATAGTATGTACAGTAAAAATATCACTGATAGTAATAACGCGCAAGTAAATACAAGATCCAATTGTTATAGAAATTCGAATACTTCTATGACTAGAGATATTTATAAATAATCTAGAAGTATGAAAGGAAATACCAATAGAAGTTATTTAAGTATTTGGGTTCCTATAAATTGGTAAAACAAAGAAAAATATATCAATGATTATTTTAAATCAGTAGTTAATAATGAATTTTTTTAATGATTCCATTAAACCCTCTTGGGTATGGTTACCTTTCATCTAACCCGTGGAGCCAAACGGAGGAAGTAGATACCGAAGTACATATTTTTTGCAGGTACACCACAATAAAAAGGAGGTAATTTCAGCATCTCTGATATCTTTGGAAACAGAGCTGATCAAAACGAAAGAGTAAATCAGAGAATCTGTAGTCTTTAATTTTTATATCTTATTTTTTCCAACTAAGTTCTCTACAAGCTAAAACCCAATATTACATTTATTGCTATTTTTAAGGGAAAGAAAATACAATTATATCCACATGGGAGGTCATATCAATGGGAGAAGTATATATATGGGTAGAATCTATATTTTTGTTATATGGTTCAATATTTATATGTATAGGTCTTAATCTATATTCATTTAATATGTTGTTCAAACATATATATACTTAGAAATTCCATAGATTAACACATTTAAGCGATAGGTGTATAAATTCATAAACTTTGAAAACAAAATGTGCACATTTCAGAAGAACTCCAGATTCAGCCGACTTGATTCTAAATACAACCATCTGAATGTTCATGGCATATAATTCAGCCGTCTGACTTTAATAAAACAACCTGCTGAAAATGGGACTTGCTCTCAGGTTATTATTTTTCTAAATTCAGGCGTCTAAATTTGTAAAATAGCCGGCTGAATTACTGCAGATCCATTTTTTTGATCGACTTACGATGATGAATTATTATTTATATGAAATATGATATTGTGTTCTATTCATCATTTATTTTTGATATTGTGAATTTTATAAACATATGTATCAAGTTTATTAAAAATAGTTCGTATACACTACCATTTCTTTATGTCTTATGAACTATGTATTACTTAGTTCCCTATAAGTTGTTATTCCTTTTTCTCGATGACAAAGGTGGAGAAAAATATATAGCATATATATAGAGGGAGCATTATACTCAGGGGAGCACATGTTAATATAAAATTTTATTATATATATATATATATCTTAAAGTCGTATATAGTTGTCATCATCAAAAAGGGGGAGATTATTAAAACCTCGATTCTCGAGCTATATTTTGACTATGACAACTATATACCGACAATATTGTATACTGATGAATAGTGCAGGAAAATACTAGAAATTATGATTCAAATAAAAAAAGATTCGAAGAAAAGATAAATTTATATTTGAGTCGGTATTTAGTTAGATTCAATGTTAAAAGCTCTAATATATATATATATATATCGTATATACACTCTGTTCTAAATAAAAATCAAGTTTTCAAAAATAAGAGATGCTGGGAGTCGAATTCGGGTCTCTAGTGTAGAAGGCACGTGCTTTAAGCAAATGAGCTATACTGATTTTTTGTTTATAAATAGAATTCAGACGTCTGAATAATCCATTTAGATGGCTGAATACTGTGACTTTGTGCATATGCACACATTTTCAAATTCCAGCTGTTTTTAACCCTTTTGAATTATAAATTCAGACGACTGAACTTGAAGGGTTGCGGCTTTTAAAAGAGTCATAACTCTTGAATCCAAGGGTTATAACTATATCTTAAGATTAGACCTTTTCACGAATAATCACAACTTTTTATTTACTATAAATGCACTTCAGAATCACTTATTTTAATCACCGATTACAATCGAATTTTCCTGACTCCTATATTCTTTGATTACGAAATATTTTCATACAATATTCAACATTCTTTTATTACAAATCACTTTCCTTCTTTATTCTTCGCTTGCTTTCAAATATATATATACAAAGGAGAAGATTATAGGAAGGGTGAACTCAAACTATGACTTATCCATGTTATTAAGATCACATATATAGTCAAAACTACTTATTGTATTTACTTAATTCCTTTTATGTTGCTCTGGCAAGAAGTCATCTTCCACTGCTGAGGCGAAATCCTATTCTGCTGCTTAGGACCCTATTATTTTTCTCAGATGTTGGTTGAAGTCCTCGTCTGCTGCTGAAACGAAATCCTATTATATTGCTCAGTTCCTTGTTCTGCTGCTCAGGTGTTGTAATACCTATTCCTGCGGGTTAAGTGAGGATGTTAATTAGTGGAATTTCAGAAGGAGTCTAGTACTGGACGTAGGACGATGCTTCAAACCAATATAAAAATTCCTTGTGTTCTTTCCTTTATTTACTACATTTACATTTATTATATGTGATATATTCTCTAAGCTATTACCTCATTAAATATTTACTTGCATATATCAACAATAATATCATACTTTCACATATACACGTATTTCCATAATACTTGATCCTACTCGTTGATCTTTTCATCATGCTTGCGAAAACACAGCTATCGAATGAGCACGTCAACGATCTCGCGAAGATGTTCAGTGTTCTCCATAAATATTGTGTGATACTCGATCCTTTAAAATGCTCTTTTTGCATTGCATAAGGAAAATTCTTGGGTTTCATCATCAATTCACGAGGTATTGAATCCAATCTAGAAAAGATTGAATCTATTTGAGGATTCAAGTTCCAAAGAACATCAAGGATGCAGTGACCCGAAAATCCGGTCCAAATTGAGCTGACCAAATAACACAAGTCCAACCCCAAATTGCACTGAAAATTCAAGAAACTAATAGAAAGAAGATAGAGGGTGAGGATAGATATGGTAGAACTAATAGAATAGAAGAAAATGAAGAACATCATCATCAGAGTAAACACGAATCTCACAGTGGAACGAATAAAATATAACATAACTTTTGAAATACAAACAGTTATATATACAATAGCACTTATCAAAGTACAACACTTACAACAACAGCGGAAATAATAATAGCTATAGAATCCTGAAGCCTCCTGCTCCAAGCTCTCCAAGTGTATCTGTAAAATCCCGACTACTTGACTGCCCGTACAAATTTAGGCACCCAAGAGTTTAGGGAAAACAACAAAGTAAACTGCGGGTCAGTCATGTGACTGGTGTGAGTAAAATAGTTTAACACAGTTTAACATATATATGATATCTCATAAGACCACGCCGTGAATACGGAACGGGTTTTTCCCTTATGAGAATCCAACATCTTTGAAAAGCAATATCATTCTGATATTATAATAATGTCTAAGCACATATATATATCAATCTAGCGGAAACGCTTTCATCTCACGTTCTACATATATAGTATACAATCAAAACCGCGGGTGCGTATTGGATGTTTGGATTTCCAACTCTGACAAGGTATGGAACCACCTTCCGATCAGTGTACTCTAGGAACGATACACTGGAGTTCAACAAGAACATCTTGCAACTCTGCCACACATGACCGACCAATCATTTCGCTTGAGTGTATCTAATGTACATCACCAACGGTTGGGATTAGCAACCGTTTCCTGTATATATATGGGACAGCATTGATAGATTAAAAGAAGCAAATGAATATTCTCTAGATAGGTGATTATATACCCTACTTCGGTGCGACCGACTTAGCCATGCTGCCTGCCCGATTTCTGTCATTTATCTGATGTGAGGCTAGAAGCTACGCTTACTTTCCATTCATTTATAACACGATCACTTTGAATGCCACATTATCAGATCCGTTAATCATTAGTTGGTTTATACAAATATCTTGGATGTTATGCTAAGGGATAAATCTGTTGCAACCATATATATTTATACAGACCAACCCATTCGATCATTGGAAATACTTTGTCAGACATTCGTCCATTTACGTTCGTTCTGGGACTGAACGAAACCGAAGGCACTATTCAGTACATCCATCTTAGTCCATTGTTATCTAAGATTTATTCAACAGCCCTTGCACTTTACTCCGTCTTCAATATATTCAGCATATATGATTCGCAACGCTTATGCCAATACAGTGTGGTTCTTTGGATAATAATCCAACCGGTCTCTCCATATTAACAATGTTAAAATGGTCAAAACATTGATAGTCTGTGATTTAACTATCAAAGAAAAACTCGTGTGCAAACAACGATATTATTTCCAGACGGAAATTATATCAACCAATCATCATTTAACATTTATCTCTTTAGTTCATTAATTTACTTATCTCATGTTTCCCTATATTCTAAATTTCTTATTTTCTAATTTTAGAAAATATACTTTATTAACAATGGAAAACATTTCCATTTTCTTGTTTTCTATATTAGAAAACATTTCTGATTTCTTATTTGGAAAACATTTCCAAAGTTCCTTTATTGGATTTAAACTGATGTTTAAATAAACATCGCTATGCCAACTCAAACCATTTACTGAATTCACTTAACCATCATTCACTATCAAACCTTACCATTCCTTAGTTAAGAAGGAAGTCAATCAAGTTGGGGTATAATTACCTCTCAGACCTTAACTGAACAACGTTATAACTTCGAAATAGTAACAGTTTATCTTTTAAACCTTTAACAACTTCTTTACGTAACTCTCGGATTCAATTTACGAATCCACTTCTTTATTGAAACATTGATTGTAACGATAACGTTATAATCCCTACCTTCGCAATATCTAACTTCAATTATAACCTTTATTCTTTAATTCGACTAATTAAACCTAACCCTAATTTATTAGTGTATACTTTTGGTTTAAAAACCGGAAAGTAAATATTACTTTCCCGAATTCGATATAATTGAATTCGATGTATAATTCTCTTTCGAGTAATCTCTATTTGATTAACTCTTCTTCGAATAACCCATATTCGAAATCTCTCTTTTTCGAATAAACTATATTCGATCTCTTTCTTTCGAATATGATATATTCGATAATCTCCTTTCGATTAAACTAATCGATAGCTCCTTTCGATTAAACTATAATCGATAACTCCTTTCCTTTAACTCTATTCGAATAAACTATATTCGACTAACTCTATTTAACTCCGTTTAACTCTATTTAACTCCATTCGAATAACTAATATTCGATAACTCTATTTAACTCCGTTTAACTCTATTCAAATAACTATATTCGACTAATTCTATTTACTCCATTTAACTCTATTCGAATAACTATATTCGACCAACTCTATTTACTCCATTCGAATAACTAATATTCGATAAATCTATTTACTCCATTCGCTTAACTAATATTCGATAACTCTATTTACACCATTCGCTTGACTCTAGATCGCAGCAATCACAATGGTTACGCCTGATTCCCTCAGGAAACATCCGACCGCCGTAGGCTATTTACAGCCCTGCGAATTACGCTAGCAGTCATGCTAAATGGCATCTCATTCTGAACCACTATGTTTGACTAACTCTTTCTCAAATAACTACACCTGATTAACTCTAGTTCATTTTAACTCTAATCGATTAACTCCAACTGATTAACTCTAACTGGTTAACTCTAACTAATTAACTCTAATTGGTTAACTCTAACTGATTAACTCTAACTGATTAACTCTAACTAATTAACTCTAACTGATTAACTCTAACTGGTTAACTCTAACTGGTTAACTCTATTCGTTTAACTCTATTCAACTATCTCGACTCGACTAACCTCTTTTGAATAACATATTCGATTGACTAACTTTCGAATACCATATTCGATTAACAAACTTCGAATACCATATTCGATTAACTAACTTCGAATACCATATTCGATTAACTAAACTTCGAATACCATATTCGATTAACTAAACTTCGAATACCATATTTGATTTCTCCTTTTTGATAACATTTATCCATTTAAAAAGATCCCCTTTTTAACAACGTTTATTCATTTATAAAGATTCACTTTTTAGTAACGGTTCTTCACTTTATAAATGTTCTTTTAATAACGTTTTCCTTTTTATAACGGTTTCCTTTTTATAACGGTTTCCTTTTTATAACTTCTTATTCCATTATAAACCAATTTCCTTTTCATTAACTCTATTTAGTTTCTAAATATCCCCTTTTCAATTCTATTTGTAAATGGTTTACAAATATTTCTTTTTTCTATTTTATTCTATTTGCAAATGGTTTGCAAATATTTCCTTTTCAAATTTATTCTTAAAAATATTCTAACTCCTTAAATTTCCGGGAAAATTCGCCATAACCCCCATTGTATCGGGAGCATCGGGAAAATCCCCAAACCCGCCACACAGGCCTTTCCATTCAAAAAGAAATGTTTTGAATTTATTTTCCTTTTTAAAATATCTCCTATTTTTAAATATCCCAATTTATAAATATTCCTTATTTATAAATGTTCAAATTTATAAATATCTCTTATTTATAAATATTCCAATTTGTAAATATTCTGTTTTCAATATCACTTTGAAAATCTACTTATCAACATCCCGTATGTTATGGTATTCAACAAATCAAATCACGATGATCAATATCGTCCATACACACACAATCAACAACAGATTATAATTCACACCATATATCAAAATATATGAAAAACAATAAAATAACTGTTGAGGAATCCAGTCGGATTCCTCCAACCTGTTTCCCTGCATCCACAGATGTTACACAACATGATTGTCATCACTTTCAGTTCAATATGAATTATTCTGATAAACAGAATCAATATATAACTATATAACTGTTTATATATTATATATATATATATATATATATATATATTTATATGTATATATATAATATTTCATTAACTGACTAGCAGTTCAATCAATCAGTCAACACACAGTCAAACAGACAATATTTAACAGTTCTAAAAATACAACATGAAATTATAAACTGTTCAGAGTTGGTGAGTTTTACTCACTTTTGGACGATCATCGTCAATGACGATAACCATCGCTTGATTCAAACAATTTATTTTGCTATAAATTGTGACGGACTCCAATTGACTCGCGGTCAATTCCATTGTGTTGCTCCTGTTCATACGATTCCAATGCAACTTGTTTCGCGGAATTCTGATAACGGACCGATAAGTTATGAATTTTACAAATCTAATACACTATTTGTATTTAATAAAACTAAAATACTAAAACCCATTGGGCCTTTATCCTTACCGGCCCACTTCCCAAGCCTACCTGCGTTGAACCAGTGAACACCCTTCTTCCCGTTACCACAGACATCGCTCGAGACTTCAACAGGACATTACCGAACTTCTCTCCTCCACCATTCCCTCTCCACTCCACTGAATCGTATGGAACCACCTCCAAACTTCATCTCGTTCCAGTCTCTACATCCCTATGTACATTTTAGTGAACTCGATTTCACCATCTCAAACTGCATCGTCCAGCTTTCCTCGCTGCAACCGTATAGCGATCGACATCATTCCTCACCGAATACCATGAAAAGGTGCCTACAAACTCGAATCACTCCTAGAAACCCAAATCCGACATTCGATTAACACATTGTCACCTTATTACTTCTACAACTCCAACCCTAGACTACGGTCCATACAGTCAACGCTCCGCAACAGACATCGAACCCAAAGATTTGGATATAGAAACGAAGCCCTCCCTCTTACGAATTCAAACACACAACTCGTTTGATTTATAGAATTTGTTTTCTATTTTCTTTTGATTTTAGAACTCTCGTTTCCGCCATTTTATTTTCCTGAATTATGGCGGCGGGTTTTCTTTGACTGAGAATGGAAATTAGGTTTAGGTTAGGATTGTTAAGGGTATATATATAGGGTGGATAAAAATTTTAGATATTTATTAGATATTTTATTTTTATCCTTTTATATGTGTTTTTGCCTTCTAAAAATTCGTACGGTTGCATATGATACCTAAAAATCATGAAACTGGACAGGCAGCTACAACTCGACATTACGGTCCCAACGAAACTGGTTTTGTCAAATTCTGACTCCGTTTGCTCATGCAGCGTATTTTTAACCGTCGAAATACTGACTGTTTCTCACTCTAAAAATCCGTACGACCACACAGTGACTCTAAAAATCACGAAACTGGAAATCTAACAATAATTTGACATTGCGGACCCAACAAAACTTGTTTCGACGAAAACGGAGTTCGTTTGCAAAACTGGCTATTTTTAAAGCTCTAAATAACCCTTTTTAAATATGTAAATATATTTAAATAAATTAAATTAAATATTTATAATTTAATATTATCGTATATATCCACATAGAATATATCACAGCTCCAGAATATTCATATATGGATTTATAGCTCGATATTCCAAATCCATATTATATCGATATTCGATTTATATTGAAATTCCTTTTATAAATCGTTATAATTTATAAAGGGAAATCCATAGCGACTTTTCTAAAATTTGATTTGGACGTAAATCAAAATCTACACGACGAAATCCCGATTTTTCTCTTCCATTAGAAATCTATTATCAAATCGGTCCTGACGGTTCTTGTTTCATAGAAATCCGACTTAAAACGGGCCCTGTATATTCAGTTGAAGTTCAAATCGCCAAATAGCGAACTGCAGCGCCATTTCGAGCTCGATTATAATTATATTATAAACTATACGTTCAACTGTCGTCGATTCAATATATTTGTTAATATAATTCAACTCCAAACTGAATTATAGTTTATATACAATCCAACTCACATCGTATTGTGAATTCTACTATTTCCGACTATTTCGACATTATAATATATTATTATATTATAATTATTAATTAAATATTCAATTTTATTAAATTCCAGTTATCGATATCACCAAAACAATATTTTAAATAATTAAATAAATTAATTATTCAACGGTCAGAAATGCGGGTCATTACAAAAGATGTTTAGAGTTTAAACGGAAAAGTGGTTGCCCTAAGTCAATTCATCTTAAAAGCAACCGATAAGTGCATTCCTTTCTTTTATTTGATCAACAAAGGGAAGCAGAACTTTGCGTGGACACCGGAATGCTTCGCTGCATCCCATGACCTCTTGAATCACATAGAATGACCACCTATTCTGTTAAAACCTGCGGACCACGAGGACTTATTTATTTATTTTTGTCGTTTCTATGCAGGCAAAGAGCTCGGCGCTTGTACAAAGGGGATTGTGTCTAAAGTTCAATTTACTACATCAGCAAGAGATTGACAGGAGCAAAAAAGAACTATCTGAAGTTGGAAAAGCTTGCTTACTACCTGCTAATCTCTTCCCGAAAGCTTCGCCCCTACTTTCAGTCGCATCTAATCAAAGTTTACACTAATCAGCCGCTATGTTAAGTCCTTTAACTACGTGAGGCATCTGGAATAATTTGTAAATGGAATATCGAGCTGAGTCAATTCGAGCTCACCATCTTTCCTTGAAGAGCCATCCCGGGACAACGCTGAGTTCACTACTCCCGATGATCCATCGGAAGATAGTGAGCCTCCTAGCACTCAATGGAAGCTATACATGGATGGTTCATCAAATAATCAATGTTATGACGTTGGAGTTGTACTTGTTACTTTTGAGGAATGCTCAATTTTCTTTGTTTGAAGCTCAACTTCCCCGCATCTAACAACGATGCAGAGTACGAAGCCTTGATCGCTGGACTCGGAATTGCAGTCGAACTCAACATCAAGGCTCTCCAAATCTTCTTAGATTCACAACTCATCGTTTGCCAAGTGCATGGGGAATATCAAGCCAAAGGAGCACGACTCGAACCTTACCTAGCTCGGGTTAATGAACTGCTTACCCACTTTGAGCACTATATCATTACTCGCGTTCGCCGAGAACAAAATAAGAAGGCCGATTCGTTGGCCAAATTAGCAAGTTCTAGGGATAAACAACTCTTGGAACTTGTCCTTATCGATGTTCTCAATTCTACGAGTATCAATAAAATGTGCAGTGATTCGATTTCAATGACAGAGCCCAAGCCCGAGTCATGGATGACTAAGATCAAAGGCTATCTGCAACATGGAATCCTCCCAAGCTTTCAAAATGAAGAGCGATCGCTCCTTCGTAAAGCATCACCCTACATCATTCAATAAGGAGTGCTCTATCGCTATAGGAAATTTGACCTGTACCTACCAATATTTTACCTACTAGTAAATATTGGTAGGTAAAGAGAACATTTTTCTACTAATATTTAATGGTAAAATTTATTGATAGGTAAATATTGTCAATGTTATAAAATTGTTGAAGCATGATTATCTACCAATAATTATAGGTAGGTAAAATGTATTATCTACACATACACAAAAGAGGAAGTTTTTTTGTGCTTAACCCCTGCATTTTTCTCATATCATTTTAAACTTTCATTAAAAATAATGTTGAATTGTGTGATGATGTGTCAAAAAAATTAGCAACTTTTTTGAATTGCAGATTTCGTTTACATATCCTAGCAATGTTTTTTGTAAAATTATTTCTTTATTAATTATTAATAATTATTAATAATTATTAATAATTATGTTGAAATATAAAATAGTTAACAATTAACGAATTGATAAACAAAAATTAAATTGTAACTAATTAATATTAAATAATCATTTGTTAATAACTTATCATACATTATTATATTTTTCCAAACAATTAACTTCAAAGTTTTAACTTTAATTTTTTCTTAAATTTTCACAATTTCACACTAATATGTCATTATCTGAAATGACCAAAACATATTTTCTTTAGTTTACTGCGGAGACGCAATCCATACCATCCTCTCCGGCTATAAATTTAATAGCTTATTTTAAATCAAATCTAATGGTACAAATCTCAATCCACATGATCTCTTTTATGGTCTCAATCCACGTAATCTCTTTTGATTGGCCACCGTATAAACCATAAAAAGTACCACTACAGATAAATACCAATAATCTTGATGACAACTATTTATTATAATTTCTATGTTTACATCCCCTCCTAAAACAAGTGAGACATTCTTATTTTAAAACTTAATTGATTTCCATCTCTTTCTAAAAACATGTTTCATGAAGTACCCTAATAAATACATTTTTTCACCATTTTATTCACACATGAATCAACACAATAACAACAAAAATCATTTATTTTATTTAAATTTGTCGATTTTTCTGTAAATGCTTACACTTAAATCATTTTTTATTCTCATTTAAGTGTAGACATATGAATCATTTCCATCTTGTTTATATATATATATATATATATATATATATATATATATATATATATATCAAGAGTTTGTGTTAATTAACGCACGTCTTTTTCTTTAATTCCTGCAATATAAATCCATCTAATTCATAGAATAACATGTCTACATTTGCATTCCCAGCATTATCCTTTCTACACATTTTAAATTCCTTAATAGTGCCTGTCACATTTGTATTATAGCTCAACTTCCTGCTACACAATCCCTTCAATTAATCACATTCGAATTTAGTTTCTTTTGTCTATTTCCTTGATGACATATTTTTTATAAGCAGGAGGATGCCAACGTGACGATGTTTTCAAGTAATATGGGTGGTTTGATTTGGGTTTTGAAGTGCTAATGCAAGTTGAAATATTAAGAAGATGGTTTTCCGGATTGATTAAAATACTAAGAAGTTTGTTTAATCACCAAGTTTCATATTACTATAAAAGTTCGAATCCATATTAGCCATATAAGCCAGTTGAACAAATGATTCAACATATGGGAAATAAAGAATACTTTGTCTGCTTATCATATAATTACCGCAAATGGTTAGCTACCTGAGATTGGCCGATAGGGGTTCTATGTATTCAAATGCGACCATGAGCTATTGCATTTGAAAGGATATGACTTGTTGATCTAATCAATTGGAGTGAAATTAAAGATAGTCGAGTTTAGATCAATCATGTAATCACTAACAAAGTAGATAGAAAAATTAAGGAATTTATCAACACATGCATTGTAAATAATAATATGATCAATTTGATAGTGGATGGACTTGTCGGCTCCTCCCCTCTATGTGTAATAATTTTCTATACTTCATAAAGGTTAGCGTACCTTATAAAGTTAAAAAAATTAGCATCATGTATAAACTGTAAAATCCATTATTGCTTCTACCACGGCAATATAGAGTGGCATCAAAATATCCTTGTAAAATTTCCCTTTTATTTATTCCATGATCGCTTTTAAAGTTAGTTGTAAGCATATAAAACAACAAAACATTTTTTTTGTAAGATTAAGGTTGACATATAAAACCATATGCATCATTGATTCAATGCATACTTCACCAAATTTACAAGTTTGGTTCATTAGATATTCCCTTGATTTTAGTGTATCAATGATTTGCATCTCACTTGCAATGTGTGCCGGATATATTAACAAAACATAGTACCTGACTTAACCTAATTATTTCAAATTATTCATTCAGAAATGTAATGCCACAATCTTCATTGAGATATGGAATGATAATTCCGTACGTATATGAAAGTTAACAGAACTGCAAAGAGCAAATATTGCAGGAATGGTTATGAAAATATTTCAATAAGAAAAACTAGCTTTTGGTTGTATTTCAATAATACTGATAAGAGGGAAGCATGCAGGCGACAATTGATCATCAATATAATAAAATAATTAGAGCATCAATTGGTTTAATTTAGAATAAGTGGCGTTCTACATCGAAGAGTGCCATAACTTACTATTAAATGTACTAGAAGCACTTTCAATAAAATATAAGGGATTCCAAGAGAAATTTCCTAAATATCTCAAATAGAAACTACCTCAAATTTCAAATAGTAATAACAAAAACAATATTAAACCAATATAGAAACAGAAACCTTTTCCAGAAAAAACATAGAAACTAAAGGACACTACATAAGGAATCCAGTGTTCTCCATGCATCAACGACTCGCCATACTGCATAAAGTAACGAGAGTAAAATTATAGAATTTTTTTCATATACTTAAAGCAATAAGATTTTTTAATTAATATATTGGTTTTACTGGATCTACTTTCTCCGCTTACCAGGATAGACCAATTTATTCCATCACTTATCAAGAGCCTGTAACTCTTATACCACCATCAGTTGATTTTATGAGTGCGTTTAAAAATTATGTTTTTCTTGAATTTCTAGTAGTTGACCACAAGGAAATAACGAATAGTATGAACTTTTAAACAAGTTTCATTTTTCATTTAATTGTTATCTATTACAAGACAAAAGCCATTAATCAATGGTTCATACTACATGTTTCTAACTTCCCATTTGCAACTTTTTAATTACACCTTTGTGCCCTTGTCAAGTGTTTAACTGGATGCTCCATGTTTGAGAAGCACCGTTATCTGGAAGCAAGTACCAAAAAATTTCTATTGTTTACAGCTATATTAAAGCATATTAACCCATCTAATTCATAAATTAACAAGTCTATAGCTATATATATATATATATATATATATATATATATATATATATATATATATATATATATATATATATATATATATATAACACTATTGTTAACAGTTTAGATACCAATTTACATATCGATTATTTTCAATTTAAATATCATTGTTCTTGCTGATCTTTGGTGGTCTCATTTGCGGCACGGTTTATTTGAGTCATAATAAATCCACCTTTTATATTCTTTTGTAAATTCTTATAATGAAAAATGCTTACCACTGTTGATAGAAATGAATATTTTTGTGCAAAAATCATAGCCTTCTTGCACTCGTTTATCTACCAATCCATTTACTTGTCTCATTGATTCATTCATTAGAAGTCCATGTAATTGTTCATTTTATGACCAAAGTTTATAATGTGACGAGTGGAAACCCGTGCGTTGCACGGAAGCATAAAGTACGGGGTGTTGTAGTTTGCACGTGCGTGGTTGTTTGACGCTCTTCGCGCGTGGTTGTGGCACGCGCTTCGTGCGTGATCGATGCAAGTCATTTGCGCGTCGATTGATGTTCATCAAATGTTGTGTATATGTGGAGCAATTGTATAAATAAATTTTTATTTGTCGCAGATTATTTATTATAAATTGGAAGTGGATGAATGTAAAATTTTGGAATTATTTCAGTTGAGTAGTAAAAGATGCGCGAAATTGGCAATAGAATAATAAATAAAAGGGAAAAAGTGTCATAATTAAAAACAAACTGCATAATACAAACTTATGCGTACAAAGAAAAGACAAGTAAGTTTATACAGTTGTAACACAGGTAGGAAGTGAATGTAATTTATTAGAGGGGAATACAAACGGAACTGGTGAGTGTGCAAAGAAGGAAATGAGGTTATAATGGAGAAGCAGGTTGATTAATTCCTTGAACGCCTTGCCAGATACTCTGCCTCGATCCTATCACAGACTGCAAACTGCAGTAAAGAAAAAAAATGGTTAGAAAAGCAGTTTGTATGAAGTCGTAGTGTTAAGGTACCAAACTGAATAAGTAACTGCGAAAACACTTGTGATAGTGAAGAAAATAAGGACTTGCAAACAAATAAACTAACCAAAAAGATGGACATTGGTGATCGCGTCGGTGGTAGGCCAAATATTTTTATTGCAAAGCATTTGTAGACAAAATAAAGGTGTAAAACTGCAGTAAGAATTTTTTTTAAAAAAAAGTTTTAGAAACCTAACTTTTGAGGAGAAAAGTACGTACATTTGTACTCCTTTTTTTTGTGAAATTACAGCAAAACCTCAGGATAAATGACATTTGTTGTAGATGTTGTTGTAGTTGATTCTAGCAGAATTGAAATTCTATAGAATACAGTGCATCTAGATAGAGCAACATACAGTTGTCCATGACTAAACACTTCGGTGCGTAAATCAATTCCGACGTACTTCACAGATTGACCTTATGCTTTATTGATAGTTAATGCGTAAGCTAGCTTAATAGGAAACTGACGTCTTGACATGTTTATAGATAATTCTAAGGAAGATGGTTGAAGAGATATTCTAGGTATAAATACAAAATTACTAGCTTTATCTCTAGTAAGTATTTGAGCTTTAATTATTCGTGTTGCACATCGGACTACTATCAACTTTGTTCCATTGCAGAGTACCTCTTTTGGAGCTAGGTTCCTAAGCAGCATAATCGAGCATCCAACTTTAAGTTCAAGTTTGAATGGTGGTAATCCACTACACTCTAATGAATTCATAAATTCAGTTGGGTAACGATCATTTTCCTTATTTTCCACTAACTTGTCAGCAGAAAGGAAAATATGAACATCACAAGAGTATTTCTGCAGACATGCAGAATTTATTGCGCTCACATCTTCTTTACATGCTGAGAGAATAGTTCTGTCCTTTAAAAAATCTGGAGATACTTGGTTGACAGTAAGTCGTGGATAAACAGTGTCAATTAAGTTAGCAAGACTACAGCATTTGTGCATCATTGATAGGTCAATGTGTTGTTCTGGCGTTGATCCGATCTGTACAACAATAAATTTGATTAAAAGAACGATTATATTAAATAGACATAGGGTTGAACTATTGTTATGATAGCAGTAGGAAATGAAAATGTCGTACACTAGTTAGATATTCAGCAAAAGCACCACTCTCAACGTCGTTGGAACTTAGTCGCATATTTTTGTGTAAACATAAGACATAACAACTGCCTATAACGGTGATCGGCGTAAGGTTGATGCAACAATATCTTCACGCATTCCCTTTTGGGATAACAGGTAAAATTTGGCAAAAATCTCCTCCTAAAACAGCTGTCAGTCCACCTAAAGGCTGTATATTATCTCGAATATCTTTTAATGATTGGTCGACTGTTTCAACACAAAATCGATGTTGCATTGGTACTCCATCCCATATAATGAGACTTGCTTGTCTTATGAGCTCGGCTGTTGATGATTGTTTTGTAAATCCGCAAGTTGAGTCCTCTAAAATATTTAATGGTAGGGAAAATGTTGAATGCGCTGTTCTACCTCTAAGAAGTAGTAAAGAAGCAATACCTGATGAAGCAACGGTAAGCACAATATGTCCTAGACTTCGACATTGGTCTGCAATTGTATTATATAAGTATGTTCTTCCAGTCCCAGCTCCACCATTTAAAAAAAGTTTTTCCGTCTCGATTTTGAACAGACGAAAATATTAATTCGTATGTTGTCCGTTGATCATCGTTGAAAGTAAGAATATTCTTTTCCGCCTTCGTATCTTGTCCTTCATATTGTAGTTGTTTGTGTTCCGTTATAAGTCTGTTTTGCACTGCAATTTCCCAGTTTTTAGTTTGCAGAGGCATTGGTGGAAAATCATGTAGACTTTTTCTGGATTCTTAGAGTAATTTGTTAAGAATATGTAAACCATAATCTTGGATTTCATATTCAGTAGGATTAGTAACGTGGAACAGATTTCTGATAGTGTTCCCGAAATCATCACAAATGTGTGTAGCAAATTTTGTCCCAAGGTTATGCGGTCGTAAATGGTAGCAATGAGTGAGAATAACGGAGAAAAGTCTTCTAAGTTGATATCCAGTGTTCATAATTGATGCCTCTTCCAAACATGTGACCCATTCTTCGTCATCTTCAAGCATACCTTTAGCAACGCATGCATCTTTAAATGTTTCATGAACTTTGCCATTAACTGTTCGTAAATCCTCAAAAGATGTTGGACCTGTACAAATGGTAAGTAGTAGTCGTAGAAAAAACCGCTCACCAGAGTTCAGACTTGCAAAATACATTTTCACTATAGCTCTGGTACTTGCACTTCGTAGGGACCATATATGTGTCTCTTTATTCCATGTATAAAACTCTGGAAATTGTTGATATGTATATTTTGTTGCTTCTGGATGTGTTGCATAGAATTTAAAGAACTCAATTAATGTGGAAGTTTGGTTTTCTGCCCTTAATTGGATTGCATCCACAGATTCTGTCGGATCGAAGGTGACCTGGTGCATTCTGGGTGGATGTAGCTGTAGACAAATAACTGCTGGTTTTTCCTCATGCATACGGTAACCAAAAATATGCCATGCAGCTTCAGGAGGGCTTATGTATCTGGAGTCAAGATACTGCTTAATTTCATCTTCCTCACCCACAACAACAGTAGTTCGATCGCGACCCTTATATATATACTTATGTATATATTTTACAGCCTGTGCACTTGCACATCCTTCAACATTTATATGACAATTAAACATTTCAGAAAGTTTTGGATTATAAGGAACTACGTCCCTATTATCCACAGAAATACCCCTTATTTCAAAATATTTTTCGTCATTGCGCCGACAGTATATTGGATATCCGTCTTTATCCATTGATGTATTATCAACCCACTCCCTTGGATACCGCTTCGAACATTTTCCATTTTCCATACATGGAGCATGCATATTTTCCTTGCATGGTCCATGTATCATACACCTTCTAATGGTTTCAAAAAGTAGTGGACGTTCCTTTTCGTCAGGAAACTCTGCAGAAATCAAACTATCTACTTGATCCACTGTTCTCAATTTGTCTGCGGATTATAGAAAAAAAGGGCATGCATATGCGGCAATCCCCTTTTTTGAAACTCTATAGTGTACACATGTGCAACAAATAAACCAAAAATATGATTTTTATAAATTTCATCTATCAAATTTCTACGTTTCAATTCAAATACCCGAGCGATAATGTCCGGACGATCATTGGGTCTTTGGTTTGATTTCAAAGCTTACTCAATTTCTGGCCAATTTGGATTCGCAGTCATTGTCAAGAAGATATATGGGTGATTGTATATCTTGTTATTGCTAGCGAGTCTTGATATATTTCATACATATGTCTAGGAGTACCAATATAAGAGGACGGTAAGACAAATCGCTAACCAATTTGATCTGCTTGTAAGACGTCCGACTCTACATCAGTAATTCCATAGTACAGATCCCTACGAAGCTTAGTTTGATGAGTCCTAGCCCAATATAACCGATTTTGTTCGGTACATGCCCAAGCATCTACAACGAATTCTTGAAATAATTTATGTGCACGTAAAATTGTGGAATATTCACCCTCTCTTTCAAAGAGCCGATAACTATAATATGGCTGTTGTGTCAGTCTTTTGGTATCAGGAATGTTTAAAGAGGGATTCCATTTCATATGGTTAATATCCCAACCAAGATCACCATGGGGAAATAGAATGACATAATGAAGGGGTAAGTATGTAGGATGACATTCGCTGATCTGTTGCAAATGTGAACCTCCTTTCAAGTGTATTACAATATCTCTAGTTCCACAAATTTGAGATCCATCTCCAGGTAAGATAATAGCTATTTCATCCGTTGTTGGCATGTTATAGACACATTTGTCATTTGTCTGATTGTAATGAAGACGCAACAGAAGATTTTGGGCTGCGTTAGTCGAGTTTTTCAAAATATCATAAGCCTGACGATATAATTTTGTGAATTCATTGTCCCGCAAAAGAACACATTGTATTATTTCCAAAACTTGTCTATTAAGATGTTGGTTTCTTTCATGTCTAAATGTTAACCTACACTACAACAAAATGACCCTATTACAACGGTGGAACACCGTTGTAAAATACATTTTACAACGGTGGGCAAACTGTCGTGTATTAAGAAGTTGTAATAGACTAATATCTTCTACAACTTTTTTGCACTGTTGCAACACCGTTGTAATATGTCTATTTTACAACTTTTTTCCACCGTTGTAATAAACTTTATTACAACAGTTATGCATCGTTGTAATAAAATCTACTACAACTGTTATGCACCGTTGTGATTGACATTTGGGTTTAAAAAAAATAAATTTTGCAAATGCAACAAAAGCTGAATAAACAGAAAATAAATTGATATAAATTCAAAGCAACGGATCCATTCATACAAAAAACATTACAACTTTATATTCAAAGTACAAAAAATGAATCATACATCATCACGGTAATATATCAATTCTTTATTATAAATAATGATTACAAATCAGTACCATCCAAAAAATCTACTTCAACTATCAGCCTGCTTCATCTTTGCACTTCTTCAACATCCCCACCTCCTGCACAATCACAAAACATGCATATACATAAACATAACCTTTGTTGCTTGAAGCTATTACATGGCTTTCTTATTTGCCTTCGTAAAATTCTTGTGCATTTTTTGAAGTTGTCTGTATGGAAACCATGCAAAAACAGCACAAACTGATATGTTAATACATTGTTACCATTGTAGAAGAAATCACACAAAGTGATAAGTGGTGTATCATGTGCCTTGATTCAAAAAGCTTCATGCACAGGAGAGAAATATGGTAACATGAACACATTTTTTGTCCTATTCAAGCTAAACTAATTTCAAAGTTTAACTACAAGTTTAATTCGTAATTCTCGTTGTTTCTCTTCCGTTCAATGCTACTCTTTTTAATTCTAGTGCATAAATAGGTGCAACATAACAACATACGGAAATAAATCTTGAAACAAATCTAATCGTAAGTAATCACTAACAGCATATACAATTTGTAGATAACCAAAACATGTGTTCAAGGATATGTAGCATGGCCTAGGTGTGAACAAGACAAGTATCAAGTATAACAAGTGTTTTGAGTAGTTTCAAATGTCCTATTACATGTTAAATATGGCAGGAGGAACAATGCCATAGTCAAGTAAACACACAGTCAAGTAAAAACTTCACAAAGTAAAACACAGCATACTAATTGTACAGTCTTTTATTTTGCAAGGCAATGGTGCACCTCATCATACAATAAACAAAATTTATCAACATGCATGAAAGCAGACAAATCTATGTCAGCCTACATGGAACGTTAACATAAACATGCATGAGTATTGAGTAAATGATTATGCCCAAAAATCCGCGAACATGTTAGAACAGGGATGGAAGACTTAAGGCAACAAAAATCCATTTTTCTTCATGTTAAGGCAGTGTGTTCTGTCTCTATACCCTTCCTTGCATTTTTATGTCTTATTATCTAACAAGCACTCTATTTATGATGGAGGCTGCACCCGGTTCTATATAGTCAATATGCAATTTAAATGTAGTAATATGTACGTGTGTACAGGAGCTAGCATTTAAAAGTAGAGATGCGCCTATCAAGTTTTATGGCAGCAAAACAGCATAGTGCTGAAAATGTACACTGTCCAAAGTAAAATTTTGACAACATGCAAAATGTGTGTTTAGAATAGTGCATGTAATGTCCAAGGTAAGAATGAAGCAGGAACACCATTCAACAAATATGGATGTGAACTCAACTATGCTATTTTCAACTAGCAGATGCACGATATAATACAGCCAACAAGCGATGGAAATGCAAAAGCAAATAGCCCAAACCAATTATATTTAGCGGAATGCCAAGTTATATAACCTAAAATAAGTTGAATCGTAAGCATAAACTTACCTTTAAACGCGGTAGTGGACGACGAAGGAAGAGCATGAGCTGTTGTCCATGCTTAGCAGCAGTCACGGATTTGGCGCGAGCGACGGAAGTGCAGCGTTGGACGACAGAGAGATACCTGCAGTTGCGAACTGTGCGGACAGCGGCAACGAACGTGCTTATTCCCTCTAAACAGATGATAGAAACAAACGTGCTTATTCCCGCTGAATATATTCAGCATTTTGATTCAGTGCCTAAAAAGTGCTTTTTCCCCAAAACAAACACAGCCAAAACAGTATGGAATGAAATTGAGCAATAAAATCGTGAAAGACAGATCTAACCAAATAGTTCATAACATAATAAAAAAGAATAACCTGAATCGGAAATGCAGAGGACTTTCAGATCATCAGCGTCGCCGAAAGAATCAGCGCTTCCATCTTCGGACTTCTTATAGCTAACAGCAGATCGCTCCGATCTAACATCGATTCCGTTACCGACATTCACACTGTGATTGAACTCGACTCTCTTCAATTCGACGACGACATCGGCAATCGAGCAGAATTTCTGCATCTGGAGAACGGGGATCCAGTTCATCCGCCTCCGGTGGATCGCCGCGTGCAGCGCTTCGTACTCCGACCCATCTCCGCCGTTCATCTGCGAGAGTGACTATTTTGCAGCTACTGTAGAATTTGAGATTAGGGTTAAAAAGAGGAGATTTCGCATGGAGAGGATGAGATGGGAATTAGTTAGTGAAATTTGTTTGTGGAGCCACTGATTAAAACATTGGGTTGTGAGAAACTCCGCTACTTCGAGCCCAATATTTCAGTTTGGAGCTGAAAATTTCGATTTGGAGCCAAAACTTAAAAGCGATGGAGCCAAAACAATTTTCCTGTATGTGTCAAGGAAAAGTAAAATAAAAGAGAATACATAGATGTGTATGGAGATGATAAATATTATATAGGTTCTAATGAATACTGCAATTTAGTTACTAAAAAATATTTCTAAAATTTGATTCTTCTTATTATTTTTCTAAAATATTGAATATTTTATAATAAAAAATTAAGTTATTTAATTCTGTTGAAAATATAAAATTTTATTTCTAAATCTTATGAATATTTTCAAATTAATTTTACTTAGTTCAAAATTTTACATTTTTAAATATTAAACACTAAATATGGTTATTAATTATTTTAATTAATAAATGTTGCTTAGTATTAGTTTAGAATATTAGATAATTTTTTGAGTATTTCATGAAATATTGAATATTTTACAAAAGTTTAAATTTATATTGTCTAATTTAACTATTAATTATCAAATTAATTAGTATATATTAACTATTAATTATCAGAAGTTATTAATTAAATGTTAATTATTAATTAGGATTATTTCATATTTTAAATTAATTATTAATTAGGATTATTTCATATTAACAATAGTTATTATTTAACTTTTACTTATTTCTACTTAGTTATAATCGAGTAATAACTGTTAAAAGCTTATAATGTATATGTCACCTAAATATTAATTAATAAGCAGTTAATATTAACTATTAAACATTAATTACCACTTATTAACTATTAATTATTTAATAATAATTAATAAATATTATTGATTCCTAAGCTTATTATTAATTATTAATTATTATTAAATATTAATATAATTAGTTATTAAATATAGATATTATAAACATGAAGTTTGTAATGGGCATCTATTACAACTAACGAAACAAAAGGTTGTTAAAAATACGTTTATTACAACTTTAGGGAATTGACAGTTGTAAAAAACCATTTATTACAACGGTGTTTTTACCACCGTTGTAAAAAACCATTTATTACAACGGTGCTTTTACCACCGTTGTAAAAAACCATTTATTACAACGGTGCTTTTACCACCGTTGTAAAATTAAAGTTGTAATATGGTGTTTTTGTTGTAGTGGTAGCAGTAGGATCACATATATATATATATATATATATATATATATACACACGCACACACACATAGTTGAGAATATACAGGGGGATTGCCAATATCAGGCAGCAAAGCACCCGTTCTATGTCGCAGTTCTCCATGTATTGTGAACGACTTTATCCCACGTGTACCAAGAGTTCTATCATCTAATTTGCAGCCAAGACTTGTGAATGCATTTGCAGAATTATATTCACGAATATGTTGCAAAAAAGAAGTAGATAAAGAGTCATTTTCATCATATAACTATCGTAATTTCGTCGGAGGTTGTGATAATGGAGGTAACTTTACTTTTCCAGACTTACAACATATTCCAAAAATGGGATTACATAAAGGAGATTTTGACAAACGTTCGTCGATCCAATGAAGTGCTCTACAAAATGGACATGGTATTTTCATTAAGCCAAGGTAATGACGTTCAATGTATTGCACGCGGTAAATCCTTTCTCGTTCTCTTCGTAGCTTTTGAGCAATGGAGCGATTTGATAACGGTGTAACCAAGCCATCTTCAGTTAACCTAATGGAGATGAATATATTATGAGTGAAGTGACAGTTGTGTGTATTTAGATTTTATGGTTGGGACATGGTATAGGCACGAATTGATTGACTGCAAACAATAGTAGACTTACATTTGAGTGTTAAGTTAATTTGATGAGGAGGGAATAAGTGTTGGATCTTCGCTGGGGTTATCTTCTACACCACCGATCACTTGTGAAGATTGGGTTACACCATTACGTTGCATCATGGAAGCTGAAGAGGGAAGATTGAATACCAAGTTTTGAGATTCCGTTCCCGAAGTTGTTGCATTTTTTTGTCAGTCTTTCTTTTTGTCTACGCAAAGTTTAAGCAATTGAGCGCCTTGATGGCCTAATTGCAACAAAGATTAATTTTGCATGTATTAGAAGAAAACAAAATCAAAGATAAATACATAGCATGTTAATATGGTAGATTTAGTAAATAAATATGACAGAACGTTTATTTCATGAGCAAATACAGGAATTATGAGTAGAGTACGCACATACATGTTGGTTGTAGTGCTTGTAGAGGTCTTATTATCATTGTTATCAGCATCAATGAGCGAAGTGGTGTTAGTACTCTGCAGAGCGGAACAAACGTGGTTAATGATTTTCATCGAATGTACATATAAGATATACGTTTACCAAACCTTGTGACGCTTTCGATGTCCTGCTGACGTAGTAGGGGTACGATTGGTTATATCGACCAAAATACGTCTCTATCAGTTGCCAAATAAATTTGTGGTTAGTTATAATGAGTTAGAGCTGAAGGTAAAACAAATTTGAATCGGTGAAAAATAATGTTAAATTCAGTTTGTAAACCTTTATAGCAAACTGATTTAACAAAATGCATAATATGTATATCCATTTTCAGTTCGTAACATATAGAAGCACGTGAGGAGAAATATTTATAGTAAAAATTGAACTATTAATGAGCACCAGGTCAGCAGCAGTAGAAAACAGGTTATAACTATTGAAATATATAAGCAGTCGTTGTATAAGCAATTAGTGAGAAAGAATACAAAGGCAGACGGAAATGAATCCGAGAAAGGAAAAAAAATTGAAGTTCAAATAAGTAAATAAAAGTGTAACCTGAGTAGGAAGTTAACTTCAGTGGGTACATCGATGATGGAGAATGGGAGCAGTAAAATGTTAAGTCGAAATAGTGGAGAAGACAAAGTAGACAGGGTTTATGTATCTTGTTGGAGAGTATTGATTGGAAAATGAATAGCTTATTTGTGTAGTTAGGGAAGAAGAAAGCATGTAGTGGTGTATAGGAAGGAAGGGTGGGAGAAAATATTGGTAAATGGAAGACGTGGACCACAGAATATAATTTGGCTGCTGGTATGATAATATTTCACGTCTGCAAGTATGATAAATAATAATTTATTTAGGAAGGACACTGTTAAAATGGCAATAGATTTTTACATTTACACATGTTATTTTAATTAAAGGTACAAATGGTAATGAAATAATCATGGATAGCGGTAGCAACAGTTAATGATACTGACATAGGAACTTACGTTTTTCATGCACAGTTTAGACTTCTTTTCTGATTTCTGATTTCAGACATGTTTTTATTCATTTGTAGCTTTAAAGTTAATATTACGTTAAGATGTGTGATCTAGAATTACAATGCTGGTGCTGGCTATGTACGCGTAACTTCAGATGCATATAACCAATGAATCATTCCCTTTAATGTCCAAATTTACTGAATAAATGGCCATACAGACAATATTTTAACTAATTAATTTAAAAGCGTGTAACATGTTACGTATGCAACATAGAAACATCATACTATCAAAGATAATTGATCTATAAACAGGTTATCAACATAAAGGAACCAAGTTCTCCATACCTCGTGGTAATCAATATACGAAGGCGTATGTGAAATATTTGTTATGTCAGCCAAGAACAATAGGATGAAACAAATGTTCATCATCAAGTTTTTATAGGTGGTCAGTTAAAAAAAGACCCAAGATACAATGGCAAAGTAAATAAACAGTTATTATATAGAACAGAAGGTAGAATGTACAAAAAATAAACGGCAATGACAAATAGTGAAACAAAAAAAAGTGAAAAAAAATACAGTAAACATTAAACTGGATAAGTACATCATGAGGAATAAAAGTGTGCATAGGAAGTTAGAAACGGAAAGTAAATATGGGTCGACAACATGAGCGGGTGCACAAAGAAAACGACTAAAACACATTTTCCATAAACATTTTCTCAAGTACACGGAAAAACGTGTAGCAGAACACAAAATTATACATGGGTGCACTTATGTATAAGAGTTACATAAGGGAAATGGGTACAAAGAGAAATACAGCTAGGTGTTTATACCGGAACTGCAAATGAGAAACAAACGTAATTTATTATTGCATAATACATCCTCAGTTTCATAAATTTTAAAAAAAGAAAACTGATGCCAGATACTTTGCCTGGATCCTGTCACAGTTCGCAAGCTGCAGTTTAAAAGAAACTGGTTAGTAAAGCAATACGTATGATAAATATAATTGTGTGAATGGTTGGAAAAAAGTTGTATCAAACCACTGCATTCCAATGAGCTTCGTATTCGTTATCCGTATGTTGTGGAGTAGTAGGCGGAAGATCATGAGCTTGATTTTCATTCTGAAAATCGTTGGGTTGAACTTAAGGAGCAGTAGGAGATGGGACATTAGTCACAGTTGTGGTGGTTTCATAGCTGGTTGATTTATAGGGTATAGTTAGACGTGTGCTTTTACGCTTATGTTTTTGTACTGAAATGGATAATAGAGACTATTTGGTTGGCACAGAAAGCTTGGAATGCACAATTTAATGTAAAATGATCCAAGCAGATGTAAAAAAAAGTAGCAGTTAAGTTAGAAGAAGAGAATTACCTTAGTCATGATGTGTTAGGAAGAGAACAAAACTGAGGAGTAAAAAAGAGAGGCTATGAATGTGGAAGGAAGAGTATGTTAAATTTTATGAGTCTAACGTAGTATATATTGAAGGAGTAATTAAAATAATGTCCATAACTGCGTTTTTCTATAAAACTGATATTATATTTGATTTTCGTAATCGGAACAGGTTTAAAGGCTACAAACATGCAATGCCAGTATTTTTAACATTTAATGCTAAATTATATCACCAAAATAATATAGTAACTTTTCGATAAAGATCCGATGAAGATGTAAATATACAGAACCTTTCCGATTATCCACAAATCTTTTGAAATGCAATTTCACTCAATTGTACTGAAATATAAACAATTTCACGTATATAGCAACATCAAAATCATACCTAACATAAGACAAGATTCAAGAGGTATTCGCAACATGTTAAATTGAGCCATTTAATGCTAAATTATATCACCAATAATATAGTAACTTTTAGATAAAGACCCTATGAAGATGTAAATATACAAACCTTTTCGATTATCTACAAATCATTTGAAATGCAATTTCACTCCATTGTAATGGAATATAAACAATTTCATGCCATTTTTATATGGTAATCTTTTGATATAGCATTTTTAAAATTTCAAATATATTTTGAAGCTTTAAGCTCCCAACCCATTTAGTGCTAATTTCATAGTTTAAATTGGGTATCATTAGAATATTGATAGTGATTGGCTCTTATATAGAATGAAATGGATTTGCACACTTTTATCTTTTCATTTAAGCTATTTATTGCATGCATGAGATGCTAGGAATGTGTATCAGCAAACAAAATTTAATTCATACAGCAGTTTATGTTATGTAACTTCTTTGCTATATACACGACCCATTTACATTAAATATGAGCATGTATGCTCGCATGTCTCCAAAACGTATATAGCAACATCAAAATCATACATAACATAAGGCAAGATTCAAGAGGTATTCACAGCATGTTAAATTGAGCCATTTAAAGCTAAATTATATATAGCAACATCAAAACCATATGTAACATAAGGCATGATTCAAGAGGTATTCACAGCATGTTAAGTTGAGCCATTTAATGCGAAATTATATATAGCAACATCAAAATCATACGTAACATAAGGCAAGATTCAAGAGGTATTCACAGCATGTTAAATTGAGCCATTTAACGCTAAATTATATATAGCAACATCAAAATCAATAACATAAGGCACGATTCAAGAGGTATTCACAGCATGTTAAATTGAGCCATTTAATGCAAAATTATATATAGCAACATCAAAATCATACGTAACATAAGGCAAGATTCAAGAGGTATTCACAGCATGTTAAATTGAGCCATTTAATGCTAAATTATATATAGCAACATAATTTCAAATATATTTTGAAGATTTTAGGTCCCAACCCATTTAATGTTAATTTCATAGTTGAAATTGGGTATTATTAGAATATTGTTAGTGATTGGCTCTTATGATTTGCACATTTTTATCTTTTCATTTAAGCTATTTATTGCATGCATGAGATGTAGGAATGTGTATCAGCAAACAAAATATAATTCATACAGCAGTTTATGTTATGTAACTTCTTTGCTATATACACGACTGACTTACAGTAAAGATTTCGTATGTATGCTCAACTAATTCCAAAAGGTATGTAGCAACATCAAAATCATAAGTAACATAAGGCAAGATTCAAGAGGTATTCACAGCATGTTAAATTGAGCTAACCACATCACACGAAATATTTTTTTTTCACAGAAAGCAAATGCAGAGAGGACAAAAATAAATATGACAAACTTTGATACAGGATATATATTAAAACTTATTATCAACATTTAAACATATTTTTAAGTACACGTAAAAAGGTGTAATTATTGATCACCACGTCCTTACTCCAATGTGCTGAGTGCAAGTTAAGCTGCAAAAAAAGAGTAAGCAGTTGGTTAAAACGAAAAGTGTACTTATTTTAGTATTCAAAATATAAGCAGTAGATTGTCTTACCGTAATTCTGTTTAATGGCCATTCAGTAGTTTATCGATTATTCATTGTATCCTCTTTATAGGCCAGTATTGCACTATCCCGAATCTGTAATGTGATATGAAAAATGTAATATGAATTGATAATTAAATTAAAGAGTATACGAACACATGAGCAGAGGTTATACTTCACTTCCTAGACTTGTTCTCTGTCTTGGCCATGTGCTTCTCTGAATTTGCATAGGCTGCTCTGGGTAAACATGTTGACCCTTCAAGATATGGGTAGATGTTATGTACTGATAATCTCAAATTAAAATATGTAATCATATAACTAAAAGATAAACACTTACATGATTGTCAAACACAATGACATTAACCCCATATTCATGTAGCAAACATACAATTTTGGAAACAATATAATCTCTATCCACCCAAAGATTTCCGTGAATGATGAGATTATTAAATATTTTTGCTGCTTGTCGTCACGCATCGTGTACAGAGGACATAATCATCGTGTACGATAAGTGTATTGGTAAGTGGAAAAATGTTGAGCGGGAAGATTAGAATGCATAAATTGGGTAGAAATGGGATTAAATGAGAAGAGAAGGTGAAGTTGCGACTTGCGAGAAGAGAAGACGGAAGAGGTTATCTACAAATATATAAAAAGGGTTGGTGGAAGAAAGAATTTAGAATGGAGTGGAGGAAGACGTGGGAACGTGAAAGTGGGAGAGCAAAGTTACTGATACGCGTGATAACTAAATATAAGGCAAATGCGGATGAGGTGGAAATCAAAATATCAGGGGATGTGTTTAAATTAAGACGGTGGATTTGTTTTTGTGGGATTAAATCTGGACCACTCTTTGTCTTGTTGTTTGTCCAAGGGGGGAATTTTATTATATAGATACGGAAATTCTGCTTCAAAATAAATAAAAACTTACAGCAGCATTAGTTTTGATGTATATAATTTCTAGATGGTCTTTACCCAGCTCGTGCACAAACTAGTTTATTACCTATTAAAATTACTAGATTGTTTTTGTTACAGAAAGCTGAATATATGCTTATATTTCAAAAGATTAATGGAAATATTGTAACTATAATAGTATTTAATTATGGTGATACCTGTCCTTCCAGGAATTTTCCAACTATTAAATCAACCAATGAAACTCCAACAATGCATATGTCATCTTCACAATTTAGGTCTGCACTTTTACTGTTAATTTATGTAATATAATTAGAGAATATATAGAATTATAGTAGTAATAATCTATGCAACTAATCTAAATAATTGCATATATGTATGCAATTTTTTAGAATATTTGCATACATGTATGCAACTATTATTATTAATTGCATAATATGTATGCAAGTATGCAAATATTCAGAATGTTTGCTTAAACACATGAAACTATTCCGAATATCTGTATAAATGTATGCAACCATTATGAATATCTGCATACAAGTATGCAACTATTATGAATATCTGCATACATTTATACCGATATTCTAAATATTTGCAAAACAACAATGCAAGTACTTTAATTAAATGCATACATCTATGCAAATACTTTCAATTTATTGCTTCGTTTCGAGCAATATGTCAATTCAATATAAAACTTACAAAATTTGTTTAAATTTTTCACTAAGTTTACCTTAGGTCTGATTGTGTAAAAAATTCTTCCAGTTGTTTGATCTGATGCTCTTCTAGGTTCTGAATATTTTTATACTTTCTGATTTTCAGTTTTGTTCCTGTACGCGTTTCTATAGATGTAGGTTCTATGTCGTAGTCATCTACATCTTTCTTCTTGTTTCAATTTTCTTTTGTCTGCAATACAGAATAATATCAGATATATCAGTAATTTTTGTGGTAAATTGCAGAAACTATTATTACCATCAGAAACTTTTTTTTTACCTTTTTTCTTTTCTAAGCTTTGATGTTCTGCTCCTTCTCATTCTCTTTGCTTTACTCCTGTTCCTTCTCTAGGTCCTTATTCTGCTCCTGTTCCTTCTCCAGCTCTGTATCCTGCTCCTGTTCCTTCTCCTGTTATTTTTTGACTTTGAATTTTTCAACATTTTAATCATCATTCTTACCAGTATCATTCTTTCCCTCCTTACCAACTTTAAAAACATCTTCCTTTTCAACATCTCATGTACTGTCTTTATCAATGTTATCATAATCATCCTTCTTCTCTTCATCTATTTCCATGTTATCAGTCTTATCAACATCTCATGTATCGTCTTTCCTATCTTTATCTCGCTTGTCAACAACTATGTTTTTCTCTTGTTCCTCTTTCCCTTCATCTTTCTTTTGATCAACCATATTCTGGTCTCCTTCGTTTTCATCTTTATTGTGTTCATTACCACCTTTATCTTCATCATGACCTTTGTCATCATCCTCTTTATCGTTCTTGTCATCATTTTTATCGACCTTATCATCCTTTTTCTCCTCATCTTCGCTGTTGTTGTCTTCCTTTTAAATATCTTCTTTAGTGTCTTCATTTTCCTCATTATCTGTGTCAACATTCATTTCATCATGTTCTTTGTCTTCTTCTTCTCCACTTTCATCATTTTCCTCACTATCTTCATCATACTCACTTTCATCGTTTTGCTCACTATCTTCATCATACTCACTTTCGTCCGCTTTTAATTGAAGTTGTTCTTCTTCAGTAATTTCTGATGAGGTGCCAGCAGCAAGTTCTTGTACTCTATTTTTTTAACCTTGTATTCTCTTGTTTTAGATGCTTATTCTCCACTTTTAATTTTGTTATCAATTCCTTAAATCTTTGTTCCTTTTTTTAATAAAATTCTTTGTATTCTTCATCTTTTTCAACAGCTCGTTTCAGCAATTTTATTTCCTTTCTTGTAAATCCTAAAAAAAAGGATGCAACACTTGTTTAATTTATACTGCAAACATTTGCAGTTATGTTTGCAACTATGTGAAAAAACTACATAAATGCATGCAAGTATTCAAAATATATGAATATAAGTATGTAAATATTCAGAATATTTGCATATATGTATGCAACTATTAAGAATACTTGCAAACAAGTATGCAATTATTCTGAATATTTTGGCAATTCAAATATGCAACATTTCATAATATTTGCATATAAGTAAGCAAGTATTCTGAATAATTGCACACAAGTAACCAACATTTCTTAATATATGCATAAAGGATGCAACTATTCCCAATATATGCAAACATTCTTAATTTTAGAATATATTTATTCAGCTATTAAGAGCATTTAATATGACAATTAGAAATGATTTAGATTTATATGACACCTATAGTGTTGTATGTGATATTCATTAGCATTGAAGGATTCAACATTTTTATGTCCCATTTTCCTGCCAGTGGATATATTTCGTTGTATTCTGCCTTTGATGTTGTTCGAACATGGTTCTTTCGCAAACCCACCCCTTAAAAAAATAGAAAAAAAATCAACATTTATGAATAAAATGAACAATAATTTAATAAGAAACTTGCTAACAAGTTTAAAAATAGTACTAAAAACAGTGTCATGCAAGCCTTAATCTTGCGTGGTGTTTCATAGTATTTGTCCACTTGGCTATAAAGATGGTAGTGTATGGTTTTTGACCAAGATATTTTTGTTAATTTCTGGTCGCACACATAATATGGTATCAGGGTCCATGGTAATGTGTAGTTAGTGCTGGATACAAGGAAAGTAGCTGCAAAGTAGAGAAGTAAAAGTTTTACAGTATCATAATACGCCTCTGCCGACTCTTCTTTAATTGTTGAGAAAATATGCCTTTCTATATTCTTCTTGTTCACTGTAGCTTCATCTTTAAAATGTCTTTCTATGAATGATTCATATTCCTCATCATTCTTATCTTCCTTTTTGAAGTAGCCACTGGTTGTGGTCAACTCTCCTTCTAGTGGAGCAGTCAATAACTGTGCAATATCTTCTTGTTTAAATGTTAGCATCATATTACCAAACTGAAAGTACTTTAAGTTTTCTTGTAGCTTTTGATGATGAGATCTAACGTTGTAGAATTTTTAATGGTCTCTGATAGGGAAATGACGCCATAAAAGATCATGTCGATAAATCCAGTGGGAGGCAATTTTTTCAAGATATAATGAATGCACTACTATAAATAGTTCATCAGTCTTTAATTTCTCAACCAAATCTCCATTAGATTACTTTTGTAAACATGCTACTCCTTGGCAATCTCTGGTATATCTTCAATTTTCTTTTTTTTGTTATTTGTCCATAAGTTGATGGTTGTTCTGTAGTTAACAATTCTTTTCTTTTTCAACATCGATTGTAGCATCTTCTTCAACCATAGGTCTCTGTATTAAGGGGTATAATTTTTTTATATAAGGTTTGAAACAGTTTTGATTATGTGCATACAAGTATGCAGTAATTTTTAATGTATGCATGCACGTGTGTACAAGTAAACAACTATTGCGAATATATGCAGGGAAGTATGCAGTTGTTCTGAATATCTACATACATGTAAACAAGCATGCATCCTTTGAATATCTACATACAACTTTTCCGAATAAATGCACATAAGTATGCAACTGTAGATACATGCACACAAGTATGCAACGGTTCTGGATAGATGAACACAAGTACGCAACTGTTCTGGATAGATGCACACAAGTACGCAACTGTTCTGGCTAGATGCACACAAGTACACAATTGTTCTGGATAGATGCACACAAGTACGCAACTATTCTGGACAGATGCACACAAGTACACAACTGTTCTGGATAGATGCTCACAAGTACGCAACTGTTCTAGATAGATGTACCCAAGTATGTAACTGTTCTAGGTAGATGCACACGAGCATGTAACTGTTCTTAATAATAGCATACAATTATGCAAGAATTTTTAATAACTGCATACAAGCTTGCAACTGTTCTTAATAACAACATACAAGTACGCAAGCATGCTTAATAATAACATACAATTATGCAAGAATTTTTAATAACAGCATACAAGCTTGCAACTATTCTTAATAACAGCATACAAGTATGCAAGTATTCCTAATAATAGCATACATTTACGCAAGAATTCTTAATAACAGCATACAAGCTTGCAACAATTCTTAATAATATCATACCAGCATGCAACAATTCTAAATAAATGCGTAATAGCTTGCAACAATTCTAAATTACAACATACAATCAAGCAAAAAAAAATTAATAATAGAGTACAATCGTGCAATAATTCTTACTAACAGCATACAATCATACAATAATTCTTTATAAAGCATACTAGCAAGCTACAACAAATGATCATGCAATAATTCTTAATGGTAGAATACAATCGTGCAATAATTCTTTGTAAAAGCATAGTAGCATGCAATAATCTATACTATATTATAGTTACTGAGTTTGGTTTCGAGATCTCACAGGCCTTCACACAAAATTAAAACTGAAGGGTCATACTTGTCTTCCCATATACGGATCCCCTTATCGCTCAAGCCTAAAAAATAGTCATACCGTAAATTTGTTGCTCTACCGACGTTGACATCTCCTTCCTAATTATCACGATCTTCTGCCTCGACTCTCTGCTTGAACCCTAAGTCCCTGATATTTCACCCGATCCACTTCCTCTTTAGTTTATTTAGCATTTGATATAGTCTCAAGACAGTATCTAGCGGGTTGAGTTCTCTTTTTCAAGGTTTTTAGAAAGAATTTCTGGAGTGCTCATTATTCTATTATAATAGATTCAAATCTAATTATCCAACTAATCGACTGACAATTTACTCGCACTGTCGACCATTATCTCTTCTGATTTTTACCCTATTTGCTACGAATAACGTTCTCCTTCAACCGTCTGTCCAGTTGCAGACAAGGCAATGTGAAATGGATGTCCTAAGAGGTTCCTTCTTTTCTTCCAATTTATGTACTTATTTTGTGATGGCCCGCCCTGCACCAGCCGACATTTCCCTCGAAATGAGCTGTGCCACTGTCCAACCAGCACGAGACAGTCACCAAAAGAAAGAAACAATGAACTACTAGGAACCTGTAGTATATCTCACAATGCATGGAATAAAATATAATAGTAACATAACTTGACATAAAATAGGCAGGACAGTGCATAAAATGAAAAATACCCCATAACCATCAGAGTAGCGGAATCCAAAATATAGCTTATGATCCAAACCATCATTATTACACTTCATAATACTGTCTCTAAAGAAAAATAGAAAAGGTACACTACTAATTCCCAAAGCAGTGACAAGCAACAACACACGGAGAATATATGTATATAGTACGTGGAAGCCTCCTGCTCGTCTTTGGACAACTACTTGTGCATACCACCTAACTTGTCTCTAATCTTCTCGTTTAGAAGCACCCAGAGTAATAAGAAGAGACATAAAACTCTAGGTCAGACAAAGGTCTGGTATAAGCTATAGCAGCAAAGTAAAATAATAACAGGTATAAATAATCATACCTGAATCTAGACCTGTAACCAAAGAGTTAGCATAACAAAATGTACAATACTCTAAGGTAACACTAACATATAATGTAAAATGGGAGTGTATGTGTCATGGTGATAGCAAACATCAAACATAGCAATCATCCTCACATCTTTCACTTAGTGCGTAAAGCATATGATATCCACCACTTAGACCACCAAATCCTTTGCTACAACCACTTTGCCCTTGGAAGTCTTAATGACCCCATTGCGCTAGTCCATATCCAATAATCCTTTTCTATGATCACTTTGCCCTTGAGAGTCCTAATGGTCCCATTGCACTGATCCATAGCCATGCGACGATCACTTTACCCTTGGGAATCTTAATGACCCCATTGCGCTGATCAATAGCAACTAATCCGTCTCTCAGTGATGAACCAAAGCTAAAGATATCGATAACCCCTTTGCACACATCCCGCAGCAAAGCCCAACTCATAAAGTTAACTCGTTGGCTCTTGTCTGGATCCTGAGTTCTAACTTCTTATTTGGAATACCTTTGCATCTCGGGCTTTAGTCCTCTTCCGGTTCGGTTCAAATGTGCATAGTGCTTCAGTCCTCATCGGTTCGGTTCGTAACGCTCTACCGGGGTCGGATCAGTTCGTGATGCCTCTTGAGCATCGGGTCAGTTCGGCTCATGGCTCAAATCTCCAGTTCGAGTCAGGCTCCTTCGCTCGAGCGAGTCGGTATCCGGGTGGGGTCGTGGTCTTCAAGTGCGAGCGGATCAGTTCGTGCCATCTCCATCGGTTCAGGGTCGTGATTCACAAGCGGTCGTGGCGTCTATGCCATGAACGGGTTGGTTCGTGGGGTTTAGCACGAACCGAGAAGGGGGGCGATCCGTGTAACACCCCACGTCCATTATTTTCACTCTCAAAGGGAATGCATTAACTTTCATGGAGTATTATTGGTGAATAGAACAGAATATAACAAGACAGATACATATATTGGTACTTGGAAAAATTCAAAACAACTTTTATTGCAGCGGAGAAATAGTTTGGTTGCAACAACATCATAAACCAACAGAAAAACCAAGTACACTTAGTAACCATCTTGACAAATTGTTTTCTGAGTACACAAAGTAAAAAGCATAACCCCAACATTAGTAGTCATAAAAGAGATGAGCTGAACTTTACTTTCAGCAATCCAAGCACTTCCAAAAGAGAGAGAAAGATCCAGATCAAACTCCACTAGTACTAGTCCCACCCTGAGAACCTGGGGGGTGGGGGGGAAGAAGAAAAGAGGAGAAAACAAAGGGGGTCAAACATAAAGTCTGGCGAGTACCATAACTTTAACAATACAATAATTAAAGTAATTAGGATAAGGCATAAATTGGTAAAATAAGGAATGACTATGAAACAAGTGGGCAAGACTAAACAAACAAAGGTATATTCTGGCATTAATCTCACTCCTAATCACTATAGGATAATTACTATACTGCACCACTACTAGTCACCCTAAGAGTTGATCCTGCCTACTGAACATAATAATCATAACGGTAGTTTCGTGTACCCCTAGTTGTCTTCAAAGGTGTCGTCTGCCCCTATCTCCACAAGTTGTACCCACTACCACCATGCGATCGGGTCCCTAACTCGTAGATACACGTGCTGGTCCCACAGTGGCGTGTATCACTCCCCAAAGTGGCAACTCGATACCACTAAAGATGCACGACTTATATCTACATGATGCAACAACGTCTTTCCTACCAGCCCGGGCCCACGTACGCACATGACTCCGTTGGACCTGCATTGCCAACGTTAACCCGTTTTGACCTCTAACAATCAAACCCAGTAAGCATGTCCCATCCTCGATCTAACTCGAGCTCACAAAGATACTTAATGGGTTACTGGTTTGAAATGGTTCCCCCATGCTTGACACAAGCTTTCCACCTATGCTTGGTCCCCACTAGAATTTTCCACTTAACCCCGTCTTATTCATGTCTTCTTAATGTTTAAATTTGGTTAAGTGTTTCTAATCGTATTTCACATGTCACCCATGTCACCCACTTAACCCCATGTCCCACCACATGTTTATCTTGGTTAAGTGTTACTTAATTCATTTTAACCGTAACCTTGTAAGACCTGTCACATTAGACTACCGTTTGCGGTTGCTGGATTTTCCGGGAGGATCCGGGCAGTCTTATACCGCAAACGTATCTAACCTCGTGTCTTTACAATTGCTACGAATTTAATTTATGCCTTCGACCTCTCACATTAGACTACCGTTTGTGGTTGCTGGATTTGCCGGCGAGTCCGGGCAGTCTTACACCACAAACGAGCTTAACCTCGTGTCTTAGGCGTTTATTATTACACATTATTTCACCCCAATTTGAATTAATTATCCCTATTCAAATTGTCAATAATTTCCAAATTAATTATGTACATAATTGTCACCTAAATTATGTCCGTACTCTTTAATTATAAAAATTATACCAATTAATGTCTCAATTTAATTATATGCTTTTAAAGCCATTTTATGTCAATTCACAATTTACAGAATTAATATTTTCCCATTGTCCCCACGCTATTCGTACATTCAAATACGAACTATGTTAGACTTGTAAATAGTCTAACTTATAAAAAAAGAAACATCACAACTTGCATAACACATAAAAATAGATCTAACTTGCAAATAGGAATTATGACATAAATTTGCATTGCCAATAATTTACATAGATAATGGTCATATAGAATCATATATTTGCATAAACTACCATGGATCTAAATATGGATCTAAACATGAGATTGTGAACTTGCATATATGAATTATGGGTCTCACTTAAACTTGCATATGTGAATATAACTTTCACCTAAATGTGTGAATATAATTTTCACCTAAACTTGCATATGAATTTCTACAACTTGCATATGAATTTATCACATATTTTTGCATATAAACTAGCATATGTATATACTTGATTCACATATAAACTTGGTACAATTCACATATAAACTTGCATAAGATTCATATACAATTTAACATCCCAAACTTGCATAAAATTCACATACGAATTAGCATATGATTCACATCCCAAACTTGCATAAAGTTCACATACGAATTAGCATATGATTCACATCCCAAACTTGCATAAAATTCACATACGAATTAGCATATGATTCACATCCCAAACTAGCATAAGATTCACATATGATTTAACATCCCAAACTTGCATAAAATGAATCAAGTTAAATATGAAATAGATCTACCAACATAAGATAACAAAGTTAAACAACATCACATGACTCAATAGACATGTTCTCATAATCCAATTGCAACCCATCATAATTAATTTATTAATTATATTGTGAAAGAAATAGTACTCACAAAGATAGGTTAGAAAAGAGAATGGTTCGTTCGTCTTTTGAATTGGAATTCTGACTTGCCAAATCCTAAGCTTTAGGAAGGAGAATTATCCTAGGAGCAGCATGGTGGCCAAGTGACAAATTTTTTTTAGGTTTAGGGTTTGAGTCTAGGCACTCTTTTACAGAAGTTTGAATCAATCTAAGCCGTTAGATTATCATAGGAACAAATCCAACCATCCAGACTAGATAGAGTTATCTAGAATAGCCACATCATCCCTAATGACTCAACAGAGAGTTAGAAATCGTCACATTTCAAATCTGCCGGGGGGGGGGGGGTAGGTCAACCCCCAGGTCGACCTGTATTGGTAGGTCGACCCCCTGGTAGACTTGGCCCTTGGGCGGGAGAATTCCCGCCCGGCCTGCTCCCCTATTTGAATTTTGAATTTTGAATATATTATTCTGAACTGTTTTAATTTATATAAAATTACTGAAACGTCCAAGGGCCATAACTTCCTCATACGAAGTCCGATATACGAAAACTTGGACTCTATTCCAAGTAGAATTTCGAGGCGAAAATTATCACTTTAACAATTAAGTATTCTTAGGATTGTTAATTTTAGTATTCACAGAAAATTCAGGGTGTTACATTCTCCCCTCCTTAAAGGATTTCGCCCCCGAAATCTCCAAGTTAAGGAGAATGTATATCCTAACATCCAATCATCCATCTACTCAACCATCAAACACAGGCATCCATTGTCCTTACAAGGTTTCTAACGCCGTATGAACATATGCAGAAAGTGTGTGTGTGTGTGTTCCTTATCTAATGCAAAATCAGGAGGTCCACTGATTAAGTTGACCTCCTTAATACAAATCATGATAGTGCCATGTGTCCATTATGCATGCAAAAGAATCCTAATGGTACATATTACTTCTACATGTGTGCACAACCATTCATCAAAATACAGCATCCATATGTTAACACAGCCATAATACATCCATAAATTTAAATATGCACACACATTTATATGCAATATGAAAGTGATTGATCCGATCTAGTGCCTAAAGTGTGTGTACATGCATCCACGAGCAACCACTAGCAACCACTCGCAGTCATCAATAATAACATGTTTCAAATACGTGTTTACATCCATTGGTTTCTACCTAAGGCTAAAGAGTAGGACTGAGGAGATATACTTAAAAGGTAGATATAAGCATGAATAAACTTATGGAAAAAGAGATCAAGGAGGTACCCTCAAAAAGAAAACGGTAGGCTGTGTGTATTTTCCTCTCAGTTTCCCAAGTCGCGTCTTCCTCAGCGTCACTCCATTGAACTTTAACAAGCTTGACATCACGGTTGCATAGCTTTTGGACTTCCGTACCCAAGATACGAGTTGTAACTCTTCCCACAGTCGCTTCTCGTTCCACTTCTACTTCCGCTAGTATACTTGGCTCCACCGCTTCCGCAGATTCATGTAAGCATTTTCGTAGTTGAGAAACATGAAAAACATTATGAACTCCAACCAGTCTCTCGGGTAGATCTACTCTATAAGCCATTGTCTCGATCCTTTCAATGATAGGAAATGGTCCTACAAATCTTGGTGCTAGCTTTCTTACGGACCCAAATCGAATGACATTCCTCAAGGAGATACTTTAAGGAACACCCTGTCTCCAACCTCAAACTCAAGGCTGGTCCTTCTTTTGTCTGCGTAGGACTTCTGTCTATCTTGTGAAGCCTTCATCCGTCTTCTTATCAAATCCACCTTTTCTGAGGCCTCTCTAATCATATCTGGCCCAAGTACGAGCTTGTCTGTAGACTCCTACCAACAAGTTGGTGATCGACATGGCCTTCCATATAAAGCTTCAAAGGGCGCCATGCCTATGGTGGCTTGGTAACTATTGTTGTAGGCGAATTCCACCAGAGGAAGATGATCCTCCCATGCCCCTCCAAAGTCAAGAATGCACAATCTCAAGAGGTCTTCCAATATTCTGTTCACCCTTTCCGTCTGACAATCGGTTTGGGGGTGATAGGTCGTGCTTAAGCATAATTGTGTGCCTACAGCCTCTTGCAAACTCTTCCAAAATTAGCTCGTAAAGATAGGATCTCGATCACTCACTATCCTGGAGGGTATCCCATGGAGTCGAACTATTTCTTTAAGATAAATGGATGCTAGGGACGAGGCAGTTCTTTTACTTTTAACAGGTATAAAGTGAGCGCTTTTAGTGAGCCTGTCCGCTATTACCCAAATACTGGTATTTCCCCTTCTTGACCTAGGAAACCCATCAACAAAGTCCATCGAGATGCTGTCCCACTTCGATTGTGGGACCACTAGGGGATGAGCAGACCACCGGGCTTCTTCTGCTCTGCTTTTACTTGCTGGCATATCAAACACTTAGCGACGAACTCAGCTACATCACTCTTCATGCCATTCCAAAAAAAAACCTTTTTATATCCTTATACATCTTGTCTCCGCCTAGGTGTATGGTCAGCTTAGAATGGTGTGCTTCTTCGAGGACCGTCTTCACTAAATCCCTTGCTTGTGGGACGCATAGTCTTCCATCCCATCTGAACCAACCCTTATCATCGATGGGGTATCTAGTGAGGTGACTAGAAGTCTCACCCCTAACTAGATTATCCATCATGTCAACTAGCTGAGGGTCTTCTCATTGCGCGATTCCTATTGAGTCCAAAAGAGTAGGCCGCATCTCTAGCGATGCTAACAGACCAGGCATAATTTCAGAGGAGGGTCTAAAGTTAAAGTTTACTATATACTCCAAGCTTTGCCTTTCTACAAAGAGAGGACTCAAGGTCAGCTTCTTCCTACTCAAGGCGTCTTCTATCACATTACCCTTGCCAGGGGTATAGGTAATCTCGAAATCGTAGGATGCCAAGAACTCCATCCACCTTTGTTGTCTCAAGTTAAGACCTTTCTGCGAGAAAAGGTGCTTCAACGATTTATGGTCAGTGTATAATTCAAACTTCTCACCTAGGGGATAATGGCGCCAAGACTTAAGCGCACGATGGCAGGCAATTCTAGATCATGGGTTGGGTAGTTTTTCTCATGTACTTTCAACTGTCTGCCTCCATAAGATATTGCCTTCCCTTCTTGCATCAAGACAGCACCTAGTCCCGTACCACATGCATCCGTGTATATGGTAAACATTTTGCTCCCATCCGGTAATGTCAGAATTGGGGCTGTTGTTAGATCCCTTTTCAAACGTTGGAAAGCAATATCACAATCAAATCCCAAGCGAAAGTTAGGTTCTTCTTCGTTAATCTTGTGAGTGGGGCTGAGATTTTTGCAAAGACTTTAATGAACTTTCGGTAAAAGCCCGCTAGCCCAAGGAAGCTTCGGACTTCGGTTGCATTCCGTGGAACCTTCCATTCTTGCATCGCAACTACTTTTGCAGGGTCCACAGCTAACCCTTCTTTGGACACCACATGTCCAAGAAACCTCTTCTCTCCAGAAATGATATTTGGAGAACTTGGCTTTCAGCTGATGTGCACGAAGAGTATCCATGACTTCCCTTAAATGCAAAGCATGTTGTTCTTCATTTTTCGAGAAAATCAAAATATCTTCTACGAAGACCACCACAAACTTATTAAGGAATTCTCTAAACACCCGGCTCATCAAGTCAACGAAGTAAGTGGGTGTGTTTGTCAAGCCGAAAGGTATGACAAGCCATTCAAAGAAACCATCCGGGGTTCTGAACGCGGTCTTATCAATGCTGTCTTCAGCCACTTTTAGCTGATGGAACCTGGTAGCTAAATCTAGTTGGGAGAAAAAAGATGCACCTACAAGCTGATCAAACAAGTCATCTATTCTTGGAAGTGGGTGCCTATTCTTCTTGGTCATTTTGTTTAGCTATAATCAACGCATAGGCGAAGTGAACCATCCGCTTTGATTGTAAATACTACTGAACCACCCCATTCAGAAATACTCCGCGTTATAAACCCCTTTTCGAGCAGCTCTTTGACTTGCTTACTAAGCTCTTTTCTCTCCCTTGGAGCCATGTGTCTAACGAGTAGAGCTACGGGTTTTGCATTATCAATAAGGTATATGCGGAAGTCTATCTCCCGCTTCGGAGGTAAGCCCTTCACCTCTTCAAATACATCTGAGTATTCACGAACTACCCTAACTGACTGCAAGTTTTCAACAGACGCATCAAGAGATTCTAGGTAGCTAAGCATAACAGAATGTATGGGATTACAACAGATTTCGAGAGTGTTGCCAACGCGAATCATAAGTCTAACCACTCTCTTTTCACAATCGAGGATGGCACCATTACTGGATAACCAATCCATGCTTAGAATCAATCCATAGCCCGTGAAGCCAAGAATGAAGGCATTGCATTCAAACGCACGCTCAAGATAGACCGTCTCAAATCCCGTCAAATCATTGAAACATGAGCTAAACCACCAATAGGATTTGAGACTACTATGGGATCCTTAACTAGAATAGTATTTAGGTGCAGTGTTTCAACTAACGAAGCAGACACAAACGAGTGTGAAGCGCCAGAATCAAACAAAGTACGAACAGGATGATCAAACAAAAAAAACAAACTTTCAACAGAAAGGTTTCTACCTCTCTCCTGTCCTGGTTCCATGAGGGCATGAACTTTCCCTCTTGCTTACCCTAGTGCCATGAGAGCCTGAATCTATCCTCCAGAAGTAGTCCCTGTTCTTTGCCCATACCTCTGTTTCCTCGGGCAGTCTTTAATTAGATGTCCTGCGTCTCCACAGTGGAAACAGCCAGTCTTCTTCTTCCTACAGTCGTTGCTCAGATGGCCTGGTGTTCCACAATTAAAGCATCTTTTCTTTCCCTTGCTATTGTTGTCCTTGCCACCTTTCTTAGGTTGCTACTGTGACTTGTTTTGGTCCCATTTCTTTTCTGGTGCCTTATTAGTATTAGCGCCTTTCTCCTCTTCATGCATAAGCGCCATGTTAACCAGTTTCTCAAAGGTAACCTCCATAGGAATGTGGGTCATAGCTAACCCATGTAGCGGCTCATTCAAACCTTTAACGAATCTTAGGGCCTTCTTTTCAGGTGTGTTCACCAAGTCTAAGCCAAACCTCGCCAACTGATTGAACTTGTTGACGTACTCCTTTACTGATAAGTTCCCCTGATTTAATGCCAAGTACCTTTCAATGTATAGATTCTCTTCTGCTCGTGAGAGAAATTTCATCTCGAACCTATGTTTAAAATCCATCCACGTCTCTACTGGATGCTCTCCATTCGTGACCTCCCACCAAAACGAGGCTTCGTCCTTCATTAACCAAGCAGCCAATTGGACCTTCCTTCCATCTTTTACCTCGAAGATACCAATCAAAACTTCTACCTCCTTAAGCCAATTTCGAGCTTCCACAAACGTATCTGATCCGTGAAAAGGTTTTCCGTCGATTTCTCGAAAATCTTTGCATATCTTTGAAAAAGTATCAACACAGGGAGGGGAGGAAGAGGAGTGGCTGCAGCTGGGGGAGAAGGAATGTCTGCTGGGCCTGTGGTGGTGGCCCTAGCCTCCAGATACCTTCTGAACCAAGTTGGTATTGGTATTCCCTCGGGTATCTCGGGTAACCCAGACATGCTGAAAAGAAAATGAAGATATTCAAAACGGAGAATTCGAAAGAAAGATATATGGCTTTTGGGGGTTATGTTTTTAAAACAAACTTTTTTCATGAAAATACTCTCCTTAAGACATACTTTTGGAAGTATTTCTTTATAAAATGCTTTTGAAAAACAGTTTTTCAAAATCCTTTACCTGTTCTGTTAACCTTCAGCTCTGATATCACGTGTAACACCCCACGTCCATTAATGTCACTCTCAAAGGGAATGCATTAACGTTCATGGAGTATTATTGGTGAATAGAACGGAATATAACAAGACAGATACATATATTGGTACTTGGAAAAATTCAAAATAACTTTTATTGCAGCGGAGAAATAGTTTGATTACAACAACATCATAAACCAGCAGAAAAACCAAGTACACTTAGTAACCATCTTGACAAATTGTTTTCTGAGTACATAAAGTAAAAAAGCATAACACCAACATAAGTAGCCATAAAAGAGATGAGCTGAACTTTACTTTCAGCAATCCAAGCACTTCCAAAAGAGAGAGAAAGATCCAGATCAAGCTCCACTAGTACTAGTCCCACCCTGAGAACCTGAGGGGGGGAGGAAGAAAAGAGGCAAAAACAAAGGGGGTCAGACATAAATTCTGGCGAGTACCGTAACTTTAACAATACAATTATTAAAGTATCCAGGATAAGGCATAAACTGGTAAAATTAGGAATGACTATGAAACAAGTGGGCAAGACCAAACAAACAAGAGGAACATTCTGGTGTTAATCTCGCTCCTAATCACTATAGGATAATTACTATATTACTGGTTTGAAATGGGTCCCCATGCTTGACACAAGCTTTCCACCTCTGCATGGTGCCCACTAGAATTTTCCACTTAACCCCTTCTTATTCATGTCTTCTTACATGTTTAAATTTGGTTAAGTGTTTATAATCGTATTTCACATGTCACCCATGTCACCCACTTAACCCCTATGTCCCACCACATGTTTATCTTGGTTAAGTGTTAATTAATTCATTATAACCGTAACCTTGTAAGACCTCTCACATTAGACTACCGTTTGCGATTGTTGGATTTGCCGGGCTGGTCCGGGCAGTCTTATACTGCAAACGTGTCTAACCTCGTGTCTTTACAATTTTTATGCATTTAATTTATGCCTTCGACCTCTCACATTAGACTACCGTTTGTGGTTGCTGGATTTGTCGGGCGGGTCCGGGCAGTCTTACATCACAAACGAGTATAACCTCGTGTCTTAGGCGTTTATTATTACACATTATTTCACCCAAATTTGAATTAATTATCCCTATTCAAATTGTCAATAATTTTCAAATTAATTATGTCCATAACTGTCACCTAAATTATGTCCATACTCTTTAGGTATAAAAATTATACCAATTAATGTCTCAATTTAATTATATGCTTTTGAAGCCATTTTATGTCAATTCACAATTTACATAATTAGCATCTTCCCATTGTCCCCACGCTATTCGTACGTTCAAATATGAAATATGTTAGACTCGCAAATATTCTAACTTATAAAAAAAAGAAACATCATAACTTGCATAACACATAAAAATAGATCTAACTTGCAAATAGAAATTATGACATAAATTTGCATAGCCAATAATTTACATAGACAATGGTCATATAAAATCATATATTTGCATAAATTACGATGGATCTAAATATGGATCTAAACATGGGATTGTGAACTTGCATATATGAATTATGGGTCTCACTTAAACTTGCATATGTGAATATAACTTTCACCTAAAAATGTGAATATAGTTTTCACCTAAATTTGCATATGAATTTCGGCAACTTGCATTTGAATTTATCACATGTTTTGGCATATAAACTAGCATATGTATATACTTGATTCACATATAAACTTGTGTACAATTCACATATAAACTTGCATAAGATTCATATACAATTTAACATCCCAAACTTGCATAAAATTCACATACGAATTAGCGTATGATTCACATCCCAAACTTGCATAAAGTTCACATACGAATTAGCATATGATTCACATCCCAAACTTGCATAAAATTCACAAACGAATTAACATATGATTCACATCCCAAGCTCGCGTAAGATTCACATATGAATTAACATATGATTTAACATCCCAAACTTGCATAAAATGAATCATGTTAAATATGAAATAGATCTACCAACATAAGATAACAAAGTTAAACAACATCACGTGATTCAACAGACATGTTCTCATAATCCAATTGCAACCCATCATAATTAATTTATTAATTATATTGTGAAAGAAATAGTACTCACAAAGATAGGTTAGAAAAGAGAATGGTTCGTTCGTCTTTTGAATTGGAATTCTGACTTGCCAAATCCTAATCTTTAGGAAGGAGAATTATCCTAGGAGCAGCATGGTGCTCAAGAGACTAATTTTTGTTTAGGTTTAGGGTTTGAGTCTAGGCACTCTTTTATAGAAGTTTGAATCAATCTAAGATGTTAGATTATCATAGGAACAAATCCAACCATCCAGACTAGATAGAGTTATCTAGAACAGACACATCAGCCCTAATGACTCAGCAAAGAGTCAGAAATCGTCACATTTTAGATCTGCCTGGGAGGGGGGGTAGGTCGACCTGTATGGGTAGGTTGACCCCCAGGTCGACCCCTTGGTCTACCAGGCCCTTGGGCGGGAGAATACCCGCCCAGCCTGCTCCCCTGTTTGAATTTTGAATTTTGAATTTTGAATTTAGTATTCTGAACTGTTTTAATTTATATAAAATTACTAAAACTTCCGAGGGCTATAACTTCCTCATACGAAGTCCGATTTACGAAAACTTTGACTCTATTCCAAGAAGAATTTCGAGACGAACGCAACGGCGTAACTCATTTCCCTTAATTCTCAATTTAACAATTAAGTATTTTTAGGATTTTTAATTTTAATATTCAAAGAAAATTCAGGGTGTTACAATCCGATCCCATTTCCTGCACTTTTCCAACGAGCTTTTTTTGTCCATTTTCGTCATACGACGGTGTTTTCAACCATTCTAACCTCACTAAACAATCATCAAACATTCCAAATAGTAGTAACAACATATAGGATCATTCATAAACACCAAAAAAACAATTTAACATGTTAATATGGATCAAACATACCCAAAACCCATGTTTTCCCCCTTAATCACCTTAAGCATGTTTAACTATAGGATTAGCAAACTTAATCCAAATTAACCCAATTTTTAACCCGTAACATAAAATAATATTTAAGAATTTATATATATTTTTCCATATTTTTTGAGTCATAATTTCTCTAATAATCACTCATCACCACTAATTAGCCGTAATTACTGAATAAACATGCTAATCACTCACCTTAGCCACAAATAAATTTCAGATCTGAAACTCTAACTAATTTGGCATGGATCCCTATGTATTCCAGCAGCTCTATCTCGATATCTATGCTAATCTGCCTTAATTTGATGTAGATTTGGCTAATATGTGATTAGAAAGTGAATAAGGATGAATTTAGAGGGTGGCGGCTATTGCTAGGGTTGAAGAAATGAAAGTGGTGGCTGAGATAATTAAATGAGATGGTTTTCTAACTCATTTCAGCCTCCCCATAACCCTAATGCCGAAATGGGTTATGGGGCTAGCTGCTAATCACCCCGTTAAGTCCAATTATGTTGTTTTTCATCTTCCAAACCTTATTTCAGCCATATCCCCCAAAAGCTAAGTCTGTTTGATTAATGTGACCACTCTACGAAAAGGTAAACCATCATCTGAATCCAATGGAAGTGGTTTTAGGTCAAAACTCCTTACCTATCAAAAGTTATAGACGAAACAAGATTCTCCAGGGGCAAAACAATCATTTAAAATTCGGCAAAAATCGTGAACATGGGAAATGACCCCAATAGTCATTCCCCAAAGTTACACGACCATATGACTTCGTATGAGAAGGAAATAAATATTCTACGATCCACCGATGTATAGAATGCGGGTCATCACACTCTCCCCCCTTAAGAAATTTCTCCCCCGAAGTTCCTTAACTAAGAAAACAGCCAAAAGGTCTCACATGCCTATCAACCATTTGCAATAATCAAACATACATAATAAACACAGCAAGACTATCCTAGCATGTGGAATAACTACATCGCGATTAAAACTTATCAGGTAAGGAGCTCTGGGTATGACTTCCTTATGTTCTCCTCGGTTTCCCAAGTGCGGCCACTCTCGTTATCACCCCATTGGACCTTAAAAAGTTTCACCGTCTTCCTCCGAAGTTTCATCGTATCGTATCCGACAATATGAATCGGTCTGCGGCTTTCAACTGCCTCGGGTTCTACCTTGATATCATCCATTTGATTGGTGAGATAGTCATATCAGAATCGTGCACGAATTCCTTAACTGAGAAACATGAAATACGTCGTGCACTCCCGCCATCTTGCCAGGCAATCCAAATTTATATGCTAAATTTCCAACTTGTTCGAGAACTGGAAATGGACCAACAAACCTGGGTGCTAATTTACCTCTTCTACCAAATTGAATCACATTCTTCATTGGAGAAATCTTGACGAATACCAAGTCGCCAACGGAGAACAAATCTCTTGGCCTTTTATCAGCATAACTTTTCTGCCTATCTTGGGCAACCTTCATTCTCTGTTGAATAACCTTGATCTTATCTGAAGTTTCTCTTATTATATCTGAACCAAGCACAAATTTCTCATCGGTTTCCAGCTAACATGATGGTGAGTTGCACGGTCTTCCATACAAAGCTTCAAATGGAGCCATACCAATACTGGATTGATAAGTATTATTATATGCGAAATCAACTAGATAGAAATGGTCATCCCATGACCCTACAAAATCTAATATACAAGCTCTCAAGAGATCCTCTAATACACGATTCACTCTTTCTGTTTGACCGTCGGTTTGAGGATGGTACACGGCACTGAGATGTAATTCTGATCCTAAAGCCTCTTCTAAGTTCTTCCAAGACCCAATAGTAAATAATGGATCTTAGTCACTCACAATACCTTTAGGTACTCCATGAAATCTCACTACCCACTTCATATACAGTTTTGCTAACTTAGTTGTCCTTTTATTCGACTTGACAGGTATAAACCTTGCACTCTTTGTCAATCGATCCATAATCACCCAAACACTATTGTGACCCGATCTCGTCCTTGGTAACCATCGATGAAATCCATTGAGACTTGTTCCCATTTCCATTCGTGAATTTCCAACGATTAGGATCGTCCCTCTGACCGGAACTAATCCGTTCATCAAAGTTGATCTGATTGTCAAACTTGTTAACATCTCTGCATCTAATCCATACTTAGGTCTGAAATCATATCCCGCGATATACTCCAGTAGCTTCCACTCAAGAAACATAGCATCTAAACTGGCATGTCTCCTACTCAATGCATCAGTTATCGCACCCAGTTCGGTACCACAGGCATCCGTGTATATCATCGTCTCTTCATTCCCCATCGCCAGAATCCTACAGGTGATAGTCTACTCAAGAGAAGGAAATAGGAACAAACTTAGCAACCATAGCATCCATCAAAAAAGTCCTGTCTATCACCTGCTAAAGCCATGAATACGTCGATACATGTATGACTGGCCCAACCAATCTCAAGGGCTAATGGAAGCCCCAGCTCCAAACGGACTACCGCACGTCCAACGCACGTTTATCCTCCAAGGATAACTAGATCATGTCCAATAGATCCAATGTAAATGGGCGTCCACAGATACCCCTGCTTCGAGTCCGCCTAGAACACTACAAACTATTGACGATTCCTTGGCACTCCATCAGAAGAGCTATCCACAACTCTATCTTCATATCAAGTCCCACCCAAGTCAATCCATTATCTTACAGCCATCTCGAGTCCCACTTAGGTCATCTCATATCCCTATCGAGTCCCACTCAGGGCAGTCCATATCATCGAAAAGTCTTACCATGTCACGAGATGCACATCATTCCTCGAGTAAATTAAGATATCATTCAATGGAAGTCACAACAACTGCTTATATCTCACGTAAACCATCCTAGTCAAACTCGACATTCCATAAGCACAAGCCCCAAAGTCCTAAACCAATATCAGACAAGCACCCAAGGAACATCTCCTCCGAATTCAGACAATCTACGTGAGATGATATGAGCAAAACAACCAAACACTCGAGCACTCATAACTGACTCTGGCTATCCTCGCCAATCCTACTTTGAAACTATCGTTGATCGCATGATAGCCCATGTCATATGTCAAGGGTTAATGGCAACCGCAGTTCTAACTAGACCAGTGTAACACCCCGTATGTTGAATAACTTGTTATAATATAAATCAGGGAAGAATTAAATTTTAAAATCTGAATCAGGGGAAATGGGCTATGCCATTGCGTTCGTCTCGGAAAAATACGCAAAATAGAGTCCGAAATTTTGTGAATCGGAGTCCGTATGTCCGAGATATGGCCTTTAGAAGTTTCACGAAAAATCAGAAAAACGAAACAGATTTCAAAAATGCAGATTATGGGCTAGGCGGGAAAATTCCCGCCCAGACCAGGTCGACCTGGGAGTCGACCTGGGGGTCGACCTAGGTGTCGACCTGCCCACCAGGTCGACTAGGGTGTCGACCCTAGTGTCGACCTGGGGGTCGACCTCCCTGGTCGAGTCCAGGTGACCTGGGTGCACTGATTTTGGATCTGGGCTGTGTTTTGGTGGCTAGTGACGGGATCTGACGGCTCTAATCTGATTTAGGGTTAATCTAATGGCCTAAAACACCTAACTACTCTTATAAATACAACCTAATCCTACCCTAAAACTCATTAAAATTGGAGACAACGTCGTCATGCCGTCAAAATGCAACTAGAAGGAGCCACCAACAAATTAAAGAGAAAGATAGCTTCTAAAATCAACTTCTAATCAACTCTAGCAACTTAATCTTCTTCTTAGGAGTGCTAATCAACAAGTTGTGAGTTTTCTATAGCCTTAATGACCAATTGTTGAAATGATTATGATAGGATATAATGAGGTTATGGCTATGAATGTGGATCAATGCAAGTTAGGTTATCATATGCTATGTGTTAATGATGCTATGCAAGTTATGCAAGTTATATGCTATGTGTTTATGATGTTATGCAAGTTATGCAAGCCATATGCTATGTGTTCATGATGTTATGCAAGTTATGCAAGTCATATGCTATGTGATCATGATGTTATGCAAGTTATGCAAGTCATATGCTAAGTGTTCATGATGATATGCAAGTTATGCAAGTCATATGCTAAGTGATCATGATGTTATGCAAGTTATGCAAGTCATATGCTATGTGTTCATGATGCTAGTTATGCAAATCACTATGATAAACATTGATCCATTATGACACCATGTTATGCAAGTTTGGTGTTTGATTATATGCAAGTTCATATATGATATGTTATGCAAGTTTGGTGTATGATTATATGCAAGTTCACATATGACATGTTATGCAAGTTTGGTGTTTGATTATATGCAAGTAACATGTGCAAGTTTACACCTTTGTATGAGATGCATACATATGCAAGTTAACCCCTTTGTATGTCATACATACATATGCAAGTTTACCCCTTTGTATGACATAAGTAACTTATGCAAGTTAACCTCTTTATGACATATGTGATTCATGCAAGTTTGGGTTGATTATTTATGCTAGTTGGGTTTGATGCTATATGCATGTTGACACCTTTAAAACCCATGTTGATGCTAATGTTATGCAAGTAGAACCCATTGTATTTGTGATGAATCTTCCCTTTTATGTCATGTTAGCGAATTACGTGGGGAACGATGGGGTTAATATTCATGTTAATGAAATGGTGTGAAGTTGGTATGATTATGCATACCATAAAGTGGATAGACATAATTGAGTCAATTATGTACATCGTTAAATTTGTAATTAATTAGGGATAATTAATACAAATTATGGGGGGGATTAATTAGGTGTAATTAATCGACTAAGGCACGAGGTTGGACCCTTTTGTAGCATAAGACTGCCCGGAACCGACCGGCAAATCCAGCGGCTACAAATGATTGGCCCAATGTGAGAGGTTTTAGGCACAAACTAAATACGTGACAAGTGTATAGACACGAGGTTAGACTCGGGTATGGCGTAAGGCTGCACGGACCCAACCGGCAAATCCAGTTGCCATAAAAGATAGTCTAATGTGAGAGGTCTTTACAACGGTTACGTTCTTAATCAATTAATAAACACTTAACCAGATAAGCATGTAGTAGGCATGAGGGGTTAAGTGGGTGCCTTGGGTGGCATGTGAAAATCAAGTAAGTGCCTTGGGTGGCATGTGGAAATCTAGTGGGTTGCCTTGGGTGGCAATAGAAAATACGATTAGAATACTAAACCAAGTGGAAACATGTAATTAAACATGATTAAAGGGTTAAGTGGGATGCACTAGATAAAAGGGACAAGCTTAGGTGGGTAGCTTGTGGGGGCCTATTTCAACCAGTAACCCATATGTATCTTATTGGGCTCGACCCATGTCGAGGACGGGACATGCGTACTGGGCTTGACTATAAGAGGCCAAAACGGGTTAGCAGTGGCAACGCAAGTCCAACGGGTTTCATATGCGTGTGTGGACCCGGGCTGGTAGGTAAGACGTTGTTGCATCGTGTAGGTATAAGCCGTGCACCATTGGTTGTATCGGGTTGCCACTTTGGGGAGTGATACACCCCACTGTGGGGCCAGCACGGGTATCTACGGTAGGGAGCCGATCGCTTGGGGAGTAGTGGGTACACCTAGTGGAGATAGGGGCAGACGGCACCTATGTAGTCAGCTAGGGGTACACGAAACTACTGGGTAAATTTTCTAAGTCCTTGGGTGGGATCAACCTTTAAGTAGGAATGACTGGTGTGGTGCAGTTAGTAATTACCCTTGGGTGGGTAGATGCGTCTTTACCGTTATCTTAGTTCATCCTATGTCTAGTTGGCTACTTAGTGTAGTCATTTATCCCCAGTCATCCCGTACCAAGTTTATATCATACCCTAATTACTTTAATGATTGTGTTGTTAAAGTTATAGGGCTCACTCAGACTTATGTCTGACCCCGTTGTTTTTACCTTTTTCCCCCTCAGGTCCTTTGGTTGGGCCTAGCACTAGTGGGCTTTGATCAGATTTCTTTATCTATCTTTTGGAGCTTGGACCGTGATGTAAAGCCCAGCTTATCTTTTCTAATTATGGCTATTGTTTATGTAGTGGGATTATGTACTTATGTTTTTATCAGGATGGATATTTAGTACTTGACTCTTTATGATGTTGTAACTAAACATGTTTACCTTCTGCTGCAATGAAATGATGTTTTAGATTTTCAAGTATTTATATCTGTCTTGTTGTAATTTTTCTGTTCTATATTCACTTAAAATGCTCCACCGAAGTTAAGGCATTCCCTTAGTGAGTGACCTTAGCGGGTGTGGGGTGTTACAACCACTGTACGTCCAATGTACACTGGCCTCCCAGAGACAACTAAAACTGTAACGGCCGGGAAAAATTCAATACTTGAATTTTCAACAGTAATACGAAATCTTGTATTACTCGTCAAGCAAAACCAAGTATTGAACTCCTGACTATTAATAGAAAGAAATTAGATGATGAGATAGAAAAGATAGAACTAACAGAATAGAAGAATAAGAAGAACATCACATCAGAATCTCACAACGGAATTTAACAAAATATAATATCACATGATATATTACATATCAGAGTCTGGTACATCATCTTACATGATTATGGGCCCAATACAACATACAACTTGATACATAGGCATAGATAGAACCACTATGCTGACTCCATGATTTCCAGTCCAAAATTCTTCAAAGGATTTCCATCTGTAACCTGGATCACTTGTCTACCCATAACAAGTGTTATGAGTACCCAAGAGTTTAGGAAAACACAGAAAATAAACTATGGGTCAGTCAGGGGACTGGTATGAGTAAACGATTTAAAACACAGCTTGATTAATACAGTATATCTCATAAGACCACGCCGTAAAAACGAAATGGGTTTTTTGCCTTATGATATACAGAACAATTGGTTTAACTTTTCAAAAACGTTTGAAAGAAAAGATAATAGTAAGACCAGTCCACACATAAACATGGACGGTTTTTACCTTACTATAACCCAAACCATATTTGATATCAAAATCGTCTGATATTATAATAGTTTGTATCAAATAAATAACCATCTAGCGGAATGCTTGCATCTCACGCTCCATATATATATAATATAAAATCAGAAACCGCAGGTTCTTATTGGAGATTGGATTCCAACTGACATGGTATGGGAGCACCTGCCGATCAGTGTACTCTAGAGAGGATACACTAGGGTTCCACAAGAACATCTTGCAACCCGGCCTCACATGACCGCCCACTCATTTAGCTTGAGTGTGGCGAATATATTATCACCCCACGGTTGTGATCAGCAACGGCTACCGAATGCTGCAGCAGTGAAAACAGATGAGAAGACAAAAGGAATTTCTCTAGATGGTGATAATACACCCTGCTTGGGAATGACCCAACTAGCCATGCTGCCTTGCCCAACTTTTGTTACTTCCTGGTTGTGAGGCTTTGAGGCTACGTTATCTTCTAGATCACCCGTCCACCATTCACTTTGAATGTCACATTGTCAAATCCATCGGAAATCACTAATTGATTTCCACAAAAATAATCAGGCTGTTAAGTGTTTTAAGAGAAGGTGTCTTCTCGCCACCACAAAATACGTTTGAGGAAATCAACGTACATGATCCCTTTGGAAATACTCTGTCAGACATCCGTCCATGCACGTTGTCCTGGGACTGGACAAACCGAAGGTACTATTCTGTAAAACAAAATAGCTCTTGCATATCTCCATCTTTAATTATCTTCAATAATCTCTGTCACGCGATGTATAAATCGAATCAAAGTGGAATATAAATTCCAGACTCTTCGAAACGATCAGCGTAATGTCTTTTAAAGTCATATGATATTTAGGGAACTGATCATTTAAATTTCTAACTACAAGGCCCGTGCTTCGCACACGGAAATGAATACAATAATGTCAATAAACAACTATACACGCATCATTTAATTTTATAACTAGAAGGCACGTGCTCCGCACATGATAACTAAGTCAATAATATTAGTTCGCTAATTTGAGTTTGTAATTCATTTCTAATTAAATGATTATCGACTTACGTCGATACGATTCAGACATTCGTTTCATTCTCCTCTAATACCCCCTTGATCACCTCTTCTTTTAATTTCTTCTTCCCTCCTTTAATTACCTAGCCCAATTTATTTTATTCCGGCCCATCTCCTATTAATCTAATTTGTTTCAATTTTCTAAAGGCCTTAAACCCAAATATCTCGGCCCACGTATGCCAGCCCAATGCTCAATACCTTTCTTCTAGCCCACACGTACCCTTGTTTTTCCTTCTTCCTAATTGTCGTCCCCTCTTCAAATCTTTCTGCTGTACCTTTCTATTCTTTTTTCCCTTATTCCTCTCTTCTTCCTGCTACCAACATTTCTTCTCCATACAACAGCTTCTACCCCAATGTTAACTCCACACGCACATTTTCCTACTGGTGCCAAGCACTAATCCAATTCTAATCCCTAAAAAAACGATCTACTATATTTGCGTTTTTATCCTCAAACGTAAAAAATACTTCCTAATGTTGATACCAAAATACACCGTAAGTAGTAGAAGTTCATAACAAATTGTATATCACCTACTATCCTCTCTTCCTTTACTGTGTTTGATCCCCTGGTACTGTCTTTCCTTATTCTAACAATCTGTAATAACTTTTCTTTTAATATACTTTTATTTTTGTTTTTGTTTTTGTTTTTGTTTTTCCTTTTCCTCTTCTTTCCTTTACACTTTTCTTCTACTGATCCTCTATGCTTCTTCTCTTCTTCTATTGTTGTTGCTTTCACGCGTTCATGTACACCCCGTGCACGTGCACTAACCCTCCGGTCAACTGCAACCACCACCTTCGCAAATGCCACCTCGTCTACTGTCCTCATTTCCACCCTCCACCCATCCTTTGATCAACTGTATCACCATTCGAGTGTTTAACCCTAAAACCATAAAACAACTGGATAAACCCAAATCACCTCAACGCCTCGTCACGCCACCACCGTGGTCCGTTCGACCCCAAACATCACCAGACTGAAATCGACACTCGGCACATCCTCCACGACCAAAATGGCCCCACTCGATGCTTCCCTTTGTGAGCAGTTCGACTCCAAAGTTACTTCTTCAAAAACCCTAGCAAAACTCTAAATCGAACCCAAACTCCAAAATTAACCTATAAAAAATGGAATACTATTTTTCTCCTACTCCTTGATGATTCACGGTCCTCCAGACTCCATGCCATGAATTCCCATCAACTCGTTCGCCGGAATTTCACTACAAGAATAAGGACTTTACATAGCACCAGTCCGTATCTTGATTGGAATGCTATTCTTAGTCAATGCTATCCCAGAGAAAGGCGGGTATACCAACGATATTCCAGAGAAAGGAGGGAATGCCAAAATTCCAGCAGGAAAAAAAGAAAAATAAACATGTCCTCACCTCCCAAAATCTCCTCCCGAAATCACCTCCTACACGCGGCCATGAGAAACAATTAAACTCCAAATATCTAATCGCCTTCATCGAAGCCATAAAAAATTGACTGTGTAACCATAATCGCCTTCATCGAAGCCGACGGTACCCTAATTCCTCTTTCAAGCAGTTTGACCAAATATCTAATTGCAATCGGCATTTTCAATTACCTAGCTACGCCTCTCATATTCGAACAACCGTGAGGTATTAATCTTTGTTTTTTTGTGTAATTTGATTGTTTTTCTGTATGAAAATCTCGTTTGCTTGCCACTATTAGAACTATTTTTGTATAATTTTAAGGAATTATGCTGGTATGCGATTGATAGTGCATGGGCGAATCATAAATTTTCTTAGGTGATGTCTATTTCATTGTGAAGCATGGTTTGCGTAAGGACTTGAAAAATCACCAAGATTATGCACAGCTACTTTACTGTTGACACTCTTTCTTATTGATAGGGTAATCTTTTGTGTGTAGTTTATTGTATGTGCTGCATACAGATAGGGCAAGACTACCTTCTTATGCCTAACTATTATGATAAACTATCATATACATTCTCATTAAAGATTATCATAGCCTATTTAGCAACTCAACTAAGCAGTTTAAGCATTGCATTTCTGAATGACAGTTTTGCAGTTATATTTAATGAGAAAGTGACTAGAACTGAGCTTATGGTATGTGCTCCAAAACACTTATTTCCTATGTTTCAAACGTTGTTTGTTGTGATTTTTATGTGTGCTTCGGTTAAGTTTAGTTATTTATGCCAAAAATATCTAACACTTTACATGCTACGCTTGTAAAGATGGCAGTTTTGGAAACTAGGATAAAATGTGGAAATTTAGGCTACATATGTTTTTAAATGCTGAATTTTTAATTATAATTGTTGAACTCTGAAGTTTGCATGCTGGATTGTGAATAATTACGTATTTGATTACATTCGGCATTTAGAATAAAAAAAAACATCATTCAGCATTCGAGACAAAAACAATAAGGAAAAAGATTTTTGAATAGTTTGTTCCAAATTGATGGCTTTAAATCAAGCAATATATGTGGAGTTTTAATTTTTGTGTTTGCCAATATGATTTTGAGCTATTACTTTATTGTGTAAAACATAATTTTAGCTGTTACTATATTACTTGAAACAAAATTTGGTGCACATTAACATTTGTAGCTGTTACTTTATTCCCTATAAATTAATTTCCTTGCTTAATTTGGAAGAGAGTATGTCCCTTTGAGCCACTTTCATAAGTATACATGCATTGTGTTGCTATTTTTATTGTTACGTTTTACGAAAGATTCAACTTCCTTATATATCAAAGTTTGAGGTTGGAAATTAGCCCCACTATTGTAAAAGTCTTCTAGGCATCCAATTAGCCGACTCCTAGGCACTACCCAAGGGTTGTCTCATAGCTGCTTAAACTTTCTCTAAACACTAGACGCAGGTTATCACCTCACGTCCTCAGGCCCTGTTATGGTTAATTATCGATTAGTTCATGTCTAGATGATTAATCCCTAGCCCAAATACATGATTATCAACTTTTACAATTTTGATTAGGTTCAACTCTTTGCTTTAGTTAACCTGAGTGGTACTTAGAAAACAAAAAGGTGAAATGAGCATTTGTATCACTCTTGCATAATTTTTTAAAAACTTCTGAATCCAGAAAACAGAATGGTTTGTTTAAGTTTGTGTCTCGGTTTATATCTCATAATATGTACTGAGGCATAATGGGAGTGTAAGGATGTGTGCAAACTTTTCTTAAGGGGATTTGGAGTATATGGTTTTGAATTTCACTCAGTGAGAATCATGACCTCCATACACATATGCTATGTGCTCCAAATCGCTTATTTCCTATGTTTCAAACGTTGTTTGTTGTGATTTTTATGTGTGCTTTGTTTAAGTTTAGTTATTTATGCCAAAAATATCTAACACTTTACATGCTACACTTGTAAAGATGGCAGTTTTGGAATCTAGGATAAAATGTAGAAATCTAGGCTACATTTGTTTTTAAATGCTGAATTTTGAATTATAATTGTTGAACTCTGAAGTTTGCATGCTGGATTGTGAATAATTACGTATTTGATTACATTCGGCATTTAGAATAAAAAAATAATCATTCAGCATTCGAGACAAAAACAAGAAGGAAAAAGATTTTTGAATGGTTTGTTCCAAATGGATGGCTTTAAAACAAGCAATATATGTGAAGTTTTAATTTTTGTGTTTGCCAATATGATTCTGAGCTGTTACTTTATTGTGTAAAACATAATTTCAGCTGTTATTTTATTACTTGAAACAAAATTTGGTGCACATTAACATTTGTAGCTATTACTTTATTCCTTACAGAATAATTTCCTTGCTTAATTGGGAAGAGAGTATGTCCCTTTGAGCATGTAGCTATAGCCGTTACTTTGAACGTGCACATTAACACAGTGTAAAAGCATCATTGAGCATGTAGCTGTTACTTTGAACGTGCACATTAACACAGTGTAAAAGCACCATTGAGCATGTAGTTGTAGCTTTGAACGTGCACATTAACACAATGCATGTAGCTGTTACTTTTTTTATTGTTGCATTTTACGAAAGATTCAACTTCCTTACATATCAAAGTTTGAGGTTTGTAATTAGCCCCACTATTGTAAAAGTCGTCTAGGCATCCAATTAGCCGACGGCTAGGCACTACCCAAAGGGATTTAGAGCATATGGTTTTGAATTTCACTCAGTGAGAATCATGACCTGCATACACATATTTTATATACCGCTTCCGGTGTAGTTTGGATTAAAATACTAGTGTAAGTCGTATGTTCATCCATCTAATAGGTAGAAATATTCAAATTTTATTCAATAAAAAAGTTAATGGTCGGATATGTGCCACAAGTGCAAAAGCTTTGGTGATGTAGGTTGCAAATTGATAGTGAAAGTTTACTGATGGGTGGTCGAGAATGAGATGTTGTTGAATGTTAGCAAACCGATGTTTAGCTTCTGCTGATTGTTGTACGGTATTTTCTAATTTTCAAAAAAAAAAAATGAGGCCACTCATAACACCTGTTCTTCGTGGAAAACCGTCTAGAAAAAGAGTAATTCATATATGTGGTCGGCCTGGATACCTCTGAGCCTGTTCCATCACACGAGCCTTGTATTCAGCAGGATCGGTTACTAACAGCCTACTGCATTCATGCTGTGCAACATCTTCAGTATTAGGCTGATGAAGAAGGTCCTGTATCCCTACAAGAATATGCCTCATGTTGATACAGGGTCTCCAATCCTTGTCCAGAATCGATAAGCAGATCCCTCCAGTTGATTTGAACACATTAGGATGGAAAAAATTCTTTGGAAACCTGCACAGAGGCGGATTATATGGGTAGTATTCATCGAACTCGAGTGTTACTGGGTAATATCCTCCTTCCCAGTCTATTCCTTTTTGGCCTGGAACAACGCATTTCCATTTCATTAGGTTCAGAAAGCCGCCGTAATGTGTTACTGGATCTTCTTTGAATCCAGGAGGGTGGTTTTTGCGCCAGGCTATTCTCTCTTCTACGAGTTTCGCACTTCCTTTTCCTCCTGCCATACTGTTTGGTTTTGTCATTTTTTTCATTTGGTTAGTGCTGATTATATTAAATTGCACTTCAACTGATTTGAGTGCTTTTTAGTTGATTCACTTTTTAATTGCAACTGCTGTAGAGTTGATAACAGCAAGTCAAAATTCACTTTTGATTGATTCTGTGTTTGAGTTTGTTTTAGAGGATGAGTTTACATTAATTGCTATATAGTTGGCTTACTGGAATTATTGTCAGTGAGATGTTTTTAGGAAAATGGGTAGAGCAAATAGAATGAATTAATAAGAAGATTAAATTCGACTAAAGCATAAACCCTGAATATGATAATGCCCGTGTAGCCAAAATTAATTTTGAAAAAATGTTTAACATGAAAAAGAAAGTGTGCATTTCAAATGGTTGACAACAAATAATTTCTATGGCTACCTGAAATGAGAAAATTTATGGAGTTCAAATGGTTGACATGCAAAAAATTTTTTTTCCCCTCCCATCTAAATTTTCTAGCTTCACCACCGGTTATCATCAACCCATTGGCTCTTCATTTTCCTTGTAAAGTGTTTCATTTATATCCATGACTTTTCACATGAGTAGGATATTCGTTCCATATCCAATTAATGATTGGAAACACAAATTGATTATATATAACTCTTCATGGTTTTTGCCGTTGTTTCAATTTGATATTACAAATTTATATTCATATAATTAAAAAATACATGTATAAAATGTTGGGTAAGTTTCAAATTCAGACCCTAGAAAAAACTCATCAATTTTATCCCTTGTTCAGAACTTATTATAAACATATGACACATTTTATTTCATATAGTAATTTATACTTATACAATTGAAAATTGTGCAAGCATAATTCTTTTTTTTCAAACATTATATTTACGCGTTCCAAAAATTCGCAACTACAAATATACTAGTATTCTTCACTAAATGTACATGATTATGATGTTGATTAACTGTACATGATTACTGTAGTTTGAATGGTTGATGTTTGAGAAATTTTGCTTGCTCTGATTTGAGAGATTTTGGTATTTTGTGAATGATGGATAAAGACTGGGTACGTTTGAGCAGGTATTCATTACAATACTCAATTTTAATATTGAATTTAAAACATATTTCAATATATAAGGTTATTGCTCTTTTTCTCTTTTTGCTCATAGAACCACTAAAGAGTATGAGCAAGCGGCTTGGAATTTTGTGAATGATGCAAAGAGGAATATGGGTAATATAGAAAATATTTTGTGTCCATGTTTAGATTGTAGAAATCTTACTCGTCATTTTGGAGAAGTTATTGTTGACCATTTGATTATAAAAAGAATGGATCCCAAGTATATGAGTAGTGAGTGGTATAATCACGGCGAGCGGATAAATAAAAAGAAGAAAGCGAAGTCGGGTGATGCATATGATTTGCTTAAGGCCATCATCTATGAAGATGAAGACTTTGTTAATAATACCTTTTTTGACGATGATAGATATGAAAATGATGCACAAAGACGAGAGGATGATTTGCATAAAAATTTAGAAGATGCAGAAACTCCATTATATCCTGGTTGCTCAGATCAAACAAAGTTATCCGCTATCTTCGCATTATATAATCTTAAATGTGAAACTGGATTGTCTGATAATGATTTCGATAAGCTTTTAAATGTGCAACAGTTGTTATTTCCAAAAAATAATGTACTTCCTAAGTCGTTATATGAATTAAAAAAAATTCCTTAAGTTATTTGACATGGGCTTTGAGAAGATTCATGCATGTCAAAACGATTGTTGCCTTTTTAGGAATGAATATAGAGATTTGAGTAATTGTCCAAAATGTGGATTTTCAAGGTGGAAGGTAAATGAACGGACAAAGGAGATTATGCATGGGATTCCTACTAAAGTATTGCGTTATTTTCCAATAATTCCAAGGTTTAGAAGAATGTTTAGATCTAAAACAATGGCGGAAGATTTAAGGTGGCATTTCAATAATAAAAGCACCGATGGAAAAATGCGTCATCTTGTAGATTCTATTACTTGGAACATAGTGGATGAGAAATGGAAACCATTTTCAGCAGATCCTCGCATTCTCAGGCTTGGCCTTGCAACAGACGATTTTAATCCTTTTTCTATGCTAAGTTCCAAATATAGTTTTTGGCCTATAATGCTCGTCACATATAATCTTTCGCCTATGTTGTGCATGAAGAAAGATAATATTATGTTAACTTTATTGATTTCTGGTCCGAAGCAACCAGGAAATGACATTGATGTATATTTTGCACCACTGATAGAAGATTTACATCATATATGGAATGTCGGAGTTGAGACTTATGATGCATACAGCCAATCTGTTTTTAATATGAAAGCGATTTTGCTTTGGACAATAAATGACTTTCCAGCCTATGGTAGTCTTGCTGGCTGCTATGTAAAAGGTAAAAAAGCCTGTCCATTATGCGGTGTCAACACTCATCATCGATGGCTAAATCACAGTAGAAAGACCGTCTATATGGGTCATAGAAGATTTCTATCCCCTTCAAATCCCTTAAGAAAAAATAAGGCCTTGTTTGACAGCAGCGTGGAGGAAGGGTATAAGCCTGGGGTTCTAACTAGAAGAAAAATATCTATTATTCTTAAAGATTTTCCAAATAATTTTGGAAATGTAAAGAAAAGCCAAAAAAAGAATAATAGAAAAAAGAAAAACAAGAATGGCCAAAGTAAGGTAGGGGCTAAAAGAAGAATTGAATATATCAAGAAAAATAAAGATGATGAGGACACAGATCCTGTTAGAATGGAGCTATCAAGATGGAAAAAGAAATCCAATTTTTTTTTCAATTGCCATATTGGGAGGTTAATGCGCACGTTTTTATTTTATTTCACTAAATAACGTTATGAAATTATATAATTAAAATGCTCCGTTATTGATTTTATAGGAGCTTCCATTACGTCATAATTTAGATGTAATGCATATGGAGAAAAATGCCGGTGAAAGTCTTATGGGCACTTTGTTGCACGACAAAAAATCAAAGGATGGAGTTAATTCTAGAAAAGATTTGGAAGATTGGGGAATTCGACATGGTCTACATACACAACCTCGTGGGAACAAGACATATCTTCCACCATCTCCATATACATTGTCAAACATTGAAAAGAAACTATTTTGTAAACAGTTATATGACTTTACAGGACCCGATGGTTATTGCTCAAATTTTAAAAGATGCGTGTCATTGGACGATTGCAAAATCAGTGGTTTGAAGTCTCACGACTATCACGTTTTAATGCAACAATTATTACCCATCTTAATAAGAGGATTACTTCCCAAAAATCCAAGGAAAATAATATCTCATTTATGTTTATTCTTTAATAAATTATGCCATCGCATTATTGATAAAGAGAAACTACAACATCTGGAGGATGAGATTATTGTGATTTTGTGCGAGCTTGAAAGATATTTTCCGCCGTCTTTTTTTGATATAATGATACATCTGATAATTCATCTTGCAAGGGAAGCACGACTGTATGGGTCAGTCCATTTTCGTTGGATGTACCCCTTTGAAAGGTACATGAAAACGCTAAAAGATCATGTAAGAAATTATGCTCGTCCGGAGGGGTGTATCGCAGAATCTTATCTTGCTGAAGAATGCATGAGATTTTTTGGTGAAATTTTGAGAAAATCGCATGAGAAAGAAGTTCGAAATGAAGATTACCAAAGTAATGTAATACTTGAAGGACGTCCAATATCAACATGTAAGACAATCACATTGTCTTTTAATGAAAAAGAGTCCGCTCATTTGGCTGTGCTAATGAATATGGCCATAATAGAACCATATTTAGAGTACGTGCATACCTAATATTTTTCTATGTTTCGATTGTTTGTAATGTCAAGTGTAACGTAAATTTTTGTTTCTACACCCCAGTTTGCATTTGGAGGAGCTACAAACTTTAGACAAGCACATGGAAAGAAATGAAACATTACATTGGAAAAATCATATAGCTACGTTCTCCAGTTGGATTAAAAAAAAGGTGAATTAAAATTTAAAATGTTACTAATTTGTTTTAAATTGTATTACCATGAGCTTTATCGAATGATCAATTGTTTATAGATACCTATTAGCTCCAAAGAGCATGACAACATGCTAAAATGGATTGCTTATGGTCCGAAGAACGATGCGTTGCCCTATACAAGATACATCATTAATGGACTGCATTTTCACACAAAAAACGTTGGAAGGGAGACTCAAAATAGTGAAGTGACTTATGATGCAACAACAATGTGCAGAGCCAGTGCAAAAGATGTTTCTCAAGTGGTTGATGTTGTCACTTATTATGGGATACTTACCGATATAATTTTGTTAGACTATAATGTTTTTTATGTTCCAATATTTAAGTGTCATTCGGCAAACATAGGAAATGGTGTAAAGGTTGAGGATGAGTTTACTCTTGTCAATTTACATCAAAGCCAAGCTTCATTTTTATAAGATCCATATATACTTGCATCCCAAGCGAAACAAGTTTTTTATTTAAGAGAGGATGATTCTTCTAATTTGTATGTGTTAATGAAAGCACCTTCAAGAATTTTTGATGAGCTAGAGATTCAAGACGCTGCTGAGGAAGTAAGCCATGTTGAGGAAGATTGCAAAGATATCAATATGTATGTCGATGGATATGCTGATGATGTTTCTTTTGTTAGAGAAGATTGTGAAGGCATAATCAAATAGTTTTGATATGCATGTATAGTCAATGGATATGTTGCGAGTACTTGCACCATTTATTTGAAATGTTGAACTTCTTGGATATTTTATTTCACGTAGATATAAGTTTCCTCTTTGCATTCTCAGATAGTACATAAATTAAGTTTTGACATTCTGAAGTCAAAAAAAGTATTTTGTGCCTTCTTTCAGTTTATGGGGATCTGATGTTGTTTTGATTTGCTGTTTGTTTTGCTTTGCTTTCACTTATTCATGTATGCGAAATTATAGCAATCACGTATATAATACTTTTGCAAGTGATAAAAATTAAGAACCATACAACAATTGTATGCACATCGATGCATAAAATAAATGTGGTCCCTACAAGTCAAAATATAATCAAGTTTTTCTTTTTTTTCAAATATACTGTTGCGTGCTTAATTTTTTTTGAAAGGAGGTTGGCATCCATTTCTTTTTTTCGGACAATGACTTATTCCGCTTTTTTTTTCGGACAATGACTTATTCCGCCTTTCAGAAACACGCTTTGTGTTGTATCAAAGACCAAATGAATATGGGTAATCCCTTTATCTTTCTACATATTTATTTAACTTTCTACATATTTATTTTCTAATATTTATTTTCTTATAATCCATGAAATAAAAACCATACTGAAATTTAGTCAAAATAATATTTGATGTTTGCAGAAATGTAGTCAAAACTAACTATTAAATAGTATTTTCAATTTATGTAACGCAGAAGTTTTAATTTATTTTAAAATTGAAGTTGATTTAGTTGAAATTGAGATATTTAAAAAAAAAAAAAAAAAGAGAAGAAGCTGCATATAGTGATGAAAATTAAGTTAACTCTGTTAAATTTAGCTTAATTTAGTATTATTAATTTTTAATGTCATGTAAATAACTTTAAGTTTGAAAGAGAGAACCAGACGCATTTATTTTATGTTTGTGTATGTAAAACAACTCTTGATGCATGGATAAACTTAGCTATGATTTATTAATTGTCTATTAATTAATATTAAGACTTAAAATCTATGATAATGCTAATATATAAATTCAATTCAGTACTGCAGTCCAGCTGCCAGATATTCTTTACAATTATCGTTTGCAAACTTGTCATCATTTCTGTTATGTATTATTTGAACATCATACCAACTATGAACCTTCTACTGTTTTGGCTTATCTCTGCAAATTAATAACCAGGTTTGATTATAATAATTTAGGTGGTTTGTTAGATCATGTACATTTTATTGATTACCTAATGTAAGCTGTATAATAGAAAATGAAATTTTTGATGAACAAAACTCTAAATCTTTTTAACTGCTTGAAAAGAATGATCAGTTAATTAAACTACCTTGCTTTAGCTAAAAAATGAAAATAGATGCTTCATTCTCGATATTAGAGAATGCATGATTATCTTTACTATGTATTTCTGATAATTTTATTTTGTTAACGTAGGAAATGGCGAAGAAGAGGAAGATTACTCGCAAACAAAAACAAGCCGAGGACTCCCATAAAGAACTTGAAGCAAATATTGAACCCAATGAGCAACCTGAAGCAAATGTAGAAATTAACGTGCAACATGAAGCAAATTTACAAACCAATGAGCATCATGAAGCAAATTTAGAAACCACCGTGCAAGGAACCGAAGCATGTAGAGAAAATGCGATGCAATCTGAATTAAATATTGAAACCAATGAGTTTGAAGATGAAAATAACTTGGTGGAAAACGAGACTGATATTCAACTACATGAAAATCTGGTCGAAAAGAAAAAAACGAGAGGTCGGACTAAAATGAAAAGACTTCCATCAGATCATGTATCTCGGATTACCGTTGAATTCAACGAAAATGCTATACCAATAGGTGAAGGTTCTGTAAAATTGTCTTCATACTTAGGACCGCTCGTACGGGAGCATGTTCCATTCACAATTGATGATTGGCGGACAATAGGCGATGATTTAAAGTTTGCATTGTGGAGCTCCATTCAGGTATCATTTTCTTATAATATCCTAAATTTATCATGTATTCTCTAGTTCCAGTTAATAGTAGCCTGTTGTGCATCTTTGTCTTTGATGTGATGGGTCCTAATGATAAGAAGACTGGTTTAGGTAAATTTAAAAGAGATTTGTGTCGCAACAGTAAGTTAGAAGAGTAGGGTACACGCATTTTTGATTGTTTTTAGCCAAACTGAAAGCACGGATTTTTTTTTTCATTCTTGGATACATGACAAAGGAACGCGACTGATTTAATTGGCAGCAAGACATAAATACACATTTCTCAATTCAATTCACATTTATCGATTTTATAATATAAAAAGAACGCGACTGATTTAATTGGTAGCAAGACAAATCTCGGATCTACATATCAATAATTTTTTGGCTCAAGTGTAAGATAATTCTACCTGGAATTACATAAAAAACTTTATATGGTATATATACATAGAAACATATTTACCGGGAATTACATGAAAAACTTATATGGTATATATACATGAAAAACTTTATATGGTATAATTACATGGAATTACATGAAACACATTTAAACAAATTCTATTATCAATTCCTTTGTGCTAGTTAGGATAAAATTAAACTTTATTGCTGAAGCTACAGGTGTTTAATTGTTTAATGATGACTGATTTTCCTTTTTATATTTATATACATTACCATATTACTATAATGACTTCCACTCAGATCTTTATATGGCATATATACATTGAAATACCGTCAAACCATGTTTTTTAATTAGTTATCAATTTATTAAATATTTACACTTAACTAAATAAGAAAAGTTATACGAAAAATATTATAAATCTATGCCTTACTGTTCAATTTATAATTGCACATAAAATACATTAGAAATTCTTAAGTCTAAAAATATTTGAATCATATTGTTCATTTTATTGTTTTGTAAACAAAATGTATGATATTAGAACATAACCATTGACTGTATATAGTGGAAAACTCAGTCAAACTATAGTCTTAACGTCCATAAGTCAGAATACTTGCATATTAAAATTGGCTTGCAAAACTAGCAATCTAATATGATCTCAAACAAATCCATATTATGATTTCACCTAGAACCAATCTTACTTGGATTCACAAAGAATTCGTTAGCTCTAAGTCTCCAAACGTTTTTAAAAAAATAGCCCAATGCGGACATAGAATTACTCTCTTGACTATGTCTAGATTGTCATATATATCTGAAAACTTTATATTACCGTTATTTATCGAATTACCTTTATTATAGCTGATACAGTAGAAGGGAACCAGATTTCGAATCACCGTTAGTTATCGTCACATTTCAATTTTGAGAGATTCAAAAATGCAGCACAGCACGTGTAATCAGCGTGCAGTAAAATATACTTTATATACCGAGCCAAATTGCACATAGCACACTTTGATTTAATTTAAGAAGTGCTAAGTATCTCCAACTATGATTATATACCTAGCCACATTGTTTAGCCAACAAATAGAAAGATAACATATTACTCAAAAGCTTCCAGGTTAATAAACATATATGAAAGTAACAACATACATGCATGACCCAACTCAAGTACCAGGAATTTCTTCACAACTTCATCGGCTCAAACAAATAAAGCTTGTTCTGTCTTGAATCTAGTTTTATGCTCATTCTTAGTATCATTTATTGAATGTAGCACAATTTTTTCCCCCTGTCAGTCATATTAGATGACATACATTAATTTAATCATTTCCATTGTAAAATGTTGTTCTCATGACATTTAAATGTCACTTCTATTATTATGTTTTTTCCTAAAAATTATATGCTGCTGACATTCAGCTAAGGATACATGGCGAGTTTCCTTTCAAAACCATGACATATAAAGAATGAGTACTTATTGCCATACATCAATTTTACTTTCAATAAATGATCACTGAATTTTATTTCTATCAAATATTAATCAAAGTGCCAAATCATTTCTCAGATCTATCACTTTAATATCAAATGTACCTTAGGCCTTAGCATAATTATTGGGAGTCGAGTTGGTGTACATTATCTTTGTAATTTCAACTTCTGATCTATCACTTATACATGTTATTATATAAGAAAAAAAACAGTGACAGCATGGCTGCTGGTTTAAAGGGGCCTGCTGCTGGTTTAAGATGGCTGTTGTGTTCATAATTTTGTATTGTGATCATTTTTTTGGATAGTTGGTACTTGTTTTCTTTTGTATTGGTTTAAGTGAAAGTTACATTTTGCAGGCAAGATTTAAACTAGATGAGGAATGGCAGAAAGTGCCTATTTTTCAACAAATGGGATGCATGTGGAGGGCTTCAAAAAGCAGACTTGTTAGGCAAATAGTGAAAGCAAAGAACATAGAGGAAAGGATTAAGCTCAAACCTAGGAAATTCGAAAATCTGAACGATTGGAGGAATTTTATAAAGAAAAAAACAGACACAAAGTTTAAGGTAAATAAATATAAAATTCAATTATATGTAATAATTACAATTAAATAATTTATTGTATTTTTTCATCTTAGGCACAAAGCGATAAATTGAAAGCTATCAGAAGTGTTCAAGTGCCACATACAGTTAGTCGCAAAGGAATGGCTCGAATAGCGGAGGAAATAGTGAGGAAGAATAGTCAATTTAATTAATTTCACATGCCACTTTTTTCAATTACAACCATTTATTTTATTTATCATTTTTACTAATAGAGAAACGAGAGTGGCAATAATATCCCCATTCCTAGAGCTAAAATATGGATTAAATCCCGCATTCGAAAAAATGGCGAACCGGTGAATACATATGTCCACGATACTATTGTAAGACACTCTACAGTATTGATAAAAATCCTATAATATTGTTTTTCGAACATTTATTCGCATTTTGTCTAGTACTTATAAATATGTAACAAAACATTAACATTTGTAGGAAAAGATGAAAAAAATTGAATCTGAAATGCAATCAAACTCAACAAATAGTTCTGTGAGAGAAGATGTTGTCTCTCAAGTGTTAGGGAAAGATAGGCCTGGACGACTACGGGCAATGGGGAGAGGTGCAAACTATACTAAGTTTTTGCTGCTACAAGCTAAAGATGCAAGAATTTCACAGTTGGAAGAAGAGATTCGTATGTTGAAGAAAAATTTGTTATATAACTTCAATCTTTGTTGTACTAATTGCATAGTTATGTTAGATATAATTTTTGATTTTGTTTTTCATATGATTTTTTAATCCACATTCAATAAATTTGCAATTTTTAGGTTAATGGATCTCAAAGAGGAGAATCCATATCTCAGGTAAACATCAAATATATTGTCATTGTAAATGTAGTAATCAACTTAATGCACTTTTTATTAAATGCAGGGTAATTATGGAAACATTGATGGTAAGTGTGATTTGTTGGATTGGAATGGAACCGATGATATAGTAGTTGAAGGAAGAGTAGTGTCAAGTGATCCAAACGAGCTTGTACACAAAATTCCTCTTGGACCAAATGCAAAGGCAATTTTGATTGAGTTTCCAAGGAAAGTGGATGCTTTTCTATGGAGAGCTGTGTTTAATACGATACATCTTGGAGAGGCTACCAGCATGTTAGTAGCATGGCCTTCCGATAAAGTTATTATGCGTGACTCGGATCAATCTGATAATATGGTAAATTAGTTTTCAAATTTTTTTAAGTACAAATTAATTTTATGCATGACAAAGTTATGATGCACTTTGTTTTAATAGAGTAAAACTAGCCGCACAGAAAAATTATGCAAGCTATATGATTGGATTGGAGGTGAAGAACTAGTTGCTGAAGGACGATTGTACTCTAACGATCCAAACCAGCTTATGAATGGAATTCCTATTGGACCATCGGCTATGTTAGTTTCTATTGACAATCCAAAAAAATCTGATGCATTTTTATAGAGACCAGCAAATAATATGATACATGTTGGAGAAGCTGTTGGTAATAAAGTAGCTTGGCCAGAATCAAAAGTGGTTGTTGAGACGGTCGATGACGCATCATTTGTTTCTAGCGCTTTCAATTTAACATCTCATGTAGTAATACATTGAAGTGAATTATAGTAATTTGTTATCAATTTTACTAACTGAAATATATATTAAAACACTCATGTTTATACTTTTGTTTGATAGGGTGGAAATCGAACCCTCCCAACCCTTAAGAGTAAATGCAAGTTGATTGATGTTGGTGGAACAGGAGAACTGGTTGCAGAAGGAGTTGTGGCTTCAACCGATCCAAATGAAATTGTTCATTTTGTTCAACTTGGAAGAGACGCTGTTAAAGTTTGGGTTGTGAACGCTACGGTTCCAGATGCAGTTCTCTGGAGACCAACTTCTGATCTTGTATGCATTGAAGATGTCATAGGCTCTATAGTAGCGTGGCCAGCCTCAAAAGTTGTAACAGAATCTAGTTCTAGTAAGTAAGCATTATTTTTTTATAGATGTAATTTTTTAAAATGTACACATTTGACATTTCGGCACATTTATATAGGTAACCACTGTTAAAGTTTGTTAGCTGACCAGAAGGAAATAAAAAGCTATTTTCGTCCTAACTGTAAGTTTAGAATTCCTGCATTCTTTTTTGTTTACTGTCCTTATGCCTTTTAGTTGAATATATCTAATCGTAGTGGTCTAAATGTAGTTGATCCTTGTGTTTGAGTTTTTAGTTGACTTTGAGACTAGACTTTGAATTGTGTCTGATCTCCAGTTTTTATTTGCATTTCACCTGTTGCATCATTTCTTCTCACTAATGTTTTTTTTTGCATTTGAGGTGTAAAGGGCATTTTGGAGAATGAACGTTTTATTTTCAAATATTCGTAGTTATTTTGGTTAATAATATTAAAATTGAGGGAGCGAGTGATTAATATGCTAAGGTGGTAGTATGGAAGACGGCTTAAACATGTATTATGTGTGAGTTTTAAATTAAAGAGTAAGCAGACTTAGAATTGCTAATTTGAGCATTATGTAAATGTGTTAATTGCCCATTTTATAACCACTGCATTAAATTTCTATTACAATGGTGTTCCTGAACTTGAAGGAATAATTGCCAATTATGTTAGTCATTTTGAGTTTTTATTCAAATAAAAATAAAAATTTGAAAATAAGAAGAAAACAATACATGTCTTTTTACTTGATTTTCACTTCTCAATGACAGAAAATCATTCATTTTGAGTTTTTATTAAAATAAAAAAATTGAATATGCTCTGTCCTGCACAACTATGTTTTTTTATGATTTTCAGAAAATAAGGATCCAATTTATAAAGTTTAAGAGAAGAAGTTTTTGTGTCTTTTGAAACTTAACACGAACGTTAGCTAAACTATCCCCGATTAAAATATAAAAGCACCAGTTTTGATTATTTTTTATGCAAATGCAAAAGGATTTCTAAATAAAAAGAGTAAAGCATTAGGATTATTATCATTATAGTTAAAAGTTCGATAATGAAGAGGAAGAGGGAGGCTGCTGACGTGGTTTCAAATTTGCATAATTTTACATACAAAATATATACTGCATTTGCAAATGTTCCCGTTACGTTTTAGCCAGTGTGGCTTTGAGTAGAAAACACTAACTTGTTTTTATAAATAGTTTTAAAACAGACGTAATTGAGTAATAACATCATAAAATATGTCCAAGTTGAACATGAGAAAAAGAAATAGGGGTGGCATAACACCTACGTTATTGTTACTTTATGATGATTTTGTTTCTTTGGAAGATATGTTTGTTTAACTCTTTGGTTATGAGTTTACTTATTTTTTCATTAAAGGCAGGCTGAGCCATAACAGTTCATTAGCCAACCACTCGTCTTACTTGAAAAATTTGAGAAATTTCTTTGAAAGAAAATCTTAGATGGTAATATTACTTTCCAATGAGATTTTGATGTATTGAATGATAAGATTATATATGATAATGTTTCAATTTATGGTTTGGTAAGCTTTTACATTGCTTTAATACCAAGTAAGTGAATTTGGCAATTTTATTTTGGAAGTGTTTAGATTGATATGCAAGAAGCAATAGAAATTTTATTTTAGATTTATATGTTAATACAATTGACGTATGATACATCATTTTCGCCTAATATTTATAATACAATTTGAAATTTATATGGGCATGTATGGTGAGCCCTTGAGATTCAATCCACTAGTTGATATTGGTTATTCCTTTGTAATAACCTGCTGCTTCACACTGATGTACTCATTTTCAAAATGTTTGTTTTGTTTGAAGTTATGGTTTAGTGTTTTACATTTTCAATGCATGTTTCAAAAAACATGATGGATTAAGAAAGTAGAAAAATCTTACCATTTTTGTTATTCGAAGATAGTTTTTGTGCTTTTGATGTTTCCCATGGACGAAGAATAATACAGAATTAGTTTTAATTTTATATGTTAAAATCATTTTTCCAAACTGATAGTTTAAAAAAATACAAAATGCGTAAACTTAAAACTGCTAACCAAACAACTGCAGAATTATCTAAAATTTGATATTTTCAGAAGATTGACTGAAAATTTCGATATTTGTAGAAGCGATTCTAATCTTTTAAGCATGACCTGAATTAACACTCCATGAAAGGACAATACGCTGCTGCAATGTACAAACCATACGCATCCAATTTGCAAGCACTGGCCAAGTTAAAGTTCTTAGCGCATCAGCCGAGGGCACGGAAATAAGGATCCCCTATTTGAGTTCCAAGCCATTACAGACAATTCTGCATAAGCAGATATTATACTATAGGTTAAATCCAAAACGAGGAGAAATAAGAGAAGCAGTTTATTATACTACGGACAATTCATGAGGTAACTAATGGTTGTCGCTGAGTTTGATCTGTACCATTATCCTTTCGAATTGTAAAGTAGTCAAACTTCTAATCATAGCATAAACAAAACTAAATGTCTTTATGGTTATGAATGATGATCCGCTAAACTACAAAAATACAAGGGAAATGCACACATCTTTGATAGTTAGATACAAAGTACATGATTTAGTACCAGATCTTAATAGAGTTTAAGATTCAACTCAATAGAATCTTATACAGAATTACCATAAGATATTTGTATTGATAATACATAGTTAGCCTTTCTTTTTCAGGACTCTCATATATACGACAAGTTTATTATACATTGTCCAATTTTAAAATGAACTAGCCAATAAACAAATGGAACGCGTAGGTCACAGTATCCTTGATTTCATGTTATATTTCTTGGAAGAATAGAATGGTTATCCTAAACAATTAAAATGCATTCCAAATTTTGATGATGGTACAGAAAATTAAAGGCTACAAAATATCATTTTTCCAATTTCATGAAATATAGGAACTTAAATACAAAGTTTTAGATCTTCTAGTTTAGATCTTTTAAGTCAAACCGCAGCTGGTTTGCCTGTTTCTACTTGTCTTGTCATCTTGTTGCCAACTACTAGAAAGAACGCTGTATGCCTGCGAGTAAAACCATTGCGTGAGAACACTATTATAATAACACTTTTCAAAAAGGAATTCACCAACTATTAAGTAGTAATGTCTGATATGGATAAAACATTCCGTGAAAATGATAACACCGTGTGCAGATTCAATAGCACCCTTAAAAATATAAGACAATTGTCTATGCAGCAAAAATAAAAGATGGTGGCAACAGTAATGGTTTTTGATTACATGATATTATTGAATAGCACAATATTTATGAATGAATAAGTTTAGGAATTCAGGGAAATGTTATCGGATGATGTGTTACTGGAATTAGCTTGTCCAGATGTGAACTATCTGCCTTTTGTTTTATTCTGTAAACTAGAAGAAGATTGTAATCACAGTAGTCAAGGCGCACGCCTAAGGCGCAGGCGCAAGGCCTGCGCCTTCCTGGTAGTCGAGGCTGCATATTTGATTCACTGTGTGTGATATCATAAACGAATGTAAAAGATAATTAGTTGAATATATGTTCAAATATGCAGAGATCATTGATGATCATAGTTTCTATTCACACGTGATATTTAGAATCATCAAAGTTGAATATAAAGTTTTTTAAAAAAATCAACAGAATGAATTTGATTATTCTTATACGTAATACATACATACCTATACCACTATTATTTTGTAAAATTTTTTAATCTGAATTGTGTAAGTTAACTTGAGGTTTGTGTTTTTCATTTTTAACGTATAAAATATATTTTAATATACTAATTAGAGTGTCTGGCTTTTTTGTTTTCTTGGTTTACTAAACAACCTGCTGTCATTTTGAGATATAGCAAAGTGAACAGGTTCAGTTGTTGAGAATGGTCTAATAAATCACAAGTGCTTGTCACACAAGCCTCTTTTAGCTAGTCTACTACACCTCCATTATTGCAAGTATTAGCATGATCATGCTCGAAGCCCAATTATTATTTGTGTGCTTATTATAAGTGAAAATATTGACCAAACGTTCTCATCTGTGAAAAGCCAAAAGCAAGATTTGGTTATATATTGATCATGACATTAAGCTTAATGGTATACTATCGAGAAGGTTGTAGACTTTTGAGTCAAATTTACATTTGATGCAAGTAAAAAAAACCAGAATGGTCAGAGAATCATGTCGATCAAACTATGAATGTTCTACCTTTCATGTTGCGTCATTTATCTATACAATTGGATAAAAGTATAAATTCAAGTTTTGATTTTTTTCGAAAGCATCTTTCTCAAGTTATTCTCCACTGGAGCAGATATTGTATAAATTTGTGACAATATCAACTTGTATTAAAAATATATTGGTAGTGCCTATATTTATTGGAAGATATGTTGTTACTGAGGAATACATCTTAAGTTTCTTTATATGAATGTATGCAGGTTTCGTTCTTTGTGGAATAGACATTGGTGCATTGTATTTTGGAACAACTCTGGTAATGTACTGCTGCTGCGCTACTTGCCATGATTCTCTTTTTTTAGCATTTTCACTGTTTTTTCCGCTTGAATCATTTTTCAGTTACATTGTGCCCCTGTGTATGTGTACACACACACACACACACATACACACGCATATATATATAAGTTTAAATATTTTGACCTAAATATTTCTTATTTTTGTTGTGGCAGGACCAAATTGCTCATGTTTTGGACGGAATATCAAAAGCAAAGCATGATTTAGTATTTGACTACTTTGTAAGTAACTTGTTAACGCAAGTATATATGACGTATTATGGACATTGAAGAGTTGAACAGACTATATGTATGAATTGCTAAATTTGGATATCTGAGAAGTAATTTGAATTATATGTACGAAATATTAAGTTTGAATATATGAATGTTGTTTCAATGATATCTATGAAATATTATGTTTACATGTTTGTTTGTGAAATGTGTTATCTTTGTATACATTTGAGAAATAGATAATGTATGAACGTTGTTTGAATGATATATATGTATTTAAAATTAACGAAAGAGCTGAAATGGTGATACAAAATTGGTAAATTCTATGATTTCCATGCATAGCGTTTTTTAAACCCTGTAAAATTATGAGTCAAAACGCTATTAGAACTATGTAGCAATCGCTATTCAAATGTTCTCCTCAACGCTATAAAAGTAAATAGAAACACTGTAGTAGAAGCTCGACGAACGCTATAAACATTTAGTATAAACGCTATAACAGGTTGCAGTTGGTTATGGTTTCATACAGTATTTAGGTTTAATAGCAAAGTAAAACGCTATAGAATTTGTAGTTTTGATAGCGTTTTACCCTATGCTATTTACAGTCGACGGCCTAAGATAGCATGTCGTTACATGGCGTTCTCTGAAACGCTATATTTTCCTATAATAGTGTTTTTCAAACGCTATAAAATCCCTGTTTTGTTGTAGTGTATGCCGAAAATTGCAATTCCGTTCATCTTCTCTTATATCGACCATCACTTAATTAAAAAGCATAAAATCGGTACTAAAATTCATCATATTTCCATATGGTTTCATTCGTATGTCTGTAACATGATTTTTGGGTTAATCGAAATTTCATGTTTTCAAAAACTATGTTAATGGTAATTGGTTATGTCCGAGGATACACAGTTTTATATGATCTAAACTATTTTGCTATAAACTAGAGATATACGTGATCATCTTTCATTTAGAAACTAAATGTTAAAACATGTTTAAATTTAAGCTACGGATTTTATAAAATGAGGATGGTAACTGGTCTCCTATATATATATATATGTATTTACAGAGACTCTTTTCATGTTCATTTACAAGGTGATTTATGCCAACATTAATCAACTGGCAAGTGTTTTAAATACAATATACAATATATATCTACAACTAAATAACTGGTGATCATTCAACATTAATCAAACAAAGATTTAGTAGTAAGAAAAATGGAGTTTACTCACAATATAGCCTACCTCTCTGTTCTCAGAACCCGCCACTTCCTTCTTTGATTCAATTTGTTTTTGGTGTGAGGAGAATATGGCCTTACGGTGGTATTTATAACAAAGTTTTCACATTAAAAAATTTATTATATTTTAGGGATGTTAGGCTCTACAGTATACATTGGTTTATAGACTTAACCCTATTCGACTTGACTCTTAAGCAATGAATAATTTATACTAGATATTTACATCTTTCTTGTCACTTTCTTGCTTCTAGTAGCTCTCTTCCATCCCTTATTTAATGCAGCCATACACTAGTTGTAGCTTAGTTAGATTAGGTGATGACATAACCAGATTTTCATATATTTATTTTCTTGTGTTGCCAAGTATATTAGCTGTAGCCATATGGTCTTTATTAGATTAGGAGATACCCACTTGCATATTTTTACTGTATGCCCATAACTTTCAAAAGATTTTTATGTACATTACATTAAATTTTGTACTCCTGTGTTTTATAAAATGGTATACATAGGTGCGGCCATCTATTCCCATTGTTTTCAGCTCCTTTTAAACGATTTAATCACATAATTGTTTTTGACTTTTGCTTCTTTGTTTATATGAAATGTTCATTATGATTTTCATCTACACATTCATGTTGCTGTAATTTCTTCTTGCATATGTTTTCTACTGTCTTTACTTGTTTCTAAAACAAATTTCATTTATATTTTCTTAAGCAATTAAATGCCATATTACGCAAATATCTATACGTTATGTTACACATTTGTATGTATATGTTTTATAGTTTATAATATTTTAGTGCAAGATTTTAATACTAATTCATGTTAAAACATAACTCAAGTATTTGCATACATTATATACATTCATTTATATGTTTACACACAAGTCTTTCTTTCTTTAAGTTTGTTATTATTATGTTTTTAATCTCATTTCAATTTAATTAACTCGTAATAATCAGTGTTTATTACTAAACAACCTTCTTTAAAAACCGGGACATTACAATCTACCCCCTTAAAAGAATTTCGTCCCCGAAATTAAAAAGTACAAATAGATTTCAGTTCTAACTGAAATCAAATACATCTGTAACTATCTACCAGATCTTCTAGATCGATTTCTTATTTAATTCATAATTTAGAACTCAGAATATGATTTTTTTTTCCAAAGAACCCCAATTCAAAATGAATCTTATAAATCCAATTTAAGTTTAAATTTTCATATTACGAATTGTCGTGTCGTGACAAGTTCGTTTTTAATCCAATTAATACTTTGAACTTTATTTCTTATATTAATTCCTCTTGATACTCTCAATTCAAGTTTTAAATCTAATTTAACTTCTTCTGAGGCTGACCCAAATTCTTTCAATTCCTTTCATTGGTTGTCGTGGTTATCCAACTTGCTCCTCGGCCTCTTTTTCTACGAGAACTCATTTTCAACTATCTGATTATACCAGTTTTATAATCGATACTTAATCGAGAGATATTTTAAAATTAACTCAAGTTGATAACTCGAGTTGATCTATACTAGGTATACAATTTACTTTATTGTTTAAATTTTCAAATACGCTTTCTCAATACTTACCCAATCTCAGTCTAGGGTGTTATTAAACCTATCTCTACTGAGTTACGCCACAGAGCAAAGGTTACTACTCAACCAATAGCTCTGATACCAACTGTAACGTCCGAGAAAAATTCGATACTTGAATTTTCAATAGTAATACGAAATCTTGTATTACTCGTCAAACAAAACCAAGTATTGAACTCCTGACTGTTAACAGAAAGAAATTAGAGGATGAGATAGAAAAGATAGAACTAATAGAATAGAAGAATAAGAAGAACATCACATCAGAATCTCGCAGCGGAATTTAATAAAATATAATATCACATGATATATTACATATCAGAGTCTGGTACATCATCTTACATGATTACGGGCCCAATACAACATACAAACTTGATACATAGGTATAGATAGAACCACTATGATGAATCCATGATTTCCAGTCCAAAATTCTTCCAAGGATTTCCATTTATAACCTGGATCACTTGTCTACCCATAACAAGTGTTATGAGTATCCAATAGTTTAGGAAAACACAGAAAATAAACTCTGGGTCAGTCAGGGGACTGGTATGAGTAAACGATTTAAAACACAGCTTGATTAATACAATATATCTCATAGGACCACGCCGTAAAAACGGAATGGGTTTTTCCCTTATGATATACAGAATAATTGGTTTAACTTTTCAAAAACGTTTTAAAGAAAAGATAATAGTAAGACCAGCCCACACATAAACATGGACGGTTTTTACCTTACTATAACCCAAACCATATTTGATATCAAAATCGTCTGATATTATAATAGTTTGTATCAAATAAATAACCATCTAGCAGAACGCTTGCATCTCACACTCCACATATATATAATATATGTTAGATCCAAAAGTGGTTCTAACACCCAAATTGACTTGAAACAAGATAAAATGAGATAAAAGTAAAAATGAACACGCAGGATTTATAGTGGTTCGGCGAACAAATGCCTACGTCCACTTATTTTTCGCTATATTCAATAATTCAGTTGCAAATACAAAGTGATATTCACTCACAACTCACTTTTGTTCACTCAATTAACTAAAACAAGAAATGAAAGATGGTTTGGATTCTCCGGGAGTAATGGAGTTCGGATGATGGAGGTGATTGAATTCTCTAAGTGCTGAAAAAAGATCCTTTTCTTTGTCTCCAGTCGGGGTATTTATAGGTGTGAATTTGCCTGAGATTCAATCCGGGTCGGGCCACGTGTTATCCATCGCACTCTCTCCGGGTTCGGATGAACTATCAAGCTGACAACACATCAAAGAGATGGACGTTAGGGGTAGGAATTAGTCATAGCCGGTCCGGTTCTCCAGGCGATTTTACAGGAGATTAACCTGGATCATAGGTGCGGGTCGGAAGCGTGCAGGTAGGGGGTTCGGATCGGAATACCCGATCCGAACCGGAGTGGCTTGGACGTCTCTCCTTCTCTAACCTATTCCGCTCCGCTCCAGCGTCGTGGCAAGCAGATGGCTTTCCGATCCATTCGAGATTTAGTTGCCTTCCGATCCGATTGGATATGCTTTGCCAATCTATCCAGTAAGAGACCACCGATCCGAACAGAGAACTCTATCCGATCCGAACCAATATGCTGCTCTATCCCGATCCGAACAACTGCAGCTATCAATCTGAATTGTGGTGTTTTCTTCCAATCCGAACCGAAGTCTTATAACTTAAAATACTCTTCAATGGTTGGTTTCTTGACTTTGTGTTGCCTAGTTCACAAAGTAGGCTAACATTTTGCCCCCTCAAAGGATGCTTCTGTTGTACGAAGCGTGCTTTGATGTTGTTTAAATGCTAGTTCTTGAATCAGAACAGTCAGGAGTAATGCACAGATTTCCATTCGGTTCGGCGTCCGACCCGAGCACATTTTCTTCATTTCTGAGCAAATTTGGGAACTCTTCTCGTCATATAATGCTTCTTGCAGGTATGCTCTTCCTTTATTCCCCTTCTTTTGAACTCAATTCTAATCAGATGCTAAATTAATGTGTGAAACTCGTCCGGTTCGGATTCCGATCCGAAGCGCTTTCGTGGATTTGGTTCTTGGACAGTGGGCCTTCAGGCAGAGTTGTGCTACTGGGCCTTCACTCCGGTCCGAGCGGGTGAGAAAGAATAGGAATACGAGGAGTCAGCACTACCCCTTATATAAATCCACTACTGTCTTCATTCTTTTCTTCTTCTCTTCCGCCGCCGCTTCCAAGCCTAGTATTGAAAACTTCAAAAACTCCAATATCCTGAAACCATTCCTTGTAGATTTCTCAAATCGAACACATAGGTAGCTCTTTAATCTCGAATAACTTCATAGTAACTGTTCTTGATTTCAATTCGTGTTGGATTGGGATGGTTTAGCCACAGGCTTTGCTTGAACTCCACGTCGTTACTGGTGGATGCGCCATCGCTTCGAAGCGTTTCGAGGCTGGAGAGGGCAAATATTTGTCCTCAATGGTAGCTTTGGTGATAAAACGGATTCGTTTGTGAGTAGGGGGGAAAGAGGAAGAAGATGAAGAGCGTGATGACAAATCGGAGTTGATTCGGGAAGAATACGAAGAAGCAAAAAGGAAGGAGAAGGAAAGGGGATCGGTTCGGGTTGCATACTTTAGAAAGACGGGAAGGAAGGAAAATGTCGGTTCGGGTCGGAGGAGAGAACGGGATAAGGGGTTGAAGTAAATGGACTGGTTAAGTGATGCTGGTTCGGTTCGGATCAGGTCACCCGATCCGATTAGATCAGTCCTGCTTCCGATCCCATTATTTCCCTTGTGTTGAGCTGACCTTGCTTTAATGAAGCATCCGAGCCGACCCTACATCTGCATCTGTATTGAGCCAATCACCCTATGCATATCCGAACCGAACCGAACATATCACACTTGGCACACAAAGACTACCCAACTAATTCAACTAACAATCACTCTAAACAATAACTTCATGGACAGTTAGGATAGTGCCCTGTGAACATAAACGAGAATTAAGAACAACTCTGACTATCACTTTCTCTTCAAAGCTTCGTCTTACATTGCTGTACTTTTATTTTGCATTTCCCACATTTGCTGCACACACTTTAGTTCACACACATACACAAAGGGGGGCACGGGATAATTTACTCTAATCCATGCTATTGCTTCTTCAATAGTTTCATGACAATGAGGCCCAGACGCTCTTCCCGTCTAGCTGAGAGGAAAGAAGCTCCGTAAACTTCTAGCAAAATCACTCTTGAGGATATATCTTCTTCATCCGATCCAGAATGGGACAGTGAAGGTCCAGATTACGGAGTTGATCATCGGGAAAGCGACGAGGTGTCTTCAGAGACTGAAGTTTCTCTAGGTTTCGAGGAAGAAGGAGGGATTGGTGATAATCGAGCACCCGATGAATTTGAATCAGCCATCATATTGGAATCACCTTCGGACTCCGTTGAATCGACAATCGACAACGACCGACTTGTTCGAATTTGCTTAAAGTATGGAATAATGAAAAGGGACACCCTAGTGCCCTCACGCTCTGACCGTCCCCACAACCCTCCAGAAGGATATATGACGGTCACTCGATTGATGTGCATGGTTGGCGCCATTCCTCCGTTCTCGCCTTTCATCGTTGATTTCTTAAGACAAATGCGGATTGCCCCCATGCAGTTGCATCCCAATTCATATGCCTATTTGCACACCTTGTACATAGCATATCGTGAAATCCTAGGCCTAGAGCTCACATTCGATGACGTTCATTTCTTTTATAATTTCAAACATCGGACTAGAGAAACTCCATCTTTCTGTTACTTTGAATCGGTCCCAAAAAGGAAGATAATCTCTACACCATTTAGCAGTAAAGCTGGAGATTCCAGACTAGAGTGGTTCTATATAAAGCAACAGTCTGGATGCGCCAGGAGATGGACAAAATCAAGTAAAGCGTTGATTTTCTGAACTCGGACTCTATACACTTGAATCATCACCCTGGCCTGTTTTCCTTTTTGTTTGCAGTCGACAATCCCAAACAGATATCAGATCAGGTGTTCTTCGATCGGATGCACCGTCTTCTTAATGGCGATCAAAAATTCCTGACTATCGACGAGGTCCTTAAAGATGAATACCTTCACTTTCATGGGCTGCTATCTGTTTTTCGTAGCATTGGACATGGGACGGTTCCATACGCGTACATTCCTCCAGTGGAGGTGGTCCCAGAGATAGGAGAAGGTTCAGGAATTCCTACAGCTTCTCTTCAAACTTCACCTTCTCCATCTTCTACGCAAGATGATGAATTGGCTAATCTGGCCAAAAAGCATCGTGAAGGGTATATTGCCCCCGAGGAAACTACTTCTCTAGACAAGTCAAAATCTTCCCAAGAGTCGCCACTTCACGCTTCCGAAGGGGATGTTCCTAGCACCGATGAGCACATATTTCAGGGTTTGGGGGATCTCCCCTTACCTGAGACTATATATACTTCAGAGGATTTCAGGAAGGACCCTTTAGTCTTCACTTCTTCTGAAGAAACTACTCCCGCTAAGGCCAAAGAGCCTGCCCGCACCAGTCTAGCTTCAGACTCGGGTTGGTTGGGGGGACACACACCACTTAGGATGCACTTTACACCACAGCATTAGCATTCATTGCACTTCTTTCTCCATGAATCCATTGATTCTAAACTTCGTTTATTTTATCATGCAGGTACAATGTCTCGATCCTATTATGATATAAAAAAGCTTCGTCGCAGCATGTCCAATCCTCCTCAGGATGTCGAGCATAATCGCCGGGATGACCGTGGTAGGGAGGAAAGAAGACCTTATGATCCCTATCGATCTCGGCCCTCACGCTCCCGCTCACCAGTTCGACCGGAACAAGAAAAATACAAGAGCTATCAAGGTCGTAGGGAGGAGGATAGACCACCATCTAAGGATTCCACTTCCTCCCATGAAAAGCGGAGTAGAGAGAAAACTCCTCCAAAGGAAACCGGGTCTCGAAGCAAGCAAAAGGTCCCTGCTACTAAACGATCTAGGAAAGACAAGGGTTCTACAGAATCCTTTTCAGGAAGGGACACCGAATTGACGATCGTCGCTCCTCCTCCATCAGATGCAACAACTGCAGTAAAGCGGGCATATTTGAAAGAGCAATTTCCCGAACACTACTTCGAAACTCTGACTTTTCTACCTGCCCTTGAACCTGTTTCGTCTAATTGGGCAGAGGAGGCCAAAGCAAAGATTGATTTGGTGGAAAAACAATATTCCGAGATGTTCAAGTATTCCCGCAATCTTTCTAGAATCATTCGCACTCTAATGACAAATACCGATTCAATGCAAAAGACCGCGAAGGAGGATGCCAAGGCTCTAAAAGCCCTAGGAAAAGATTTAGAAGACACTCAAGCTCAACTAGCTGTCGCTCAGAAGAACGCTTCTAATTTCAAACAACAGTTTGAGGACACACAAAAACGCTATCATGACTTGCTTGAATCCCACACTCAGGAGCGTTCTGAGTTGAAGAAGCAAGCTGACGAGGCCAAATCAGAGGCTGCTAAGACACGCCTTGCTTATGCTGAGCTTGAACGGAAAAACGCCGAGTTAGCAAAAAGGAGTGCCGAATTAGAAAAGAAGAATGCCGACTTGGCTTCGAAGTTGTTGGAGGCAGAAAACAGGGCTGCTCCGGCCGAGGGCAATGTGGAATGTGCTATTAAATCTGCGGAGGAAGCCCGCAAGCAACTATCAGAAGCGGAGGCTGATATCCAGGGCTTCGGAGAGCTAATGATTGAATTCTTCGCACACATTATTCGTCGTCGAAACATTTCTTGGATCGAAGACTATCCATCCACTCTGGTTCAAGTATGGAATCAAATTGTTGAGTGGGAAAAAGAAGAACTTAAGGTCGATTCCCTTGATGAAGATAAGCTGATGGAGAAATACTTGAGAGACGATGAACCGGAGCGCCTAGCTGAAGGGCGCCACCTAATTGCTGAGGCCATGGAAGAAGAGAGGCGGAAGTCTAAACAGAAGACCATTCCCGAAGATGGTTCCACTTCTTCTGCTCCTGCACCTCCCGAAGTAGAAGGGTATGATCCCGAAAATCCGGGAATCCCCCGGACAACTTTGCTATCTCCCATTGCTGAAATAACCCCAGAGGTAGTAGTCACCCCCGCTGAAAAGTCTTCAGAAGGTATCCCTATCTTTTCTCCTCAATTTGCCAAAGCTATTACTACTTTTCGCTACATGATTGAACATTCTATGAGAGACCCATCGTTTTCGCCTGAGCTGATAACTGTTGCTTCTCATTCTGTAGGTGTTGAATCGTCCGAAAAGACAGATGTAGCTCAAGGAGCTACTGCTGGGACAAAGCCCGCTGACAGCGCCAAAGAAGGTGAAGACAAGGCTGCTTCTACTGACTTGGGGGAAGGAAATGAGCAGACTAAGGTCACCACTCCCCAAGATGAAGAAATGATAGCAGCTTTGAAGGACGATGGAGGAGACGGGGGGCATGATGAGGAACCGGAAGTTGCAATAACTGGGGAATCGAAAAGCGCCGATGACATTACCTTAGCTGCCATGAAGGCTGATCAAGACAAGCGCTTACAATTAAAGGCCGAAGAACTAGACCCTGAGGTCCTCAAACCCCTCGCAGTTGTGGATGCAGGTTCAAGGTTAGTTGTTAAGCTCTCAACTAGATCTATTACCGAAGAACTTGCTAAAAAATCTTCTCTTGATTCCAGTGCCCCGTCCTCCGGGAAGAAGTCTGCTGGCTCCAGTTCCACCTCTTCAGGGAAAAAGAAACCAAAACGAATCTTGACTGAAGCCGAGAAGGAAGCAAAGGATGCGGAAAAAGCTGCCAAGAAATCGAAGGCTCATCCCAAACCCAAATAGTGGGTTCCCCTGTGTCTTTTTAGCATCTTTGTGAACCAATAAGTGCTGCTACAAAAACAGCTTCCGCATTTTCTTTTTCAGCTATTTCCCTGTACAAATTCATTCATTTGTAAATAAAAATAATTCACTTTTTGCAATGTTTATTTGTTAGCAGTTCTGCACTTATGTAAAAATGCATGTCTATAGTTATGAAACAAAGTTGTGGAGGGGGGGAATATGTGTATGCATATGTGTCCCCAGTCAATTTCCATAAGTTATTCAATGCTTAACCATGCAATCTGAATGCTCCCAATTCTCTAACGGGATGGCATTTCCTGTGTCGTCAATACCTGTTGTTTTTCCCGGCATTTCTTTTATACTCTCTCTCTTTCTCTTGAGAGTTAGAGTTCGAGCTTAGTCATCTATTCATTCCCCGGTCTCTCAACGGGAAAAGATTTCTTTCTCGGCGCTCGGTCGGAGACGCCTTTATACTCTCTTTCTCTCTGGAAAGTTAGAGTTCAGAGTGGAATCTCTTTTTCAGCGCTCAGTCGGAGACGCTTTTATACTCTCTCTCTTTCTCTGGAGAGTTAGAGTTAAGAATAGAATTTCTTTTTCAGCGCTCAGTCGGAGACGCTTTTATACTCTCTCTCTTTCTCTGGAGAGTTAGAGTTAGAATGTCGTTTTCTCATTCTTTTACGTCTTATTGCACAAATAATCATTGTGCTTCTTTTTATGTCCAAACTGTTTTCAACCTTCTTTAGGCTCTGAGTTATCCTGTATTTTCTAATCACAACAGAACAACTAATGAATGTAAATGCATAAAAGTAAATAATAACACACAATATTTTTATAGTGGTTCAGCTAAGTCGTAGCCTACATCCACTTTATAGTCCTTTATTCATATCATCAGATTTTCCCAAGGCAAGGCATGTCTTGTTACAGAATTCACAGTAAAAATAACAAAAAATATAGCATTTCTAATCCAAATATCGCATTAAGTGTTGGGCATTCCATGCTCGAGGAACATCTTCGCCATCTACGGTCGTTAACTTGAAGGTTCCTTTTTCAAGTTTCCGTTGGATGACAAAGGGTCCTTCCCATTTTGGGCCGAGGTGAGGAAGGGATGGAAAAACTCTCTTTAGCACCAAATCTCCTGGTTCAAAAGTTCTGAGGCGAACTTTTTTGTCATAATAGCGTGCCATCTGACGCCGATGTCTTGCTGCACGCAAGTCTGCTTCGTCCCTTTTCTCTTCGACTTCATCAAGAGACTCAAGTAAAAGTGCCCGATTCGTCATCGGGTCATAATACGTCACCCTGTGGGAAGGAACTTCCAGTTCAACTGGAATTACTGCTTCTGAGCCAAAGGAGAGAGAGAAAGGGGTATGACCGGTAGCCGTTTTAAACGTTGTTCGATATGCCCACAATGCTAGGGGCAATTCGTCAACCCATCTTGCCTTTGCACGCTCCAACCGTTTCTTGAGGATGGATTTTATAACTTTGTTTACTGCCTCTACTTGCCCATTCGATTGTGGATAGGCAACCGCAGTATATCGTTTGTCTATCTTATATTTCTGGCAAAAATTTCTGAATTCAGAGCTATCAAATTGGGTCCCGTTGTCAGTAACAATCGTCCTTGGGATCCCGAATCGGCATATAATATTTCTGACCACAAAACTTATCACCTTTCTTGTGGTGATCTTAGTCAAGTGCTCAGCTTCCACCCACTTTGTGAAATAATCCACGGCTACTATTGCATACTTAGCTCCTCCTTTAGCAATCGGTAAAACTCCAATGATATCAATTCCCCATGTGGCAAATGGCCAAGGACTCACCATCGATTTAAGCTGGGTTGACGGTGCCCTGGGGATTTTGGCGAATCTCTGGCACTTATCGCAGCGTCGTGAATAATCAGCCGCATCTTTATTGATTGTAGGCCAGAAGTATCCGTATCGCAATATCTTCTTTGCTAAAGTTTGGCCTCCTGTATGATCTCCACACTCACCTTCGTGTACTTCTCTTAGTACGCGCTTGATGTCGTCGTGTGCGATACATCGTAACAGGGGCATAGAAAATCCTTGTCTATAGAGAACACCATCCTGTATAACATATCTGGTTGCTTTGCGAACTACAGCTCTTTTCTCACTCTTCTTCGATGGGAGTGTCCCATTCTTAAGGAAATTCTTAATTGGAGTCATCCATGACTCCTTCTCTGGTTCCGCTTCAAGAGCGAATTCAATTTCCATTGATTCGAAGCTTGGCGACTCCAACGTTTCAATTGGAATTACCTCAGTCCCTTCTGGATGGTCAGAACTAGCCAGTTTTGCCAGTCTATCCGCTTTCTGGTTTTCAATTCTGGGAATATGTGTTATGTTGTACCGCTCTAAGCTATTCAATAGCTCTTTCACTTTCTTGAGGTAGGCGATAAGTCGAGGTCCTCGAGCCGCAAATTCCCCTCGCACTTGACAAACAACAATCTTAGAGTCACAAAATATGTCCATCATTTTTACTCCGAGGTCTTTAGCAAGTTTCAGCCCGGCAATCAGGGCTTCATACTCAGAGTCATTATTAGTTGCCGAAAATTCTAATCGCAGGGCGTAATATAACGACCGTCCCTCGGGAGTGACTAAGACAATTCCAGCTCCGGACCTTCGGTCATTTTTAGCTCCATCTGTATATAATTTCCACGGATTCATCTCTAGCTTATCCTCGGATTTGGCCACTCGGTCATTGATTATTTCCTCCTCTGGAATGGTGAACTCCGCAATAAAGTCTGCTAGAGCTTGCCCCCTGATTGACTTTCGTGGTTGAAAATTCAAATCAAACTGGCTTAGTTCTATGTTCCATTTGATCAACCTTCCCGATGCTTCGGGTCTCTGCAACACCTGTCTTAACGGCTGGTCGGTGTATATGGTTATTGGATGGGCTTGGAAGTAGTGACGAAGTTTTCGGGATGCGATCAGGAGGCTGTAAGCAAGCTTCTCAATCTTTGGGTAGTTGCGCTCTGCCGCTGCCAATTTCTTACTTACATAATACACCGGCCTTTGTACTTTGTCTTCTTCTCGAACCAGGGCTGTGCTGACAGCATGGGCCGAGACTGCCAAATAAACAAATAATTCCTCGTGATCTACGGGCTTTGATAAAATCGGCGGTTTCTCTAGCAGTTCTAACAGATTTTGAAAAGCTTCAACACAATCAGGAGTCCATTGGAAGTTCTTCTTTCCCCTTTTTATTAAATCAAAAAACGGAACACACTTATCTGTGGCTTTGGAGATGAATCTACTCAACGCCGCTACTTTCCCTGCCAGACTTTGGACGTCTTTAATTCTCCTCGGTTCTTCGATGTTTCTAATCGCTGCTATCTGGCTAGGGTTGATTTCAATTCCTCGGGAACTCACAATGAAGCCAAGGAACTTCCCCGACGCCACTCCAAATGAACATTTTAAAGGATTCAGTTTCATACGGTATTTTCGCAAGATACCAAACATTTCCGCTAAGTCTTGCGTATGACTGGAAGACTGCTTTGATTTGACAAGCATATCATCCACATAAACTTCCATAGTTTTTCCTATTTGATCATAAAACATTCTATTTACCAAGCGCTGATAAGTAGCTCCAGCGTTTTTTAACCCGAATGGCATTACAACATAACAATATAGCCCCAAATTCGTAATGAAACTCGTATGCTCTTGGTCTGGTACATGCATAGGAATTTGGTTGTATCCAAAGTATGCGTCCATGAAAGAAAGAAGTTCATGACCTGCTGTCGAGTCTACAAGCTGGTCAATCCTGGGAAGTGGGAAACTATCTTTTGGACAAGCTTTATTTAAATCTGAAAAGTCAATACAAGTTCGCCACTTTCCGTTTGGCTTCTTTACCAAGACGGGATTCGATATCCAGTCGGGATAAGTCGAATCTCGAATAAATCCATTTTGCTTCAATTTCTCTACTTCCTCTTTGAGAGCAGCCGACCTCTCTGGGCCCAGCATGCGTCTCTTTTGCTTCACAGGCGGATGCTTCGGATTCACATTCAATTTGTGACTGATAATGGAAGGTGATATCCCACACATGTCAGCATGGGTCCAGGCGAACACATCTAAGTTTGCCTTCAAGAAGTCCGTCAGTTCTTCAGCACGACGTGGATCCAATTGAGAACCAATCTTCAAAACTTTCATCGGATCAGCTTTATCAATGGGAATTTCCACTGTCGCTTCGTTAGGAGTTGCATTCCTAGCCTCTGGTTCCTCGTCTTTTCTAGGATCCAGGTCTTCAGGTGTTCCTTTGGGCAACTCCTTTGGGGTCAATTTCTCTAATTGCTATGCCGAGTCCCCCTTTGAGGGAGACGAGGCATCCTTACTCTCAGCATTAACTCCTTTCATCAACATCTTCAGTTCGGCCACATAGCAGGCCCGTCCAGAAACCTGATCCCCTCTCATTACTCCAGTCCCAGCTTCGGTTGGGAACTTTAGTAACAAGCACCAAGGGGCGATACAAACTCTAAATTCAGCGAGGGCAGGTCTCCCTAAAAATGCGTTATATGGCGAATCTACGTCCAATACTACGAACTGAAGCATTCGCACTCTTCTACGTTCTCCTTGCCCTAGGGTCACGGGCAACTCTATATATCCCATGGGAGCTGTCGTCGCTCCGTTAAAGCCTCTAATCCATCCTTCACAAGGTTTCAGATCTTCGGGCTCAAGCTTCATCTGATCAAATGACTTCTTGAACAAAATATTAACAGAACTTCCGTTGTCTACTAATACCTTATGGACCAAGGCCGGCCCAATGGTGGTAGTAATAACCAACGGATCATTGGTGGGAGATTGTATCCCCGTGTTGTCTCGGCTGCGAAATACCACGTCGTCGAACATGGTTTTTTGTTGTTTTATGGGGGTGACATCTTCCAAATCGTCACCTTCATTCACATCTAGATGCTTGGCAGCATTCACATATTGGTCCATTGACCTAAAACTTCGAATTGCCGGGTGAGGTCCGCCTACTATGGAGTTGATGACAATCCCTTTACCTTTCTGCTGCGCGGTAGGTTTAGGAGCAGGTAGGATCTGTTTTGGAGCCTGCTCTCCTTGCCCCCTGTCCCTCGGGGCAACCTTGTACTCATCCAACTTTCCTTCACGCAGCAGCTTTTCAATTACATCCCTCAAATGCCGACATTCATTGGTCGAATGCCCATGAGTTCCGTGAAACAAGCAAAATTTCCCTATCGCCATTTCTTTCTCGGTCGAATCACGAGGTGGCGGTCTTTTGTACTGCAATACATTGTACGTATCCAGGTAAATATTTTCCAAGGTGTCATTCAATGGTGTATAGTCCTCGTAGTTCTGGAATCGGGGCCTTTTGTTAGGGTCACTTCCCCTATTTCTGTTTCTTCTGTTACCGTTCGAATTACGGTTGTTGTTGTTTCCCCCATTTCCAGTATTGCTGTTTCCACCCTTGTTTCCTACATTTACTTCAACCTTGCCGGAACTTTCCCCAGACTGCTTCACGGCAATATTACTCTGCACATTCTCCTTTGAAGCTGTCTCAGACTTTCTCTTCCGGTTTGCCCTGGCCTCCTCTCGCCTTAGATAAATATCGGCTTTTTCGTAGAATATCGCCCTTGTGGGGGGTGTTTTCCCAGAAAGGTAGTCTCCAAACTCGGATTCAGGATCGACTCCTTCCTTCAACGCCATCAGAATAGTGGGCTCGTGCGGGTCACTGACCTCAGTTACGGCTTGGTTAAAACGATCAAGATATGCCCTTAAAGACTCTCCGGGCGCCTGTTTGATTCTCGACAATTCAATAACACTCTTGGACTTTCGGGCATGTAGTCGGAACTGGTTCATGAAACGCTCGCTTAGTTCCTTGTAATTTGAAATCGAACGAGGAGGAAGTCGGGTAAACCAGAACAGTGCCACATCTTCTAAGTAGATTGGGAACGCTTTGCACTTCACTTCATCAGGGGCAGCAGCGGCATTCATGAGCCATGAGTACCGCATTAAATGCTGTCCCGGATCAGTCCTTCCGTTGTATTTGTCCATTTGTGGCAAGTTAAAGCTTCGGGGAAACTGGAAGTCGAGGATATCGTCGGTGAACGGAGTATGGCTTCGATCAATGCCATAGTCTTCATTTGTATAATTCCGGCTCTCGGACATAATTCGGCGAACCATTGCCTGTACATCAGCACTAGTTAGGGGCTGCTCAGGTTCCCTGGCCCTAGTATCCGAGTTCCTTCTGGGCTCTTGCTCAGGGGATGCCCTTCTTCTTCGAGCTGCCTCTGCTCGATTCCGTTCCCTGTGTTCCCGGTCGATCTCGGGAAGAGGGGACTGGAGTCTTTGCCCCCGAGTTGGGTCATCGTTTCCTAATGCTCGTGCGATATCCTCACGAGATCCTAAAGATCCAAATGTCATCTGCTCCACGTTCTGAGGTCGTTCGAGTGGCCTTCGTTCACGGGGTCTCTCTTCCTCGGAAGATGAAGATTGATCAACTGGTGTGTGACGAACGGGTGACGGAGTTCTCTGTCGACGGAGTTCACCAATCTCTCGACTCATGAGCCTCATATTTTCCTGCATCATGAGATTAGTGCGCTCATGAACTCTCATAGCTTCCCTTGTGCTCTCAAGCATGTCAAGCAAGCGCGAAAAATCTCCTTGGGTGATGGGCGCAGATGGATTGACCTGATCACCAACCCTGGCAGCTGGAATTGGAGCGTTCGTAGGGACTCGAGTAGAGGTTCCATCTTCACCAAGGATCGGGTCGGATCGGAGGTAGGAGGTCGGGTCGGATCGGAGCTGGGGTGCTTGGTCGGATCGGTGCGCAGCGAGCAGCTCGGGTCGGTTCAGATTGGGGGAGTGCACTGCTTCAGAGTCTCCTACCCGGATCGGATCGGAGCTTTCCCCCTGCTGGCGGGTCGGATTTCCTGCATTGGCCCTTCCTGCTGCTGAACTCTGCCCCCGAGACCTTGTTACAACAGCATTTTGCTGATCTTCGCCGGCTCCATTTCCTCGAACAGACTGAGCTTCTTTGCCTTTTCCTTTGGCCATGACTCTTTGACAATTACTTCAACGAATGTAAGAAAACGGAGAAACTTAAGGATTCACTTCTTTGAACTCAACGGTCCAAAAAGTAGAAAGAGATCCCGGAAAATAAAGAATTTAGATGAGGATTCTCAGTGAAAGCACCAAAATGTTAGATCCAAAAGTGGTTCTAACACCCAAATTGACTTGAAACAAGATAAAATGAGATAAAAGTAAAAATGAACACGCAGGATTTATAGTGGTTCGGCGAACAAATGCCTACGTCCACTTATTTTTCGCTATATTCAATAATTCAGTTGCAAATACAAAGTGATATTCACTCACAACTCACTTTTGTTCACTCAATTAACTAAAACAAGAAATGAAAGATGGTTTGGATTCTCCGGGAGTAATGGAGTTCGGATGATGGAGGTGATTGAATTCTCTAAGTGCTGAAAAAAGATCCTTTTCTTTGTCTCCAGTCGGGGTATTTATAGGTGTGAATTTGCCTGAGATTCAATCCGGGTCGGGCCACGTGTTATCCATCGCACTCTCTCCGGGTTCGGATGAACTATCAAGCTGACAACACATCAAAGAGATGGACGTTAGGGGTAGGAATTAGTCATAGCCGGTCCGGTTCTCCAGGCGATTTTACAGGAGATTAACCTGGATCATAGGTGCGGGTCGGAAGCGTGCAGGTAGGGGGTTCGGATCGGAATACCCGATCCGAACCGGAGTGGCTTGGACGTCTCTCCTTCTCTAACCTATTCCGCTCCGCTCCAGCGTCGTGGCAAGCAGATGGCTTTCCGATCCATTCGAGATTTAGTTGCCTTCCGATCCGATTGGATATGCTTTGCCAATCTATCCAGTAAGAGACCACCGATCCGAACAGAGAACTCTATCCGATCCGAACCAATATGCTGCTCTATCCCGATCCGAACAACTGCAGCTATCAATCTGAATTGTGGTGTTTTCTTCCAATCCGAACCGAAGTCTTATAACTTAAAATACTCTTCAATGGTTGGTTTCTTGACTTTGTGTTGCCTAGTTCACAAAGTAGGCTAACAATATAAAATCAGAAACCGCATGTTCTTATTGGAGATTGGATTCCAACTGACAAGGTACGGGAGCACCTGCCGATCAGTGTACTCCAGAGAGAATACACCGGGGTTCAACAAGAACGTCTTGCAACCTGGCCTCACATGACCGCCTACTCATTTAGCTTGAGTGTGGCGAATATATTATCACCCCACAGTTGTGATCAGCAACCGCTACCGAATGCTGTAGCAGTGAAAATAGATGAGAAGACAAAAGGAATTTCTCTAGATGGTGATAATACACCCTGCTTGGGAATGACCCAACTAGCCATGCTGCCTTGCCCAACTTTTGTTACTTCCTGGTTGTGAGGCTTTAAGGCTACGTTATCTTCTAGATCACCTGTCTACCATTCACTTTGAATGTCACATTGTCAAATCCATCGGAAATCACTAATTGATTTCCACAAAAATAATCGGGTTGTTTAGTGTTTTAAGAGAAGGTGTCTTCTCGCCACCACAGAATACGTTTGAGGAAATCATCGTACATGACCCCTTTGGAAATACTCTGTCAGACATCCGTCCATACACGTTGTCCTGAGATTGGACAAAACGAAGGTACTATTCTGCAAAACAAAATAGCTCTTGCATATCTCCATCTTTAATTATCTTCAATAATCTATGTCAAGCGACGTATAAATCGATTTGAAGTGGAATATAAATTCAGGACTCTTCGAAACGATCAGCGTAATGTCTTTTAAAGTCATATGATATTTAGGGAACTGATCATTTAAATTTCTAACTACAAGGCCCGTGCTTCGCACACGGAAATGAATACAATAATGTCAATAAACAACTATACACATATCATTTAATTTTGTAACTAGAAGGCACGTGCTCCACACACGGTAACTAAGTCAATAATATTAGTTCGTTAATTTGAGTTTGTAATTCATTTCTAATTAAATGATTATCGACTTACATCGATACGATTCAGACATTCGTTTCATTCTTCTCTAATACCCCCTTGATCATCACTTCTTTTAATTTCTTCTTCCCTCCTTTAATTACCTAGCCCAATTTATTTTATTCTGGCCCATCTCCTATTAATCTAATTTGTTTTCAATTTTCTTGAAGGCCTTAAACCCAAATATCTCGGCCCAAGTATGCCAGCCCAATGCTCTTTACCTTTCTTCTAGCCCACATGTACCCTTGTTTTTCCTTCTTCCTAGTTGTCGTCCCCTCTTCAAATCTTTCTACTGTACCTTTCTATTCTTTTTTCCCTTATTCCTCTCTTCTTCCTGCTACCGACATTTCTTCTCCATACTACAGCTTCTACCCCAATGTTAACTCCACACACACATTTTCCTGCTGGTGCCAAACACTAATCCAATTCTAATCCCTAAAAAAACGATCTGCTATATTTGCGTTTTTATCCTCAAACGTAAAGAATACTTCCTAATGTTGATACCAAAATACACCGTAAGTAATAGAAGTTCATAACAAACTGTATATCACCTACCATCCTCTCTTCCTTTACTGTGTTTGATCCCCTGCTACTGTCTTTCCTTATTCTAACAATGATTTACTTTTGTTTTTGTTTTTGTTTTTGTTTTTCCTTTTCCTTTTCTTTCCTTTACACTTTTCTTCTACTGATCCTCCACACTTCTTCTCTTCTTCTTTTGTTGTTGCTTTCACACGTTCAAGTACACCCCGTGCACATGCACCAACCCTCCGGTCAACCTGTAACCACCACCACCACCCTCGCAAATGCCACCTCGCATACTGTCATCATTTCCATCCTCCACCCATCCTCCGATCAACTGTATCGCCATTCGAGTGTTTAACCCTAAAAACCATAAAACAACCGGATAAACCCAAATCACCTCAACGCCTCGTCACGCCACCACCGTGGTCCGTTCGACCCCAAACATCACCAGACTGAAATCGACACTGGGCACATCCTCCACGACCAAAATGGCCCCACTTGATGTTTCCCTTTGTGAGCAGTTCGACGCCAAAGTTACTTCTTCAAAACCCCTAGCAAAACTCTAAATCGAACCCAAACTCCAAAATTAACCTATAAAAAATGGAATACTATTTTTCTCCTACTCCTTGATGATTCACGGTCCTCCAGACTCCATGCCATGAATTCCCATCAACTCGTTCGCCGGAATTTGCCCAAAATTGCTATTCCGTTCATCTCCTCTTATCTCGACCATCACTTAATTTAAAATCATAAAATCGGTACTAAAATTCATCATATTTTCATATGGTTTAATTCGTATGTCTGTAACATGATTTTTGGGTTAATCGAAATTTCATGTTTTTAAAAACTATGTTACTAGTAATTGGTTATGTCCGAGGATACGCAGTTTTCTATGATCTGAACTATTTTGCTATAAACTAGAGATATACGTGATCATCTTTCATGTAGAAACTAAATTTTAAAACCTGTTTAAATTTAAGCTATGGATTTTATAAAATGAGGATGGTAATTGGTCTCCTATATATATGTATTTACAGAGACTCTTTTCATGTCCATTTATAAGGTGATTTATGCCAACATTAATCAACTGGCAAGTGGTTTAAAGACAATATACAATATATATCTACAACTAAATAACTGGTGATCATTCAACATTAATCAAACAAAGATTTAGCAGTATGAAAAATGGAGTTTACTCACAATATAGCTTTCCTCTCTATTCTCAGAACCCGCCACTTCCCTCATTGATTCAATTTGTTTTTGGTGTGAGGAGAATATGGCCTTACGGTGGTATTTATAACAAAGTTTTCACATTAAACAATTTATTATATTTTAGGGATGTATGCTCTACAGTATACATTGGTTTATAGACTTAACCCTATTCGACTTGGTTCTTAAGCAATGAATAATTTATACTAGATATTTACATCTTCCTTGTCACTTTCTTGCTTCTAGTAGTTCTCTTCCATCCCTTATTTAATGCAGCCATACACTAGTTGTAGCTTAGTTAGATTAGGTGATGACATAACCAGATTTTCATATATTTAATTTCTTGTGTTGTCAAGTATATTAGATGTAGCCTTATGGTCTTTATTATATTAGGAGATACCCACTTGCATATTTTTACTGTATGCCCATAACTTTCAAAAGATTTTTATGTTCATTACATTAAATTTTGTACTCCTGTGTTTTATAAAATGGTATACATAGGTGTGGCCATCTATTCCCATTGTTTTCAGCTCCTTTCAAACGGTTTAATCACATAATTGTTTTTGACTTTTGCTTCTTTGTTTATATGAAATGTTCATTATGATTTTCATCTACACATTCATGTTGCTGTAATTTCTTCTTGCATATGTTTTCTACTGTCTTTACTTGTTTCTAAAACAAAGTTCATTTATATTTTCTTAAGCAATTAAATGCCATACTACACAAATATCTATATGTTATGTTACATATTTGTATGTGTATGTTTTCTAGTTTATAAGATTTTAGTGCAAGATTTTAATACTAATTCATGTTAAAACATAACTCAAGTATTTGCATACCATTATATACATTCATTTATATGTTTACACACAAGTCTTTCTTTCTTTAAGTTTGTTATTATTATGTTTTTAATCTCATTTCAATTTAATTAACTCATAGTAATCAGTGTTTATTACTAAACAACCTTCTTTAAAAACCGGGACATTACAAGAACTTACGACAACGATAATCTCTCATCTTCCCTAACTCCAGTTATCATCGCGATCACTAGGTAGGTACTCAATACCACCCTATAATACCCTTGGAGCCAATCGACTCCCAAAATAATGCCAAACCCAGTAAAGCCTAAAACAAAACAATCGCAAGCAAACATGCATCGATCTGTGACTCGATCAGACCAGATTACAACAAATCATACAGAGGCTTTTCGGACCACCGATCGGGTTCATCACAATTAAAGGTCTGTCGACAAGCTCGGGTTCCAATTCCAACTTATCTACTAGGTCACTAGATACGAAGGAATGGGAAGCTCCGGTATCAAACAAAACTCGAACATAAACATCATAAATAGAAAGCATACCTTGAATAACGACGCCCTTTCCCTTCTCTACCATAATTGGGGCATTCGACGAAGAAGGAATGGCATTGATAGCATATGCTTTCACGACCTGCTTCTCTTTAGGTGGTTGTGGACATTCATTCTAGTGATGTCCCGCTTGGCCACAATTGAACTTTCCCCAGGCTTTTCTCGACAATCTCTATCATAATGGCCCTTCGTGCCACAATTAAAGCACTCGACCTCCTTCTTATCCTTCTTCTTCTGACCATCCCTGGTTTGGTTCTGTTTCCTTTTGTTCTGAGAATTCTTCTTGCCTTACCGTTTGCCTGAGGTTTTGGTTCCCCTACAGATGCAATAGCAACTTCAGTCTTTGACTTAGGGTAAAGGCTCTCTGATCTCAATGTTTTTCCCATAATAGATTCGAATGTTTCCTCGATATGGTTTATAAGTCTTTCCCTCAAGTACTCGTCTAGGCCAATTATGAACTTCTTGTTCTTCTTCTCGACAGTATCGATAAGAGATAATCCATATTTCGATAAGGTATCGGATTCAGCTATATACTCCAAGACTGCCTACCATTCTGCTTAAGCTCCAAAAATTTCCTAAACAATTTTGATTTTTGAGCTGCTGGGATAAACTTGTCACTGAAGCGAGTCTTAAACTGATTCCAAGTAACTTGATCCTCGGGAGTAGCCGCTTTAATGACATTCCACCAATTCGTAGCTCGTCCTTGAAGCTGACGTGATGCTAGCTTCCTCTTCATTCCATCATCGATCCCTAAATCCTCAAAAATGCGCTCACAACTGCCAAGACAATCTTGAACATCCGTAGCCGATTCTGTTCCATGAAACGGATTTCCACCAAGATTAGTATAATCCTTGCTGAGCTTGGCGAAATCGGCCCCAGGCGCCTGCGCTACTGCACCACCACCATTAGCGGCATTAGAAACTGCTCCCCGAGCATCCCTAAGCATCTCTCGTATGAAGGCAGTAAACATCGTCCTCATATCAGTAACATCACTATTATTGGCTTATGTACCAGAACTCCTCATATTTCGGCTCATCGTTCAATCTGTAAAGAGAAAAACGATTAACCATCCCTTTAGTGGTGCCAGTGCAGTGTGACTTTATCCTTAGCTATACCAATAATATATATATATATATATATAGCTTTTGAAAACCAAAATATTAGAAATACGCGGTCTCATATACATATAATATCTCTCCCTGATTTCTTTCCCTTGGTTAAACCACGCAACCTAGGCTCTGATACCAAGTGTGATGGCCCGCCCTGCACCAGCCAACATTTCCCTCAAAATGCATTGTGCCACTGTCCAAATAGCATGAGACGGTCGCCAAAAGAAAGAAACAACGAACTACTAGTAACTTGCAGTATATCTCACAGCGCATAGAATAAAATATAATTGTAACATAACTTGACATAAAACAGGCGAAATAGTGCATAAGCTGAAAAATAAACCATAACCATCAGAGTAGCGAAATCCAAAATATAGCTTAAGATCCAAACCATCATTATTACACTTCATAATATTGACTCTAAAGAAAAATAGAAAAGGTACACTACTAATGCACAAAGCATTGACCAACAACAACACAGGGTGAATATACGTATATAGTATGTGGAAGCCTCCTGCTCATCTCCGGACAGCTACTCGTGCATACTACCTAATATGCCTCTAGTCTACTCGTTTAGGAGCACCCAGAGTAATAAGAAGAGACATAAAACTCTGGGTCAGAAAAAAGTCTGGTATGAGCGATAGTAGTAAAGTAAAACAATAACAGGTACAAATAATCATACCTGAACCTGCAACCAAAGAGTTAGCACGACAAGATGTACAATACTCTAAGGTAACACTAACATATAGTGTAAAATGGGAGTGTGTGTCATGGTGATAGCAAACATCAAACATAGCAATCATCCTCAATCTCTCACTCTATGCGTAAAACATACGATATCCACCACTTTGATCAGCAAATCCTTTGCTACAGCCACTTTGCCCTTGGAAGTCTTAATGACCCCATTGCACTGGTCTATAGCCACTAATCCTTTGCTACGATCACTTTGCCCCTGAGAGTCCTAATGGTCCCATTGCACCGATCCATAGCCATGCTGCGGTCACTTTGCCCTTGGAAATCTTAGTGACCCCATTGCGTTGATCCATAGACACTAACCCGTCTCTCAGTGGTGAACCAAAGCTATAGATATCGATAAGCCCTTTGCACACATCTTGCAGCAAAGCCCAACTCATGAAGTTAACTCGTTGGCTCCCATCTGGATCCTGAGTTCTAACTTCTTATTTGGACTACCTTTGCATCTCGGGTTTTATCCTCTTCTGGTTCGGTTCGAATGTGCATAGTGCTCCAGTCATCATCGGTTCGGTTCGTGATGCTTTATCGGGGTCGAATCGGTTCCTGATGTTATTCCCTTGGCGGTTTGGTCGTGATACCTCCTCCAGAGCATCGGGTCGGATCTGTGACGCTCACGGGATTCGAACCCCCGACCTTCTGTAAAGCAACACCACGCACTAACCACTGTGCTAAAAGATCTTTGTTATTTAATATATTTTATAAAAATTATGGTATCTATCGTTTGATTTCAAATTAGACTCTAATCGCAAATTAGTAAGAGAACGATTCCCTGAATATTAACCCCGAAGGCCGAAACCAACATCAGATCAATATCCAGGAGACCACTCATCTTATCTATTTTCCAATTAGTTTCTAATTTTATATATGATAAAGATGTAAATTTTATTGTTAAAATATTCCGTTCAACACATGACTAATCTCAACGGATGAGTACAGTCAACACATGAACCTTTATTTTATAATATTCTTTATCTTCTAAATTGGAATGAGGCCCAATCAATCACTATACAAAGTTAATTATATGGATTCCATACAACACATGTATATAATAGCAACGATAAATAATCAACCATCATCCAAAGTGCACTACACTGTATAAGCATCAAATATAGATATCTAACGCTTATAACAGCCTGTCGATCCATCGATCGACATACAACCAATTACTGGGATTAGTGTATGATGTATTTTATCCCAATACCCGTGTGGGGTTTCTAACAATCAAACACAGATTTTATTTGTGCAGTTGGGCGATGTGTAAAATTTATCGATCCAATCAATATCAGTCAAATCAGTGTATATAAACAAATCGGCCGATTTGTTTATAAATATTTATTTATTCACTTTCACGTTAAAAATTATATTTTTAACGATAAAATATTTATTTACTAACATTCACTATATTCATATTCGCGTTAAAAAATTATATTTTTAACGATAACTAATTTATTTCAACCATCTACATTTTATTATCGATTTCACATCAACAACACAAACAAATTTTCACAACACATCAACCAAACAAACAAGCCATCCATGGTCTGTGGATGACGGGTGTCAGGTGCTACTAAGCACCGTCTGCATTTTAGTATATATATAACTAGAAAAAGAGATTTTAAAAGGTGAGAAGTTCTCAACAAAGCTAACCCAACTCCACGACACTTCTATTGTAGGAAATCATCACTGTTCTCGCTTTCTGTCACTTTCGTTGCCCGTAGCCACTACATATATAAAAATCACATTTTTATTTCGCTATTCAATGTATAAAAATCGAATTTTTTTCTTCGCTATTCAATATATAAAAATCGAACTTTTACTTCGTTATTCAATATATAAAAATCGAATTTTTACTTCGTTATTCAATATATAAAAATCGAATATTTACTTCGTTATTCCATATATAAAAATCGAGCCTTTATCCTAAAAAAAAACATAACACTATATAAATTTCAGATTTTTTTTCACACTAAAAATTATACCTTTTCATTAGAAAAAATTATATTTTTACTCTATGTTTTCATATATATAAAATCAGATATTGAACTATGTTTTACACAAATTAAAAACTGATTTTAAACTTAATCACTAACCACATTGTAAATAAATGAAATTAAAAATAAATAGAATAAAAATAGGCTTACAGTTCAAATCGGAAAGGGGGATTTCAGCGCGTTGACCTGCGAAGGGGGGAAGGACTGCTGTGCGCCGGGGCCAATCGGAGGCGGGTGGAGGCGGTCAGCAGGAGGAGGTCAGGTGGATGGCGCCCTGGGGGTCGACGGCGGGTTCAAGGGTGTTTGGGGCTTGCGGTGGCTAGGGGGTGCTCGAATTGGGGGTGCTGGGCTGTTGGCGTTCGCTGGAGGAAGGAGACGAGAGGAGGGCGAGTGGGGGAGGACCGACGACATCAGGGGAGGCGGCGCGATGAGGTTCGACACCTCGAGTTGCGGTGGCACGGCTGTACGAGGGTTTTCCCCTTTTTTTCGATTCGGTTTTCTGATGTTTTGAACGAACGAGAAAAGCAAAAGGGGGGCCAGATAAAGGAAGGAGAGGGAGAGAGAGGAAGTTAATTATTTTTTTCTCTTTAAAAAAAAGTAACTTTTTATTTCGAAGTCGAAATCAAGCCCACCGCCTGTCGTCCATAGCGTTTCACCCCCATTCCGAACACAATGGGATATGTATCGTAAGCTGATTCGATTGTTTCGATCAGTTTTCGTCAAAATCGACATATACTTATATATATTGAATTTGAACGTGCATTTCAATTTACCGGGGCCACATACTAACTCTAAAAATTCCTGAAAAAATATTTCTAGCTTCGTATTGACGATACGGTCCTAACAAAACTAATTTCGTCGAATTCTGAGACTGTTGGAAAAATGGCCATTTTCCAGTCGATTAAAATCAACTGAAACTGGTCAAACGCGTTTTCCTTTTCCACGCTCACATATTGATTCGAAAAATTATGCAATTTGGAATCTAGCAATAACTTGACATCACGGATCCAACAAAAATGGTTTCGTCGAAATCCGAGGTCGTTTGCAAAATTCCCATTTTTAAGGGCCTGAATTCCATAGCGACTATTCAGAATTTTCAACTGGACATATCTTTTGATCCCCGCTATGAAACTTTGATTTTTCAGATTCGTTGGAAAGATATCCCCAAATAGATCCTATTATTTTTGGTTTCACTAAAATCCGGATTGTTTTGCACCCGGTACATTCAATTGAAGTTTGAAATCGAATTATTGAACTACCGCGCCATTTTCAATTCCTTTTATAATTATATATAATTATTTATATTCTACCGATGACGCGTATATAATATATACGTTCTAAATATATTCAAAATAAATTTCTTGTCGATATTATTTAAAATAATCCATTTTAAATCTTCAAAATTCGTCGAAGTTGCCAAAACAAAAAAATTTAAGCTGGCTCAGAATTTATGGGTTATTACAATCTCCCCCACTTAAAACTTTTCGTCCCCGAAAAGGAACAAAGCCGAAAGTGGTTTGATTAATCAACTCTACGTTCGATCTGGATTCCATTCTCCAACTTTTCAGTTTATGAGAATTTTCAAATTCTTCAAAAATTTGGCTAACACTCAGAATTTTCGAAAAATTTCGCCATAACCTCCCCTGCACCGGGAGCCACGGGAAAATCCCGAAATTGCCATACAAGCCTTCTGATCTCAAAAAGAAAAAGAAAAAGCCAAGCGGCTAGCCAATAGGCTCATAAAATAATCATCACCCAAACAAAACAGTAAATTATGTAGTAAACATGTACCTATTTGTCGGGCAAACAAATTTTATTCTCTGCTCTAGCCTCCTTGCTATGACCTGTTCAATGTAAGTACATGTATATGCTAGCAAATGTGACCAATTTTCTATACAATTCAATATTTGGTACAATTAGGCATAATGGTTCAAAATTATCAAACAACTAAACAAACAACACAAACATCAATCAATTACTGAATTAACGTTTCAAATTCATAATTTTGATATATATGCAAAAATCATGTTTTTGATGCCAAGTCACAACAATGTATTCTAGTTATATTAGTTTTGGTTCTCACACCAGTCTAATGGAAATATATAGATATCACACCTTCGAAACACGAACATAAATACTGATGATGTCATGACAATTATCAGTACCATCTCCGGGCGACTAGAATGTGATTCTATATCTATCCAGTATATTAAAACTTCGACTATACGTTCATGACGCGTATACGCGAAATCTTTATATACTCGATTGTCCAAATTCAATACAAATAAAATACTCAAATACGTATAAAATGGTTTAAATTTTCAAAACAAAATTGTTTTCATTCGAAAAACATACTCTTCACACTCGTTCTAGGATACTACTGATCCTATCTCTAACGAGTCATCCTAATTGGATATTACTAATCCAATATCTGATGAATTCTTTCGTATGGTTCTAATGTGTCTTGTTCTCGAGCTCTGTAAACCAAAGCTCTGATACCAAATGTGACGCTCACGGGATTCGAACCCCCGACCTCCCGTAAAGCAACACCACGCACTAACCACTATGCTAAAAGATCTTTGTTATTTAATATATTTTATAAAAATTATGGTATCTATCGTTTGATTTCAAATTAGACTCTAATCGCAAATTAGTAAGAGAACGATTCCCTGAATATTAACCCCGAAGGCCGAAACCAACATCAGATCAATATCCAGGCGACTACTCATCTTATCTATTTTCCAATTAGTTTCTAATTTTATATATGATAAAGATGTAAATTTTATTGTTAAAATATTCCGTTCAACACATGACTAATCTCAACGGATGAGTACAGTCAACACATGAACCTTTATTTTATAATATTCTTTATCTTCTAAATTGGAATGAGGCCCAATCAATCACCATACAAAGTTAATTATATGGATTCCATACAACACATGTATATAATAGCAACGATAAATAATCAACCATCATTCAAAGTGCACTACACTGTATAAGAATCAAATATAGATATCTAACGCTTATAACAGCCTGTCGATCCATCCATCGACATACAACTAATTACTGGGATTAGTGTATGCCGTATTTTATCCCAATACCCGTGTGGGGTTTCAAACAATCAAACACAGATTTTATTTGTGTAGTTGGGCGATGTGTAAAATTTATCGACCCAATCAATATCAGTCAAATCAGTGTATATAAACAAATCGGCCGATTTGTTTATAAATATTTATTTATTCACTTTCACGTTAAAAATTATATTTTTAACGATAAAATATTTATTTACTAACATTCACTATATTCATATTCGCGTTAAAAAATTATATTTTTAACGATAACTAATTTATTTCAACCATCTACATTTTATTATCGATTTCACATCAACAACACAAACAAATTTTCACAACACATCAACCAAACAAACAAGTCATCCATGGTCTGTGGATGACGGGTGTCAGGTGCTACTAAGCACCGTCTGCATCCTAGTATATATAACTAGAAAAAGAGATTTTAAAAGGTGAGAAGTTCTCACCAAAGCTAACCCAACTCCACGACACTTCTATTGTAGGAAATCATCACTGTTCTCGCTTTCTGTCACTTTCGTTGCCCGTAGCCAGTACATATATAAAAATCACATTTTTATTTCGCTATTCAATGTATAAAAATCGAATTTTTTTCTTCGCTATTCAATATATAAAAATCGAAATTTTACTTCGTTATTCAATATATAAAAATCGAATTTTTACTTCGTTATTCAATATATAAAAATCGAATTTTTACTTCGTTATTCCATATATAAAAATCGAGCCTTTATCCTAAAAAAAAACATAACACTATATAAATTTCAGATTTTTTTTCACACTAAAAATTATACCTTTTCATTAGAAAAAATTATATTTTTACTCTATGTTTTCATATATATATAAAATCAGATATTGAACTATGTTTTACACAAATTAAAAACTGATTTTAAACTTAATCACTAACCACATTGTAAATAAATGAAATTAAAAATAAATAGAATAAAAATAGGCTTACAGTTCAAATCGGAAAGGGGGATTTCAGCGCGTTGACCTGCGAAGGGGGGAAGGACTGCTGTGCGCCGGGGCCAATCGGAGGCGGGTGGAGGCGGTCAGCAGGAGGAGGTCAGGTGGGTGGCGTCCTGGGGGTCGACGGCGGGTTCAAGGGTGTTTGGGGATTGCGGTGGCTAGGGGGTGCTCGAATTGGGGGTGCTGGGCTGTTGGTGTTCGCTGGAGGAAGGAGACGAGAGGGGGGCGAGTGGGGGAAGACCGGCGACATCAGGGGAGGCGGCGCGATGAGGTTCGACACCTCGAGTTGCGGTGGCGCGGCTGTACGAGGGTTTTCCCCTTTTTGTTTCGATTCGGTTTTCTGATGTTTTGAACGAACGAGAAAAGCAAAAGGGGGGCCAGATAAAGGAAGGAGAGAGAGAGAGAGAGAGGAAGTTAATTATTTTTTTCTCTTTTAAAAAAAGGAACTTTTTATTTCGAAGTCGAAATCAAGCCCACCGCCTGTCGCCCATAGCGTTTCACCCCCATTCCGAACACAATGGGATATGTATCGTAAGCTGATTCGATTGTTTCGATCAGTTTTCGTCAAAATCGACATATACTTCTATATATTGAATTTGAACGCGCATTTCAATTTACCGGGGCCACATACTAACTCTAAAAATTCCCAAAAAATTATTTCTAGCTTCGTATTGACGATATGGTCCTAACAAAACTAATTTCGTCGAATTCTGAGACTGTTGGAAAAATGGCCATTTTCCAGTCGATTAAAATCAAATAAAACTGGTCAAACGCGTTTTCCTTTGCCACGCTCACATATTGATTCGAAAAATTATGCAATTTGGAATCTAGCAATAACTTGACATCACGGATCCAACAAAAGTGGTTTCGTCGAAATCCGAGGTCGTTTGCAAAATTCCTATTTTTAAGGGCCTGAATTCCATAGCGACTATTCAGAATTTTCAACTGGACATATCTTTTGATCTCCGCTATGAAACTTTGATTTTTTGGATTCGTTGGAAAGATATCCCCAAATAGATCCTATTATTTTTTGTTTCACTAAAATCCGGATTGTTTTGCACCCGGTACATTCAATTGAAGTTTGAAATCGAATTATCGAACTACCGCGCCATTTTCAATTCCTTTTATAATTATATATAATTATTTATATTCTAACGACGACGCGTATATAAGATATACGTTCTAAATATATTCAAAATAAATTTCTCGTCGATATTATTTAAAATAATCCATTTTAAATCTTCAAAATTCGTCGAAGTTGCCAAAACAAAAAAATTTAAACTGGCTCAGAATTTCCGGGTTATTACAGGGTCGGTTCGGCTCATGGCTCCAATCTCCAGTTCAGGTCGGCTTCCTTCGCTCGAGCGGGTCAGTATCCGGGTCGGCTCATGGTCTTCAAGTGCGAGGGGATCGGTTCGTGTCATCACCATCGGTTCGGGGTCGTGAGTTACAAGCGGGTTATGGATTCTATGTCACGAACGGGTCATTTTGGGGTTTAGCACGAGCCAATTAGGGGGACGATCTGATCCCACCTGCACTTTTCCAGCGAGCTTGTTTTGTCCATTTTCGCCATACGATGGCGTTTTCAACCATTCTAACCTCACTAAACAATCATAAAACATTTCAAACAGTAGTAACAACATATGGGATCAATCATAAACACCAAAACAACAATTTGACATGTTAATATGGATCAAACATACCCAGAACCCATATTTTCCCCCTTAATCCCTTAGGCTTGTTTAATTATAGGATTAGCAAACTTAATCCAAATTAACCCAAATTTTAACCAGTAACATAAAATAATATTTCAGAATTTATTCATATTTTTCCATATTAATTTGAGTCATAATTTCGTTAATTATCACTAATCACCCCTAATTACCAGTAATTAGTGAATAAACATGCTAATCACTTACCTTAGCCACAAATAAATTTCAGATCTGAAGCTCTAACTGATTTGGCATGGATCCCAATATATTCCAGCAGCTCTATCTCGATTTTTATGCTAATCCGCCTTAATTTGATGTAGATTTGGCTAATATGTGATTAGAAAGTGATTAGGATGAATTTAGACTGTGAAGGCCATTGCTAGGTTTAAAGAAATGAAAGTGGCGGCTGAGATAATGAAATGAGATGGTTTCCTAACTCATTTCAGCCTCCCCATAAACCTAATCCCAAAATGGGTTATGAGACTAGCTGCTAATCACCCTGTTAAGCCCAATTATGTTGTTTTTCATTTTCCAAACCTTATTTCAGCCATATCTCCCAAACGGTAAGTCCGTTTGATTAATCTGACCACTCTGCGGAAAGTAAACCATTGTCCAAATCCAATGGAAGTGGTTTCAGGTCAAAACTCCTTACCCATCAAAAGTTGTAGATGAAACAAGATTCGCTAAGGGCAAAACAGTCTTTTAAAATTTAGCAAAAATCGTGAACATGGGAAACGACCCCAATAGTCGTTCCCCAAAATAACACGACCATATGACTCTTTATCAGAAAGAAATAAATATTCTATGATCCACCGATGCGTAGAATGCAAGTCGTTACATATTTATTTTATGTAATTTAGAGTTGTCTTTTGCTTTACCCTACCTTTCAGTACAGGTAAGGGTATTCCTATATCAGCATCTGTTAAATCCATATTTTCTATAATCATTTTGAAATTCCCAAAGTGATTTCTTTAATCTGATGTTGTCTAACATTATTGAAGCTGGCTAAGATTAGTCGCTTTAATCCATGTATTACATGGGCTGAAGTTTAAAAGCTTGATTCATGATGTACCAAAATTTTCAAAAATACTTTAACATCGCCATCAAGATTACTGGAGGAAATATCATAACCATATTTCTTCGTAAACATTCAAATTAGAATTTGCTCACTACTATCATAATGAATTGGTTTATGAGTTTATGTGTCTTCATTTGGATTTGTAATAGTATGTGAATTTTATACCATTTGGCTTATCTGCACGATGGAAATGATTATACGTAGTTTGATAAGGTATATAGCAGTCTCTTCTTTGCAGATATACTCATATATTTGACAACTCAAAAACTTACTTTGGTGAGAATTTTTTTCCGGCTACTAAGTGTATTCAGCATAAATAAATCAAAAAAACCAATTCCAGCACCTCTTACTAGTCAAGTATAATGCACTTCTCAGCTGGAAAACAAGCAAGGAAACTATTTTCGGTTCTTTTATTTGCATTTCCTTCCTGAGAAAATACCATAACGATATTCTCATATAAGTTAGAAAAATTCTTCAACTAATGCATAATCTATGTTCTATTATGCTACATTTAATGACAGACGAAAATGTTGAAAGAAACCAATTACATTATGAAAAGTATTCATCCCAATATTTCCTATCTTAAACTATATACAAAAAAATAAAAGCTCCAAGATGTGGAAAGAATTTTAGTTTAAAATAGTTTTAAAGAAATATTTCATGCATAATACAAGAAGTTTGAATCCATTTATGGCCAAGTTGGATGTATTTTCAAATAGTCGAACATCATCCGTAAGGATTAAATGTCATCGAGTTTTGACGTTTGTGCTTAACTTTAATTATAGGATGCAAATATTGGCAACATGACTCACTTGGGTACTCAACAACTTTTTTGCTCCAGTTCTCCCTAATAAAGCTAGATAATGATCACATATTTACAGCCTTCAGTAAATCTCTTTTCTGTACAAGATACTAATTTTCATTATTTTTACTATTTAAGCAAGTGTTCAGTACGCAGGTAAATAGTCGTATGACAGAATGTTATACCTATTGGAATAACAACACTTTAACTAAGATTAGAATTTGTTTTCTAATTAGACATTTCAAAAATTTCTGTTCTGTAGTCTTAATACATTTCACAGTACTAATTTTAAGTAATGATCGATGGATCACACAAACGACCATTTGGAGCAATCAATTTTTCGGGTATAACTACCATTTCAACTTAATTTTCAAAGTTCTTTGAGGTTTTCTCATTACTTTATGCTATAATTATCAGTTTTGATATGTGGTAGTTATAATCACTTTTACTTATAAATACAAACACTACTTTCTCAATGCAATCAGTAGAAGAAGATAAATTTATCTTTCAGCAATTCTTATGCTTTGCACAATAAGAACTACTTTTTTCTTTTATCTTTTTCTTTTTCAAAAACATTAATTTAGGTGGGTTTTGGCTGCTAGGTAATTATATGACAGCTTGATATGCTACCCAAGTGCACAACTATTTGTTGCTCAGTCTTATAAATGCTATAAAAATAGAGTAGGCACGCTTATTTATTTTGACCTTTACTTTAAGCATAATGCAACTCAAAATCTTCCTTCTGATGGTTCTGAAATTCTTTGCTCTTACAAGAACTATTTGAAGGTTTTTGTCAGCAAGCTGTTGTTGCCTGTTTGGGGAGATTTATTTCATCGAAGAAAAATATAGAGGTAAAATACATATCAAAAGCTGAAACTTTTTCCTCAAACTTTTTTGATTGTATATTCATCAACTTATTTGGGCTATAAAATGGATAATTTTATTTTAATACCAATATTTTTTATGAATTAAAAATAATAAGCTATTTAATTCATTTAATATTAGTTTATAAGATTACAATGTATACGAATAATGTTGTTTAACCTAGGTGAAACATGCATACTTTCAAACTACATTTTTTAACATTACTGGCCTATCAAAATATCAAGCAAAAGTGGTTTACCATTTATGATCAAATAATGTGATAATGTAAAAAGTGTTTATATGTAAACGAAAACATAAATATTAATAGTAATGAAATTATTATTGAATAACAAAAGTTATTCATGGTAGCAACTCATTTGCAACCACTTTACTAAGGGTGGATGGTTTCATTTTATTAAGCACAAATTTTAGCAATTAGTTCCATTAGTCCATGATGATACGATGATAACAGAGCTATTTATTGGTATATTCTTTATAGTTTATGCTCAGTGGTTGTTAGTACGAATGGTTATCTCAATTTATACATGTTAACTTTGGATAAGCACCACATCTTATTTTTCCTTTCTTTGATTTTTAAGTTTTAAAGCATTCTCTATTTTTTAAGCTCGACAGGGTAAAGCTTTTAATATGGTTGGTTATATTATTCTGCATATCTTAAATTGCATCAGCATCGATTTTCGGTACTTCTTTCTTAGATTTTTTTTTTACTGTTTGTTAGATCATTCTATTTCATTTTAGCTCAATAGAAAATTTCACACAATGGGCCATTAAGTTACTATTTAAACATTAGAAACCATTTAATTTGACATAATATATTTTGATCATTGGACACTAAATATCACACGAGATTACATTTAATATTGCATATATAAATAATTAATTAAAGTCGAAGTTCCTTCAAACTATTTGTTTAAATTCGGGAGCTACAAAAGTGATTTTGGGAAATTTTTAAATAAGATTCATTTTTAGATCAATGCATGACAATGAGTTGGTGAAATGAGGCATGCATTTTTTATTATTTGAAACTGTGGACAGTTTTGTAATATGCATGGTACATACAGAGGAAAAAAGTGTACATGAGTTGTATAAATTTTTCATTATGTATTCTATAATTTATGGTGCATGACTAGAATTTGCCTGTATTTAGCTTACATAGCAAGCTTAAAAACTATCAAATATAATTTTTCTTAACTGTTGCTTCTTGATTAGGATGTTGTTTATCCATTTTATAATAATTCAATGCATCTAATTGTCTTTTGATTGTCCTTTGGATGGTATAATAGGAATCCCAAATACACGTTCGCTTTTCAAATTGAACAATAAAAGATAATTTATAACTTCACATACACTCAAACAAACATTGTATGATTATTATTATTAGCAGTCCACTTTACAATACGATTGTTGCCTATGTACTTTAAGGATGGTTGTCTAAATTAGATTCAACATATGGCTATCTACATTTAAGCACATTATTTTCAACTAAAATATGTTGTTATCAGAGGTAACTTGATGTAGGTTACTAGAATAAAATTGTAAATATATTAAAGTAATTGATTTTGGTTGTTTATTGTTGGCTATACAGAAATATTCAACTCATCTTAAAGTAGTATTAGAGAAAATGTAATACCAGCAAGAACATAGTTCTCGAAAATATACATCTTCCCACAATAGTTGATTATTCCAAAGAAAGAAATTTCATTCCTTTCATTTAGAAAGTTAGTGCATTCTTTGTTAATGAAGGAAAAATGTAAATTTATTAATTGCCATATGCGTTCCATTTCGGGTTTATATTCTTCATTTTATATATCGATTTTCAAGGGTTTACAAAAAACGGAAGTTTTTTAATTTCGCCTTCTACAATACGATTTAGGCATTATATTTGTACTAATTAAAATTTTGGCCTCACATCACGATTTCATCTATAAATTTATGCATTTGGTTGTTTCAACCTTCCAATGGAGAAAGAATGCAATTAAAGTTTTTTTTTAAGCCTTAATGATCAGTATGTACATGTCTTTGTGATCAGAATAAAGCAGATATGGGTATGCATGTTTTAAAATGTTTACATTTATTTCTACTAAAAAAGTAAAAGATAGGAATAAATTTCTGACATGGTTAAAAGGAACTATTTTTTCAGAAGGATAAAATTCAATGAATTATGTAATATGCACGTAGATGTTGACAAGATACACTAAAAAGAAACTAAAGATGTAATGTGCTAAAATTCTAAAGGAAACTATTCTTTAAAATGAAAATAATCAATATATTCTGAAGTATGCAAATAGATATTAGTATAGAATTATAGATGATTGAAAGTTCTATCCATACTTACTCCAAACTATAACAAACGATGATTACGAAAAATGAATACGTTTCACATGGAATTAATTTTGAAAAGAAAATTGACCATCAAAATGTACTATGCATATGAAAAACACCAACAAACTTGAATTTAAAATTAAGGGAATATTTAAAGCTAAAATCATAGATATAATACTAGAGCCCATTTTTAATGTATTATAGAATCTCAGTGATATTCTATTGGCACTAGTATCTTACCTATCTATTTTTTTCTCAGTTAATATTATGCATCTGTTATCTTTTTTCTGATGCAGAAAACAACAAATTTTTTTTTGGCTTCATAATAACAAATCATATTTATTTGTACAAACCAACATATGTTAGAATTTTTACTTCTTAGTTACATACCATTTAGTATTAAATGTAACTACTTCATTAACTATTATACATATAGAATTTGATATACATTTGGTAAAATAATCAAAATTTTCCATGATAAAAGACTATAATTTTATGAATATACTAATAATAAGACAGCTCATTTTTTATTTTTTTGTTATTACAAAAATTACCTTTTTCTGACACACAAACTCATACTATATCACTATAGTCAACGCAAGAAGATTTGACTTCAAATTAGAATAACTACTTAGGATAGTTCAAATTTTTTTAGCATAAAAATAATGTAACGTTAGTCATTAAATCAATATTAGTCTACAATGGAGTAGTTAGTTATATTGAAAATCTTGCATGTCTATTTCAGTTGCTGTTTGGATTGCGTAAACGGATTATGTAATTTATTGAGTAGAAGACATGCTTTTGCGTTTACTCTATGAGATTAAGCATATTTTATATCGGCACTGTCTATTTTTAGCTATTCTTTAAATTCATTTCAGGTGTTCACTGATTTTCTATTGACATTTTTTTATTACAGATTTTCTTTTTCATTGTTTAAACTTAGCTGTAAATTTTCATTTCAGATAGTATTTACTAGTATCAACATAAATGAAAATATGGTTACTACTGATTAGTATTTAGCTCAAAATATTCCTTTAAGATTACTCTTTAAAGATGAATATACTTTAAAGGTCTTCTTTATATTAGATGATATAAATGCTAAACAATGTTGTCTCTTTAACCGTGAAGGTTTCTTTAACAAAGCCACCCTCTTTCTTGGGTTAACACAAGGGGCTGTAAAAATTAACCACTGTAAGTAAGTTGACCTTATTTAAATTTATCGTAATTTTATCTCTTTAAATGATAGCAGTTTTTTATTACTGTGGCACTTAACAAAATTTAAATAACATGAGATTATTTAATAACCAAAAGTTTTTTGTTATAAACCATGTTGTTGTTGTTAGCTTGAATCACCGTGTAAGAATTGTAATAGACTGCTTTTTATACTGTATTGGTGGTCAACTGAAAATTTTGCAACTACATATCTTTTAAACTATTGTAAAATATATAAATGTTGTGAATATGCTTTTATTAGTTCCATGTTTAGTCCCACATCATGGGAATAAGTTAAACATCAGCTCCAAAGCCTATATATAAAGGGGTCAATGTAACAGAAATAATGGCAAATCTGAATGAATAGAAATGTCTCTCCCTTGTTTCTTCTGTTCTGTGTTCGTTTTATAACATGTTATCAGCACGAAGCTCTAGATACAGATCAGATCTAAGTTGATGAAAGCAGCGAAGTAACTACGGATTTAGATCTAATGCTTATGTCAGGTTTGATAATCAGATCCATGACTTAATTTGGTTAGTCTTCTCTCTGTAAACATCTGGATACAGGTTAGACTTCCACTAATTCATTTTACTTTCTCTCTGATTTCTTTTCAATTAAATCAATATGGGGTCATCGATTCAAATATGGAATTTCATGATTTGTCAATCTTCAAGTATATAGAAATTCCAACAAGTGGTATCAGAGCCGCCCATAATTGATTTTGTTGAGAAATTTTCTGGTTTGAAGAATATACGAAATTAAGGTTTTGATGTTTACAGTTTGTGGTTTCATCCGATTTTTTTTTTTGGATTCAGATCTAAACATATAACTTATGTTTCCACTTGCAATCTTTGGTTTGCTTTTGCATTGAAAATTAAAGGTTGACTTATGAAACTCTTTTGGTTCCAAAAGATAGATCTAGAAGATTAAAAATTTTAAGTCATTTTTTTTGGAAATAATCTGAATCGCTCTAAAAATTGAAAAACAAATTTTGTCAGTCATAACATAAGTTATTGCATATTATTCTGAATCACTTAGAAAGAACATTTTGAATAGGGACAATTAGGATAAAGGGCCTCAATAGGTAAATTAATAAGTTTCCAGGCCCGTCGCACAAATCCATTAGTTTTAAGGCTATATACTTGCAAAATTACAGACTTACCCTTTATTTTACGTTAAACAAATCAGCTACGCTCCAGGAGGGTTTATCAAATTTCTTACTTTCGTAATTCTTCTCGCACTATTAATTTTACAATTTCTCACCTTCCAGATCAAACATAGTTCGTAATCGAAATTGCAAAAAAATCATACAATCGAATCGAACTATCAGGAGATTTAATTTTTGCCTCGGTCTCTACTTCAACTTGTTGCATATCTTCTTCAAATTCCTACTGAAAGAAGTTAAAGAGGTGATGTTAATATCTCGAAATAAGTTAATGTTTAGTATTTTTTTAGTTTAAATAGTAGATTTGTGCCTAATTTCTTTTCCGTTTGTTCAAAATTGTAGTATAAACAAAATTTTAGATTTGCATGTTAATTATAAAAAAAAGATTAAAGTAGTTTAAACATTATTAAGTTAATGCATGTCTTTGTGCTGATGTTACTGAACTTATGTCTAAGTAAAATTAATTTGTAGATGCTATAAAATCTTTTTCCTTCATTTGTAGTTGCAATAAAATCAATTTAGGTCAATGCAATTCTTTTTTTAGTATATAGAGAAAACTAGTAGAAAGTATAATATGGAATCTTACAAATGCTATTGATCAAATAAACCAACAGTTTGTTATCTTTAGGAACCTCATGTCTTTTTTTTGTTGATGTATACTACTTAAAATGGACTTGCATATGAAATTGAATTGCTTACTAGTCATAACCCTTTTATTATTTTACAGGAGAAGTAAATATATGCATTGTTAAGTATATTGGTTTATTTAATATGAATTTAATACGTAACATTTTTAATTTTATTTTGCAGCATCATCATCATGTTAACAAGAAATAAGGGGAAGAAAAAGAGGGCGCAATGTATTTTTATCAATAACGGTGGAAAACAATGTATCAATTTAATATCTTCAAATACATCTTTTTGCGAGCTTCATTCTCAATAAAGCGAAGAATTACAAACAAGAGATTTTAAAAAAAAATGTAAGTTTTTTTAATTTATTTGCGTTGTTGTATTAATCTGAGTACAGTTTTGAGTACAATTTTGAGCATAGTAATAAATGAGAAACCACAGCGCAGTTCGCTAGCGCGTAGGTCTCATAGCTTAATCTGATCGGGTACTCAGATCGGGTACCTTTGTGGGGGCGCAGTTGGCTAGCGTGTAGGTCTCATAGCTTAATTTGAGTACAGTTTTGTGCATAGTAATAAATGAGAAACCACAGCGCAAATTAAACAATCCTGATTCAAACCAAGGTTTGAAATTTTTTGTTATCTTTTAAAGTATAAAATTTAAAGTATAAAGTATAAAATATAAAATTTGAGCATAGTACACTGATCAGTTTTGAGCATAGTAATAAAATATATAGTATAAAGTATAAAATATAAAATTTGTTAACTGAAATAATATTTTACTCATGTGCACCATGCTTCATTCATGTGACTGCTCCATTTGTGTTAATGCATACATGTTTTTGTATTTGCCATTTGCTCAACTGTTTGGTCATGCATCTGTTTTACTTGAGTTGGCTGAACCATGTTGTACCATTCATGTAACTCTTCATTATGCTTGCTTTGTCCATTTTTTGTAGCTTCATTCACAATGTACCTTGTAATGTTGTGCCATTCATGTATATTTTTTGAAAACATCATTCGATCATGCACTGCTGAAGATGTGCACACTGTGTTGACCTCATCCTCAAACACTTGAGTTGTATTAGACCATGTAAAACTACTTGTATATTTTTTATTTCACTTGTATTTGCTATGATCATTGAAAATGCCACTCCCATGTATAAAGTGCTGCACTATTACTTGTACATGCTGCTGCCATATCCACCAGCACAAGCATGTATAATGACCAGTTTGAGTTGCAACATATATATGTTTAAACTGAATCATGTCTGAGCAGTGTAAATTCTTGATTTACTTTATTTTTTCTTGAACATCATAATGCTGATCCATACACCATGCATTTGTGTGCTGTTACATTTGCTAAATATACGTTTTTTAAACATGTTTATATATGTAGGATTTTTTTATTAATGTGTATTTTTTTGTTGTTGTTTAGGCTGAAAATAATCCAAAAATTATGACAAAGGATATAATGCCAAGCTATCAAGGCACTTCAAATTCTAGTCTTGGTACACATTCAAATTCTTCATACAAAATTTCAATGGAATCGGATGAAGAGATGGTAGCAAGTAAACAATGTGTCAATAAAGTTGTAGATGAAGTAAATTTGGGCAGTATAAAAAATGATGAAAAAAATGTATGGCTCTTATTATTGCAATCTAGAATCACTGCATAAAATATTTGTGAAATTAAGAAGCAAAAAGATTTTGAATCATGATTTGGTGGAAAAAATGAATAAAAGTCCATTCAAAAACTTATTAAGAGTTTTTGTTGAAAACAAAATAACAAGGAGTGATTTTAGGAAAAATTCAAAGACATTAGATGATGTCATTCGAACATAAAATGCGGATGAGAAATCATTTCGAATTGGAGGAAAGTTGTTAAAACTAACAGAAAAAGATGTTAGTTTGATATTTGGTTCTCCGATTGGAGGTAAGGAAATATTTCCGATTAAACATTCCGGTAGAAAGTCGGTACCAAAAAAATATCATGATTTCATAGATTTTCACTTTCAAGAGAACAACAGGATTACAAAAAATAAATTAGAGATGAGGATAGAATTTTTAATCTCTCAAAGATATCAGGAGGAAGATTTGATAAAATTAATTATCATATTGTTTGTGGTATCTTTCTTGTATCTGAATAATCAAGGATATTTGTCTTGGAGCTTCATTCCATATTTACTTGATTGGGATAATATGAATTCAGTATGTTGTGCAAAGTTTGTGGTTGATACATTAAATAGGAATTTGGAGAAATTTGTTGATGATTATCGAGGTACGCCTGGTTGTACGTTGTTCTTACTGGTAAGGAATTTTTTCTTTTCTTTTCTTTTCATTAGTTTTAAGTTCCTTTGTTAATTTATTTTATATTTAATATAGTATTGGATATGTGAAAGGACAGCTCTCATTGAAGGGAAAGAAAATGTCATAGGATATCCTCGTTTCATTAAGTGGAATTTATCAAATTTGAAAAATCAGTTGACGTATGCAAAATTGCAAACAATTGAAGATAATCAGGTATTATTAGTTTTATTTGTATAATTTTTAATAATTTTATATGCAATTTTAAACTTTAGTTATTTGCATGTATAGCATCGGTTGAAACAATTCCAATATTATTATAAAATAATTGTCAATTTTTTAGTTATTTGCATGTATAGCTTTCAGCGATCATCGATTCGACTGTTTCTTTGCTTTATTTCTACATTATGTTGTGAACTGATATTTAGATATACTCACTGTATAGCTTTCTTTCTTTGCATGTATAACTTTCTTTCTGCATTATGTTGTGAAATGATCATCGATTTGACTGTTAACATATAAAATTGGTAAAAAAAAAATATTTTAGATAAACTCATTGTATTTTACATTGGAACAAATATTTCTTAATTTTATCTAATGTTTACAGCAATCTTTAAGTTGCACGGGTAGCCTTGTTTTACAATTTTATCACACGGTTAGCTTTATTTCAAAACTATTTTCATTTGTAGTCCTGTTTTGATTTACTTAACATTGCATTATTTGTTTTTTAAACGTATGTGCTAGTACATTTGAAATTACATCAATTTTTTTTTCTATTCTCTAAACAAAGAAAGTTCGACTTTAAATTGTGTATTCGTTGTGCATTTAAAAAAAAATTACACTTAAAAAGCCTTTTGTTTTTAAATAACTAATTTCTTCGTTTATTTCCAAAAAAAAAAAAGCTTACTGTTTTCACTAAAAATAATTGTTTTAGCATATGACTAAAACATTTATAAATTACACATATTATTTCAAACACTGATAATATTTGATTAAAATGAAAAAAATTATAAATTTTTTAAAAACTGATAATTTTTTAGAATCCACATTCCACTGCAAAATTCTTGGCATCTGTGTACTAATTTCCCTTTTAGAACTACCATACTTCATCTGTTAGACTTTCCTTCTCTATATTCAAACTTTTAATTGTAATATGTTCAATTAATAAAACAGGTTTTTGATGAAATTCCAGAAATTAGTGAATTCGAGAATGATTTGCTTGAAACAAACAAGGGTCAAAGTGATCAAAATAAAAAACTGAATGAAGAAAGTCCTAAAAGATTCAATACTGCTAATGTTAGAAAGCATGACCAGCACTTTGAAAAAGAATCTTGTTCATGTGGCAGCAAAGCCCAAGTTGAATTATTAAGAGTAGAACTAAATAATGTTAAAAAAGAAGTGTCATCATTATCTACAAGGTTAGATGAAGAAAAAACAAGAAGACAATTGATGGAACAAGAGTTGAAAGAAATCAAAGAAAAGTTGAACTTTGAAAATTATATGTCAACTGTTCCAGAATCGGTTTTTGAATCAGACAAGGAGGAAAAAATAAAAGCAGAAGATAAAAATGTGGATATCAAAAGCAACGCAGAGGACACTACTGATTTCAAAATGGAAAAAGAAAGAGTATGTTTTGATAATTATATTTCATTGTTTAAAATTTAATATGTGAACTATAGTAAATATTCCTTGTTTATATTTTGTTTAGGTTGATCATTTAAATGACGTTCAAGAAGTTGCAAGAATATTTTTTGGTCTGGATGTTGAATTAAAAAATTCAAATGTTATTTCAAAAAAAAACCAAACTTTGTGTGAGCAAAAAAAAGAAGGTTAGTAAAGTTTTAAGATTTGCCGATGTATTACTTAATAATGTAAAATAAATGTATTTAATATATTAATTTAAGTTTACTACAGGTTGATGATAAAGATGAATATCCAAATTTTAATTTGGATATTACACAACAGTTTTTAAAAACAGCCAATGAAGATCAGGGAAGTATTGAACTTCTAGATTTTGAATCTAAATCAAAAAAAAAAGAAAGAACAAAAAAGCTGCTACTTCTATTCCTTCCATGATAAAGAGAATTAAAAAAGAAACAAGGGTTCCTAATGAAGATCCAGATTTTGTTTATGAAAAAGCGGTTGTTCCTAGTAGTATAATATACGATATAGAACATTGTGATTTGATTCATGATATGAATCAAGAAATGAGTAATGTCATAAAAACTTTCTTCAAAATTGTTTATAATAACAAGTAAGTGTTATTTTTTTTATTCTTTCATTCATTACAACTATGAAATAAATGTTTTTTTTATATTTATACAGCGAGATAGCATGGAGTTATGATGATAAGTCACTTGATCTGGAGATTACAAAGGAAATGATAGGAGAATTAATTTTTAATCGTTATGCTTATGGGCAGGTATTTTATATATTACAAACAAGTTGATCATCATTTGTGACCAAAACTGGAAGAATTATAAATAAAAAAACAGTCTTGAATTTTCCAACTTTTTTGAGCACATGTGGGTGGTTGTTGTAAAAAAATCAGTCTTGAATTTTAAAATCAGTCTTGAAATAATATAAGAATGCACACTTGTCCATGTTGTTGTTTTAGCATTTGAACAGTTCATGTGATATGGACAGTTGTGTTACCATTTGAATACCGGCATGTACAGAAGTACATGTGATATGCAATGTGGGGGCATAGCAAGAATATGTGCATGTGATGTGTGTGAATTTATCAGTTATGGATTGCAGTCATGAAGTCTGCATATACTGTTCTGCAACCCAACTGATTATGACTTGGACATTGTTTTAGTACTATACATTGAAAGTTTTAGTAGAAGAAAGAGACTTTCATTTACTTTCGACACAGAGTGCCCTGTTACTTCTGGTCCTTTATGTTAGTCAATGCTATCACATGCTATAACCAGTGCTGGCCTTATTGTTTTTGGGGCCCTAGCCAAACCTTTGGGACTGTGTAAGTTTTATTATTGAAACATATATTTTCAGTGTCAAACATGGGTTGTTGGCCCAAATTTTCAAATTTGGACATGATGCTTTCTCTCAGCTTAATTTTTTAAGAAATGTGACGTTTGTATCCATCCTCCCTCTCTCCTAAGCCTCTCTCAGTTCTCATATTTGAAGACAAGTGTCATTCCCAAAAACAATCCAAATCATCTACACATCATGCATCTTGAATTAACTATTTTATTTTTTTAATTGTTCAGATAATAGATTGGTATTGGGAGCGAAAACTGAAACGCCTAGATGAAAGTGAAAGCTTCGTTTATATAAACACCGTTATGACCGTAAGTTTGAGTTTTTCACAATATGTCATTATACTATAGATCTATGTTTAATAAATTACAATATATTAATTTGAGTATGATTTTTTTTTTGTAGAATAGTGCAACCTCATGCTTTACTAGCACTGGAGAAGCTTTATTCATACCAGCTATACGAAAATCTCTTTCGAACATTTTTTTTTTTTTTTGAAAGTTATGCATAAATTTTATTCATCAACTTGATAATTACAATATAGATTTTCTGAAGCATATAGAATGTTATAACAACCAAAATAACTCTCTATAACACCTCAAATCACATGAACACCAGACCCTTGTCAACAGAACGTTGAGCATAGATTCTCACGTGCTTCACTTAACCAACAAAATACTTTACATTAAGGAATTGTCTACGCTAACTACAGCAAATTAGCACAGTATCAAAACCAAGAAGTACTGCAGCAGCATTCATGTTATAAAATCATCATATAACGGATTTTTCCTTGTATGCCTTCTTGAAGCTTTCAGTTTATTGCTGAAAGGCATTACGTCCTCAGGCATATAATCATTTCCTTCATTTAAGTCATCATCTGCCCAAAATTTTCCACTTAGTTTCTTGTTCTTGGATTTGGAAGTTGGCAGAGAGCTAGTGGGCACAGCAGAAGAAAGCATGGCAGAGTCAACTACTGGGAAAGTTAATCCAGAGCCGGTAACATTAGGAGGAGGTAGTTGGATGTTTAAAGGTGGTTTCAAGTTTCCGTATGGTGAAGATTTGGAGGGTGTTGAAGTGCAGGATGTTGTGGCAAAAGTAGAGGATATAGATGAATTGGCTAAATTTCCAGCGGCACTCATAGAACTACATGAAGCAAAAGTACTGCATATACCTGGTTTTCCATTTGCAGATTTGTCAATATTAGCAGAGTTTTCCTCAAATAAATAACCTACTAGATCTTCCATTTCTTCAACCATATTGATTTGCTCTATATTCTGGTTCCCAACTTCATTAGTGATGTTGACTTGTGCTTCCAAACCAGTATTAGCATCGGAATTACTTCCTACTTTAAGTTCAGCCTGCTGTGTATTAACATTCACATTAGAGCTAATATTAACATCTTCATTAACCACCTCTGTAGCTCCATTGCTATCAATTTCATTTGCAAGTGCTTCAAATGGATTTGCATTAGCATTAGGCATATCAGTTCCATTATTAACATTAGCAGCTTCGTTACCATACTGGGCTCCTTTCTTTCTCCAATATTTCGATTTATTTGTCCTGGCAAATTTCCAGTTACCCTGATTAAGATTTGATGTTTTTGTTCTATTAAACTATCGTGGGTGATCGTAGTTTTTGGCATTATTATCGACATAAACCTCATCTTGCATATCATCCTCCTTTACAGCATTGTCATTAAATTCACAATCACTAGTGGTATGACCAAAAACTCTACAAACGGTACATATTTTGGGTCGCCAATCATAAGATAATTTAACGGAAGGACACTCTTTACCAAGACCCGCTACAACTATTTTTTCTGGAAGATCAAACTCCGATGAAATCTCAATTAAGGCTTTAGCATATCTGAATCTTTCAAGTTTTTCAGTGCTACTATCAAAGCAGATCAATCTTCCGACATGACTAGCTAGCCAATTTATACCAACTAACGTCCATAGAGTTGTTGGAATGCAATAAAAATGAACCCAAACAGGGACTTTTTTGATCTGAGACTGGGAATTTCCGATATATGGATCCCATCTAGTTATGATAAACATTCTTCCTTTTATGAAGATAGGACCCGATTTCAGAATTTTCTCTCTATCTGATTCGTTTGAAAAATTGAAATAGTAATGCATACCATCCGTTCTAATGCTAACTTGCCCATTTAGTTTCCAGAACCGATTTAAGAAATTGACAACCATAGAATATGATGACTTACCATCAAGGAAAAAACCCACCAAAAAATTACTCCAATATTGCATACCTTCAGTTCTGACTGATTCTGGAATATCCTTAGGTATGCCATCCCTTGGAATGTCAAAGTGCTTGGGCTGATAGACACCTGCGTTACGTGGGAGGGATGCAAAAAGAGAAGCGTAATCCTTTTTGGTGAAAGCTGGAAGAGAGGCATTAGACGCAGAAGGGATAGTAGCTTCAGATCTTACGGAAGATGGCTGCGGATCTGATGGGTTAGATCTGAAATTCGGCGCTGAAGGGATAGCTGCGTCAAAAAGAAAGGAAGTTGGATCTAAAGGGTTAGATCTGAGATTCGGCGCTGAAATTGCTGCGTCAGGTCCAACTGATGATGGCTGCGGATCCAATCGGTTAGAGCTGATATTCAAATCGAGGGTTTTGCCAGAAAAGGGGGTAGCAATCGGTGGAGGTGGGTCAGGGGGAATCGGCGGCAGAGAAGATCGGGGTAAGGGAGGGAAGGCTGTGTCAAACGAGAAGGAAGAGGACGAAGAAAGGGTTTCAAATTGCACTGTCGCCATTTTCGAGTTTTGTATTCCCTATTTAAAAGAAAATATTTCGAACAAATTTTGTTGCAGCATATTATTTCCTATAAATGATGTACATCATTGGACTCTTCTTGAATTAGATATTTCGGACTCTAAATGGTATTTGTACGATTCTCTCCAACCCCGTTGTACTTCATCTAAAAGAAATAATCACATGAAAGCAACGCTTAAAATTGTAGGTTTTTTTTATTTTTTAAAATAAAAAGTGTTAAGTTTAAGATTGTTCTCATTTTTTTTTAATGTAATGTTTTTGCGAAAAAGCCTTGTAGAAGATGTTGCAGCAAAATTAAAGAAAGAAGGATTACCAGTGAAGTTACATAACAAAAAAGTGATTATGAATTCTAAGTGTACACATCAGTCCAATGGGTAATTTCTGCAAATTGATTTATTTCTTATTTATATTAATTTTTAAACAATGGATTATATATTATCTTATATAGCAAGTTTTTGTTGAGAGTCCATATCCATGTCCACGTCAACAAAAAGATACTATTTTACTGTATTTCTTGTTAAGTTTTCCATCTCTGCTTCGTGCATTAACTATGAAATTAGTGTTTAGATATGTTCACACAAATATGCGTACGTTGCCAATGTACCTTAGATATGTTTGAATTGTGCATGTACGTGTTGACGTTAGATGATGAACTTTATTTATATTTTATATTTATTTAGAATTTGGGGATTCAAGTTATAGGTTTCAATGTCTCAACGGACATATAGTAGTTTCATGTATTCAGATTTGAAATCTTAATCATGTGTATGTTGTAAAAGTATTATATCTATATCGGGAAATTTTGCAGATTACAGAAAGATAGAGTTGAAAAAAATTCATAGTATAGGCCTAGCGTTTTGGTTTAGAACATTAGTCAAATAGGAGCGATTCTAATGATTAGTTAAGGAACATGTAGTCCACCTTTTTTGTCTAGTGGAGAAGATACATTATTAAAATCATCCATTAGTATCTGTGTATTAGAAATAGAAGTAGATTGTTGGAAGAGGCTTATACTTTCAGTAGAACTATAGGCTGACAATCTACTTTATAACGCCAAGTCCCCAAGAAACATTTAGTAAATAAAGAATGGTAAACATGAACTAATCAACTTATAATTCCAGTTTGAAAAACTCTTATGACATAAATTCCTTCAAGTAACGATATTGTAATTCATGAACCAAAACGATTAATGTTTGAAAAATTAGAGCTGTTGTAATTGAACTAATTGGCCTCAGTTAAAGCTAGCTGATTTGACACATATATGATGTCAACGTCAACGTAAAGAGACATTAGTTATGGAAAATATCTTTGAGAAATGGATCTATTCTCTCAACGCTGCATTGATTAGAATATCAACATCGAATGGTTAAGAGTGGGTCTGGGACGTGACATATGGGGTTAAATGGTGGTGCATAACAAAATGTTGTTTGGTCGTTTTCTTTATGTTGTGTAATTTTTGGTATGTTCTAGACGTTAGTTGGTCGATTGGACTACTTGTTGCTTTTGACAGCATATGCATAATGGTCCTGAATCCTGATAAGATAGAACCAACTTTATAAGCAGGTGGCAATCTACTCTTTGCTGCCACTTAGATCTTTCTAAAAGACTAAAGTCAATGCACAAAAGTAGAACATTACACCACTGAAAACATGTTAACCATTTGTTGGTATGATATATAATGATATGTCATTCTAAATTCTAGTCTAAAAAACCACTCTTCAAGCACTTAGTTTTGTCATGTTTGCACAGTGTTTTACATTTGGCATCATAAAATAACTAGTGTTTAATGTAGCTGCATAATGAACAAATGGGTTGATGTGTAATGTATGGAAGCTGACGTGCTATATATTATTTGTACATGCTTACCTGTAACTGAATTGACATGTAAAAAAAAACAAAATGGAATTATTGTGATGGTGATATGTTTGAAGGACTTAGCCTTGAAGCATTTGAGTAGGTAAAAACTTTCCAGGTATGACGGAACCAACATGTAAAATATAGGACATTCCAATCTTTGTCATGTCCTATATTTCCAACTAACTGTTGAAACGTAGGACTGATGGTTTATTTAAGATATTGCGTGCACTCTTGTGCTTCTGTTGTCCTCTTTGTGTCAATCTTTTGTCTTCTTTTAAATCAGCATTTGAATCTTTCATGCTGTGCTTTGTTATCTCCGCATGACCCTTATGGAAATATAGGAAACCCCTTTATTGACAGCAAACACTGTTATATTCTGAGATGAATAATGTATAACACTATTAGACGTTACAATCCCAAAGCAATAAAACTTGGCCAGTAATCAATTAAGAATCATTAGTCGAATGCTTCTAAAAACTTTAAAGCATATTAGAAAATATAGCTAAAATAATGGTAGGTAATTTAGTTTCAATTTTAATATTTGTGGGACAATCAATTATAGTCAGATATAGTTTAGAACATGTAAATCAATCTATAGTTCCACATGTATGTATGTTATCTATTGTTTGGCTGTGTTAGATAGATAATAGACTTCAGTGATTACATCATTATACTTATAGATTTATCATGTTTTAAATTTTCAGAGTTGATTGTGGAGTATTTGTGATGCTAAACATGGAAAGAAGAGTGAAGGGAATGAGCGTTACTGAAGATGTATCTGGGAATTTAATAAGAAAAATGAGAGGACAAATAGCACATGACATTTTGTCAGACAATCCATACTGTTGGTCAGTTGAAAAATTCTACAGTTCGTTTCAAGGATAAAATGTTGAAGGTTGAATTCTATTTACTCTTTCTTAGTCTTTCTTCTTTTTACGTACTTTTTAAACTATTGTCATGTAAGTTTGGTGAATTGTTGGGGTATTTGAAATATATGTATTGCGCTGTGTAAATTTGGGGTATGCAGAACAAGATTAGAGTAGTTTGTTGTAATTTGTTCTAGTTTGTTGATAGTAGAAAGCATGAGTAGTTTGTTATAGGTTAAATTTTTAAATTCACATTCTGTGCTGTTGTTTGTGTCTTTTAATTTTCATAGTTAGCTATGCTGATTTGTTTTTTTGAAATTTTAGTTGTGCTGGAGCTTTATAAAATATATCAAGTTGTTTCTTGCCAAAAGTGATTGCTCTCTGATGATTGATGGTTAAGTCTGGTGTGAGTTCAAAAACAAAGACAGTGTCTAATTGTATTGTACAGTTTGCTTTATTTACAGTTTGTAGCTTTTGGGATGCTCAAATAGGGTATCTTTGGTTATTGATTGTAAGCTTGTGTGGTATATGCTTGGTATATACGCACATTAAAACACAGAAAGAAACCCTTTTTTGAATTTTAATTGTTATGCAGTTACTGTTGATTTTATTTCTTCACTGTATTGTTTACAATAATGAAATAACAATATGTACAGCACCGTAAAGTAGAACCTTGCTTGCTTGTTTTTTCTTAGAACTAGCAATTGTGTACAACTCTCGATTGTACGGTATTGTTGTATTACTTTACTGCACTTTATATTTTATACTTTATATCACATTTTATATTTTATACTTTATATTTACTCATATAGATTATCAAATTTTTGATTCAGTTCGGCCATCGATTGGTTGAGGGTTTGTGTGGATTGAATGAGAGTAAGGATGGCTGATTTTATGTCAATAATATCAGCATGTTGGGATTCAAGCAATGTGCCATGGCTGCTTTGGGTGGATTGAATGGCTGAGATGGTGTCGGCATGGGTGTTGAGCTGATTAACAGCGTCTTCGAGGCGAGTCATGGGGATGTTGGTTTGGATATTTAGGGAGGGAGGTGGAGATCGGTAGTAAGAGCACCAAATGATATGATTATTGCAGGGGTTAGGGAGAACAGAAGAACAAATGAGGTAAAGGGGACGAAAAAGATTGGAGAAGAGAGCTTACGAGAGAGAGAAAGTTCACAAGAAAATCTTCTATATCATTTCTACTGTCAACAATACATTTATATAGACCTTCCCTCTAACAAACTTTGAGGACGTGGCAAACTTTGAGCGTCAAAACACATACAATAGCGCCAAATTAAAGTAAATAACGGAATTAAAAAGTAGCTGCAGAAATACATTTTAATGATACCCATTGGATTCCTAGTCCCATAATCAAAATATAAAGTATAAAATATAAAATATAAAATATGAATAATAAAATTTAAAGTATAAATTATAAAGTATAAAGCATAAAACATAAAACATAAAATATAAAACATAAAGTATAAATTATGGACATGTGATCGGTTATTGGTTCGATTATGGTTGTGGTTATGACCTTGGTTAAATATTTGATTGTGACATAGTATGAAATATAAATTAGAAAATAAAAAATATAAAAATAAAATAAAATATTAATTATTATACATAAAATATAAAGTATAAAATATAAAATTATAAAATATAAAGTATAAAATATAAAATTTAAAGTATAAAATATATAAAGTAAAATACGCATACAGTATAAAATACACATACAATATAAAGTAAAAAATATATTGGCTTGTTTATTAGCTCGGTTATGGGCCCGATTATGGACTCAATTACGGATTCGGTTATTGGCTTAATTACGATATGGTTATGGGCTCGGTTATGGACTCGGTTATGGCCTAGGTTATGAACAAGTGATCGGTTATGGATTCGGTTTTGGTCTCGGTTACGGACATGGACATGTGATTGGTTATAGGTTTGATTATGGGATCGGTTATGGACTCAATTATGGCCTAGGTTATGGGCATATATAATTAGTTATGGGTTGTATGGTCTCAATTATGGACATGTGTTCGGTTATAAGTTCGGTTGTGTTCCTTGTTATGACGTTATGGTTTATACAAGAAAGAAATTTTTTGCTGATGTAGGTTAAAGATTTGATTATGACCTAGTATAAAATATAAATTAGAAAGTAAAAAATGAAATAAAAAAATAAAATATTAATTCTTATATTTATAATATAAAATATAAAGTATAAAATATAAAGTATAAAATATAAAATTTAAAGTATAAAATATAAAGCATAAATTATAAAACATAAAACAAAACGTATAAAGCATAAAGTATAAAACATAAAGTATAAAATATAAAATATAAAGTATAAAATATAAATTATAAATTATAAAGTATAAAACATAAAGTATAAAATATAAAATATAAAGTATAAAAAATAAAATATTAAATATAAAGTATAAAGTATAAAATATAAACTATAAATTATAAAATATGAATTATAAAATTTAAAGTATAAATTATAAAGTATAAAGTATAAAGTATAAAGTATAAAACATAAAACATAAATTATAAAACATAAAATATAAAACATAAAGTATAAATTATAAAATATGAAATATAAAGTATAAATATAAAGTATAAATTATAAATTATAAATTATAAATTATAAATTATGCGACTCGGTCATGTTATGAACTCGGTTAAGAGCTCGGTTATGGACTTAGTTATATGAAGGTTCTCGGTTATGAGCTCAATTACAGATTCAGTTATGGACTCGGTTATGTGATTGGCTATGTGAAGGGTCTCAGTTATTGGCTAGGTTATGAAATCAAGTATGAGCTCACTTATTGGCTCAATTATGGACTCGATTATGTGAAGGGTCTACGGATATGTTCTCAATTATGGACTCGGTTATGGTCTCAATTATGGACATGTAATCGGTTATTGGTTCGATTATGGTTGTGGTTATGACCTTGGTTAAATATTTGATTGTGACCTAGTATGAAATATAAATTAGAAAATAAAAAATATAAAAATAAAATATTAATTATTATACATAAAATATAAAGTATATAATATAAAATTATAAATTATAAAGTATAAAATATATAATTTAAAGTATAAAATATATAAAGTAAAATACGCATACAGTATAAAATACACATACAATATAAAGTAAAAAATATATTGGCTTGTTTATTAGCTCGGTTATGGGCCCGATTATGAACTCAATTACGGATTCGGTTATCAGCTTAGTTACGATATGGTTATGGGCTCGGTTATGGACTCGGTTATGGCCTAGGTTATGGACAAGTGATCGGTTATGGATTCGGTTTTGGTCTCGGTTATGGACATGGATATGAGATCGGTTATAGGTTTGATTATGGGATCGGTTATGCACTCAATTATGGTTTAGGTTATGGGCATATATGATTAGTTATGGGTTGTGTGGTCTCAATTATGGACAAGTGTTCGGTTATAGGTTCGGTTGCATTCCTTGTTATGACGTTATGGTTTATACAAGAAAGAATTTTTTTGCTGACGTAGGTTAAAGATTTGATTATGACCTAGTATAAAATATAAAACATAAAACAAAAAGTATAAATATAAACTATAAACTATAAAATTTAAAGTATAAAGTATAAAACATAAAGTATAAAATATAAAATATAAAGTACAAAAAATAAAATATAAAATATAAACTATAAAGTATAAAGTATAAAATATAAACTATAAACTATAAAATATAAAACATAAAATATAAAATATAAAGTATAATAATTATAAAACATAAAATATAAAGTATAAAAAATAAAATTTAAAGTATAAAATATAAAGCATAAATTATAAAACATAAAACATAACGTATAAAGCATAAAGTATAAAACATAAAGTATAAAATATAAAATATAAAGTATAAAGTATAAAATATAAAGTATAAAGTATAAAATATAAAATATAAAATATAAAATATAAAATATAAAAAAATATAAACTATAAACTATAAAATATAAAATATAAAATATAAAGGATAAAGTATAAAATATAAACTATAAACTATAAAATATAAAATATAAAATATAAAATATAAAGTATAAAATATAAAATATAATCTATAAAATATAAAATATAAAATATAAAATATGGCCTAGGTTATGGGCCTGATTATGGACTCAATTACGATACGGTTATGGGCTCGGTTATGGACTCGATTATGGCTTAGGTTATGGACAAGTGATCGGTTATGGATTCGGTTTTGGTCTCGGTTATGGACATGGACATGTGATCGGTTATAGATTTGATTATGGGATCGGTTATGGACTCAATTATGGCCTAGGTTATGGGCATATATGATTAGTTATGGGTTCTATGGTCTCAATTATGGACATGTGTTCGGTTATAGATTCGGTTGTGTTCCTTGTTATGACGTTATGGTTTATACAAGAAAGAATTTTTTTGCTGATGTATGTTAAAGATTTGATTATGACCTAGTATAAAATATAAATTAGAAAGCAAAAAATAATAAAATAAAATATTAATTCTTATATTTAAAATATAAAATATAAAGTATAAAATGTAAAATTTAAAGTATAAAATATAAAGCATAAATTATAAAACATAAAACATAACGTATAAAATATAAAGTATAAAATATAAAATATAAAATATAAAATATAAAGTATAAAGTATAAAATATAAAATATAAAATATAAAATATAAAATATAAAATATAAAATATAAAATATAAAATATAAAATATAAAGTATAAAGTATAAAATATAAACTATAAACTATAAAATATAAAATATAAAATATAAAATATAAAATATAAAACATAATCTATAAACTATAAAATATAAAATATAAAATATAAAGTATAAAATATAAAATATAAAATATGAATTATAAAATTTAAAGTATAAATTATAAAGTATAAATCATAAAACTTAAAACATAAAACATAAAACATAAAATATAAAACATAAAACATAAAATATAAAACATAAAGTATAAATTATGGACATGTGATCGGTTATTGGTTCGATTATGGTTGTGGTTATGACCTTGGTTAAATATTTGATTGTGACCTAGTATGAAATATAAATTAGAAAATAAAAAATATAAAAATAAAATAAAATATTAATTAGTATACATAAAATATAAAGTATAAAATATAAAATTATAAAATATAAAGTATAAAATATAAAATTTAAATTATAAAATATATAAAGTAAAATACGCATACAGTATAAAATACACATACAATATAAAGTAAAAAATATATTGGCTTGTTTATTAGCTCGGTTATGGGCCCGATTATGGACTCAATTACGGATTCGGTTATTGGCTTAATTACGATATGGTTATGGGCTCGGTTATGGACTCGGTTATGGCCTAGGTTATGGACAAGTGATCGGTTATGGATTCAGTTTTGGTCTCAGTTATGGACATGGACATGTGATTGGTTATAGGTTTGATTATGAGATCGGTTATGGACTCAATTATGGCCTAGGTTATGGGCATATATAATTAGTTATGGGTTGTATGGTGTCAATTATGGACATGTGTTCGGTTATAGGTTCGGTTGTGTTCCTTGTTATGACGTTATGGTTTATACAAGAAAGAATTTTTTTGCTGATGTAGGTTAAAGATTTGATTATGACCTAGTATAAAATATAAATTAGGAAGTAAAAAATAAAAAAATAAAATATTAATTCTTATATTTAAAATATAAAATATAAAGTATAAAATATAAAATTTAAAGTATAAAATATAAAGCATAAATTATAAAACATAAAACAAAACGTATAAAGCATAAAGTATAAAACATAAAGTACAAAATATAAAATATAAAGTATAAAATATAAAATATAAAATATAAAGTATAAATATAAAATATAAAGTATAAAATATAAAGTATATTTGATTAAAGTATAAAATATATAGTATAAAGTATAAAGTATAAACACAAAGTATAAAGTATAAAACAAAGAATACAAAGTATAAAGTATATAATATAAAGTATAAAGTATATAATTTAAAGTATAAAATATAAAATAATTGAGTATAAAGTAAAAAATATAAAGTATAAAATACAAAGTATAAAGTATAAAATATAAAGTATAAAGTATAAAATATAAAGTTTAAAGCATAAAGTATAAATTATAAAATATAAAGTAAAAAATATAAAGTATGAAATATACAATGCAAAGTATAAAGTATAAAATATAAATTACAAAGCATAAAGTATAAACACAAAGTATAAAGTATAAAACAAAGAATACAAAGTATAAAGTATATAATATAAAGTATAAAGTATATAATATAAAGTATAAAATATAAAGTATAAAATAATTGAGTATAAAGTAAAAAATATAAAGTATAAATATAAAATACAAAGTATAAAGTATAATGTATAAAGTATAAAGTATAAAGTATAAAGTATAAAGTTTAAAGCATAAAGTATAAATTATAAAATATAAAGTATAAAATATAAAATATACAATACAAAGTATAAAGTATAAAGTATAAAGCATAAAGTATCAAAGTATAAAGTGTAAAACAAAGAATACAAAGTACAAAGTATAAAGTATATAATATAAATTATAAAGCATATAATATAAAGTATAAAATATAAAATAATTAAGTACAAAGTAAAAAATATAAAGTATAAAGTATAAAATACAAAGTATAAAGTATAATGTATAAAATATAAAGTATAAAGTATAAAATATAAAGTTTAAAGCATAAAGTATAAATTATAAAATATAAAGTACAACTATGACCTAATCACTTAAGTATAAAGCATAAAGTATAAATTATAAAATATAAAGTAAAATATAAGTATAAATTATTGCTAATGGTATATGTTACGGATTCGTATATAGGTTTGATTTTGCCTCAGTTATGTGCCTGGTTATGGGCTAGGTTTAAGATTTGGTTATGATTCAATTATGACCGTGATTATGTTCTCAGTTATTACCTTAATTATGAGCTAGGTTTAGATCTTGGTTATTGGCTTGGTTATTAGATCGCTTATAGAATAAAAGATAAATTAAAAAATATAAAATATTAAAAAAAATTAAAAATAAAACCTATTCCAATCTGCATTAATTCATAGATGACAGGGCAGTACATAAACGGTCGTATGTGCTGGTATTGCTCAACATATGTGAAGTCTCCCCTAATCCGATGGCTAATTAGTAAAAGTCTAAATGGATCAAAATAAAATAAATAAACAAAAAAATTGATACATCTTTAATATATATAATTTACATCCAAAATGTCAATTCAACCTTCAAACTTAAAGTATGTATTCAGTGAAAACTTGTATGTTCATATAAAAACAAAAAATGTGCAAATACAGAATCTATTGATTAATAAAATTGAGAAGCAACAAATAACTTACATTCATATGACCCCTATATAATATGTCTACTTCAGCAAATAACTTGCATTCATATGACTCCTATTAAACATGTCTACTTCATCAAGTTATACATTTGTTCACATTTTTTGACGGCTTGATGCCTATCAAATTTGCCAATAGAACAAAAACTACAACTACCAAATAAAATGAAAAAGATCTCAACAAATTCTAGAAAGACAAAACTCAGATTTTATTTGTCTATGCACTTCAAAGTTATCAAGTCAAATATTTCTTATTACCAAGACAGGGAATAAACAATCTTTCAGAAAATCAAAATGATACAAACAAAATATGAATTGTAATTTTCATTACAAAAAAGAAATATACACCCCATCCGAAGAGAAGCAAACAATTCATAAGTTATTAAACTCTGTTGAAAAATTCAAGCATCTTCAAAGCATAACTCATTTTGAATATACTGCAGCTCCACCAGTGTTTGGTCTGGAAAAAATAAAAACCAAGTTATAAACAAATATATGTTTATATATAGTAAAGCAATATGGGTAAATAAGAAATATTATGATTAGTTTAAATCATCAAAGCTAATTGTTGCTATCTAAGTTTATAATTCTTAACACGTCAGTAAGAAGAAGGGATGACAAGATAAAAGAATACATACAGTCCAAAAAAAACTTTAAAGGGGTCTTAAAGTCACCATTGTGCTCCTGTAAGAGTACCTATCGTAATAATTTGAAGTGGAAGCCCACAAGTAAACAATCCCCATGCTCCAAGCTTCTTCACAGCCTGATATTGCCAAATGATAACAGTAAATTATCAAACGAAAAAGATTAAAGCATAAGGATTTTCAAAAAAAATTACTCAAGAGATCAAATTTAGCCTGAAATACAAGAGCACGTTAAAAACATATAACAAATTTAAAAGTCTCTTTACACAAATGTGTATCTGTGAGATGCAGGTGTCCTGTGTTATCTTTCCAAGCCAACTGGAAACAAAAACCACAATATAGCCACAATTACTCAAGAGATAAATGTTGATAAATGTAGGAAACAATCAAGAGGGATTGGGTTAGCCAATACAATATCAGTGGTACAACCTGAAGGTAGTTGAACATGTAGAGTTGCAACTGGGTCAGATGCACGTGAAGCTTCACCAAGCAAATTTTGATTCTCTATCAGTTTAGAGTGTGAATCACCCTGCGATGGAACCACAAACTGATGAAAGTAAGTTATCAATTATGGAAATGTCTACTGATTTATCAACATTGATCTCTTAAGTCATAACAGATGCTATGTCATTTTAAAGTTCTGATCCTTGGCTAGCTTTAATATTTTCATGAAGCGTAATCATGTTGACCTCTGAAGCAATAAAATTGATTACCTGCAGTAAACAATTATCGTCACTACCTGCAAACTTAACTAGTACAATTAATTAGTGCACTAAATCAACAAATGACACGATACACACACTAGGATTAAGTTAAAAATGAAGAACTAAATTCTTGCTATAAAAAGCAACTATCAACTTAGTCTTCCATCTGCGAACATGGATAGAAACAACATAATCTTCCAAAACCAAAAATATCAATTTAGTGTGCGTTTTCTAACGGGCTTATACACGAAAAAAATACTAGAATTCGAAGGGTAGAACAAAACAAAAATTTTTAAAATTTCCAAAATGAAACTGATATCCTAACATTTTACGGACTGGAGCATAAACAGAAATCAAAATTCTAAACTCTTGTTGCAACACCTACTCTTCCTAAGCTCCTGCTACCACAACATTGCAAAGGCCATCCAGTAATGCAATTAAATGGGATACCTTATTCTCAGTCAAATGGTCGATATGCTGCTATGGCTCGTGCACTTTCAGTTTATGCTGCTGAATCACCCTTATGCATGTTAGTGAACAATATGCTATTATTATTCATTCAAATTCACTAGCGCTGCCAAAACTAGGTTGTAGCCGCTGCTCCATACGGTCTGATGACTTACAATCAAGGGTGAATATATGTGACACGACCCGAACTTCCCCGTAAAGGAAAGCACGGATGGCGTTGAGGACAAGACAAAATAGAACGCAGACGGAAGAACATTTCATTGTTATTACAACAATTCCATCAGATACAAGAATATACAGAGTATAAATGAATAAATTACACAGAAAATATCAGAGATTTAAGTTACATTTAAATACATCGCAGCGGAAAATAATACAAAAACACAACTAGAAGTAATGCACGGATACAGAGCTTTCCGAGCATCGTTCCAGCTGTAAATCAGGACCCTGTGAATATAGATCTGCAAAACCAAAACTACTCGCTGCCCGTGTCGAAAATAAGGGCACCCAGAGTTTAGGTTAAAACAATAAACTCCAGGTCAGTCATGTGACCGGTGTGAGAACTGAAACAGTTATTTAAAACTTTACTTTAAAAGAGAGTAATTCAAGGGACCACGCCGTATAACACGGAACGGGTTTCCTCCCAAGAATACCAGTGCATAGAACAAACAACGCAATGCTTTTTCGAAAAATGAAGCTATTATAAGACCCAGGTCCCATCACACAATGCAACGCAAGCCGGAGGATAGGGTTTTCCCTTATAATAGCCAAACATGCTTGGTACGTTTAAAACAAATCATTTGATACTATAATAAGTGTATAGTGTCAAAACAATTTCAATCATAAATATAAATCATAGACAGCATAGCATCCCATGCTACTATGTCGCCATACTAGGCTCTACAATTAAAGCCGAAATATCTCGTATTGGAAATTGGATTTCCGTCATGAGTCGAGGAAAGGGGCAAGCTCCTCTCCGCTTCGAGACACTCTAGCAAATGCTCAGGACTACACACTCTGGGCAGCCACTTGGATCGGTTGGGCCGGTCCTCACTTACGTTAGAGGATTGGTTATGCCTGAACACACGTTTCCCGGTCCTTACAGACCTATAATCGAGGCGCCTAATTACAACAACCACAAAGGTGAAAAGAATATAAATGTCAGGGCTGGTAAGTCACTGACACCACCAAAGCTAGAAAGAAACGTCATGTTCTCCCAACGGCCCGTATCCCGTTTTTGACTCATACCGAGGTGTGAGGCTCGCGAATTCACGTTATACACAAAGCTGCCACGTAGGCCGTGCTTTGATCATCAACCACAAGACTTTGCTTTTCAACAGAAGCCTTGATCCGTGCAACTCAGCATGCCACACAGGCAATTCATGCCATGCGATTGATATCTATCGATATATAACCTCTAAGCTCGTACGTCTCAGAGAAGGGCGTTAAGCAAGAGAATAAATTCTCCGCCGCCAAGCAGATATATATTTAACAGAAATCAATCAACACAGAATAAAATCCAATGTCAGACACACAATCCATTTACAAGTTCGTTCTGGGTCTGAACGAAACCGGAGGCACTTTCCTCGCATATCCATCCATCTCCAAGTACGTCTGGACGACAACCAACTGATTCCCTCATCTCGGGTGTACAGCCCAATCAAGATCATCAGTAATCACCCAAACGATGTGAAGACTTCCGGTCTTCAACCACCGTCTTCATCTTCGACATATCGTCGAATCGGTTATTCAGAATGGGTATAAACCCGGCCTTTCCGAACAACCCGCGTATATTAAAAACAAATGTTACACAAACACAACATACGCCTCATTCCAATTCAGCAGCCACTAACCGCAAATTTCATATTCTTAGGGAAAGGTTCCCATTAATTTTATCCAAGATAAATTCTTTAAAATTTATCCTTTAATCTTCCTTTGGATGTCATTTCAAACCAAATTATTGTTTTTCAAACTAGTCGAGATTAGCGAACCACACCGAAGTAATTATTTATTTTATTTCCCAATCCCAACCTATTCATCCCATGAAGCAAAACTGGTAATACTCCATATCTAACACCACAATGTTATCGGTAAAATTAATTACCATTTCACGTTCAAATCTAATTAAAGATTTAACTATCGCTTTGGAGCAAAACTGGTAATACTCCATCCTCGCTCACTTTCTAAATTTGATAATTTAAATTATCAATTCACATTTCAATTTAATTGCAGATTCGTTAAAACTCCTTTTACTGGGTTAAAGAACTAGTGTCATTTAAAACACAGTTCACGATAAACTCAAATCACATTCTATTTATTATCGGGTTAAAGAATTAGTGTTATTTAAAACACAGTTCACGATAAACCCATGAATCAATTCTATTTAAAACCCGTTTCAAATCCAATTTATTTATTTAAAAATAAATGGGTTTTAATTTTAGTTCAAAACTAGTTCATTTCGATAAAAATCTATTTTTATCTTTTCAAATATGGAGTTTTTCATCCCAATTTTTCCCAAATCATTTCTTATGATTTTACACCAATTATTACTATTTTTAATAATTTTATCAAGGCCCGTACAGTCGATTTCCATCAACGGCCATCGAACTGCACTTACAGCGACCTTTTTCAAATTTGATTTGGACGTATCTCCAAATCCAACCGTTAGATTTCAAATTTCAAATATTCGTTAGAAAGCTCTTTTCGATACGAACCCAACGGTTCCGGTTTTAGGAGAATCTGACGGTCGGATCTCCCGTAATGTCCGTTCGAAATCAATGGTCGAAATTCACAAACTGCCGCGGCGCGGCGCGTTCTATTCAGGCCATTATATTATATATATATATATAATATATATAATATATATTTCGTCGATTACTATTTAAAACGAATTTTATAAATAGTTTTGAATTCATTTCAAAAACAATTTCAACCTTTATTTCAAATTCAAATCAAATAATGAATTTTCTATTATAAATCCTTTTTTATTTTCATTTCTATTTGATTTCAATTCAAATCGATTTTAATTTGATTCGAATTCATTTTCCTTTCAATTCAATTCGATTCGAATTCGTTTTCCATTCCATTTAAATTCAATTCGTTTTCTATTCAATTTAAATTCATTTCTTTTTCTATTTAATTTAATTCAAATTCATTTTCTATTCAATTCGAATTCAATTCATTTTCTATTCAATTTAAATTCATTTCTTTTTCTATTCAATTTAATTCAAATTCATTTTCTATTCAACTTAAATTCATTTCTTTTTCTTTTCAATTTGAATTCAATTCATTTTCTATTCAATTCAAATTCAATTCATTTTCTATTCAATTCAAATTCAATTCATTTTCTATTCAATTTAATTCAAATTCATTTTCTATTCAACTTAAATTCATTTCGTTTTCTATTCAATTTAATTCAAATTTCATTTCAAAATATTCGATTTCGAAATCACCTTTCAATATTCATTTTAAAATGAATAAAATCGATAAAAATATCGTTCACGTCAAAATGGCGTCAATATAATCAACACGGCTTCATATATTTCTATTTCCAAATATTCTATTTCAAATATTTCTATTTCAAATATTTCGTTTTCAAATATTTCTATTTCAAATATTTCATTTTCAAATATTTCGTTTTCAAATATTTCTATTTCAAATATTTCTATTTCAAATATTTCGTTCAACACAGTACTAATCTCAACGGATGAGTACTGTCAACACATGAACCTTTATATTATAGTGATAAAGATATAAATTTTATTGTTAAAATATTTCGTTCAACACATGACTAATCTCAACGGATGAGTACAGTCAACACATGAACCTTTATATTATAATATTCTTTATCTTCTAAATTGGAATGAGGCCCAATCAATTACCATATAAAGTTAATTATATGGATTCCATACAACACATGCATATAATAGCAACGATAAATAATCAACCATCATCCAAAGTGCACTACACTGTATAAGCATTAAATATAGATATCTAACGTTTATAACAGCCTGTCAATCAATCGATCGACATATTTAATCAATCAGGATGAGTGAACTTCAAATTTCATCCCAACACCCGTGTAGGGTTTCAAATCAACAAACACAGATTTTATTTGTGCAGTTGGGCGATGTGTAAAATTTATCGTCCCAATCAATGTCATTCAAATAGGTGTACATAAACAAACCGTCCGGTTTGTAAATGAATATTTATTTATTCACATTCACGTTAAAAATTATATTTTTAACGATAAAACATTTTATTTTAACACATGAATTTTTATTCAGTTCATTTACAAAATAAAAATGATATTTTTATTTTTCTAACTTATTTTAGAAAATTTCGGCGGCATAACGGCACGATACTAGAAATGGGACAAGGCCTAGCATTATCCCCGGTCTAGTGAAGGCCCACGCCATTCACACATCAATCAAATCCATTCAATTCGCCAAACAATTCAATTCAAACCAAATAATCTAACCAACTACACAACCAAACAATTAAACAAACAAGCCATCCATGGTCTGTGGATGACGGGTGTCGGGTGCTACTAAACACCGTCTGCATCCTAGTATATATATATAACTAGAAAAAGAAATTGAAAGGTGAGAGATTCTCACCAATAGCTATCCAATACCACGACTCTTCATTTATAGAAATCTTCATCGTTCTCGCCTTTTTGTCACCTTCGTTGCCCGTATTCTCTACATAAGTAAAAATCGAATTTTTACTTCGCTATTCAATATATAAAAATCGAATTTTTACTTCGATAGCATAGATAAAAATTCTATTTTTACAACGATGTTATGTAGATAAAAATTCTATTTTTACAACGATGTTATGTAGATAAAAATTCTATTTTTACAACGATGTTATATAGATAAAAATTCTATTTTTACAACGATGTTATATAGATAAAAATTCTATTTTTACAACGCTACTCTCTATATAAAGATTTCGCCTTTTCAAATATAAAGATTTCGTTTTTATTCCATCACTATAAAAATCACCTCTTTATTTCAATGTATATATAATAAAAATCAGATTTTTATTTCGCTGCATATACAAAGATGATATTTTTACTATCTTACCTATATAAAAATCATATTTTTAATATGCCACTAGTATAAAAATTATATTTTTAACCTTTCTATATTATAAAAATTGTATTTTTATCCTTTCTATATTATAAAAATTATATTTTTATAATGTAGCTACTTGCATAAAAAATCACCTCCTTTGTTATTTATAAAAATCGAATTTTTATAAACTTTAAAAATCATAACTTTATTTACATAAAACACATACCTATATATCGTTAAAAATCTCTTCTTCCTCGTGTTAAACATCTCTTCTTTTCTAATATAAAAGATCCAACCTTTTTCCGGTAATGCCACTTATAAAAATCCGAACTTTGTTTGCTAATACCACTTATAAAAATCCGATCTTTATTTGCTAATACCACTTCATATAAAAATCAAATTTTTATAGAGTAAAAATCATTCCTTTATGTTCATAAAAATCAAAGCCTTATACGGATAAAAATGAAAGCTTTATACGAATAAAAATCAAAGCTTTATATACATTAAAACTGAGAATAAATTCAACGCTTCATATATATATATATATATATCGGATTTTATTTGAAGATTATACAAAAAAAAACTGAAATGAATTAAATAGTTAGCAAACAAGAAAACTTACAGCAGCCGGGGGGGTGGAAAATCGAACTTGAGAGGGGCCTCGCCGTAGCAGTGGGGTGGCGCGGGTCTGCTGAGGCGTCGCAGGGGGGGTCCGAGGTCGTGGGGTGGCTTGGGTGGCCGGCGATTGGCTGCGCGAGGGTTTTCAGGGATCGGGGGGGCGCTGGGCTCTTCATCGCGTCGGAGGGGTGGTGGGCGGCTCGCAGTCGGTCTGGGGGTGGAACAGTGGGTGGCGGCGCGGTCGGAGGCTGGCGGATCGGTGATGCGGGTTTAGGGTTTGGCGCGAGGGGTTCAACTGGAGAAAGGGGGAGCGAGAGAAGAGGGAGGCGACGAAGGAGAGAGGGCGCGATGGTGGTCCTGGGCGGCGGCGACCAGTGGAAGGCGGCGGCGTCTATCGTCTGGAGAGGGGTGGGTTTTGATTTGGATCGGGAAGCGTTGACTGAATGGGAAAGAAAGTGAGGGGGCCAAGGTTTTATATATTTATTTATTATTTTATTTTGAGTTTTGAATTCCATAAAGTACCTTTTCCATTCGAACTCGAAATCGAACCCGCCGACTGTCGTCCCTAGCGTAATACCCCCATTCCGAACACAATGGGATATGTATCGTAAGCTGATTTGATCGTTTCGATCCGTTTCCGTTAAAATCAACGTATAACTCTATATATTGAATTTGAACGCGCATTTCAATTTACTGGGGTCACATACTAACTCGAAAAATTCCATAAAAATATTTTCTAGCTTCGTATTGACGATACGGTCCTAACAAAACTAGTTTCGTCGAATTTTGAGGCCGTTAGAAAAATGGTCATTTCCAAGTCGATTAAAATCAACTGAAACTGGTCAAACGCGTTTTCCTTTGCCACGCTCACATATTGATTCGAAAAATTATGAAATTTGAAATCTAGCAATAATTTGACATCACGGATCCAACAAAAGTGAATTCGTCGAAATCCGAGGTCGTTTGCAAAATGTCTATTTTTAAGGGCCTGAATTCCATAGCGACTATTCAGAATTTTCAACTGCACATATCTTTTGATTTCCGCTATGAAATCTCAATTTTTCGGATTCGTTGGAAAGATATTATCAATTAGATCCTATTGTTTTTGGTTTCGTTAAAATCCGGATTGTTTTGCACCCGGTACGTTCAGTTGAAGTTTGAAATCGAATTATCGAACTATCGCGCCATTTTCAATTCTATTTATAATTATATATAATTATTAATATTCTAACGACGACGTATATAATACATACGTTCTAATTATATTCAAAATAAATTTTCGTCGATATTATTTAAAATAATCCATTTTAAATAATCAAAATTCGCTAAAATTGCCAAAATAAAAATTTTAAACTGGCTTAGATTTTCCGGGTTATTACAATCTCCCCCACTTAAAACTTTTCGTCTCCGAAAAGGAACAAAGTCGAAAGTGGTTTGATTAATCAATTCTACGTTCGATCTGGCTTCCATTCTCTAACTTTTCAGTTTCTGAGAATTTTCAAATTTTCAAAAATTTGGCTACCACCCTAAATTTTCGAAAAATTTCGCCATAACCTCCCCTGCACCGGGAGCCACGGGAAAATCCCGAAATTGCCATATAGGCCTTCTGATCTCAAAAAGAAAAAGAAAAAGCCAAGCGGCAAGCAAAGCGGCTAGCCAATCGGCTCATAAAATCATCATCACCCAAACAAAACAGTAAATTATAGTAAATATGTACCTATTTGTCGGGCAAACAAATTTTATTCTCTGCTCTAGCCTCCTTGCTATGACCTGTTCAATGTAAGTACATGTATATGCAAGCAAATGCAACCAATTTTCAATACAATTCAATATTCGATTCAATTAGGCATAATGGTTCAAAATTATCAAACAAATAAACAAACAACACAAACATCAATCAATTAGTGAATTAGAGTTTCAAATTCATAATTTTGATTCATATACTGAAAATCATGTTTTGATGCCAATTCACAACAATGTGTTCTAGCTATATATATAAGTTTTGGTTCTCACACCAGTCTAATGGAAATATATAGATATCACACCTTCGTCACTCGAATATAAATTCTGACGACGAGAACTCAACCATCAGAATCATCTTCGGGCCACTAGAGTATGATTCTATATCTATCTAGTATATTAAAACTTCGAATATACTTTCATGACGCGTATATGCAAAACCTTTATATACTCGATTGTCCAAATTCAAAAAAAATAAATATTCAAATACGTATAATTGGATTTAATTTTCGAAACAAAATTCTTTTCATTTGAAAAATATACTCTTCACACTCGTTCTAGGATACTACTGATCCTATCTCCAACGAGTCATTCTAATTGGATATTATTAATCCAATATCTGATGAATTCTTTCGTATGGTTCTAATGTGTCTTGTTCTCGAGCTCTGTAAACCAAAGCTCTGATACCAAACTGACACGACCCGAACTTCCCCGTAAAGGAAAGCACGGATGGCGTTGAGGACAAGACAAAATAGAACGCAGACGGAAGAACATTTCATTGTTATTACAACAATTCCATCAGATACAAGAATATACAGAGTATAAATGAATAAATTACACAGAAAATATCAGATATTTAAATTACATTTAAATACATCGCAGCGGAAAATAATACAAAAACACAACTAGAAGTAATGCACGGATACAGAGCTTTCCGAGCATCGTTCCAGCTGTAAATCAGGACCCTGTGAGTATAGATCTGCAAAACCAAAACTACTAGCTGCCCGTGTCGAAAATAAGGGCACCCAGAGTTTAGGTTAAAACAATAAACTCCAGATCAGTCATGTGACTGGTGTGAGAACTAAAACAGTTATTTAAAACTTTACTTTAAAAGAGAGTAATTCAAGGGACCACGCCGTATAACATGGAACGGGTTTCCTCCCAAGAATACCAGTGCATAGAACAAACAACGCAATGCTTTTTCGAAAAATGAAGCTATTATAAGACCCAGGTCCCATCACACAATGCAACACAAGCCGGAGGATAGGGTTTTCCCTTATAATAGCCAAACATGCTTGGTACGTTTAAAACAAATCATTTGATACTATAATAAGTGTATAGTGTCAAAACAATTTCAATCATAAATATAAATCATAGACGGCATAGCATCCCATGCTACTATGTCGCCATACTAGGCTCTACAATTAAAGCCGAAATATCTCGTATTGGAAATTGGATTTCTGTCATGAGTCGAGGCAAGGGGCAAGCTCCTCTCCGCTTCGAGACACTCTAGCAAATGCTCAGGACTACACACTCTGGGCAGCCACTTGGATCGGTTGGGCCGGTCCTCACTTACGTTAGAGGATTGGTTATGCCTGAACACACGTTTCCCGGTCCTTACAGACCTATAATCGAGGCGCCTCATTCCAATAACCACAAAGGTGAAAAGTATATAAATGTTAGGACTGGTAAGTCACTGACACCACCAAAGCTAGAAAGAAACGTCATGTTCTCCCAACGGCCCGTATCCCGTTTTTGACTCATACCGAGGTGTGAGGCTCGCGAATTCACGTTATACACAAAGCTGCCACGTAGGCCGTGCTTTGATCATCAACCACAAGACTTTGCTTTTCAACAGAAGCCTTGATCCATGCAACTCAGCATGCCACACAGGCAATTCATGCCATGCGATTGATATCTATCGATATATAACCTCTAAGCTCGTACGTCTCAGAGAAGGGCGTTAAGCAAGAGAATAAATTCTCCGCCGCCAAGCAGATATATATTTAACAGAAATCAATCAACACAGAATAAAATCCAATGTCAGACACACAATCCATTTACAAGTTCGTTCTGGGTCTGAACGAAACCGGAGGCACTTTCCTCGCATATCCATCCATCTCCAAGTACGTCTGGACGACAACCAACTGATTCCCTCATCTCGGGTGTACAGCCCAATCAAGATCATCAGTAATCACCCAAACGATGTGAAGACTTCCGGTCTTCAACCACCGTCTTCATCTTCGACATATCGTCGAATCGGTTATTCAGAATGGGTATAAACCCGGCCTTTCCGAACAACCCGCGTATATTAAAAACAAATGTTACACAAACACAACATACGCCTCATTCCAATTCAGCAGCCACTAACCGCAAATTTCATATTCTTAGGGAAAGGTTCCCATTAATTTTATCCAAGATAAATTCTTTAAAATTTATCCTTTAATCTTCCTTTGGATGTCATTTCAAACCAAATTATGGTTTTTCAAACTAGTCGAGATTAGCGAACCACACCGAAGTAATTATTTATTTTATTTCCCAATCCCAACCTATTCATCCCATGAAGCAAAATTGGTAATACTCCATATCTAACACCACGGTGTTATCGGTAAAATTAATTACCATTTCACGTTCAAATCTAATTAAAGATTTAACTATCGCTTTGGAGCAAAACTGGTAATACTCCATCCTCGCTAACTTTCTAAATTTGATAATTTAAATTATCAATTCACATTTCAATTTAATTGCAGATTCGTTAAAACTCCTTTTACTGGGTTAAAGAACTAGTGTCATTTAAAACACAGTTCACGATAAACTCAAATCACATTCTATTTATTATCGGGTTAAAGAATTAGTGTTATTTAAAACACAGTTCACGATAAACCCATGAATCAATTCTATTTAAAACCCGTTTCAAATCCAATTTATTTATTTAAAAATAAATGGGTTTTAATTTTAGTTCAAAACTAGTTCATTTCGATAAAAATCTATTTTTATCTTTTCAAATATGGAGTTTTTCATCCCAATTTTTCCCAAATCATTTCTTATGATTTTACACCAATTATTACTATTTTTAATAATTTTATCAAGGCCCGTACAGTCGATTTCCATCAACGGCCATCGAACTGCACTTACAGCGACCTTTTTCAAATTTGATTTGGACGTATCTCCAAATCCAACCGTTAGATTTCAAATTTCAAATATTCGTTAGAAAGCTCTTTTCGATACGAACCCAACGGTTCAGGTTTTAGGAGAATCCGACGGTCGGATCTCCCGTAATGTCCGTTCGAAATCAATGGTCGAAATTCACAAACTGCCGCGGCGCGGCGCGTTCTATTCAGGCCATTATATTATATATATATATAATATATAATATATATTTCGTCGATTACTATTTAAAACGAATTTTATAAATAGTTTTGAATTCGTTTCAAAAACAATTTCAACCTTTATTTCAAATTCAAATCAAATAATGAATTTTCTATTATAAATCCTTTTTTATTTTCATTTCTATTTGATTTCAATTCAAATTGATTTTAATTTGATTCGAATTCATTTTCCTTTCAATTCAATTCGATTCGAATTCGTTTTCCATTCCATTTAAATTCAATTCGTTTTCTATTCAATTTAAATTCATTTCTTTTTCTATTCAATTTAATTCAAATTCATTTTCTATTCAATTCGAATTCAATTCATTTTCTATTCAATTTAAATTCATTTCTTTTTCTATTCAATTTAATTCAAATTCATTTTCTATTCAACTTAAATTCATTTCTTTTTCTTTTCAATTTGAATTCAATTCATTTTCTATTCAATTCAAATTCAATTCATTTTCTATTCAATTCAAATTCAATTCATTTTCTATTCAATTTAATTCAAATTCATTTTCTATTCAACTTAAATTCATTTCGTTTTCTATTCAATTTAATTCAAATTTCATTTCAAAATATTCGATTTCGAAATCACCTTTCAATATTCATTTTAAAATGAATAAAATCGATAAAAATATCGTTCACGTCAAAATGGCGTCAATATAATCAACACGGCTTCATATATTTCTATTTCCAAATATTCTATTTCAAATATTTCTATTTCAAATATTTCGTTTTCAAATATTTCTATTTCAAATATTTCATTTTCAAATATTTCGTTTTCAAATATTTCTATTTCAAATATTTCTATTTCAAATATTTCGTTCAACACAGTACTAATCTCAACGGATGAGTACTGTCAACACATGAACCTTTATATTATAGTGATAAAGATATAAATTTTATTGTTAAAATATTTCGTTCAACACATGACTAATCTCAACGGATGAGTACAGTCAACACATGAACCTTTATATTATAATATTCTTTATCTTCTAAATTGGAATGAGGCCCAATCAATTACCATATAAAGTTAATTATATGGATTCCATACAACACATGCATATAATACCAACGATAAATAATCAACCATCATCCAAAGTGCACTACACTGTATAAGCATTAAATATAGATATCTAACGTTTATAACAGCCTGTCAATCAATCGATCGACATATTTAATCAATCAGGATGAGTGAACTTCAAATTTCATCCCAACACCCGTGTAGGGTTTCAAATCAACAAACACAGATTTTATTTGTGTAGTTGGGCGATGTGTAAAATTTATCGTCCCAATCAATGTCATTCAAATAGATGTACATAAACAAACCGTCCGGTTTGTAAATGAATATTTATTTATTCACATTCACGTTAAAAATTATATTTTTAACGATAAAACATTTTATTTTAACACATGAATTTTTATTCAGTTCATTTACAAAATAAAAATGATATTTTTATTTTTCTAACTTATTTTAGAAAATTTCGGCGGCATAACGGCACGATACTAGAAATGGGACAAGGCCTAGCCTTATCCCCGGTCTAGTGAAGGCCCACGCCATTCACACATCAATCAAATCCATTCAATTCACCAAACAATTCAATTCAAACCAAATAATCTAACCAACTACACAACCAAACAATTAAACAAACAAGCCATCCATGGTCTGTGGATGACGGGTGTCGGGTGCTACTAAACACCGTCTGCATCCTAGTATATATATATAACTAGAAAAAGAAATTGAAAGGTGAGAGATTCTCACCAATAGCTATCCAATACCACGACTCTTCATTTATAGAAATCTTCATCGTTCTCGCCTTTTTGTCACCTTCGTTGCCCGTATTCTCTACATAAGTAAAAATCGAATTTTTACTTCACTATTCAATATATAAAAATCGAATTTTTACTTCGATAGCATAGATAAAAATTCTATTTTTACAACGATGTTATGTAGATAAAAATTCTATTTTTACAACGATGTTATGTAGATAAAAATTCTATTTTTACAACGATGTTATATAGATAAAAATTCTATTTTTACAACGATGTTATATAGATAAAAATTCTATTTTTACAACGATGTTATATAGATAAAAATTCTATTTTTACAACGCTACTCTCTATATAAAGATTTCGCCTTTTCAAATATAAAGATTTCGTTTTTATTCCATCACTATAAAAATCACCTCTTTATTTCAATGTATATATAATAAAAATCAGATTTTTATTTCGCTACATATACAAAGATGATATTTTTACTATCTTACCTATATAAAAATCATATTTTTAATATGCCACTAGTATAAAAATTATATTTTTAACCTTTCTATATTATAAAAATTATATTTTTATCCTTTCTATATTATAAAAATTATATTTTTATAATGTAGCTACTTGCATAAAAAATCACCTCCTTTGTTATTTATAAAAATCGAATTTTTATAAACTTTAAAAATCATAACTTTATTTACATAAAACACATACCTATATATCGTTAAAAATCTCTTCTTCCTCGTGTTAAACATCTCTTCTTTTCTAATATAAAAGATCCAACCTTTTTCTGGTAATGCCACTTATAAAAATCCGATCTTTGTTTGCTAATACCACTTATAAAAATCCGATCTTTATTTGCTAATACCAATTCATATAAAAATCAAATTTTTATAGAGTAAAAATCACTCCTTTATGTTCATAAAAATCAAAGCCTTATACGAATAAAAATGAAAGCTTTATACGAATAAAAATCAAAGCTTTATATACATTAAAACTGAGAATAAATTCAACGCTTCATATATATATAAATCGGATTTTATTTGAAGATTATACAAAAAAAATATGAAATGAATTAAATAGTTAGCAAACAAGAAAACTTACAGCAGCCGGGGGGTGGAAAATCGAACTGGAAAGGGGCCTCGCCGTAGCAGTGGGGTGGCGCGGGTCTGCTGAGGCGTCGCAGGGGGGGTTCGAGGTCGTGGGGTGGCTTGGGTGGCCGGCGATTGGCTGCGCGAGGGGTTTCAGGGATCGGGGGGCGCTGGGGTCTTCATCGCGTCGGAGGGGTGGTGGGCGGCTCGCAGTCGGTCTGGGGGTGGAATAGTGGGTGGCGGCGCGGTCGGAGGCTGGCGGATCGGTGATGCGGGTTTAGGGTTTGGCGCGAGGGGTTCAACTGGAGAAAGGGGGAGCGAGAGAAGAGGGAGGCGACGAAGGAGAGAGGGCGCGATGGTGATCCTGGGCGGCGGCGACCAGTGGAAGGCGGCGGCGTCTATCGTCTGGAGAGGGGTGGGTTTTGATTTGGATCGGGAAGCGTTGACTGAATGGGAAAGAAAGAGAGGGGGCCAAGGTTTTATATAATTATTTATTATTTTATTTTGGGTTTTGAATTCCATAAAGTACCTTTTCCATTCGAACTCGAAATCGGACCCGCCGACTGTCGTCCCTAGCGTAATACCCCCATTCCGAACACAATGGGATATGTATCGCAAGCTGATTTGATCGTTTCGATCCGTTTCCGTTAAAATCAACGTATAACTCTATATATTGAATTTGAACGCGCATTTCAATTTACTGGGGTCACATACTAACTCGAAAAATTCCATAAAAATATTTTCTAGCTTCGTATTGACGATACGGTCCTAACAAAACTAGTTTCGTCGAATTCTGAGGCCGTTGGAAAAATGGCCATTTCCCAGTCGATTAAAATCAACTGAAACTGGTCAAACGCGTTTTCCTTTGCCACGCTCACATATTGATTCGAAAAATTATGAAATTTGAAATCTAGCAATAATTTGACATCACGGATCCAACAAAAGTGATTTCGCGAAATCCGAGGTCGTTTGCAAAATGTCTATTTTTAAGGGCCTGAATTCCATAGCGACTATTCAGAATTTTCAACTGGACATATCTTTTGATTCCCGCTATGAAATCTCAATTTTTCGGATTCGTTGGAAAGATATTATCAATTAGATCCTATTGTTTTTGGTTTCGTTAAAATCCGGATTGTTTTGCACCCGGTACGTTCAATTGAAGTTTGAAATCGAATTATCGAACTACCGCGCCATTTTTAATTCTATTTATAATTATATATAATTATTTATATTCTAACGACGACGTATATAATATATACGTTCTAATTATATTCAAAATAAATTTTCGTCGATATTATTTAAAATAATCCATTTTAAATAATCAAAATTCGCTAAAATTGCCAAAATAAAAATTTTAAACTGGCTCAGATTTTCCGGGTTATTACAATATGTTTGTCTCTCGAACTCCCTCGAACATGATAGAACTCGTTGTCTTATTAGCGAAACTATGCTTACTTCAGCAAGTTTTGTCTATATTACACATAGACTTCTACGGTTCTACCTTACTTAAAATTTGACCTTAAATGGATTCCTAGATTCGCCCTTGCTAATCATTGGTAGTTGATAAAAACAAATGCATAACTAAATAGTTCTCAAAATATTTGTCCAAAAAAAGAACCCAATATGCACAATATGGTATGAATTCGATCTGTTGTATGCTTTACAATGCACTTTTATGAAATGCACTCTATGCTAAGTGATGTGAGTAACCGTATTATTTTGCTTTTCAAGTCATGTAACAACCATTTCGTTTGTGCCTTCTTTAACACTAAAGAAGCAAACCATTGTATGGGACGTTGAACACATTTATTCAAAATGTAGACAAAAAGTTTTTGTCCAGAGTAGATGTTTTGTATAATTTGGTGATGAAGGATTTTTGCATATCATATATAATTCAAATAGTTTAAATGTAATTATTATTTTAAAAGAAGTATGCTCTAATGTTATTTCATATTTCGCAATGTTGGGTAAATAAGACTGTTAATGGGAAAAAACTGGAAAATGTCCTTAACTGAATAAACAAAATTATCATTCTCAAATGCAAGATATAATAAGAGATGATAGCCATAATATGTCAAAAGAGGTTACTGTGGACATATTAATGCATAAATATAATGAAGAACGATTCTCTTGTAAATGGTACAGGGCTTTTGGGCAGGGAATAGTGAAAAAGTGTCAACATTATAAAATAAGTTCAAAACAATTAACAGGGAATCTTACAGTCCTTTACTGCACAAGAAATTCGAATTACTGGATGTGATTAATCTGGAAAACTTTAATTGCATGATCAAACAAGATGATGGGGCTTTCGACACTGTAATTCCTATGGGTCTTTCCTGCACAAAACGACAAAGTCAATTTCACAGCATCCTTCGACAGTTAATAAAGAGACAATGGAAGAGAGGATCTTACTGATAACTCCGTCAGTGTGATGTTAGGAGTAGTAGTCAAAGGTTGAATCGATATTGATGAAGAAGTTCTTATCAAGAATATTAGCATTAAATCGAATGAACCTACAACTGAAATAGATGTCTCAGATCAAGTGGCAAACAATAAACAAATTGGATGAACAGGGAGGAATAAATGAACAAAAATAAAAAGAAAGTTTCCTCAAAATCAATAAATCATGCTCCTCCTGATATATCGAATATTTAAATGATATACACTACACTATTTCAAATAGTTTAAACGTAATTAATATTTTAAAAGAAGTATGCTCTAATGCTATTTCATTTGCAATAATGGAAATCCATACTTAATGCAACTTTGGGTGTTACTTCCGACATACATTTTACATATTCGAGACTATCATTTTTCTGTGTTCATAAATCCATGCACAAAAGCCTACCTATTCTAGTGGAAAGCTAGCATATTCCTATCTTGGACAACGTGTATAATGGATAATTAGTCATTTTGATCCGTATAAAAACTTGTTTAACAATATTACACCCAACATTTAAATCCCAAGGCTTAATTAGAAATTTTTTGTTCCTTATTATGATTGGATCTGAATGAAGAATTCTACCACTATCATCTAAATCAGCTAATAGGAAAAAGAATACCTTGACCGTAGACTTGACATTGATTTTCCATTAGGCTTCTAGTGTCGTCGTAAATAAGTAATGAAATAGGAAAATGACAGTGAACAGTCGAGGAAGTACTGCACCAGATAATTCTTCCATTGCTCTTTAGCTGCAACTTAAATTTCTTCTGTAGGTGCAATTGCTTTTCCAGAGAATTTAGCAGAGAATAGAGAAGGCGCAAACACTTGAACGTATTCTATTGTGTTATCTGAGTAAAAAATAAAAATGAATGCATGGAAGGCATTGTTATTTTAAGATAAACCAGAAAATTAACCAGAAAATGACTTCTCAATATTATAATAAACTGAAAATAACTTATATGGGTATTATGATGAGTATTATGATGAAAAATATTGGTATTATGTTTCTGTTGCATCTATTTTTTTTCCTTAAGTATTCAAAAGAAACAATATAGATGGCCTTAGCAAAAAACCATATTTATCAGTATATGCCCATATGTAACCATACAGAGGGATCCACATCTTTCAGTAGCTAATTATTACCTTTGCTACCATTCGATAGACAAATCTCTAAAAAATATTTACGTGTAGCGGTAGTTTCAATTTTCATTTCACATGGAACACCAACAACCCGTTGAAATTTTTGAATATAGGCAGAACTTACTCTGGACATACCATGTTGTACCACAGAAACACATGATATTTTTATCGATGCAAACTCAGTTTTAATGACAGTGAATCATTAAATTCAACTCACATAAAATAGTATCATAACTGTAAACCATAAGCTTACATTAACATGATACACGCACAGACACACGCTTAACGTAAATGAATCAACACAAAGCTCTTATTGCAAATCGTCTCATGAATTTTAAGACACGCAAATTTCTTTCCAAAGCTGATACTTATATCATATAGCCACTAATGGTAGACTTCAATAATCGATATTTTTCATCAAGATACCAGTTAGTAAATATATAACTTATATGCATATATAACTTATATTTTTCATCATAATACCCATATTTTTCATCATTATACCCATATTATGATGAAAACAAACTTATATGCAAGAGACTACCAGAAAATGAAACAGAAACATTAAACGGTTTGTGACTCACTTCTTGCAATGAGCAACAATGCATGCACTGTGAAGATGAGTCATTTACACCAGATCAATACAAATTTCTTTATATACTTGAGTACAAACTTACTTCAATCATATTAATGATTTCAACACTGAGGACAGATCCCGGCGGCAAACATAAAGGCATGAATCCAAACCAATGCTTGCATGCACAATTAAAAAGTAATTATAAAAACAATTATAATAAGGTGATAATAATAATTATATAATGATAATATTAAAACATACCTTCAACACTATTTACTCCTTTGCAATGCAGGCCCGACAGCAAACATAAAGGCATGAATCCAAACCAATGCTTGCATGCGCAATTAAAAATTAATTATAAAAACAATTATAATAAGTTGATAATAATAATTATATAATGATAATATTAAAACATACCTTCAACACTATTTACTTCTATGCAATTCAGGAATATACATCAATAAACCACCTTATACTTCTACTTCAACTTCAACATACAGCACAATCATAACTTTACAGAAATACTGTTTCAGTTCGAATATTTAACAAATAGGACAATCATAACATAAGAGTACTGTTTCAGTTGATTACACTATTTTTTTTTAAAGAGTCATACAAAAAAATTGACAAAAAAAACATCACAGATTGAAAAGAAGGAAAAAAAAATTGTACAACAGCTTGAATATTAATAAAACAGTATATGGTATTTTCAAACATTTGTAACTATGATTAGCATCACCATTTAAAATAAATTGATAATAAGACATGATAACATATTTAAAATCAGCTTACATTTCCAAACAAGAAAATAACATTTCATATCAAATACCTAAATAAGAAAATTAAAAAGCAAACATAACAATAATCAAACATTCATTGGACATCCTCTTCGATTGTGCCCTAATTTCTTGCATTTCCCACATTTATTCTATTTTCCATGGAATACATCAGGATCTCCTAATCTATTAACTCTCGGCCTACCAGCTGCTCTAATTGGTTTAGGAGGATGAATAATTGAAGACCCTTCAGCTACAATAAGTTGCTTGTCAACTGCAGGAATTGGCTGAATAACATGTGAATAACTAGCACGATAAGAAGCAGCTGTAAAATAATAGTCAACATAGTCATAAACTGAAAGTTTGCTGACTACTATACACTTCAAAGCATGAGCACAAAAGAAACCGGATACTTTCCATTGATTACAAGTGCATAATCTATTTTCTAGATCAACTTTATGAGAAATTGGAGAATGTACTTCAAAAACATGAGCTGAAGACTAAGAAACATTCCATCCAAATCCTTCTTCTTTTAGCGCCAATAGCCTAACTTCCATTTTAGGACAAAGAATACTATCCCATTTTGATGCTTCTTCTCTTCTATTTGACAATTGAACCATAAGTTTAGTTCTAATTCCATCAATACATGCAGTAATGGGAAGGTGTCTTTCATCTAAAATCCAAGAATTAAAACTCTCTGCAACATTCGATTTATTTTCACCATAACGATTACCCGGGAAAAAAAGGTCTGCCCAATGATCAAGAGGTTTATCATTCAAAAAATCAATTGCTTTTTGACCTCCACTTTGTCTAAGATTTGCCATAGCTCTATCAAAATCATACTTATTAGCAGCTCTAGCACAACGTTCTAATAAATGAGCTATCCAAGGTCCTTTAGCGCTTTTAATAATTGAAGCCATATTATTTTGCATATGGTGTAAGCAATATGAATGACAAGAATTTGGAAAATTTTTAGGAATGCTAAGCAACAAACCCCAATGTCTATCTGATATGAAAACCAATTGTCGTTCAACTCCTATAGTACTTTTCAAATGACCCAAAAACCAAGACCAATTTTCTTCATTTTCTTTGGAGACAATAGCCATAGATAATGGGAAAAAACCTAATAACACAAAACAAACAAATATTATATGGAGACAAATAATATAAATATCTATCAGCCAGTATTAAATTTCAGAAAATCATACTTAAAAATTTAGGATTTCGCTTGAAAACCTGATATTATTTAAATTCCAAATGTACCAACAAAAATTGAAATTGTAAATATTTCTGTTTAAAAAAATTAAACTTAACAAAAAAACATAAAAGAAAAAGAAAAACAAATAAAATTAAAAACTGAACAAAAAAAATGTTGTCAAAATGAAGTTGTAGTAATATAATTATAAACCTAATAATTAAATTATTATAAACTATTAGTCCGTAATACATATACTCACAAAAGTCATGTGTTAATGACTCTAACTATGTGCAAAATGAAAAAAGTAGTTTGACAGGTGATAACAATTCTACTTATGTGGAAGATGAGTTTTTGGCCTAATTATGACATCATCTAAGCTAAGGAGTCAGTAACGGAAGTTACATAAAATATAACTTATGAATATTTGCCACCATATTAAATAAATTGTTATAAACATTAATAAATGAAAAATTAAAAATGTAGTAATATAAATAAAAGATAACATCCTACAATTGAATATTAAATATTAAAAAACATACCTTGATTACCATTTTTTGCTGTAGCAGCCATCAAGCAACCACTTCTACCTCGTAAAAAAGTGGCATCAAAAAATATCATAGGACGACAATGGCTAAAACCATAAATGCAAGCTTTAAATGATAAATAAACTCGCTGAAATTGATTGGTATACTCATCAACGTCAATCGAAGAATAACTACCCGGATTAGTTCTATCAACAGCCTTCAAATACCAAACCAAATCATTATATGATTGTTCTTCATTACCAAATATTTCTTTTAAAGCCATTTTTTACCTATATAAGCATAATAGTAACCTAAATCAATATCATAATCCCTTTTAAAGCTAGCTCTGATATCTTTCGTTTTTCTACATGGCTCATCTCGCACTTGGTCTAGAATTAGTGTCTTCACAAGATCACTATTAATTAATGGACTACTTATAGAATTAAAACAACCACCACATGTATGATTGGGCTCAAATTTTCGTACTAAAAAATGATCAAATTGCTTCATTTTGCAAGATGCATGGATTCTAAAAGAACAATTATCAATATGACATCTAACTGTAATACGCTCTTTACTATTCTTTACAAATTTAGGTTTAAACCCATTTCTCACACAATAACCAACTACAGTTCTTCGAAAATCAATTGCCGAATCAAATTTTTGTCCAACTCCATCGAAAAATTTCAAATTAGAACCCTTTCTCAATAACTCATTCAAATTTCCTTTTTTCTCTGATAAATCAGCACTATCAACCGTGCTTTCATCATTTCCAATAGATCTACTATCAGAACAAGAAATGCTATTATTTCCAACAAAATTTATACGACCAATTTTCCTCAGCTTAACAAATAAAACCAAACAATCTTCTTTTCTATAGAAAGTTAAACACAAAATAGCTTGCAAATTACTATCTGTTTCAATAAATTTAGACTTAGAATCTTTAATGTAGCAAAGATAAAAAGATAACGGAGTAAGATTTCTCCACACTTCACAAATCTTATCTCTAATAAATGAAACTAAAGAATCCAAATTAACTCTTAAACTAAAAGTATGGTTATTAAAATCAAAAACAACCATAACGGATTCCTTGTCCCTGTAAAGAAAAACAAATTATCATTATACACAATAAAATAGAAAACAAACTATAAAATATTTCAATTAACATGATACCTCTGTTCACCTAAATTATCCATCAGAGAAAAAGATTGCCAAAATCGCCTATGGAAAAATTCAGAGAATGATGACAGAAAACCCTAAAAATAAAATATATTAATTATAAAATATAAAACATATAATTTTACAGCCCTAATAATCTTACAATATAATCAAAAACTATAACAACCTAAATTGAACTACCAGAATCGAACTAACAGAACCGACATAAAAAAAATGGAAAAAAAGAAATTACCTTGATTACAGAAGGTGAATCGCAGAAGAAGGTGAATCACAGAATTGTCCTAAAGCAAAAGAAGGTGAATCGCAGAACAAAACCCTACAAGGTTGCTCGATTACAATTAGAAGTAAAACCAGAAGAACCGATTAAAGTTAGAAGCAAAATAAGGTGAATCGCAGAAGAACGCGATTTTTATTTTCGACGAGAAATAAAATCAGAAGAAGAAAGAGCGAAGAGGGCAGAAGTGTCCATATGAAATAGAAAATTGTCCTGGAAACGTAAGTTCTTAGAAAAGTTGGGCCATAAAATAAATAATTCAAAAATATAGCCCTGCAAACATAAAACAAAATGAGCGTGGCCTGCAAACAAACGGAACAAAGTAGGCAGCCTCTTGGACATAATTTCCAGTTTTGAATAAGTTATGAACGATTGTTTTCCTCTACTGTTTAGTGCTTGAACATAATAGTTTGAATAATCTAGAACCATTTATGCAAGGAAATCAGCTCCTTGATTTAATTAATTTGGACATACAGTTATATATATGGTATTTGGGATATTTTAGAAATTTTGAAACAAGTATGCATGCCTAGATCTGAGATGAAATGTTTTTTGTTTCATTGTTTTATATATTTGCAATTAAACCAATTCGCTGTAATATTGGTTTACATTTTTTTGGCCATATAACGGTCCATTGCATTTTTTATTATTATTATAAATGCATTAATTGTGGTTGTTATGGTAATATCATAGATGCATTAAATACTTTGGTTATGAAAATTAAGTAATTCAGCTTGTTTCTATTACGAATAAGAAAGGATTTTTTTTGTTTATTTAATGCATTTATGTTTAATGATACATATATTTTATATGTATGGCGCACGTGAAAGATATGTTATACTTTCATATTTCAGTCAGCATAAAATAAAAGGAGCAATAGTTGCATGTTTATCTAAACTGCATCATTTATGGCTTAGTTAAGTATTCCAATAATAAGCCAAAGGAAAAATGACATAGTAGCATTTTATGTAGCTATACTATGGTCAGATATACATCATAGCTATTATTATGTTCATTAATGTTATTTAACACATTTGCTATATCATTTATATGTAATTTATATATCGCATTAATTCTGGCATTAGTTTACGACGTTTTTTTATGTAATTTATTTATGATGCATTGTATCATATTTATTAAGGAAATGACTATCATATGTGAATAAAATAAAATCCAGAGGATTTGCTTCCTTTTAAAATATACAATAATAATATGTGAATAATAATAAAACCTGAATTTTTATTATAGTAATTTTAGAACATATCATATTTCCAGAAGAAATGTTTTTGTTGTTTCTTAGGAAAAACTTTTATAAAGAAAATATGCATCCTGAAGATCATATTATGTTAAGATCTAAATATTGATCTTAATTCCACACACCGTAAGTGAATGCAAAAACAATTTTTTTCATTACATGAAAATTTAGAACCTGCAGTTTCTAAGAAGGCAAGAAGCTAGTTTGATATAAAAAGAAAGATTTAAAAGATCTTTATATGGGTTGTATATTTTGAATTAAAAAAAAGTTATTTTTTATGTTTGTGAATTTTATGTATAAATTTACAAGTTTTTCAAATCATTCATATTGAAGAATGAGAGAAAAAAATTGAATGTGAGACATGTAGTTTATTTTTGTTTATAGTTGTGAATTTTATGTACAGATCTGTAAATTTTTGAACCATTCATGTTAGAGAATGTAAAATGTTGATTATGTGATTGATAAATATATTATATTACCTTATTGTCATAAATGCATCGAATGTTAGAGAATGCATTGTTATGATAATATATTATATTACCTTATTGTCATAAACGCATTGAATTCATTAGTTATTGTTAGTTAATTGATGTATGTTTGTATTTGGAATAAGAATAAACTTATGTATTATTATTCGATGTATTTAGCTAGTAATAACTAATGTTATGGAAGAAAGGATAGAACCACAACCTGAAGTTGTGCAAAGAAAATATTTATACTAAAAGTTGTATAACTCAAAGTCTTGGACCTGAAGTCTTGAATTATATATATATATATATATATACATACATATGTATGTATATATATAAGCATTTTTGATAAAGTTTACTAGTTTGAAATTTTGTCAATTAGCAAAAATGTAAAATTTTCTAAATTAAAAGTATGTTAAAAGATTGAGAACCAGAAGTTCATCATAAATTTTTAAAATTGATATACATGTGTATATATATGCATAGGATCACGAAGTTCCTCAATTAATGAATTTGAAACACTTCATAATTTAAAAGCCTGAAGCTTTATTCAAACCATATGAAATAATAACATTACACTTCTTAAAGAAGTTAAATCATATGCGACAATAATAATGCATCCAAAGATTGCACAATTTTCAAAATGAGTTGTATCTTGCTTATATATTTATATTTACATATTATATTGAAGAATAAATTTTAACAACTCGAAGTTGTTGTATGTTTTATTTGAACCAGAAGTTCAATACATTTTAACAAACTTGAAATTGTTTATATATTATTTGAATCAAAAGTTCAATATAGATTAACAACTTGAAGTTGTTCATATATTTCATTTGAAGCAGAAGTTCAATACAGTTCTAAATCATATATTTTTGATATTATGATGTGATCTTTAAGATTCACATTAACATTGCTTGATAAGCAAAAATTAACGATTGAAACCTTATGAACAATTTGTTTTAAAATAGGTAACTCGAATAAGAAAGAATATGCAAATCAATTACATATGGAATACGTGGATGCACGTATATACACATATATGTGAATATTTAATTAACAACCTGAAGTTGTCATGAGCTCATATCATAAATTATGCATATACTATTTAATACTTCAGAAAGTCGATTGACATCAATATTGATTGAGCTGAAGTCGTGTGCATATTCAAATGATAGAAAATTCCTCCAAGTCATCAGATCAATAAAAGGGAATAAGCAATTCAATATGAATGTATCTTATCAACTAATAAGAGCATTATCCTCCTACAATTGAAATACATCTAATATATTTGCTAGCTATAATGCTATAATGGATCAAAAATGAATCCAAAGTAGGTTTATTATATAAAGTGACAATGTTTGTCAACATGAGGGGAGGATAAAGGAATCATCGATGTTAAATATTTGCTAACATATAGAATTATGCAAAGTATTAAGTAACTTGCATAAATTATTAATTATGTCCCTAATAGACTTTCTCCAATATACATTTGAATCCCCGAAGGATCAAAAGGTGTAAATCACAGCTGAAAATGCGGTATAAAAGTCAGTTCAAAATATCTTTGCAATAAGTCATAAAGATGAAAAATAAAGGAGGTGAGTGTTCCGGAAGAAACACAAAAGGTGCTTTGAAAGAAACCCATGACATGATTGTCAAAATAACCGCAGAAGTGGTTTAGGTACCTAAAGCATGATAAGTTTTGAGATCTCAATTAATTATGTACAGAACTAACAAGAAATAATCATCGATGATAAATTAATAAATAATAAAGCGCTTATATTTATAAATGGATTAAAAATCTCATATTAGAAAGAAACATGATTAGCCATCATGAAATTCTCCTAAATAAGATATATGGACCTGTAGTCCATAAGATATGAACCTGTAGTTCATAAGATAAAAATAGAAATATATATAATGACAAAAACGCACGGAAGTTTCTAAAGCATCATAGAGTGTCAATAACATGGTAAGTGCTATGAGCATTGTATTTTCAGAGAAAATTGAATTGATTAAAGTGGTGAAAGTGTTTAAAACACTTACATACCCTGAAGGTATAAACGATGAAAGTATACAAATTCCAAAAGAATTTAAATAACTTTGGTAGTGACAAAGAGCAAGAAATGTAGATTACAACATTCTTTTAAGTATTGTTGTAATGAAAATCTTGAAATAATTCACGATGAGTAAATCACTACCTGCTTTCAAGAATTGTTGTAATAAAACTCTTAATATCCATTGAAGAGGTAGTTGCGATATGCAAAACTTATTATAATATATAAGTTTCTAAAGAACATAAATAACATTTGTTATTATAAAGAATACCAAGAACATGGATGATAGATTGCAACATTCTTCTAAGTATTTTTGTAATGAAAATCATGATATACTTCAAGGTGAGTAGATTACTTTCTGCTTAGTGTTGTTGTAATGAAAATCTTGATATACCTCATCTTCTAAGTGTTGTTGTAACGAAAATCATGATATACTTCAAGATGAGTAGATTACTTCCTGCTTAGTAATGAAAGTTGCCTTATTCGTCAAATATGTATTGAACATGCAAGTCCGATTGAAACAAAAAATTATAAGCACCTGAAGTGTATTCATAAATGAATATTAGTATCATACAAATCACAAAAGGGGGCATTTTAAATAAGAAAGCATGCCTGAAGCATGGAAATACACATGAAGTTTTAAAAGAAAACTTCACTAAGTAGTATTTGTAAGCAATTTGAGTTATTGAAAGAAGAATACAAATTCAGAGAAAATGTAACAACCCGGAAATTCAGAACAGTTTGAAAATTTTAATTTGGCTATTTTAGTGAATTTAAAATATTTTAAATAAATATTTTAAACAAATATTTTAAATAATAACGATGAAAAGTAAGTTCGAATCGACGTTTTAAAACAAATATAATTAATTTTAATTATAAACAAGGCCTGAAATGGCGTGGTAGTTTCAAAATTTGAATTCAAACTTTGACTGACTGTACCGGGTGCAAAACAAAACGGATTTGAATGAAACCAAAAATATTTAAATCTGTTAGTGAATATCTTTCTAACGAATCTGAAAATTCGAAGTTTCATAGCGGGAAGCAAAAGTTATGGCTAAATGAATTTTCAGAAAGGTCGCTATAGAGTTTATATAGCCCGTGAAAATGACCATTTTGCAAATGACCTCAGAATTCGGCGAAACCAATTTTTTTGGATCCGGGATGTCAAATTATTGCTAGGTTTCAAATTTCATAATTTTTGAAGCTAGTATGTGAGCGTGGCAAAGGAAAATGTGTTTGGTCGATTTATATTAAATTTGATCGACTAGAAAAGGGCCATTTTTCAAACGGTCTCAGAATTCGACGAAATTAGGTTTGTTGGTACCGTATCGTCAAAACATCGCTAGATATATTTTTCGAGAATTTTTAGAATCTGTATGTGGCCCCGGCAAATTGAAATGTACGTTCAAATTAAATATTGAATGTTTTATATTTTAATTTGAAGAAAACCTGACTGAAACAGTCGAATGGGCCTACGAAACATATCCCATTGTGTTCGGAATGGGGGTATTTAGCTACGAATGACAGTCGTTGGGTTTGGATTGGAGGTCGTGTTAGAAAACCTTCTTTTAAAAGCCCCCGCCCAATCAAAATTTTATTAAAAAGAAGGAAAATTCTCTCCCCCCCCCCCCGACTCGACGACGGAAACACTTCAAAAGCTTCCCGATCATTTTTCGGCCGCCACGATCGTCGATAGCCCCTAGCCCTGTTGAACTTTTTGTAGATCCTCTCCTCCTCTTCAAATCTGTATAAGCCGCTCCCTCCCTCGTCGACCCTGCTTCGAGAATCGTGCCCCCGAAGTGGCCGTCTTCACGGCGCCGCCCAGGCTGATTCCGACCACCGAAGTGGGCCCCATCGCCAGCGCATGTGTGCCTCTCCGAGCTCTCTCACTGGCGTCGGCCGATCGACGCGAAGCTACATGGATTAGAAGAAAAATCCAAACCTAGTTTCGAACGAATTTTGAAGGTAACGGCTGAAATTAAATTAAACTATATTATAGCACTTTAAAGCGCTACGGTTTATGATTTCACTGTAAAATTCATATCTTTTTCGTTTCTTGACGAAATTCAGTGAAACAAGAGACAGTGGACTCGTGTGGACGCCTTCTACATTCTAGAAGAGACCGCATATTTTTCTGAGTCTTCTGCTATTTTTGGTGGAGTGGAACCCAATGTGAGATTTCTGAATTATTAACGATATGGAAAACGACGATGTATAAATTATATAGTCGATGTATGAGTTATATGAGCGTTATACACCTCATGTATAAGCGTTGTATAAGTTGTACGTTCGATGTATAAGTTATATATGTGTTGTAAAAATTATATATGTGTTGAATGGAAGTGAAATATACTTATATAAATATATATATATATATATATACGCCCCTCGTCCACAAACCATGGACGATATTTATTAGTTGTGATTGGTGTGAAAATTGGTTGATAGCGATTGGTTGATTAGAATTGTTTGTGGTTGAAATTGATTGATTGTGGTTGAAAAATACCCGTTTGTAGTTGAGAATTATTTGGTTGAAACCACATAGGATTAGTTTGTGGAAATAAAAAATATATATACATGCCGCCTGCGTCCGAACTAGATGCGTGAAATCCCCATTGTCAAAAGCTGCGAGGCTTTAAGATAGAGCGAGGAGCCGTACTAGGGACGGCCCCGGTTTTAACTACCCTGACGTTATGCTGCCGAAATTTTGAATAATATTCATGTGTTAGAATTATTTTCATGTGTTGAAACTACCTTCATGTGTTGAATAGAAATTCATTCGTTGAATAGAAATTCATGTGTTGAATGGTATTCGTGTTTTAATAAATTGTTTTAACAATAAAAATCACATTTTTATTATATATATATACGAACTATATAAAACCTTCATGTGTTGAACAGAAATTCATTCGTTGAATAGAAATTCATGTGTTGAATGGTATTCGTGTTTTAAATAAATTGTTTTATAATAAAAATCTTATTTTTAACATCTATATGAACTATATAAATATAGTCGTGTTTTGAAAGAAATTATTTTATAATAAAAATCATATTTTTACCATCTATGTGAACTATATAAAATAGTCGTGTTTTGTAATAAATCGTTTTACAATAAAAATCACATTTTTATTATATACATGAATTGTTAAAAATAGTGAGGTGTCGAAATAAATGTCTGTTGGATAAAAATATCATTTTTATCAAAAACATAAAAAGAATATGGCTTTGAAATCGAAGAATCGATTATATTTATATATATACATAAATATAATCAAAATATATCGAATACCGAAGCTTTAGGTCGTGTTTTGAAACCGTGATTTCAAACGATTAGTGCGGGAGATCCGACCATCGGATTTTCCCGAAACCGAAACCGTTGGGTTCGCTTTGGAAATATCTCTCCAACGACACCAACTTTGTAAAGATCCGACGGTTGGATTGTCTGGAATGTTTAATTCAAATCTGAAGAAAAACAGCACCAGAATCGATTATATATATATATAACTAAATTAAATTGAATAACGACGCTGCAGTTCGTATTTTGAAATCGAAACTTCAAACAAGTGTACCGGGAGATCCGACCGTCGGATTTTCTAGAAACTGGGACCATTGGATTCGTTTTAAAAAGATCTTTCTAATGATATAAAATTTGTGAAGATCCAACGGTTAGATTTTTAGATATGTGTTAATCAAATCTGAAGAAAAACAGCGCCACGGCCGCGTTATGGCCTGAAGCGTCGTTTGAATAAATTGGCTATTTTTAAATAAATAAAAATAGCGATAAATCGTTATAAAATATTATAAACGATATGGAATGTGAATTTTAGAAACTAACTGAAGGTTAGCCAAGTCGAATGGTTTCCTGGGTTTTGATCTGATGTTGGTTTCGGCCTTCGGGGTTAATATTTGAGAAATCGTTCTCTTACTGATTTACGGTTAGTGACTGATGAATTGAAATAAGGCGTATGCTGTGTTTGTGTAGCACTTGTTTATTATATATGCGAGTTGCTCAGAAAGACAGGGTTTATCCCATTCTGAATAACTGAATCGACGATAAGCAGTCAAGGATGAAGACGGTGATTGAAGACCGAAGATCTTCACCTCGGTTGGATGATAACTGATGTCCTGATTGGGAGGCATCCTGAAATATGGATAATGAGTGGAGATCGTCCAGACGTACGTGGAGAAGGATGAGTATGCGAGGTATATAGTGCCTCTGGTTTCGTTCCGACCCAGAACGGACTTGTAAATGGACTGTGTGTCTAACATTGGATTTCATTCTGTGTGATTGATAGCCATCAGTTTCATGGTGTGAATTTCCTGTGTGGCATGCTAAGATGCAGTGATCAAGGCTTCTGTTGAAAAGCAAAGTCTTGTGGTTGATGATCAAAGCACCGCCTGTGTGGCGTAGCTTTGTGTATAATGTGAATTCGCGAGCCTCACACCCTGGTATGAACCAGAAACAGGAGAGGACCTCTGGGAGGACGTGCGTTTCTTTCTAGCTAGAGGTGGTGTCAGTGCTTAAACTGGCTGGCATTCATATTATTTTCACCTGTGTGGTTGTTGTTGTTGCGAGGCGCCTCGGATATGTCGGTCGATCCGGGACCGATGGAGTCATTCGTTGGCTCATTGACGCCCCATAGGGCGGGGAAACGCATTGTTTAGGCATTATAATCCACTCCGTGTGGACCGGCCCGGACGATCCAAGGTGCAGTTGCGGCTGTTCCTGAGACACAGGCTAGAGCGTCTCGAATTCGGTAAGGACTATCTTTTGCCATGGTTCATGACGGAATTCTAATTTCCAAATACGTGACTGTGCGGTTTTGATTGTATACCTATATATGGCGACATGATATATGGTACCAATGTCGTCTATGATTGATTCTTATGATTTGAAATTGTTTTTGAAACATATAAACACTAGTAATAATATCAAATTCTTTTGTTTTATTCGTATGAAGCATATTTTGGCCATTATAAGGTAAAACTCTATCCTCTGGTTTGCGTTGCATTGTGTGATGGGAACTGAGTCTTATAATGGCTTCATTTTTATAAAAAGCATTGTGATGTTTAAAATAATTACTTGTTTTAAAGCACTGGCAATCCAATGGAGTAAACCCGTTCCGCGAAAGTGGCGTGGTCCTATGATTGGCCATATTATAAAATGTGTTAAGTAGATTTCTCATACCAGTCCCATGACTGACTCGTAGTTTGTTTCACTTGCGAACTCGGGTGCCCTTTTTTTCTACACGGGCAGCCTTGTGTTCAAGTTAGCAGGCTCTTTCTGGATAGCTGGAGCTGAAGATGGATTCTATCATTTATCTCTTTTTATGCTGTTCATCTCCTATTGTACATATTATGTTTGTTTTCCGCTGTAGACATTTATGTATAGCTGAACTGTATTTGTACTAAGTATGATCCTATATACTGTGTAACCCTGATGATTACGTTTATCCAGTGTATTATTTGTACATTATCTGGTGTATTTATTTATTTATGTTCTGCTGTTATCTGTTTATGTGTTATATTCTAAAGATTACCATTGCCACCGTCAGTACGGGGTTTGGGGTTGTCACAACGTGGTATCAGAGCTTTGGTTAAGCTTAGTGCTGGAATATAACATATTAACGAATTCGTCAGAAATAGAACCAGTAGTGTTCTAGGACGGGTAACTCATTACAGATAGGATCAGTAATATTCTAGTATGAGTAAAGCAAAATGAAATACACCCCAATAGACACATTTATATTTGAAGTATATGTCTCTATGTTTTGAAATATCTTTTCTGTGACCTGACACTTGATCTTCTATTTGCAGAAGTACTAGAAAATGAGTGTCAGAAAAAAAAGAAATGCAAAACCAGATCTAGAGGCTCTATTAAAGAGATATCGAAATCTGGGCGGAGCAAAATTCTCGGACAATGAGTCTATAATTCAAACTCAAGCTTGGATGAGTTCTGTTGAAAGAATTTTTGAACGTATCTAGTTGAGAGATGATCAGAAAAGATTAGTGGCATCTTGGGCACTCAAAGAAGAAGCTTTAATCTGGTGGGAAACGATCATCAAAGATAATCCAGAAGGTGATATCACCTAGGACAGATTCAATGAGATTTTCCTATAAAGATTTACTCCTCATGAAGCAACTGAGCGGTTATGTGATGAATTCTCTAATCTGATACAAGGGGATATGTCCATTCCAGAATATCATAAGAAATTCAGTGAACTTTCTCACTTTGCCCCGCATCTGATTCAATACCCATAGAGGAAGAATCTGAGGTTTATTCATGGCCTGCAAAGAAAATACCAGAATAGTGTAATGAGGAATGTGAAGCTTCCTTTTTCAGAAATGATATACATGGCTTATCAGTATGAAGATCTCCATAAGAAAGGTATGTTGCGCGACGAAGAGGAAGTCAGTTCTAGTAACAAAGGGGAGTCTGAGACTGATAATCCTAAGGCCAGTATGATGCCTGAGGTCAGTGAGAAGCCCAAAGCCAAGAGGAAAAGGGTTAAATCTGAGAAAGAACCAGTAACGACCGCCGTATGCAATAACTGCCATCAGAAAGGGCATTTGTCGATAAACTGTGGACCCTTAAAGAAACGAATAAAGAGTGGATCTAAATCCAAGAAGAATTTTCAAGGGAAGAAAATGTGCAATCAATGCAATCGGTTTGGTCATGTAAAGCAAGATTGTCGGCTGTTAAAAACGACCAAAGAAGCTTAGGTAAATGAAGTGGCGGAAACTTCTGAGCCCTCAGTTAGTCAGGAAAGGCCAGATGTTTTAGAAGGCACGCTTACTGTCAAAGTCATTCCAGTTAAATTACTATTCGACACCGGCGCGTCGCGAAGCTTTGTTGCAAAGAACGCGGTTAAGAAACTGGATTTGAATTTGAAGAAGCTCAAAGAACCAATGACTGTCCATAATCCGGTTGGGGGTTCCCTCGATCTCAGTTGGGTTTGTAGGGTGCCGATTTCTTTTTCTCGTTATCGGTTCCCTACCATCGCGGTCGTCATGAATTTTACAGAGTTTGATCTTATCTTGGGGGTAGACTGGTTGACCAAATATGAAGCTGAGGTCAAATGCACTGACAGAGTCGTTAAGGCGAAGATTAAATCAGGTGATTATATAACCATTCCCTGTGTAGGTCAGAGTTCTAATAGAAAAGACTTCTGGGCAGCTTTGGATGTTTCTCCTGCTCAAATAGAAAATATCCCTGTGGTCACAGAGAATATTCAGGACCTCATAAAAGATATTCCTGTCGTTAAGAATTATGCAGATGTGTTCGAAGAAGTTATCAGCTTACCTCCGCAGAGAGAAATTGACTTCAAGATTGCTTTAATTCCGAACGCAAGGCCAGTAGTTCACGCTATTCGAAGAATGACCTTGAAAGAGAAAGAAGAACTATACAATCAAACTCGACAACTTGTATGGAAGGGTCTGATCATGCCTAGTTTCTCTGATTGGGGAGCAGCAGTGGTGTTTGTCCCAAAGTCTGATGGTACTCTGCGACTATGTGTGGATTATCGTGACTTGAATAAGCAGACAATAAAGAATAAATATCCATTGCCGCGAATCGATGATTTATTGGATCGTCTGAATGGAGCACAAGTATTTTCAAGGATGGACCTAGCTATAGGTTTCCATCAGCTTCGTATTGCCGAAGAGTGTGTTCCTATGACAGCATTCAGAGGTCCAGACTTATTTTATGAGTGGTTAGTAATGTCGTTCGGCTTATGTAACGCTCCTGCCTACTTTGTCGATCTAATGAATAGAGTGTTCAGAGGGGTTTTGAATAAGTTTGTTCTGGTTTTTATTGATGATATTCTAATCTTCTCTAAGTCAAAGGCCGAACATGAAAAACATTTGGAGCAGGTTCTAGAAATTCTGAGAAGGAATGTATTGAAAGCCAAACTGTCCAAATGTATATTCTGGCAAGATGAAGTAAAATTTCTTGGCCACGTCGTATCAAAAGAGGGAATTGCTGTGGATCCAAGTAAAATCACCGCTATTCAAAATTGGAAACATCCTAGTACTCCCAGAGAAGTCTGAAGTTTTCTTGGATTGGCTAGTTATTACCGGAAGTTCGTTAAAGATTTTTCGAAGATATCTAGTCACTTAACAAAGCTTACAAAGAAGCACTCAAAATTTAAGTGGACTCCAGAATGTGAGGAGGCTTTTGAGGAGCTAAAGTTAAGATTAACAACGGATCCAATGTTAATGATAATCAATGGCAATCAAGACTTGAAAGTCTGGACGGATGCCTTTAGAGAGGGCCTTGGTGCAGTATTAATGCAAAGAGGCCAAGTTATTGCTTATGCTAGCCGTTAGCTGAAGCCACATGAAAAGAATTATGTTACTCATGATCATGAGTTGTTGGCTATCATATTCGCTTTGAAAATCTGGAGACACTATCTTCTGGGTGAGAAATTCAAACTGTTTACAGATCATCAGTCGCTAAAGTATATGTTCAACCAGAAAGACTTGAATCTGAGGCAGCAACGTTGGCTAGAGTTCCTTGTAGCATATGATTTTGAGATTCTATACACTCCAGGGAAAGCCATTGTCGTGGTCGATGCGCTAAGCCGAAAGAATATAATGATCGCCAGTTTTATTATTACGACTTCATTGATTGATAAAATATCTTCTCTTCAGAAGGATGATCACTTCATTCAAAGGATCAGAGAAAGAATAAAGAAAAGCGAACACTTGAGTTTCCAGATTGATGATCAAGGGATTCTAAGGCTAAAGGGTCGAATATGTGTTCCTAACATTTCTGAGCTCCGAAAGGAAGTGCTGGATGAATGCCACAAGTCAAAACTTAGTATCCATCCAGGGGTGAGCAAAATTTATAATGACATCAAACGCACTTTCTGGTGGAGGTCAATGAAGAGAGACATTTCTTTATATGTCAGCCGATGCTCTTCTTGCCATCTAGTCAAGAGCGACCAACAGAAACTTGCTGGATTGTTGCAACCGCTGGACGTTCTAGGTTGGAAGTGAGAACATATTTCCATGGACTTCATAGATGGTTTGCCCAGAACCAGGAAAGGAAATGACAGTATTTGGGTGATCGTAGATCGCTTCATGAAGACCGCCCATTTCATACCTGTCAAATCCAATAGAACTGCTCAGAGTCTGACGTAGATATATTTCAAGGAAATTGTTAGGCTACATGGAGTGCTGCTATTGTTAGTGATAGATATCCAATATTTACTAGCAAATTCTAGGAGGTGTTTCAAGTGGAACTGGGAACGAAGATGAACTTGAGCACCGCTTATCATCCTCAGACAGATGGTCAGACTGAGAGGGTGAATCATATACTAGAAGATTTATTGTGGGCTTGTGTTCTGGACTTTGGTGGATCATGGGAAGACCATTTACATTTGGCTGAGTTCTCATATAACTACAGCTACCAAGCGAGCCTGACAATGTCACCATTCGAAGCATTGTATGGTAGACCGTGCCAATCTCTTTCTTGTTGGGTCGAACCTGGTAATAGACTTGTATTGGGACCTGATATGATCCGTGAAGCTGCAGACAAAGTTGATTTCGTTAAGAAACGATTACTCGCCGCTCAAAGCCGACAGAAGAGCTATGCTGATTCGAGAAGAAGAGATTTGGCTTTTTCTGTTGGCGATTATGTGTATCTAAGGGTTTCTCCAATGAGAGGAGTGATTCGATTTGGCAAAACTGGGAAGTTGGCGCCCAGATTTATTGGTCCATTCCCTATTCTTGAAAGGATTGGAACCCTCGCTTATAGAATTCAATTGCCTGATTGGTTGCCTGGAGTGCATGATGTATTTCACGTATCCTTACTTCGAAAGCATGTTCATGATCCAGACTTGATCGTGGAAGAGGCCGCACAACATGATATTGAAATTACTCCAAAATTGGCTGTGAGAAGAGAGCCGCTAAAGATTATCGACAAAGAAACCAAAGAACTGAGGAACAAGAAGGTTCACTTAGTCAAAGTGCAATGGAGTGGAGATCCGCGAGATTGTACTTGGGAAACAGAGGAAAGCATTAAGAAAGCCTATCCTAAGTGCAGGATGGGTATCTCTGATTGACTCAGGTGCAAGGTACATTTACCATACTTTGCATTACCATTTTGTTCTCTACTTTGTTGTTATTTTCTTTTCATGGATGTGAACTTTTAATTCTATAGTCTGATTAATTTAAAAAGAGTATATGAATCGATTAGTATATTTTTTGAAAAGTTAAAAACAAATTGATTGTTGTTTGTATTGTGTGATAGTAGGTTTGATTAATTAAATTATTAGAATGATAGTTAATTTAATCAATAAGAGAATGAATGGTAGAATTTATTCGATTAAATCACACATTGAACTGATTTAAAAATAGTTGCATTATATATGTTTGAACAGGTAAAAGGATTAGCTGTTGAGTAAAGAATTTATTTGCGTGCCCGACAAATAGGTAAACCTTAATGACTTGGATGCGAAATATTATTATATCAACTCCTGTGAATGCCATTGGATGTGGAGTGCTAGTTGTTCTGTGTGTAATAATGAACGTCGCCATAGGATAGTAACAATTAATTTTGAACTACACTACATGGCATACTTCTTGAAGATAGACATACTTCATCATATTCCACATAAGCATTTGGAGCTTGTGTGACGAGGTTGAAGATTTACCATACGAGCGAGAGGCTTGTATGGCGATGACTATATCTTACAAGTTGAACTGATGACTGATATGGACCGTATAAAATGTAACGATAAATTGCAAGATTAATAAAACCCCCACACGGGTCTGGAGATGACAATAAACACGTCTCTCTGGTCATTAAGGCACAAAAACCATTTATAGGGTGACGAGAATTTATTCTCTGGAGTTATGATCTATACACACTCCCCTGTGGACACCGGAATATATCACTATAAATATGTGCATGTTTATTAGGATTTATTAGGTACCTAATACGGCCTAATAAATTTCCAAACCCCTCCCCGTACAAAGGAGGTTATGGCGAAATTTTTCGAAAATTTAGGGTGTTAGCCAAATTTTTGAAGAATTTGAAAATTCTCAGAAACTGAAAAGTTGGAGAACGGAAGCCAAATTGGAAGTAGAGTTGATTAATCAAACCACTTTTGGCTTTGTTCCTTTTCGGGGACGAAAAGTTTTAAGTGGGGGAGATTGTAACAACCCCGAAATTCTGAACCAGTTTGAAAATTTTAATTTGGCTATTTTAGTGGATTTAAAATATTTAAAATAAATATTTTAAATAATAACGACGAAAAGTAAGTTTGAATCGATGTTTGAAAACAAATATAATTAATTTTAATTATAAACAAGGCCTGAAATGGCGCGGTAGTTTCAAAATTTGAATTCAAATTTGGACTGACTGTACTGGGTGCAAAACAAAACGAATTTGAATGAAACCAAAAATATTTAAATCTGTTAGTGAATATCTTTCTAACGAATCTGAAAAATCGAAATTTCATAGCGGGAAGCAAAAGTTATGGCTAAATGAATTTTCAGAAAGGTCGCTATAGAGTTTATATAGCCCGTGAAAATGGCCATTTTGCAAATGACCTCAGAATTCGATGAAACAACTTTTCTTGGATCCGGGATGTCAAATTATTGCTAGGTTTCAAATTTCATAATTTTTGAAGCTAGTATGTGAGCGTGGCAAAGGAAAATGTGTTTGGTCGATTTCTATTAAATTGGATCGACCACAAAAGGGCCATTTTTCAAACGGTCTCAGAATTCGACGAAACTAGTTTTGTTGGGACCGTATCGTCAAAACATAACTAGATTTATTTTTCGGGAATTTTTAGAATCAGTATGTGGCCCCGGCAAATTGAAATGTACGTTCAAATTAAATATTGAATGTTTTATATTTTAATTTGAAGAAAAACTGACTGAAACAGTCGAATGGGCCTACGAAACATATCCCATTAATGGGGGTATTTAGCTAGGAACGACAGTCATTGGGTTTGGATTGGAGGTCGTGTTAGAAAACCCTGTTTTAAATGCTCCCAGCCAATCAGAATTTTATATTAAAAAAAGGAAAATTCTCTCCCCCCCCACCCCCGATCGACGACGGAAACACTTCAAAAGCTTCCCGATCATTTTCCGGCCGCCACAATCGTCGATAGCCCCTGGCCTTGTTGAACTTTTTGTAGATCCTCTCCTCCTCTTTAAATCCGTATAAGCCGCTCCCTCCCTCGTCGACCCTGCTTCGAGAATCGTGCCCCCGAAGTGGCCGTCTTCACGGCGCCGCCCAGGCTGATTCCGACCACCGAAGTGGGCCCCATCGCCAGCGCACGTGCGACTCTCCGAGCTCTCTCACGTGGTATCGACCGATCGACGCGAAGCTACACGGATTAGAAGAAAAATCCAAACCTAGTTTCGAACTAATTTTGTAGGTAACGGCTGAAATTAAATTAAACTATATTATAGCAGTTTAAAGCGCTACGGTTTATGATTTCACTGTAAAATTCATATCTTTTTCGTTTCTTGACGAAATTCAGTGAAACAAGAGACAGTGGACTCGTGTGGACGCCTTCTACATTCTAGAAGAGACCGCATATTTTTCTGAGCATTCTGCTATTTTTGGTGGAGTGGAACCCAATGTGAGATTTCTGAATTATAAACGATATGGAAAACGACGATGTATAAATTATATAGTCGATGTATAAGTTATACAAGCGTTGTACACCTCATGTATAAGTGTTGTATAAGTTGTACGTTCGATGTATAAGTTATATATGCGTTGTAAAAATTATATATGTGTTGAATGGAAGTGAAATATACTTATATAAATATGTATATATATATATACGCCCCTCGTCCACAAACCATGGACGATATTTATTGGTTGTGATTGGTGTGAAAATTGGTTGATAGCGAATGGTTGATTAGAATTGTTTGTGGTTGAAATTGATTGATTGTGGTTGAAAAATACCGGTTTGTGGTTGAGAATTATTTGGTTGAAACCACATAGGATTAGTTTGTGGAAATGAAAAAAAATATACATGCCGCCTACGTGCGAACTAGATGCATGAAATCCCCCTTGTCAAAAGCTGCGAGCCTTTAAGGTAGAGCGAGGAGTCGTACTAGGGACGGCCCCAGTTTTAACTACCCTGCCGTTATGCTGCAGAAATTTTGAATAATATTCATGTGTTAGAATTATTTTCGTGTGTTGAAACTACCTTCATGTGTTGAATAGAAATTCATTCGTTGAATATAAATTCATGTGTTGAATGGTATTCGTGTTTTAAATAAATTGTTTTAACAATAAAAATCACATTTTTATTTTATATATAAGAACTATAGAAAACCTTCATGTGTTGAATAGAAATTCATTCGTTGAATAGAAATTCATGTGTTGAATGGTATTTGTGTTTTAAATAAATTGTTTTATAATAAAAAATCTTATTTTTAACATCTGTAAGAACTATATAAAATAGTCGTGTTTTGAAAGAAATTGTTTTATAATAAAAATCATATTTTTACCATCTATATGAACTATATAAAATAGTCGTGTTTTGAAATAAATTGTTTTACAATAAAAAACATATTTTTATTATATACATGAATTGTTAGAAATAGTGAGGTGTCAAAATAAATGTCTGTTGGATAAAAATATCATTTTTATCAAAAGCATGAAAAGAATATGGTTTTGAAATCGAAGAATTGATTATATATATATATAATCAAAATATATCGAATAACGAAGCTGCAGTTCGTGTTTTGAAACCGTGATTTCAAACGATTAGTGCGGGAGATCCGACCATCGGATTTTCCCGAAACCGAAACCTTTGGGTTCGCTTTGGAAATATCTTTCCAACGACACCAACTTTGTAAAGATCCAACAGTTGGATTGTCTGGAATTTTTAATTCAAATCTGAAGAAAAACAGCGCCAGAATCGATTATATATATATATATATATATATTAAATCAAATCGAATAACGACGCTGTAGTTCGTATTTTGAAATCGAAACTTCAAACGAGTGTACCGGGAGATACGACCGTCGGATTTTCCCGAAACTGGAACCGTGGGATTCGTTTTGAAAAGATCTTTCTAATGATATAAGATTTGTGAAGATCCAACGGTTAAATTTTTAGATATGTGTAAATCAAATCTGAAGAAAAATAGCGCCACGGCCGCGTTATGTCCTGAAGCGTCGTTTGAATAAATTGGCTATTTTTAAATAAATAAAAATAGCGATAAATCGTTATAAAATATTATAAATGATATGGAATGTGAATTTTAGAAACTAACTGAAGGTTAGCTAAGTCGAATGGTTTCCTGGGTTTTGATCTAATGTTGGTTTCGGCCTTCGGGGTTAATATTTGGGAAATCATTCTCTTACTGATTTACGGTTAGTGACTGATGAATTGAAATAAGGCGTATGTTGTGTTTGTGTAGCACTTGTTTATTATATACGCGAGTTGCTCAGAAAGACCGAGTTTATCCCATTCTGAATAACTGAATCGATGATAAGCAGTCGAGGATGAAGACGGTGATTGAAGACCGGAGATCTTCACCTCGGTTGGATGATAACCGATGTCCTGATTGGGAGGCATCCCGAAATATAGATAATGAGTGGTGATCGTCCAGACGTACATGGAGATCGATGGGTATGCGAGGTATATAGTGCCTCCGGTTTCGTTCCGACCCAGAACGGACTTGTAAATGGACTGTGTGTCTGACATTGGATTTCATTCTGTGTGATTGACAGCCATCAGTTGCATGGTGTGAATTGCCTGTGTGGCGTGCTAAGATGCAGTGATCAAGGCTTCTGTTGAAAAGCAAAGCCTTGTGGTTGATGATCAAAGCACCGCCTGTGTGGCGTAGCTGTGTGTATAACGTGAATTCGCGAGCCTCACACCCCGGTATGAACCAGAAACAGGAGAGGACCTCAGGGGGGACATGCGTTTCTTTCTAGCTAGAGGTGGTGTCAGTGCTTAAACTGGCTGACATTCATATTATTTTCACCTGTGTGGTTGTTGCTGTTGCAAGGCGCCTCGGATATATCGGTCGATCCGGGACCGATGGAGTCATTCGTTGGCTCATTGACGCCCCATAGGGCGGGGAAACACATTGTTCAGGCATTATAATCCACTCTGTGTGGACTGGCACTGACGATCCAAGGTGCAGTTGCGGTTGTTCCTGAGACACGGGCTAGAGCGTCTCGAATTCGGTAAGAACTATCTTTTGCCTTGGTTCATGACGGAAATCCAATTTCCAAATACGTGACTATGCGGTTTTGATTGTATACCTATATATGGCAACATGATATATGGTGCCCATGCCGTCTATGATTGATACTTATGATTTGAAATTGTTTTTGAAACATATAAACACTAGTAATAATATCAAATTCTTTTGTTTTATTCGTATCAAGCATATTTTGGCTATTATAAGGTAAAACTCTATCCTCCGGTTTGTGTTGCATTGTGTGATGGGAACTGAGTCTTATAATGGCTTCATTTTTATAAAAAGCATTGCGATGTTTAAAAGAATTACTTGTTTTAAAGCACTGGAAATCCAATGGAGTAAACCCGTTCCGCGAAAGTGGCGTGGTCCTGTGATTGGCCATATTATAAAATGTGTTAAGTTGATTTCTCATACCAGTCCCATGTCTGACTCGTAGTTTGTTTCACTTGCAAACTCGGGTGCCCCTTTTTTCTACACGGGCAGCCTTGTGTTCAGGTTAGCAGGCTCTTTCTGGATAGCTGGAGCTGAAGATGGGTTCTATCATTTATCTCTTTTCATGCTGTTCGGCTCCTATTGTACATATTATGTTTGTTTTCCGCTGTAGACGTTTATGTATAGCTGAACAGTTTTTGTACTAAGTATGATCCTGTATACTGTGTAACCCTGATGATTACGTTTATCCAGTATATTATTTGTACATTATCTGGTGTATTTATTTATTTTTGTTCTATTGTTATCTGTTTATGTGTTATATTCCAAAGATTACCCTTGTCACCGTCAGTACGGGGTTTGGGGTTGTCACAGAAAATTATTAAATCAGGGGGAGCATCCATAAGTATGATATAATGCACTCTTTTTCCTTAACTAAGTTTTTCCCCAATGGGTTTTCTTAGTAAGGTTTTAATGAGGCATGGGTCATGATCCAAAGTATCAACCCAAAAGTAACATATAAAAATAAGTTATAATGTACTCTTTTTCCTTATTTAAGATTTTTCCACTCGGTTTTTCTTATTAAGGTTTAAACGAGGCATAACATTGGTCCAGAAGTATCATACTACTTTTGACGTAGTAAATATGACATTTTATATTGTTCTCTTTTTCCTTCACTAAGACTTTCCCATTGGGTTTTCTCAGTAAGGTTTTAACAAGGCAATATTTTGATCCAAAAGTATCAAACATCTTTTGATGCAATAAACTATTACTTATGAAGACAAGGCAATTTGCATGGCTCAAATTCAAGTGAATTATATTAAGGATGATAAGATGGATTAAATTTCTTCTAAATTTCCCTTCAAACATGAATGAAAGGATAACGAGAATGAGGAGAAAAAAATTCAGTTCAAGAAAAGCGGGTAGATCTGTTCTCAAAGGCAATTTCAAAATCAACATTCCAGAAGATGATGTACAAAATTAGCATGCATCGACTACATCAATAGACTAATTGAATAATGAGTTATAAATAAGGGGGAGCATGCAAAATTATGCTATAATGTACTCTTTTCCTTCACTAATATTTTTCCCATGGGGTTTTTGTTAGTAAGGTTTTTAATGAGGCCTTATCTTGATCCTGAAGTATCAAACCCTTACGGTAACATTGTAAAACATGTTACCAAAAAAGGAAATAAATTTGCACTCTTTTCCTTATTTATGATTTTTCCCACAGGGTTTTTCATAAAAAAGTTTTTAATGAGGCATTGTTTTGATCCTGAAGCATCAAACTCTTTTAAGAAATATCATTTTAATATGATATTCATAATGTCAAACGTTGTGTACTTTTTTTTCTCGTTCAAAGTTTTTCCCACTGGGTTTTCCTGATAGAGTTTTAAAGGCAACAGACAATAGTTGTATCGACTGGACAGATATATGGAATCAAGATAATAATAAGAGGGAGCAATCATCATATATATTTTAAAAGGGACGACTTCAAGTTAGCAGAGCATTCAAGATTTTGAAGACGCATATTCAAGGGGGAGTGTTGTAAAATATATAAATGTTGTGAATATGCTTTTATTAGTTCTCTGTTTAGTCCCACATCATGGGAATAAGTTAAACATCAACTCCAAAGCCTATATATAAAGGAGCCAATGTAATAGAAATAATGACATATCTGAATGAATAGAAATGTCCTCTCTCCCCTGTTTCTTCTGTTCTGTGTTCGTTTTATAACATAAACGAGGGATTATTTGTTTTAAAGCCATGTTTTTAATCCTTTGATGGTTTGTCTTACAATCTAATATTTACAGGGTTATCTTTCTACACTAAGTTGATATCATTAATATGTTATTACCCTAACGTATTTGAATTTATTTCCCATATTAGAAGGTAAACAACAGAAGAAAAGTGCATTATCCTTTGAATTTTATAAAAAAAAATTGATTACTGATTTGAGTTCATACTTTATAAGATAACTTCATGTACAAAAAAACAAGATCTTATTCTATAACAGATAAGATGGATGGACAATTTCCTCCATCAGTTCAGTTATTTATTAAAAAAAATCCCTATATATGCATAATTTTCATTCATTGTACAATTTTGTAGCAATAAAAATTTTCTACTACATTTGAGGGCCGCTTTCAAATATACAATTTTCGAAATGATTATATTGCCAAATATAATGTTACCTTCAATATCCAGATTTTTTTCTCATTTTTAGTACCAATTTAAAAATGTACACATTCCGAGTTTTGTTGATATGTATGAGTGGAATCAGACATTACTATGCGAGATTCTTTACTGATTGTGGATTTGTGTGCTACTTCTTTTCATTTTGAGCTGATATGCATGGGGTGGGCATTTTATGTTCTACAGTTGCTATGTAAGGAGCTCTGTGGAATATATATTATATAGGGATTGAAATTCAGTTAAAGTTAATTATAAATACATCATTGAATTTCATCCATAATTAATTATGTTCAATTTCCATGTAGTTTCTTAGGAATTTTTTTACATAATAGGAATGTTACTATAATGATTCAATTCTTGCATGCCTAGTAAGATTGATATTATAATTTCCTAATGTTAGTTGACATGTAATTACCTATATTTGATATTAGTTTGGAATTTATAATCATTTATTGTTGTTAGTAATTATAATAACCTCTAAACATCTTTTATTGTTGCATTTGCATTTATGCTATGTTCTACCTTTTTTGCACATTTTTGAACAAAAATACTCTATTTACTCTGACAAACTGATTTAACAGATTTTAAAGTACACTTTGAAAGGCAATTAGACTTTATTAACACTTTAAAAATTACAAAGTTCAACGAACTGTACAACAAACTGCACAAAAACACACTAACACATTAATTCCTATACACTATACAACTTTGAGAAAAAAACAATAGAATGTAACAATCAGCATCAAAAATACTCAAAACTGCACCATTCACCTCAATGACAACAACAACAATCTTCAAAGCAAAACATAAAGCACTCTAGCTCATCAGCTTCAAGATCATATGAATGATGACAAACATTTAAACTGAGTTCAGTTTCTTCACAATCCTTCTATGTATTAGATCAAAGAGTTCATTAGAAGACATATCCAAATTACTAAACACCCTTCTGTTCCTTTCCATCCAAAACTCGTATACAAATATCTTTAAAATCTTCAGTAAAAGTATGCTTTTCCTTGTCTTCCACTTTGCAGATTTAAATAATAAGAACCCTTCATCTCTACTATTAGCCGAAGGTGTATGGAAATTACCATTTGCCAAAAGTCTTTTCCAAATCTGATGTACATACATACACTCAAAAAACAAATGTGCATTGCTCTCTACATCCATTTTACACAGAACACAAGTATCATCATAAATAATCCCCATTTTGAAAAGCTTATCTTTAGTGTTTAAAGAGTTCGACATAACTTTCCATAATAAAAAGTTACACTTAGCTGAACTCATCAAACTCCAAATTCTTTTATACCAAGGAAATAATGGCTTGTCACCATTTAGAAGACCATAAACATGATTGATTGAATGCACCTTTCTTGACTATACAACGTGATGATTACCAGTAATCTTAAAAGTTGTTGAAATTTCATTGCAAAGTTCATGTTAAACTGTTGAACTACTATGCGGCAATATCAACTCACCTTCATGAATAAAATCCTCAACTAAAACACCCTCTGCTATACCACTATTCCTATGCAATTTATAATCAACTATGTCACTTAGAATCAAACCAGAACTAGCCCAAGGAGAATGCCAAAATGATAAACCAGCATTCATACTTACATTGCATTGAATAAAAGGAAGAAAAAGTCTTCTCAATTTCAGTATTTGTCTCCAACTTCAGCTGCAGTTTTGTGAGATCTCCATGGTCCCAAAAAATTTCCTTCCAATTAGATTGCTCCTCACAAATTTAGTCCAAAGACAATTATCATCAGAATTTTTTTATTTATATACAATGACACAACAGTCTTATTCCATTGTAAAAATTTATAATTCCAAGCCCTCCATTCTTATTGCTTTCATAAAATTTTGCAAAGGAAATAGGAATAATCTTTTTGACAAATGGATCCCCATGCCACAAAAATTTGTTCATTGCACTAATAACCATGTTAACAAGCTTCATAGGAAGTATATAGTGTCTCGTATAATAAGAACTCATGAAGTTATAATTGATTGAATAACAATTAACCTTCCTGCTTGAGATAATTTGCATGAAGGCCACTGCTTAAGCTTGTCAATGATTTTCTCGTATAGAGGCATACACTTTTCTTTAGTAACTCTAGAACTGAACAGAGGAAGACCCAAATAAATTGAATTGTCAGGTAATTCCTTCAAACCTGATATAGAGATGAGCTCATCCTTCATATTCAAAGATAACCCAGCAATTTTAATATAGGACTTGTTCAAATTAACACGCAGCCCTGTAATCTCATGGAATTGTTGAAGGATAGAAAGAATATATTGAATATTACCCATAATAGGTTTAGTAAAGATCACTAGGTCATCCGCAAATAATAAATGTGTAACGGCAAGGAATTTTGCTCGATCTGAATCAGTCGTTAAACCGATCTAGACCGTTCGAAACCCCTGATCGTTTTGAGAACATGACAAATCAGAACGCAAACAGAAGAACATTTCATTGTTAACTACAACAATTCCATCAGATACAAGAATATACAGAGTAGGAATAAATATACATTCGATAAATATCAGAGATTACAATAAATTACATAGCAGCGGAAAATAATACAAAGCACAACTGAAGGTGATATATGGATACAGAGCTTTCCGGATATCATTCCAGCTGTAAACCAGGATCCTGTGAACATAAATCTGCAAAACCAAAACTACTAGCTGTCCGTGTAGAAAATAGGGGCACCCGGAGTTTAGGTTAAAACAATAAACTCCAGGTCAGTCATGTGACTGGTGTGAGAACTAAAACAGTTATTTAAATCTTTACTTTAAAAGAGAGTAATTCAAGGGACCACGCCGTATAACACGGAACGGGTTTCCTCCCAAGAATACCAGTGCATAGAAAAGACAACGCAATGCTTTTTCGAAAAATTAAGCTATTATAAGACCCAGGTCCCATCACACAATGCAACGCAAGCCGGAGGATAGGGTTTTACCTTATAACAGCCAAACATGCTTGGTACATTTAAAACAAATCATTTGATACTATAATATGTGTATAGTGTCAAAACAATTTCAATCATAAATATAAATCATAGACGGCATAAGCGCCCCATCCCACTATGTCGCCATACTAGGCTCTACAAATAAAACCGAAATACACGTATTGGAAATTGGATTTCCGTCATGAGTCGAGGCAAGGGGCAAGCTCCTCTCCGCTTCGAGACACTCTAGCAAATGTCTCAGGGCTACGCACTCTAGGCAACCCTTGGATCTTCAGGGCCGGTCCTCTCTTACGTTTGAGGATTGGCAATTCCTGAACACACGTTTCCCGGTCCTTACAGACCTAAAATCGAGGCGCCTCATCCAACAACCACGTAGGTGAAAAGTATATAAATGTCAGGGCTGGTAAGTCACTGACACCACCAAAGCTAGAAAGAAACGTCGTGCTCTCCCTGCAATCCTTATCCCGTTTTTAACTCATACCGAGGTGTGAGGCTCGCGAATTCACGTTATACACAAAGCTACGCCACAAAGGCCGTGCTTTGATCATCAACCACAAGACTTTGCTTTTCAACAGAAGCCTTGATCCATGCAACTCAGCGTGCCATACAGGCAATTCATGCCATGCGATTGATATCTATCGATATATAACCTCTAAGCTCGTACGTCTCAGAGAAGGGAGTTAAGCAAAAGAATAAATTCTCCGCCGCCAAACAGATATATATTTAACAGAAATCAATCAACACAGAATAAAATCCAATGTCGGACACACAATCCATTTACAAGTTCGTTCTGGGTCTGAACGAAACCGGAGGCACTTTCCTCGCATATCCATCGATCTCCAAGTACGTCTGGACGACCACCAACTATTTCCATCCTCTTGGGTGTACAGCCCAATCAGGATCGTCAGTAATTATCCAAACGATGTGAAGACTTCCAGTCTTCGACCACCGTCATCATCTTCGACTTATCGTCGAATCGGTTATTTAGAATGGGTATAAACCCGGCCTTTCCGAACAACCCGCGTATATTAAAAACAAATGTTACACAAACACAACATATGCCTCATTCCAATTCATTAGTCACTAACCGTAAATCAGTAAGAGAGCAATTCCCCAAATATTAACCCCGAAGGCCTAAACCAACATCAGATCAATATTCAGGAAACCATTATTCTTAACTAACCTACAACTAGTTTCTAAATTTCACATTCTTAGGGAAAGGTTCCCATTAATTTTATCAAAGATAAATTCTTTAAATTTATTCTTTAATCTTCCTTTGGATGTCATTTCAAACCAAATTATGGTTTTCCAAACTAGTCGGGATTAGCGAACCACACCGAAGTAATTATTTATTTTATTTCCCAATCCCAACTTATTCATCCCATGAAGCAAAACTGGTAATACTCCATATCTAACACCATGGTGTTATCGGTAAATTTAATTACCCTTTCACGTTCAAATCTAATTAAAGATTTAACTATCGCTTGGAGCAAAACTGGTGATACTCCATTCTCGCTCATTTTCCATATTTGATAATTTAAATTTTCAATTCACATTTCAATCTAATTGCAGATTCATTAAGACTCCTTTTACTGGGTTAAAGAACTAATGTCATTTAAAACACAGTTCACGATAAACCCAAATCACATTCTATTTATTATCGGGTTAAAGAACAAGTGTTATTTAAAACACCGTTCACGATAAACCCACCAATCAATTCTAATTCAATTCCAATCTATTTATTTAAAAATAAATGCGTTTTAATTTTAGTTCAAAACTAGTTCATTTCGATAAAAAACTATTTTTACCTTTTCAAATATGGAGTTTTTCATCCCAATTTTTCCCAAATCATTTCTTATGATTTTACACAAATTATTACTATTTTTAATAATTTTATCAAGGCCCGTACAGTCGATTTCTATCAACGGCTGAAACGACCCGCAAATCCGTGCTATCTGAGTTGACTAATAACACTACACATCCAACCCAAATAACACAGAAATACGAACCATTATTAGAAAGAAATTAGAGGATGAGAAATAGAAAGAAAGAAATATTAGAACAGAAGAAAATGAAGATCACAACTCACAGCGGAACGGATAAAATATATTATATCATATACTTTTGTAATACAAAAGTTCTGTATACATGTACATTCAGAATCAGAGTTCAACACTTACAATACAGCGGAAGATAAACATTAGATAACTAACGCTGAAGCCTCCTGCTCCAAGCTCCTCCAATGGCATCTGTAAATACCTGAACTACTTGACTGCCCGTACAAATTTGGGCACCCAAGAGTTTAGGGAAAACAAAACAAAACAAACTCTGGGTCAGTCATGGGACTGGTGTGAGTAAACTCCAACCACTTGTTTAACTTTAAAAATCTTTTCAAAAGAAAAGATAATAGTAAGACCAGCCCACACATAAACACGGACGGTTTTTACCTTACTATAACCCAAAACACTTTGATATCAAATCCAATGATATTATAATAATGTCTACATCAAATAAATAACCAAATAGCAGAACGCTTGCATCTCACGCTCCACATATATAGTATATAATCAAAAACCGCATGGCGCTTATTGGAGATTGGATTCCAACTATGACAAGGTATGGAACCACCTTCCGATGATGTATCTCTAGAGGCGAATACACCTGGGTTCAGCAAGAACATCTTGCAACCCGGCCCACACATGACCGACCACTCATTTCGCTTGAGTGTATTGAATGTATATCACCAACGGTTGGACTCAAACAACCGTTTCCCGAATGGGCAGAATCGATAGATTTAGAAACAAAAGGAATTTCTCTAGATAGGTGATTATACACCCTAATGGGTGCGACCCACATAGCCATGCTGCCTGCCCGATTTTTGTCCTTTCCCGGTTGTTGAGGCCTGAAGCTACGCATACTTACCATTCATTGTCAGCACAATCACTTTGAATGCCACATTGTCAGATCCGTTAATCACTAATTGATTTGCACAAATATTCTGGATATTATGCTAAGGGATAAATCCGTTGCAACCATATATATTCATACAGACCAACCCATTTGATCATTGGAAATACTCTGTCAGACATTCGTCCATTTACGTTCGTTCTGGGATTGAACGACACCGAAGGCACTATTTCTATAAATAGAAAAGCCCTTGCACTTCACTCCGTCTTCAATATATTCAGCATCTTGGTTCGCAACGCTTATGCCGATACGGAGTGGTTCTTCGGATAATAATCCAACCGGTCTCTCCATATTGACAACGATGGTCAAAAACTTCGATAGTCTGTGATTTAACTATCGAATAAAAACAAAGTGTTCATCCAACATATCAAACAAATCACTGGGCTCTTTAATTAACATTTCATTAATTAAATCACTTTCCCATTTTCTCTATCAATATTTGTTAACCAAATATTTCAATAACCATATCTTGGCCCTTTACGCTATTTTTGATTTCGTTTCCTTATCGAATTCTATATATATCGATATATAGATTTCTAATTGTCAAATTTCTTAAAAATATTCTAACTCCTTAAATTTCCGGAAAAATTCGCCATAACCTCCCCTGTATCGGGAGCATCGGGAAATTTCAAATAGCTTCCCGGTATCTTCCTCAATCAAAAAGAAAAAGGAAAAGCCAAGCGGCTTGCCGATACGGCGCATAAAACCCATATATGAATTTAAACATGTACCTTATGTCGAGCATTTCATTTATAACTTCATATATCTCATCCCATACCTGTCTAACACCTGTTCACCTGTTTTCAATTCAATTCAATACCATCTAATCGTTTGAATTCAGTTTCGCCCATTTATTCTTTAATTCGCCATTTTTCCTATTTCACTTCTTTGTTGAACATAACACGTTCAAACAAAATATTTAACTCGTTCATAACTAAATTGAACTTCGATTTTAATTCTAGTTCTCTTTTCTATTTCGAATATAAATTCTCAAATCGAATTCACTTATTAAGGCCTAATGTCAATTCAACATCTCCTTTACTAATTACTATTCGAATTAGTTAATTCTATTCAAAGTCAAAATCTGATTTCTGTTTCAAAAATCATATTCATTTACACAACTTGAATTCGCATATATTTTACAACTCACTCTGAAATTTTCTAAATCGAACTTCGGATTTTATTTGCTTAAAAATCCTTTTATAATATTAAATAAACCATTATGGTTTTAAAACGATTCTGGCGCTGTTTTTCTGAAAATTTGATTTTGACATAACTCAAAATCTATACGACGAAATCCAGATTTTTCTCTTCCATTAGAAAACTATTATCAAATCGGTCCTGACGTTTCTTGTTTCAAAGAATTCCGACTTCAATCGAGTTCTATATATTCAATTGAAGTTCGAATCGCCAATTTACGAACTGCAGCGCTGCGGCGAGTTCGTTTTAATTATATTTATAAATATATAAACTTTTAAACTTCTAAACTTCTTTAAATGAATTCAACTCCATTTAACTCTGCTTGATTCAATTTCAAATCTCATTTTTATTTGAATTCTAAATTCAAATTCCAATTCCTTTTCTATTTGATATTCAAATTCAATATTTGAATTTCTATTTGAATTCCCTTATATTCAAATTCTAGACTTGAATTCATTTGAATTCTCTTATTCAAACTTTATACTTAAATTCCATTTGAACTTCTATATTCCCATTTCTATATTTGAATTCTATTGAGATTCAAATATTCAAACTCCTTTTTAAATTCTATATTCGAAATTCCATAGTTTTAAACCCATTTGAATTTCATATTCAAATTCCATAGATCAAATCTTATTTAAATTCAAATTGAATCTCTTATATTCAAATTTCATTTTCCTTTTTCGACCCCATTTGAATTTCTAATATTCAAATTCATTTTCAACCCCATTTGAATTTCTTTACTCAAATCCATTTGAATTTCCTTGAATTCAAATTCCATTTCAAAACCCTTTGGATTTCCTATTTTGAAATCCTATTTCAATCCTACTTTGAAATCCTACTTTCAAAGTTTATTTCAAATTCTATTTTGAAATCTCATATTCAAATTTCTACTTGAATTTCTGTATTCAATTCCATGTTCAAATTCAATACTCGAATTTCCATTTCGATCTAAATTCAAATTTCATATTTAAATTCCATTCAATCTCTATTCAAATTTCACATTTGAATTTCTCCTTTGAAATACTATATTTCAAATTCTATTTAATTTTTCTTTGAAATTCTATATTTCAAATTCTATTTTGAAATTCCACATTCAAATCTCTATTTGAATTTGTTTATTCGAATTCCTTTAAATTCAAATTTTATTTTAATTTCTTGAATTCAAATTCTATTCTAATTTCGTCTATTCAAATTTTATTTGAACTTCTATTTGAATTTCAAATATTCAATCTCCTTTTAGAATGCAAACATTCAAACTCCTCTTTAAAATTCAAAGGTTATACTCAAATTTTATTTGAGTTATATATTTAAAATTTCCTTTTCACATCTTATTTTGAAATTCCATTTCAAATCTCAATTTCACGCTTTTATTTCTATTTCTGAATTATCAAATGATAATTCTTTTCCACTTCATTTATGACTTCGTTATAAAAGACTATTTATAAACTTCGTTTATAAAGGAACTACTTGTTTTATTTTTCAAAACAAGTTTATATTTTTATTCCATTAAAAATTCAAATTCTATTTAAAAATAGAATTTCCCCTTTTAAATCTCAAATATCCCTTTTACGATATTTTTAAACATCATTACTTAAGCCCAGTGATAAAACACACAAAGCAACCAATTGTTTATTTTTCTAACACATCATATATAACAATATATATGCAAACAATTAAACAAACAGATAATATATTTTTGAGGAATCCAGTTGGATTCCTCCAACCTGTTTCCCTGCATCCACAGACGTTAGCACATAAATAATACCCATTCTGCTTCGTGGCAGAATATCGCGGTATAGAAGGTCATCCACTAATCATAGCGTGGGGCGTATAGGGTAATCATCCGCTATGAAACTGCGGGCATCCGCTAATGAGACTGCGGGAATCCAACCAATCAATCAACCCAATATATATATATATAGCCTAAATAACTAATATATATATAAAGCAAACCAGAAATCATTCACACAAGCAACAGACAATTATTTTTAATGAAATAAAAATAATTCTAAAGGTGAGTGAGATTTACTCACCTCGATTTTTATTCACCGTTTGTCGAATACCCCGTTTAAATTTCCAAATCTCACAGCTATGCATTTACTTGAACCGTCCCAACCGAATATATTCAATACCTATGATTATTTGAATTTATTTAACGATTAAATTATATTAATTTAAATTACTTGCACTTAAGTAATTTAATCACTCTATGTAAATTTAAATATTGCAAAAAAAATGCATACCTTATTGGCTTGTACTACTCGATAAAACCCTAAACATCTCCAAAACAGCGTCAGCCCAAGTATTTAATCTACCCCACTGCGGCATTTCGTCGAACATCACACTGACACTTCACTAATTTCTTGCTAACAACCCTTCCAAGGTGCGATGTTTGCAGCCCCCTTCCACTGCCAAGCCATGTCGCATAACTCCAGGTCACCTCCTGAACCTTCGAACTCCATATCGCATCAGACATCGCACCAACAAAGCAACTGACGAACCCTCTCAAATTTATCCAGTTTGATTTCACGAAATCGTCATCCACCATCGTCGATCTCCCCTGAAAACACTGAACCGATACTCGACCGCATTAACCAATTTTGGACTCGTCAATTCCCTCATCTAAGCTACCTCCTTCACCCAACGAGTTCGACTGAACTTCGGCTCTCAATTCGATGTCGCGACCTGGAGAAACACTCGAGCCCTGTAGCCCGACATCGCACCCTTCCTGTTGGCGTCTCTGATGCCTGAGCTTCAGCGAATTCCCGATTTTCAACCCACGGTCTTTGATTTTGATTTAGAGGAGTTTGGGTTTAAAAGGGATAGGAGCGGTCATTGATTGGAAAAAGGAACGAGAAGAAAGACTTGGTTTCAGAAGGAAAGCTCGGTTCGTTTATATAGATTTGAAAGGGAACAGAAGTACATCCATCAAAATTTGATGTTTGCCTGATGTTGAACAGAGGAAGACATAAATTTTGGCTCGAGGAAGGCAATAGGGTGGCATTAAAGAAGTAGGTCGGCTGGTTACAGTTTGATTTGATTTTTCTTTAATTAAAAACTAAACTATATCGCGGTCCTTTAATTTAAAATTCTGAACCGCTATTTTAACGTACAGACCGACGTTTCAATATTATAACGCTATTTTGAATTTAACGAAATAGACTGTACAATTTAATTCGAACAATAAAAATAACATATTAAATTGATATGAGTTAAATTCAAAACAAATAAATTCCTTAAAAATAAATTACTATTATTATCTTTCAAATTCAATTTAAATTCATATTAACCATTTGAATCACTCAGAATCCATTATAAAATTCAAATTGAATTATTTCAGTTCTCGTATTTTGACAATTATATATATATATATGAAATAAATCATATATTGATCACTAATCGGTAATTCAATATAAAAATTCTTGTATATTACTAATTTAATATTTAAAAACCATACTAAATAAATCGATCAAAAATCCGGGTCGTTACATTCTTCCCCCCTTAAAATAATTTCGTCCTCGAAATTGCTAAGGTAGGAAAATGGTACAAATCCATTCCTTTTCAACATCTCACTTATGTTGAAACTCAACTCCTCATATTTCTACAAATTAACCCCAACCAAAACTTTTGGTCTTCACCCATTTAATTCAAATGATCTACGATCAATTCATTTATATCCAATCTATATTTCATTAAACCTATTCAAATTGATTCTAATCAATTCACTCACTTCGACCCATTTAACTTGTTTAAGTTAAATTTCAATTCCAGAATTCAAATCCCTGGGTTTTCCTTTCAAATTCTTTTGAAATCCCATAAATATATACATATATTTATTTTCATTTCAAATTCAAACATTTGAATTTTCAAACCACTTGTTTTCTTTTAAACAAATTTCCATCAAAACTTTTTCTAAGGTAGCAATTCATCACTTAGAAACTCGGAAATGAACACTGATGATGTTGCAATCATTATCAGAATTATTTCCCAGTCACTGAAGTGAGTTCAGTGCTTTATTATTTCAAATCCATCTAAAATGATTTTCTTTCACATCTTTCTAAAACAAAGCTATATTATTTTAATATACTTTGAAAAATAAATTTCAACTTCCCAGGATTTTGAATTCTTAATTCTGGTTTGAATTAAATTCTAATTCATCTTCATTTGTATATTTAATTTCTATACAAATTCTATTTGGTTATAAATAACCATTGTAAGTTTACAATCTCATTTGATTATAAAATCAACATCCAACACATCCATATAATAATTCTAGAAAATTATTCTTTCTATATCAAAATAGAATTTTGGGTAAAATTATTTCATTTACCCACTTTAAAACAATATCATGTTCAATCTTCTGTTCAAGTGTTTAGAAATTCCTATCGACTTCGTGGCGTCCCACGATTCGACCAGAATTCATAAACCACTCAACAGACAAGCCAACATAATATAAAACAATTTTATATCAACTTACAAATACGCTCTCTCGTATATATACGCTCAACTCATTCTAGGGTACTACTGACCCTATCTCTAATGAGCACATGCCACACAAGCCTAGGTATTCGCTCAACCTAAGCTCTGATACCAACTGAAACGACCCGCAAATCCGTGCTATCTGAGTTGACTAATAACACTACACATCCAACCCAAATAACACAGAAATACGAACCATTATTAGAAAGAAATTAGAGGATGAGAAATAGAAAGAAAGAAATATTAGAACAGAAGAAAATGAAGATCACAACTCACAGCGGAACGGATAAAATATATTATATCATATACTTTTGTAATACAAAAGTTCTGTATACATGTACATTCAGAATCAGAGTTCAACACTTACAATACAGCGGAAGATAAACATTAGATAACTAACGCTGAAGCCTCCTGCTCCAAGCTCCTCCAATGGCATCTGTAAATACCTGAACTACTTGACTGCCCGTACAAATTTGGGCACCCAAGAGTTTAGGGAAAACAAAACAAAACAAACTCTGGGTCAGTCATGGGACTGGTGTGAGTAAACTCCAACCACTTGTTTAACTTTAAAAATCTTTTCAAAAGAAAAGATAATAGTAAGACCAGCCCACACATAAACACGGACGGTTTTTACCTTACTATAACCCAAAACACTTTGATATCAAATCCAATGATATTATAATAATGTCTACATCAAATAAATAACCAAATAGCAGAACGCTTGCATCTCACGCTCCACATATATAGTATATAATCAAAAACCGCATGGCGCTTATTGGAGATTGGATTCCAACTATGACAAGGTATGGAACCACCTTCCGATGATGTATCTCTAGAGGCGAATACACCTGGGTTCAGCAAGAACATCTTGCAACCCGGCCCACACATGACCGACCACTCATTTCGCTTGAGTGTATCGAATGTATATCACCAACGGTTGGACTCAAACCACCGTTTCCCGAATGGGCAGAATCGATAGATTTAGAAACAAAAGGAATTTCTCTAGATAGGTGATTATACACCCTAATGGGTGCGACCCACATAGCCATGCTGCCTGCCCGATTTTTGTCCTTTCCCGGTTGTTGAGGCCTGAAGCTACGCATACTTACCATTCATTGTCAGCACAATCACTTTGAATGCCACATTGTCAGATCCGTTAATCACTAATTGATTTGCACAAATATTCTGGATATTATGCTAAGGGATAAATCCGTTGCAACCATATATATTCATACAGACCAACCCATTTGATCATTGGAAATACTCTGTCAGACATTCGTCCATTTACGTTCGTTCTGGGATTGAACGACACCGAAGGCACTATTTCTATAAATAGAAAAGCCCTTGCACTTCACTTCGTCTTCAATATATTCAGCATCTTGGTTCGCAACGCTTATGCCGATACGGAGTGGTTCTTCGGATAATAATCCAACCGGTCTCTCCATATTGACAACGATGGTCAAAAACTTCGATAGTCTGTGATTTAACTATCGAATAAAAACAAAGTGTTCATCCAACATATCAAACAAATCACTGGGCTCTTTAATTAACATTTCATTAATTAAATCACTTTCCCATTTTCTCTATCAATATTTGTTAACCAAATATTTCAATAACCATATCTTGGCCCTTTACGTTATTTTTGATTTCGTTTCCTTATCGAATTCTATATATATCGATATATAGATTTCTAATTGTCAAATTTCTTAAAAATATTCTAACTCCTTAAATTTCCGGAAAAATTCGCCATAACCTCCCCTGTATCGGGAGCATCGGGAAATTTCAAATAGCTTCCCGGTATCTTCCTCAATCAAAAAGAAAAAGGAAAAGCCAAGCGGCTTGCCGATACGGCGCATAAAACCCATATATGAATTTAAACATGTACCTTATGTCGAGCATTTCATTTATAACTTCATATATCTCATCCCATACCTGTCTAACACCTGTTCACCTGTTTTCAATTCAATTCAATACCGTCTAATCGTTTGAATTCAGTTTCGCCCATTTATTCTTTAATTCGCCATTTTTCCTATTTCACTTCTTTGTTGAACATAACACGTTCAAACAAAATATTTAACTCGTTCATAACTAAATTGAACTTCGATTTTAATTCTAGTTCTCTTTTCTATTTCGAATATAAATTCTCAAATCGAATTCACTTATTAAGGCCTAATGTCAATTCAACATCTCCTTTACTAATTACTATTCGAATTAGTTAATTCTATTCAAAGTCAAAATCTGATTTCTGTTTCAAAAATCATATTCATTTACACAACTTGAATTCGCATATATTTTACAACTCACTCTGAAATTTTCTAAATCGAACTTCGGATTTTATTTGCTTAAAAATCCTTTTATAATATTAAATAAACCATTATGGTTTTAAAACGATTCTGGCGCTGTTTTTTCTGAAAATTTGATTTTGACATAACTCAAAATCTATACGACGAAATCCAGATTTTTCTCTTCCATTAGAAAACTATTATCAAATCGGTCCTGACGTTTCTTGTTTCAAAGAATTCCGACTTCAATCGAGTTCTATATATTCAATTGAAGTTCGAATCGCCAATTTACGAACTGCAGCGCTGCGGCGAGTTCGTTTTAATTATATTTATAAATATATAAACTTTTAAACTTCTAAACTTCTTTAAATGAATTCAACTCCATTTAACTCTGCTTGATTCAATTTCAAATCTCATTTTTATTTGAATTCTAAATTCAAATTCCAATTCCTTTTCTATTTGATATTCAAATTCAATATTTGAATTTCTATTTGAATTCCCTTATATTCAAATTCTAGACTTGAATTCATTTGAATTCTCTTATTCAAACTTTATACTTAAATTCCATTTGAACTTCTATATTCCCATTTCTATATTTGAATTCTATTGAGATTCAAATATTCAAACTCCTTTTTAAATTCTATATTCGAAATTCCATAGTTTTAAACCCATTTGAATTTCATATTCAAATTCCATAGATCAAATCTTATTTAAATTCAAATTGAATCTCTTATATTCAAATTTCATTTTCCTTTTTCGACCCCATTTGAATTTCTAATATTCAAATTCATTTTCAACCCCATTTGAATTTCTTTACTCAAATCCATTTGAATTTCCTTGAATTCAAATTCCATTTCAAAACCCTTTGGATTTCCTATTTTGAAATCCTATTTCAATCCTACTTTGAAATCCTACTTTCAAAGTTTATTTCAAATTCTATTTTGAAATCTCATATTCAAATTTCTACTTGAATTTCTGTATTCAATTCCATGTTCAAATTCAATACTCGAATTTCCATTTCGATCTAAATTCAAATTTCATATTTAAATTCCATTCAATCTCTATTCAAATTTCACATTTGAATTTCTCCTTTGAAATACTATATTTCAAATTCTATTTAATTTTTCTTTGAAATTCTATATTTCAAATTCTATTTTGAAATTCCACATTCAAATCTCTATTTGAATTTGTTTATTCGAATTCCTTTAAATTCAAATTTTATTTTAATTTCTTGAATTCAAATTCTATTCTAATTTCGTCTATTCAAATTTTATTTGAACTTCTATTTGAATTTCAAATATTCAATCTCCTTTTAGAATGCAAACATTCAAACTCCTCTTTAAAATTCAAAGGTTATACTCAAATTTTATTTGAGTTATATATTTAAAATTTCCTTTTCACATCTTATTTTGAAATTCCATTTCAAATCTCAATTTCACGCTTTTATTTCTATTTCTGAATTATCAAATGATAATTCTTTTCCACTTCATTTATGACTTCGTTATAAAAGACTATTTATAAACTTCGTTTATAAAGGAACTACTTGTTTTATTTTTCAAAACAAGTTTATATTTTTATTCCATTAAAAATTCAAATTCTATTTAAAAATAGAATTTCCCCTTTTAAATCTCAAATATCCCTTTTACGATATTTTTAAACATCATTACTTAAGCCCAGTGATAAAACACACAAAGCAACCAATTGTTTATTTTTCTAACACATCATATATAACAATATATATACAAACAATTAAACAAACAGATAATATATTTTTGAGGAATCCAGTTGGATTCCTCCAACCTGTTTCCCTGCATCCACAGACGTTAGCACATAAATAATACCCATTCTGCTTCGTGGCAGAATATCGCGGTATAGAAGGTCATCCACTAATCATAGCGTGGGGCGTATAGGGTAATCATCCGCTATGAAACTGCGGGCATCCGCTAATGAGACTGCGGGAATCCAACCAATCAATCAACCCAATATATATATATATAGCCTAAATAACTAATATATATATAAAGCAAACCAGAAATCATTCACACAAGCAACAGACAATTATTTTTAATGAAATAAAAATAATTCTAAAGGTGAGTGAGATTTACTCACCTCGATTTTTATTCACCGTTTGTCGAATACCCCGTTTAAATTTCCAAATCTCACAGCTATGCATTTACTTGAACCGTCCCAACCGAATATATTCAATACCTATGATTATTTGAATTTATTTAACGATTAAATTATATTAATTTAAATTACTTGCACTTAAGTAATTTAATCACTCTATGTAAATTTAAATATTGCAAAAAAAATTCATACCTTATTGGCTTGTACTACTCGATAAAACCCTAAACATCTCCAAAACAGCGTCAGCCCAAGTATTTAATCTACCCCACTGCGGCATTTCGTCGAACATCACACTGACACTTCACTAATTTCTTGCTAACAACCCTTCCAAGGTGCGATGTTTGCAGCCCCCTTCCACTGCCAAGCCATGTCGCATAACTCCAGGTCACCTCCTGAACCTTCGAACTCCATATCGCATCAGACATCGCACCAACAAAGCAACTGACGAACCCTCTCAAATTTATCCAGTTTGATTTCACGAAATCGTCATCCACCATCGTCGATCTCCCCTGAAAACACTGAACCGATACTCGACCGCATTAACCAATTTTGGACTCGTCAATTCCCTCATCTAAGCTACCTCCTTCACCCAACGAGTTCGACTGAACTTCGGCTCTCAATTCGATGTCGCGACCTGGAGAAACACTCGAGCCCTGTAGCCCGACATCGCACCCTTCCTGTTGGCGTCTCTGATGCCTGAGCTTCAGCGAATTCCCGATTTTCAACCCACGGTCTTTGATTTTGATTTAGAGGAGTTTGGGTTTAAAAGGGATAGGAGCGGTCATTGATTGGAAAAAGGAACGAGAAGAAAGACTTGGTTTCAGAAGGAAAGCTCGGTTCGTTTATATAGATTTGAAAGGGAACAGAAGTACATCCATCAAAATTTGATGTTTGCCTGATGTTGAACAGAGGAAGACATAAATTTTGGCTCGAGGAAGGCAATAGGGTGGCATTAAAGAAGTAGGTCGGCTGGTTACAGTTTGATTTGATTTTTCTTTAATTAAAAACTAAACTATATCGCGGTCCTTTAATTTAAAATTCTGAACCGCTATTTTAACGTACAGACCGACGTTTCAATATTATAACGCTATTTTGAATTTAACGAAATAGACTGTACAATTTAATTCGAACAATAAAAATAACATATTAAATTGATATGAGTTAAATTCAAAACAAATAAATTCCTTAAAAATAAATTACTATTATTATCTTTCAAATTCAATTTAAATTCATATTAACCATTTGAATCACTCAGAATCCATTATAAAATTCAAATTGAATTATTTCAGTTCTCGTATTTTGACAATTATATATATATATATATGAAATAAATCATATATTGATCACTAATCGGTAATTCAATATAAAAATTCTTGTATATTACTAATTTAATATTTAAAAACCATACTAAATAAATCGATCAAAAATCCGGGTCGTTACAACGGCCATCGAACTGCACTTACAGCGACCTTTTCCAAATTTGATTTGGACGTATCTCCAAATCCAACCGTTAGATTTCAAATTTCTAATATTCGTTAGAAAGCTCTTTTCGATACGAACCCAACGGTTCCGGTTTTAGGAGAATCCGACGGTCGGATCTCCCGTAATGTCCGTACGAAGTCAATGGTCGAAATTCACGAATTGCCGCGGCGCGGCGCGTTCTATTCAGACCATTATATATATAATATATATATTATATATATTTCGTCGATTTCTATTTAAAACGAATTTTATAAATAGTTTTAAATTCGTTTCAAAAACATTTCAACTTCCATTTCCAATTCAAATCAAAATTGAATTTTTTCCTTATAAATTCGTTTTAAAATTCATTTCAATTCAATTCTGATTCGTTTTATATTCAATTCAATTCGAATTCGTTTTCTATTCAATTCAATTCAAATTCGTTTTCTATTCAATTCAATTCAAATTCTTTTTCTAGTCAATTCAATTCAAATTCGTTTTCTATTCAATTCAGTTCAAATTCGTTTTCTATTCAATTCAGTTCAAATTCGTTTTCTATTCAATTCAGTTCAAATTCGTTTTCTATTCAATTCAATTCAAATTCGTTTTCTATTCAATTCAGTTCAAATTTGTTTTCTATTCAATTCAGTTCAAATTCGTTTTCTATTCAATTCAGTTCAAATTCGTTTTCTATTCAATTCAATTCAAATTCGTTTTCTATTCAATTCAATTCAAATTCGTTTTCTATTCAATTCAGTTCAAATTCGTTTTCTATTCAATTCAGTTCAAATTCGTTTTCTATTCAATTCAATTCAAATTCGAATATAATCGATATAAATATCGTTCGCATCAAAATAGCGCATCTCTAATCAACACGGCTTTATATTTTTCAATAACTTCGTTATTCTATTTAACAAATGTTTGTCAACACATGACTAATCTCAACAAATGAGTACTGTCCACTTGTGACTATTTTTGTTATTTAATATATTTTATAAAAATTATGGTATCTATCGTTTGATTTCAAATCAGACTCCAACCGTAAATTAGTAAGAGAACGATTCCCTGAATATTAACCCCGAAGGCCGAAACCAACATCAGATCAATATCCAGGAGACCACTCATCTTATCTATTTTCCAGTTAGTTTCTAATTTTATATGATAAAGATGTAAATTTTATTGTTAAAATATTCCGTTCAACACATGACTAATCTCAACGGATGAGTACGGTCAACACATGAACCTTTATTTTATAATGTTCTTTATTTTTCCAATTGGAATGAGGCCCAATCAATTACCATATAAAGTTAATTATATGGATTCCATACAACACATGTATATAATAACAACGATAAATAATCAACCATCATCCAAAGTGCACTACACTGTATAAGCATCAAATATAGATATCTAACGCTTATAACAGCCTGTCAATCAATCGATCGACATACAACTAATTATTGGGATCAGTGTATGCCGTATTTTATCCCAATACCCGTGCGGGGTTTCAAACAATCAAACACAGATTTTATTTGTGCAGTTGGGCGATGTGTAAAATTTATCGTCCCAATCAATGTCCTTCAAATAGGTGTACATAAACAAACCGTCCGGTTTGTAAATGAATATTTATTTATTCTCGTTCACGTTAAAAATTATATTTTCAACGATCAAATTATTTTATTCAACCTATGAATATTCTATTCGGTTCATTTATTAAATAAAATGATATCTTTATTTTTCTAATTTATTTTAGAAAATTTCGGCGGCATAACGGCACGATACTAGAAACGGTACAAGGCCTAGCCTTATCCCCGGTCTAGTGATGGCCCACGCCATACACATATCAATCAAATCAATTTCAATTCACCAAACAATTCAAATTCAAATCAAATTCTCTAACCAATCTATGCAACCAAACAAACAAGTCCATGGTCTGTGGACAGTGGTGTCGGGTGCTACTAAACACCGTCTGCATCCTAGTATATATATATATAACTAGAAAAGGAAATTTAGAGTGAGAAGTTGTCACCAAAGCTATCCCAACTCCACGACACTTCTATTGTAGGAAATCATCACTGTTCTCGCCTTTTGTCACTTTCGCTGCCCGTAGCCACTACATATAAAAATCACATTTTTATATTGTTGCTATGTATATAAAAATTATATTTTTATACTACTACTACATAGATAAAAATTCTATTTTTACACCGCTATTATATATAAAGATTTCGCCTTTTCAAATATAAAGATTATATTTTTATATTCTCTATTATATAGAAATTATATTTTCAATACACTACTTATCTAAAAATAGTATTTTTATATCTTCTACTATATAAAGGTTATATTTTTATTCGCTGCATATATAAAAATCAAAATTTTACTTTCATTCCTTCATGATAAAAATAAAGTTCACATTTTTATTTAACTTCATATATTTATAACGCTTCATTCTATATAAAAATTATATTTTTATATTTCTACTTCTTATATAAAGATCGAATTTTTATTATCTATATAATATGAAAATCGTATTTTTATAATCTGTACTATATAAAGATAATATTTTTAGCCTTTCTATAATATAAAAATTATATTTTTAACCTTCCTTTATTATAAAAATTATATTTTTAAATTTTCTATAATATAAAAAGTATATTTTTTTTTCATTCTTTCAATAATATAATTAAAAATCTATTCCTTTTTAAAATTAAAGATCTATTACTTACAAAGTTAAAAATCAAATCTTTTTCATGCTAACATATATATTATGATTCAAATTTTTCTACGGTTCTTTGTAAAATAAAAATCAGTTCTTTGATATCTTAAAAATCAGTTCTTTGTACAAAGAGGAAAAAAATAGTTTTAAGTACAAAGAAAAATCAATTTAAATAAACAAAGAAAAATCAGTTTAAAATAACTCACTGCGTGGGGGGGAGGAAGGCGTTGTCGCTGGTGGAGTCTCGCCGGAGGTGGATCGGCGGTGTCCTCGAGGTGGCGCAGGCTCGGGGTGGCGGTCTTCAATTGCAACATCGAGATGAGGAGAGGGAGGTCGGAGGCGTGGGAGAGGGTTGCGACGCCGAGGGCAAGGCGGGGGTGGATCCGAACGGCGGTGGCTTCGGAGGGCGTGGAGGCGGTGCGTCGATCTGGGGAGGGAAGAACGAGAGCAGTGGGTTTTTTTTTCTTTTTGATTTAAGCGATGGGGGTAAAGGCATGAGGGGGTTGACCTAGAGAGTATATAATATATATATTATTTATTTAATTAATTAATTTCATAAAGTAACTTTTTAATTCGAATTCAGAATCGAACCCGCCGACTGTCGTCCCTAGCTAATTACCCCCATTCCGAACACAATGGGGTATGTATCGTAGGCTGATTCGATCGTTTCGATCAGTTTTCGTCAAAATCAAAATATAACTCTATATATTGAATTTGAACGCGCATTTCAATTTACTGGGGTCAGATACTAACTCGAAAAATTCCAGAAAAATATTTCCTAGCTTCGTATTGACCATACGGTCCTAACAAAACTAATTTCATTGAATTCTGAGACCGTTTGAAAAATGGCCATTTTCCAGTCGATTAAAATCAACTGAAACTGGTCAAACACGTTTTCCTTTGCCACGCTCACATATTGATTCGAAAAATTATGAAATTTGGAATCTAGCAATAACTTGACATCACGGACCCAACAAAAGTGGTGTCGTCGAAATCCGAGGTCGTTAGCAAAATTTCCATTTTTAAGGGCCTGAATTCCATAGCGACTATTCAGAATTTTCAACTGGACATATCTTTTGATCCCCGCTATGAAATTTTGATTTTTCGGATTCGTTGGAAAGATATTATCAAATAGATCCTATTATTTTTGGTTTCACTAAAATCCAGTTTATTTTGCACCCGGTACATTCATTTGAAGTTTGAAATCGAATTATCGAGCTACCGCGCCATTTTCAATTCCTTTTAAAATTTAAAATAAATATTTATATTCTAATGACGATGCGTATAAATATATACGTTCTAAATATATTCAAAATAAATTTCTCGTCATTATTATTTAAAATAATCTATTTTAAATATTCAAAATTCATTAAAATTGCCAAAATAAAAATTTTAAATTGGCTCGCATTTCCGGGTTATTACAGTCTCCCCCACTTAAAACTTTTCGTCCCCGAAAAGGAACGAAGCCGAAAGTTGTTTAACAATTCAACTCAACTTCCAGTATTTTGATTACGGCTTAAGTTCTTCAACTTTTCAGTTTCTAAGAACTTTTCAAATTTTTCAAAAATTTGGCTAACACCCTAAATTTTCGAAAAATTTCGCCATAACCTCCCCTGCACCGGGAGCGACGGGAAAATCCCGAAATTGCCTTATAGGCCTTCTGGTCTCAAAAAGGAAAAGAAAATGCCAAGCGGCTAGCCAATCGGCTCATAAAATCATCATCACCCAAACAAAATCAGTAAATTGTACTAAACATGTACCTATTTGTCGGGCAAACAAATTTTATTCTCTGCTCTAGCCTCCTTGCTATGACCTGTTCAATGAAAGTACATGTATATGCAAGCAGATGCGACAAATTTTCAATACAGTTCAATATTTGATTCTATTAGGCATAATGGTTCAAAATTATCAAACAAATAAACAAACAACACAACCATCAATCAATTAGTGAATTAGAGTTTCAAATTCATAATTTTGATATATATGCAAAAATCACATTTTTGATGCCAATTCACAACAATGTATTCTAGCTATATTGGTTTTGGTTCTCACACCAGTCTAATGGAAATATATAAAAATCACACCTTCGAAACACGAACATAAATATTGATGATGCCATGGTCATTATCAACATCATCTCCGGGCGACTAGAGTGTAATTCAATATCTATCCAGTATATTAAAACTTCGAATATACGTTCATGACGCGTATATGCAAAATCTTTATATACTCGATTGTCCAAATTCAATACAAATAAAATATTCAAATACGTTTAAAATGATTTAAATTTCAAAACAAAATTGTTTTCATTAGAAAAATATACTCTTCACACTCGTTCTAGGATACTACTGATCCTATATCTAATGAGTCATTCCCATTGGATATTACTAATCCAATATCTGATGAATTCTTTCGTATGGTTCTAATGCGTCTTGTTCTCGAGCTCTGTAAACCAAAGCTCTGATACCAAATGTAACGGCAAGGAATTTCGCTCGATCCGAATCAGTCGTTAAACCGATCTAGACCGTTCGAAACCCCTGATCGTTTTGAGAACAGGACAAATCAGAACGCAAACAGAAGAACATTTCATTGTTAATTACAACAATTCCATCAGATACAAGAATATACTGGGTAGGAATAAATATACATTCGATAAATATCAGAGATTACAATAAATTACATAGCAGCGGAAAATAATACAAAGCACAACTGAAGGTGATATACAGATACAGAGCTTTCCGGATATCATTCCAGCTGTAAACCAGGATCCTGTGAATATAAATCTGCAAAACCAAAACTACTAACTGCCCGTGTAAAAAATAGGGGCACCCAGAGTTTAGGTTAAAACAATAAACTCCAGGTCAGTCATGTGACTGGTGTGAGAACTAAAACAGTTATTTAAATCTTTACTTTAAAAGAGAGTAATTCAAGGGACCACGCCGTATAACACGGAATGGGTTTCCTCCCAAGAATACCAGTGCATAGAAAAGACAACGCAATGCTTTTTCGAAAAATGAAGCTATTATAAGACCCAGGTCCCATCACATAATGCAACGCAAGCCGGAGGATAGGGTTTTACCATATAACAGCCAAACATGCTTGGTACGTTTAAAACAAATCATTTGATACTATAATATGTGTATAGTGTCAAAACAATTTCAATCATAAATATAAATCATAGATGGCATAAGCGCCCCATCCCACTATGTCGCCATACTAGGCTCTACAAATAAAACCGAAATACACGTATTGGAAATTGGATTTCCGTCATGAGTCGAGGCAAGGGGCAAGCTCCTCTCCGCTTCGAGACACTCTAGCAAATGTCTCAGGGCTACGCACTCTGGGCAACCCTTGGATCTTCAGGGCCGGTCCTCTCTTACGTTTGAGGATTGGCAATTCCTGAACACACGTTTCCCGGTCCTTACAGACCTAAAATCGAGGCGCCTCATCCAACAACCACATAGGTGAAAAGTATATAAATGACAGGGCTGGTAAGTCACTAACACCACCAAAGATAGAAAGAAACGTCATGCTCTCCCTGCAGTCCTTATCCCGTTTTTAACTCATACCGAGGTGTGAGGCTCGCGAATTCACGTTATACACAAAGCTACGCCACAAAGGCCGTGCTTTGATCATCAACCACAAGACTTTGCTTTTCAACAGAAGCCTTGATCCATGCAGCTCAGCGTGCCACACATGCAATTCATGCCATGCGATTGATATCTATCGATATATAACCTCTAAGCTCGTACGTCTCAGAGAAGGGCGTTAAGAAAAAGAATAAATTCTCCGCCGCCAAACAGATATATATTTAACAGAAATCAATCAACACAGAATAAAATCCAATGTCGGACACACAATCCATTTACAAGTTCGTTCTGGGTCTGAACGAAACCGGAGGCACTTTCCTCGCATATCCATCGATCTCCAAGTACGTCAGGACGACCACCAACTATTTCCATCCTCTTGGGTGTACAGCCCAATCAGGATCGTTAGTAATTATCCAAACGATGTGAAGACTTCCAGTCTTCGACCACCATCATCATCTTCGACTTATCGTCGAATCGGTTATTCAGAATGGGTATAAACCCGGCCTTTTCGAACAACCCGCGTATATTAAAAACAAATGTTACACAAACACAACATATGTCTCATTCCAATTCATTAGTCACTAACCGTAAATCAGTAAGAGAGCAATTCCCCAAATATTAACCCCGAAGGCCGAAACCAACATCAGATCAATATCCAGGAAACCATTCTTCTTAACTAACCTACAGCTAGTTTCTAAATTTCACATTCTTAGGGAAAGGTTCCCATTAATTTTATCAAAGATAAATTCTTTAAATTTATTCTTTAATCTTCCTTTGGATGTCATTTCAAACCAAATTATGGTTTTCCAAACTAGTCGGGATTAGCGAACCACACCGAAGTAATTATTTACTTTATTTCCCAATCCCAACCTATTCATCCCATGAAGCAAAACTGGTAATACTCCATATCTAATACCATGGTGTTATCGGTAAATTTAATTACCCTTTCACGTTCAAATCTAATTAAAGATTTAACTATCGCTTGGAGCAAAACTGGTGATACTCCATTCTCGCTCATTTTCCATATTTGATAATTTAAATTTTCAATTCACATTTCAATCTAATTGCAGATTCATTAAGACTCCTTTTACTGGGTTAAAGAACTAATGTCATTTAAAACACAGTTCACGATAAACCCAAATCACATTCTATTTATTATTGGGTTAAAGAACAAGTGTTATTTAAAACACCGTTCACGATAAACCCACCAATCAATTCTAATTCAATTCCAATCTATTTATTTAAAAATAAATGGGTTTTAATTTTAGTTCAAAACTAGTTCATTTCGATAAAAATCTATTTTTACCTTTTCAAATATGGAGTTTTTCATCCCAATTTTTTCCAAATCATTTCTTATGATTTTACACAAATTATTACTATTTTTAATAATTTTATCAAGGCCCGTACAGTCGATTTCCATCAACGGCCATCGAACTGCACTTACAGCGACCTTTTCCAAATTTGATTTGGACGTATCTCCAAATCCAACCGTTAGATTTCAAATTTCTAATGTTCGTTAGAAATCTCTTTTCGATACGAACCCAACGGTTCCGGTTTTAGGAGAATCCGACGGTCGGATCTCCCGTAATGTCCGTTCGAAGTCAATGGTCGAAATTCACGAACTACCGCGGCGCGGCGCGTTCTATTCAGACCATTATATATATATAATATATATATATATATATATTATATATATTTCATCGATTTCTATTTAAATCAAATTTTATAAATAGTTTTAAATTCGTTTCAAAAACATTTCAACTTCCATTTCCAATTCAAAGCAAAATTGAATTTTTTCCTTATAAATTCGTTTTAAAATTCATTTCAATTCAATTCTGATTCGTCTTATATTCAATTCAATTCGAATTCGTTTTCTATTCAATTCAATTCAAATTTGTTTTCTATTCAATTCAATTCAAATTCGTTTTCTATTCAATTCAATTCAAATTCGTTTTCTTTTCAATTCAATTCAAATTCGTTTTCTATTCAATTCAATTCAAATTCGTTTTCTATTCAATTCAATTCAAATTCGTTTTCTATTCAATTCAATTCAAATTCGTTTTCTATTCAATTCAGTTCAAATTCGTTTTCTATCTAATTCAATTCAAATTCGTTTCTATTCAATTCAATTCAATTCAAATTCGTTTTCTATTCAATTCAATTCAAATTCATTTTCTATTCAATTCAAATTCGTTTTCTATTCAATTCAATTCAAATTCATTTTCTATTCAATTCAGTTCAAATTCGTTTTCTATTCAATTCAAATTCGTTTTCTATTCAATTCAGTTCAAATTTGTTTTCTATTCAATTCAATTCAAATTCGTTTTCTATTCAATTCAATTCAAATTCGTTTTCTATTCAATTCAGTTCAAATTCGTTTTCAATTCAGTTCAAATTCGTTTTCTATTCAATTCAATTCAAATTCGAATATAATCGATATAAATATCGTTCGCATCAAAATAGCGCATCTCTAATCAACACGGCTTTTTATTTTTCAATAACTTCGTTATTCTATTTAACAAATGTTTGTCAACACATGACTAATCTCAACAAATGAGTACTGTCCACATGTGACTATTTTTGTTATTTAATATATTTTATAAAAATTATGGTATCTATCGTTTGATTTCAAATCAGACTCCAACCGTAAATTAGTAAGAGAACGATTCCCTGAATATTAACCCCGAAGGCCGAAACCAACATCAGATCAATATCCAGGAGACCACTCATCTTATCTATTTTCCAGTTAGTTTCTAATTTTATATGATAAAGATGTAAATTTTATTGTTAAAATATTTCGTTCAACACATGACTAATCTCAACGGATGAGTACGGTCAACACATGAACCTTTATTTTATAATGTTCTTTATTTTTCCAATTGGAATGAGGCCCAATCAATTACCATATAAAGTTAATTATATGGATTCCATACAACACATGTATATAATAACAACGATAAATAATCAACCATCATCCAAAGTGCACTACACTGTATAAGCATCAAATATAGATATCTAACGCTTATAACAGCCTGTCAATCAATCGATCGACATACAACTAATTATTGGGATCAGTGTATGCCGTATTTTATCCCAATACCCGTGCGGGGTTTCAAACAATCAAACACAGATTTTATTTGTGCAGTTGGGCGATGTGTAAAATTTATCGTCCCAATCAATGTCCTTCAAATAGGTGTACATAAACAAACCGTCCGGTTTGTAAATGAATATTTATTTATTCTCGTTCACGTTAAAAATTATATTTTCAACGATCAAATTATTTTATTCAACCTATGAATATTCTATTCGGTTCATTTATTAAATAAAATGATATCTTTATTTTTCTAATTTATTTTAGAAAATTTCGGCGGCATAACGGCACGATACTAGAAACGGTACAAGGCCTAGCCTTATCCCCGGTCTAGTGATGGCCCACGCCATACACATATCAATCAAATCAATTTCAATTCACCAAACAATTCAAATTCAAATCAAATTCTCTAACCAATCTATGCAACCAAACAAACAAGTCCATGGTCTGTGGACAGTGGTGTCGGGTGCTACTAAACACCGTCTGCATCCTAGTATATATATATATAACTAGAAAAGGAAATTTAGAGTGAGAAGTTGTCACCAAAGCTATCCCAACTCCACGACACTTCTATTGTAGGAAATCATCACTGTTCTCGCCTTTTGTCACTTTCGCTGCCCGTAGCCACTACATATAAAAATCACATTTTTATATTGTTGCTATGTATATAAAAATTATATTTTTATACTACTACTACATAGATAAAAATTCTATTTTTACACCGCTATTATATATAAAGATTTCGCCTTTTCAAATATAAAGATTATATTTTTATATTCTCTATTATATAGAAATTATATTTTCAATACACTACTTATATAAAAATAGTATTTTTATATCTTCTACTATATAAAGGTCATATTTTTATTCGCTGCATATATAAAAATCACATTTTTACTTTCATTCCTTCATGATAAAAATAAAGTTCACATTTTTATTTAACTTCATATATTTATAACGCTTCATTCTATATAAAAATTATATTTTTATATTTCTACTTCTTATATAAAGGTCGAATTTTTATTATCTATATAATATAAAAATCGTATTTTTATAATCTCTACTATATAAAGATAATATTTTTAGCCTTTCTATAATATAAAAATTATATTTTTAACCTTCCTTTATTATAAAAATTATATTTTTAAATTTTCTATAATATTAAAAGTATATTATTTTTTTCATTCTTTCAATAATATAATTAAAAATCTATTCCTTTTTAAAATTAAAGATTTATTCCTTATAAAGTTAAAAATCAAATCTGTAACACCCCACCTCCGCTAGGGTCACTCGCAAAGGAATGCACTAGCTTTAGAGGGGTATTATTGGTAAACATGTACTGAAATATTACAAGACAGAACATATAAAATAGCGGAAGTAAAACCAACTTTCATATCATTAATAAATAAGGTCTAAAGCCTTTTACATCAGAGAATTTCTTACATGGAAACCTATCTTGCAATAGTAAAGAAGCATAAAAACCTTTTCATAAATTATTCCCCAAGTAAAACAGTAAAGTAGCCATAGCCAAGAAAAGTCCAAGCCATACATGATGACCTTCAAACAGGAGAAGTCCGAACTAACAATAGCATTTCCTCCCTGTAACCTGGGGGGAAACGGAAGACAAAGAGGCGAAACAAAACGGGGTCAGTCATAAAGACTGGTAAGCCCTATCTACTATCAGTATATAAACTAGTAAAGTTAACTGGCATGAGGAACTTAGATGAACATAAGTATGATGACAAGATAGATAAGCTAAACCAAAATAACAGGATGAACTACTGTACCAAGATAAACGAGTGTGACATGATAAACTACGGTGTCAAGATAAATCAAGGTGTCACATCGTCAGGTTTCTATCAAGTATACTATCCCAAGGTATCTATCATGTATAACATCCTAAGGTATTTATCATGTATATTTGCTCTGCACCTCTCGTACTAGTATCCCAACCCGCGTTATGTGTTAACTATGAATGTCCCTTGCCCAATGTCATGTAATGGTCCATGTCAACCTAATATATAGCATATGTAGGTTTTTCCAACTCGTATGTTTCTTTCCATGTATAAGTTCAGTCCTTTGCCGTAGGCCGTACGGGCTTCCCTATGTAAATCTATACCTCCTCAACGTAGTACCATTTTATCCTTGAAGTTGTTTTGGACTGCTACCCTTGATCTAGTTATGTTTTCTTACCGTGAACTATCGATTTATGCCACCTAGGACCACTAGGGATTATGCTACCTAATGAACGTTTCCGTGTCTCGGTTTGGGTTTTTGCCATCTAGGGCTACTAGGGATTATGCTACCCGTCAACCGCGCCCTTTTATCCCACGTATGTATCGTGAATCGTTTTCCATGTCTAGACGCACATGTATCTCAATGTGCCATCCGAGTTCCGTGCCAGGGCAAATCAAGAAATACGGAACTCGGTCGGGAGTTTTAAGTCATCCGCCGGTGCAGATATCAAGGTCTGTTTTTGTATCCGTGGCTATGGTCCCACGTGACCCCTCCCTCAACTACTGAAAGGCAAAACAAGAAAAGTCATGTATGAGAACTACGCTACAGCCATCGCTACCCTCATTCCGGACGGCTAACCTCACCCATACCTAGATAGCCAGTATGGTTTGTTGGGTGTTCTCTGCCTTTCCGTACGTACACGATTGACTTAAGATGGTAGGTGGCCGACGAATGTGCTATCCAGGGCTACCGTGAAAATATCGCCGACCCCACGCTAATCCACCCCAGTCTTTAGGTTGCTCGCACAGCAACCAAGGCATACCCTTGGCTCTTCTACCGCAGACCTTAACCTCTGTGAGGCCAGGTTTCATGGACCATCCGCAACCTCACAGAGGGATACCAAGAGTATCCTCACGTTCCCCGAAGCTACCGCTTCGTCACCCAGTTCGTTGGAGCCTTTATCTAAATCAGATATTGCTCCACCTCGTATTTTAAGCGATGACCTACCGTATCGGGTTACTCATCTATCTGTGAACTGGTCCCCATCCCTTGACTAAGAATTATTACTTAGTCCCCTAAACTAAGGTTTTGTCTAATGGGTTAAGTATTGTCATTTAAGTTCATGACTTAATCTGCCTACGAATCATGTCAAGATTTGGCTAAGTATTCAAGCCCAAGACCTAGCCCTACAAGTTGGGTAAGTATACCAAGAAACTCATGACTTAACCTTATTCAATCATCAAGTCAAATTGGTTAAGTATTTGTTTATCTTACCCTATCAGCTTATCGTGGTAGATTGGTTAAGCACAGATTATCTTAACCTCATCGGATTATCGAGTCGGATTGGTTAAGTATAGGTTAACTTAACCCCATCCACTAATCGTATTAGAATGGTTAAGTATATTTAAACGGTCTTGTGACTTAACCCTATCAAGTTCTCACATTAGATTGGTTAAGCAAGGTTTCTTAACCTTATAAAATCATCATGTATAATTGATTAAGTATAAGTTACTTAAGCCCATTAAATTATCATGTTAAGTTGGTTAAGTATTGGTTACTTAACCACATTGAATTACCAAGTTTAGATTGGTGAAGTGTTTAACTTTACCCCATCGAATTACCGTGTTTAGATTAGTTAAGTGTAGGTTACTTAACCCCATCTAATTACCGTGTTTATATTAGTTAAGTGTAAATTACTTAACCCCATCCCCTAATTGTCTTATATGGTTAAGTGTCATTAAGAAATCAAGCCCGGTCCCACTTAACCTACCCATTCGTGTCATATCGGTTAAGTGCCATTAGTCAAACTTACTTAACCTTATCATGTGGCATTAATTTAATTAATGCACTCTCAACCTCTCACATTAGACTTTGTTGTGGTTACTAGTTAAGCCGGGCGGGTCCGGGTAGTTTTACACCACAACCTAGTCTAACCTCGGGTCTTAAGCGCGACATGACCAACTTCTCACATTGGATCCTATTGTTTGTAGCCACTAGTTAAGCCGGGCGGGTCCGGGTAGATTTATGCTACAAACTCAACCCAACCTCGAGTTGGCCATTTTCATGTTTGGTCTAGTGTCTTATTACACTTACAACCCATACGTGTCAAGTTTTCAAGTCCCATGGTCATAGCCAAAGTTACATGTTGTCATGTTTATACCCATTTACCCAAATCATGTTTCACGTCATTAAAGTTTACCCATAACGTAACCCCAACGCTTTTAGACTCGCATACACATTTGCAACAACGCATAATGGATTAAAAGAAGGAACTTGGCAAAGGTATGACAAAAAGGGGTATAAAGCCGCAAGTTAAACATAGTGGCATATGAGACATAATGTGTTCACAAACTTGCATGTTACATTATTAAGCCCCAAAAACATGCATAACCCCAAAACTTAGCATATAGGTGAATCATGGTGATAGGTGACATAGAAAAATGGCTAGAAGTTCGCATATAGCATTCTATGCAAATTAACTTAAGGGATAAGAGAGTTCTTATGTTGCATAATGCAACATTTCAACCTAAAGCCTATAGCTTTTAGCCCACAACATCAAGGTGATGACTTTACGAATATGCATAGGATAAATCTACACATAGCATGATAGTTTCTAAGCATGTAACCTACTCAAGTTCAAACCCAAAACTTGCAACATGAACATTTAACTTCATAGTTAATATCTAAGAGTAGGAGGGGGCTTACAATGCTATGAAGGCATAAATCAATATATAAAAAGATTGAGACGAAGCCACACTAGCTAAAACCCTAAATCAATAAGCTCTAATAAAATCCTTGAGAAAATAATAAGAAAGATCCTTGCTTTGATGAAGATTTTCCTTGAAATCAAGTTTAGAAGCTCTCATATGAACATAGAAACTCTCATACACTCATATGATCATGTAATCTCTCAAGAGAATGAAGATAGAATTTATGACAAGAGGATGGAGGCTAGGGTTTTGAGTGGAGGCCATGATCATTAGAAATTTTGGCATAGTTTAGTTGTAGGATCAATTTATGAGGGTTTAGGCTAGGTTAGGGGTCTTTTTATAGAGATTAGAAGTAGTTTAGGCCGTAGGATAAACCCTAGGATAGATCTAAACCCTCAAAAATCGTCACAAGCCTCCAAAACAAGACCCAGGAGCCAAAACAGGTGCACCAGAAAAAATGATCCGACAGGGGGGGTCGACCCCTGGGTCGACATGGGTGTCGACCCATTGGGGGGGGTCGACACAGGTGTCGACCCTGCCTGGGCGGGATTTTTCCCGCCTGCTCTGATTTCTGTGTTTTTGTAATCTGTTTTGAATTCTGATTTTTCGTGAAACTTCCGAAGGCCATATCTCGGCCATACGGACTCCGATTTACGAAATTTTGGACTCTATTTCGCGTATTTTTCCGAGATGAACGCAATGGCACAGCCCGTTTCTCCTGATTCAGATTTTATAATATAATTCTGCATTGATTCTTGATTTAACATGTTGTTAAATTTCGGGTTGTTACAAAATCTTTTTCATGCTAACATATATATTATGATTCAAATTTTTCTATGGTTCTTTGTAAAATAAAAATCAGTTCTTTGATATCTTAAAAATCAGTTCTTTGTACAAAGAGGAAAAAAAATAGTTTTAAGTACAAAGAAAAATCAATTTAAATAAACAAAGAAAAATCAGTTTAAAATAACTCACTGCGTGGGGGGGAGGAAGGCGTTGTCGCTGGTGGAGTCTCGCCGGAGGTGGATCGGCGGTGTCCTCGAGGTGGCGCAGGCTCGGGGTGGCGGTCTTCAATTGCAGCGTCGAGATGAGGAGAGGGAGGTCGGAGGCGTGGGAGAGGGTTGCGACGCCGAGGGCCAGGCGGGGGTGGATCCGAACGGCGGTGGCTTCGGAGGGCGTGGAGGCGGTGCGTCGATCTGGGGAGGGAAGAACAAGAGCAGTGGGTTTTTTTCTTTTTGATTTGAGCGACGGGGGTAAAGGAATGAGGGGGTTGACCTAGAGAGTATATAATATATATATTATTTATTTAATTAATTTCATAAAGTAACTTTTTAATTCGAATTCAGAATCGAACCCGCCGACTGTCGTCCCTAGCTAATTACCCCCATTCCGAACACAATGGGATATGTATCATAGGCTGATTCGATCGTTTCGATCAGTTTTCGTCAAAATCAAAATATAACTCTATATATTGAATTTGAACGCGCATTTCAATTTACTGGGGTCACATACTAACTCGAAAAATTCCAAAAAAAAATTTCATAGCTTCGTATTGACGATACGGTCCTAACAAAACTAATTTCATCGAATTCTGAGACCGTTTGAAAAATGGCCATTTTCCAGTCGATTAAAATCAACTGAAACTGGTCAAACACGTTTTCCTTTGCCACGCTCACATATTGATTCGAAAAATTATGAAATTTGGAATCTAGCAATAACTTGACATCACGGACCCAACAAAAGTAGTTTCGTCGAAATCCGAGGTCGTTTGCAAAATTTCCATTTTTAAGGGCCTGAATTCCATAGCGACTATTCAGAATTTTCAACTGGACATATCTTTTGATCCCCGCTATGAAATTTTGATTTTTCGGATTCGTTGGAAAGATATTTTCAAATAGATCCTATTATTTTTGGTTTCACTAAAATCCGGTTTATTTTGCACCCGGTACATTCATTTGAAGTTTGAAATCGTATTATCGAACTACCGCGCCATTTTCAATTCCTTTTAAAATTTAAAATAAATATTTATATTCTAATGACGACGCGTATAAATATATACGTTCTAAATATATTCAAAATAAATTTCTCGTCATTATTATTTAAAATAATCTATTTTAAATATTCAAAATTCATTAAAATTGCCAAAATAAAATTTTTTAAATTAGCTCGCATTTCTGGGTTATTACAAAATGGGTAATTATAGGGTTTTTACAGCGAGGATGGAGCTCAAGGTTCCCTAACTTCACCTGTTGTATGATTAAAGAATTCAACAATTCCATAACAATGATGAAAAGATAGGATGAAATAGGATTCCCTTGTCTTACACCATGCTTCCTTTTAAAATATCCATGCATAATATAGGAGACGAATTACATGTATATATCCAGGATAAAAACGGTTTTGCAAAGTTCATTTTCGACATTATGGCTAAAATAGATGACCAAGAGACACTATCAAAAGCCTTCATGATGTCAAGCCTTCACATACATCTTGGAGAAATATGTTTCCTTTTATATCCTAAAAGTAACTCCTGAGTAATCAGAATATTGTCACCAATAGATCTTCCAGAAAAAAAAGCAGACTGATTGGCTGAAATTATAGAAGGCAGAACTGATTGAAGTCTATTAGCAAGCACCTTCGAAATGATCTTATAAAAAACACTACAGCAAGAAATAGGCCTAAAGCCAGAGACTAAGAAAGGATTATGAACCTTGGGAACCAGTGCTATAAATGTTGAAGATAACATTGCAAGTAAATAGCTATTCATAAAAAAGTAGTGCACTGCTTCAGAGATATCATGACCAATAATAGACTAACACTTTTGCACAAAATAGGCTTTATATCCATCTGGCCCTCCTGAACTGTTCGAATCTAGACTAAACACAGCAGATCTAATTTCATCATCAGTTATTAACGAAACCAACTCCTTAGATTGCTGACTAGTGACAAAAGGAAGTTCAATTTGATAAAGAGGATCAACAAGACTAGAAAATAAAGAAGTTGGAGCCAAAATTGAACTAAAGTAGCTGACAAATGCTTCATTAATACCATCAGCAGAAGTTTGAATTATACCTTGAGTATCCTTGACCATAACAATAGCCTCCTTGAACTTGGCAACTTTTAAAGAATTGTGAAAAAAATTGAATTCCTATCAACATTTTTTTCCTTTCTTAAGTATGAACATTGCCTAGCTGATTGCAATTCATTGTCCAACAACTCTTTAAGACTACTCTGCAATACATATTCCATTTGTTGAAGTTGACTATCAAATGGATCCACATTTAAAGCCTCTTGTACCTTGAATAACTCTTTCCTTACTAATGATGATTGTGCATTACCAAACTGATGCTTAGACCAAGCCTTTAAATGAATTTTAAGAAACCTCCACTTGTTAACTAAAATGTTCATAGGATTCCTGCCATACGAATTACCCCAAACTTGCAAAAGTATACTAGAGAAATCTTTGTGAGTTAACCAAAAATTAAAAAAAATTAAATGAGGACTTCCCTTTTCCAATGAAATCATCACGCCCCCAATTTAAAAGAAGAGGACAATGATCTAAGATAGAAGGTGGTAGAATATGGTAAAAGGAATTAGGCCAATTAGATTAAAAAAAGCAGAATTGACAAAGACATGACCAAGTTTGCACAAAGTAGGGGAACCAGAATGGCTTTTATTAGACCAAGTAAAGGTATTACCAAAGCATCGAAGAGGAAATAGGTTTGATTGATAATTGCTTGATTAAGAGGTGCTATGTCTTTAACAAAGATTGCACACCCACCCAATTTTTGAGATGAAGAAAACATACAATTGAAATCTCCACCCAAAATTCATAGATCATTATGAGAATGAATATGATGGAGATTGGAAGAAATGAATGCCTTAGAATAAGTGCATTCTGAGCATAAATAGATGTAAGAAAGAAAGAAGAGTTTGTAGGAAGATAAACACAAGAATAGTGAATGAACTGATCAGAAGATGATAACTCAGAGAGTTTGGAAATAAAAGGATTCCAAATAGTTAGCAACCGACCAAAGTTTGCTTCAAAAAGATTATGGTCATACTGCCAACCATTAGTAATGAATGCAACAACATTAGCAGTTGTAATCAAATCAAGCGTCGTTTCTAATAAGCATAATAAATGAATATTCCAATTTATGATAAATAAAACTTAAACTAACTTTGCATAGAAGGAAGATTCATCCCCCTAACATTCCAGAATGCTATGTTTTGTATCATAATTTGAGATTATTTGGATCTACTAATGGGGATGGATGCTTCCTTGTGTGTCTTTTGGAAATATACTTCTGACTTCCAGAGGGAATCACATCCTCTTGATCAAACTCAATTCCATCATCTATATCATCATGGTTATTTAACGTCTTCTTTGATTTCTTTTTCCTTCCCGTCCTTGACTTAAACTCAGAAGGAGAATGTAATGACCCGGAAATTTGGCGATCTTGGTTATCGCCATAAACTCAATGACGACTAACCAAACATCAAAAAATCCCGGTAATTAATGAAAGAAATTAGAGGGTGAGGAAAGATAAGATAGAAACTTAGAATAGAAGAAGAAGAAGAACAAAACATCAGAGTAACATGAACCTCACAGCGGAACGAATAACATATAACATAACATTTGAAATACAAACAGTATATGCATACAATAACATTGCAGAGTACAACACTTACAACAACAGCGGAAATAACTATAGTTATATAATCCTGAAGCCTCCTGCTCCAGCTCTTCATGTGTATCTGAAAAATCCTGACTACTTAACTGCTCGTACAAATTTAGGCATCCAAGAGTTTAGGGAAAACAAAACAAAATAAACTCCGGGTCAGTCATGGGACTGGTATGAGTAAAACAGTTTAAAACAGTTTGAACAAGTAAATGATATCTCATAAGACCACGCCGTATAACGGAACGGGTTTTTCCCTTATGAGAATTCAAATTATCTTTATATCAAAAACCTTTTGATATTACAATAATGTCTATCAACCACAACATAATAATCATCTAGCAGAAACGCTTTCATCTCACGTTCTACATATATAGTATTCAAATCAAAATCGCAAGCACGTATTGGGTAATGGATTTCCAACTATGACAAGGTATGGAACCACCTTCCGCTAGTGTACCTTTAGAGAGGAATACACTGGGTTCAACAAAAACATCTTGCAACCCGGCCACACATGACCGACCACTCATTTCACTTGAGTGTATCGAATGTATATCACCAACAGTTGGGATCAGCAACCGTTTCCCGAATGGGATAGCATCAACAATAGATTTTTAGAAATAAATGAAACTCTAGATCAGGTGATTATACACCCTACTTCGGAGCGACCGACTTAGCCATGCTACCTGCCTGATTTTTGTCATTTACCGGTTGATGAGGCTTGAGGTTACGCTTCATCATCACATCAGATTCACTTCGAATGCCACATTGTCAGATCCATCGAAAATCACTAATTGACGTCAACAACAGTACATTACGTGTTAGCTAAAGAAGTTTCCTTCTCCGCTTCCAATCTTGGTACGGTTGAAGAAATCAATGTATGTGACCTTTCTGGAAATACTCTGTCAGACATTCATCCATACAAGTCATCCAGGAACAGGATGAACCGAAGGTACTATTCAGTATATCCATCTTAGGCACTGTTATCTAAGAGTTATACAATAGTCCTTGCACTTTGCTCTGTCTTCAATTATCTTTGGCGTATATGATTCGCAATGCTTATGCCAATACAGAGTGGTTCTTTGGATAATAACCCAACCGGTCTCTCCATATTAACAACGTTAAAATGGTCGAAACTTCGATAGTCTGTGATTTAACCATCAAAGAAAACACGTGTGCAAACAACGATATTATTTCAAAATGAAAATTCTATTAATCAATCATCAATCATATATATATCTATATATATATATATTCATATTTCCTATTTCAATATTTGATTACGTTTCTGATTCTATTTGGAAAACATTTCCAAATCTTCTTTACTTGGATTTAAAACAGATGTTTAAATCAACATCGCGACGACAACTCAAACCATTATACTTATTTACTAAATCACTTAACCACTTTTACTCTTGAACCTTAACCATTTCTAAATTAAAAACGAAGTCAATCAAGTTGGGGTATAACTACCTCTCAGACCTTAACTGAACAACATTTCAAATCTCGAAATAGGGTAAGTTCATCTTTTAACCCTTTAACACTTCCTTACGAACCCTCGGATTCTATTTACGAACCCCCTTCATTTACAAGTTTACGTGATTATAACAATGGTGTTATAATCTCCTGCATCTGAAATGTATTATCTTTAATATGACTTTTATTTCCTAACTCGAATAATATAACGACAACTAATTTATTTACTCCTATTCGGTTAACTCTAATCTATAACTCTTATTTGTATAACTCCAACTTAATAACTCTTACTGGATTAACACTTATTCGAATAACTTATTCGAATAACCCATATTTGAATAACTTATATTCGATTTGCTTACTTTCGAATACTTATATTCGATAATCTCTTTCTTCGAATAAATCTTATTCGATTTAACTCCTGTCGAATAACTAGATTCGATCAACTCACTTCGAATATTTCTTATTCGATTTACTTCTTCGAATAACTATATTCGATTAAATAATTTCAACTCTATTTGAATAAACTAAATTCGATAAACTCCATTTGAATAACTCTAGTTCGATTTAACTTTATTCAATTAACTCCAACTGATTAACTCTAACTGTTTAACTCTATCTGGTTAACTCTATCTGTTTAACTCTAACTGTTTAACTCTAACTGGTTAACTCTAAGTGGTTAACTCTTTGTCCTTATTCAGTTCAAACATCGATGTCGAAATCGATTCTTCTTTGTATAAGTCCTGACTTATACATTCTATTTATCCAAACGACAAATATTTAACTTAATTTATAAATATCATTTATAAATCAATCTGCTCCTTTTATCTGTTTACTTCTTCATATATTAGTTCAGACTTATATATATATATATATCCAAGGATAAATATTTTCTTTATAATCTATTTGCAAATGGTTTGCAAATAATTCCCTTTTCTATTGTATTTGCAAATGGTTTGCAAATATTCCTCTTTCTATTTTATTCAACACATGTTTCCCTTTTCATTTGGTTTACACAAATATTTCCTTTAATATCTTTATTTATTTATCCTAAATGAATAACCCTTTTGTTTTCTTATTTTCTACATAAATAAATAATTCACTTAACATATCCAATTTATTTACTAAATGAATAATTCATTCAATATCTCCTATTTATTTAACAAATGAATATCTCATTTATCATCTTCTATTTATTTAACAAATAAATATCTCATTTCATCTTTTTCCTACTCTATTTGCAAATGGTTTGCAAATATTTCATTTTTCTATTCTATTTGCAAATAGTTTGCTAATATTTCCTTTCCAAATTATTCTTTGATTTTATAATAATTCCCTTTCTAAATATCTCCAACTATTTATAAATATTCAAATTTATAAATATTTCTTATTTATAAATTTCCATTTATAAATATCTCCATTTATAAATATCCCCATTTATGAACATTCTCTTTTATAAAATCCTTTTTGATTCTATAATTATTTTATTTTCAATATTCACTTTGAAAATCACCTTATCAACATTCCGGTATTTCTATGGTAATTAACACATCAAATCACGATGACCAACAGCGTCCAAACACATATAATCGCCAATAGATTATATATCACATATTCAATTATATGAAACAACAATATTTTAAATATTGAGGAATCCAGTCGGATCCCTCCAACCTGTTCCCCTGCATCCACAGATGTTACACAATATAATCAACATCACTTTCAGTTCCATATGATATATTCTGTTAAACAGAATCAATATAGAAGTTCAACTAACTGACTAGCAGTTCAATCAAACAGTCAACACACAGTCAATCAGCCAATATTTAACAGTTCTAAAAATACAACATGAAATTATAAACTGTTCAGAGTTAGTGAGATTTACTTACATTTGCAGTTCATCGTTAGAGAACGATAAACTATTTGTTTGATTTGAATCAAACAATTTATTTCGCTATAAATTGTAACGAACCCTCATCCACTCCCAGTCAGTTCCAGTGCGTAGCCGTCGTCCATACGATCCCAACGCAACTTACGGTTCGTCAAACTGATATTGTATGACCAAGATATTCAATTTACAAGATTATAATAATTTAAATGAAAACAAAACTTAATCTATTTTCAAATTTTGGGCTTTAACCTTTTATCAGCGGCCCAAAAAGCCCAGACCCCCCCATATAAGATGCTTCTTCCTCGTTTGGATTTCGCCGTGACCTGCTCCTCAAAAACAACCCATGACCGAACTTCCACTCTAATCCGTTCCTCCACACTTCGAATAGATCCACAAAAATAACCAAAATTCTCCTCGTCAAAATCCGCTTCCACCTATACCAGAAACACCTAACTCGCCGTCTTCTGGAAGAACCCGATCTCATCAAAGCCTCATGATACACTGTACAGTATCGATAATTTTTTTCATGAAAAAAACCCAGAAATTGACATAAGATATGATTCACCACCACGAACTCAATTACCCAATCGAAAACATCTATCGTCGCCTCTATTTCTCGCGACAGTCAACCCTAGCCGATGCTGGAAATATTTCACACGACAGAAAGCAGTTCGAACCCCTCAAAATTCATACGAGGTCGAAGAGCATACGACTAGAAATTCAAATATATTTATTTAGGGATTTAAGGATTTGATTTGATTTTGTGAAGCACGGTATTTTGTTTGAGGAGAGCCAAAGTTAGATCCAACAATGTAAAAGGGTACTTATAGGGTATTTTATCTCATTTAGTGTTGATTTCTATTGCCATGAATTTGTTTAAGGACCAAGGAGAACTTGTGGACGTTAGGAGGGGAAACGTGGCTTTATTATTCATCAGAGAATAGATTTTTTTGTTGAGAAAGAGTCCCCTTTTTGTTTCCAGAACGAAGTTTTACGGTCTACGTTACACCAAATTTCGCCGCTTTACGAGCCACTATAGACATAATTAAAAATACCGTTGAGATGAGTAACGTGCCACGATCCCAAAAATATAATAATACCAGTAGATTAACTCATCTTGTGAAACCTCAAAATGTTGATTACAGGGTGCAATATACTCCAAATAAAAAGTCGCTTATTTAATTAATTAAAAATTACAATAAATTTCTAAAAATTAAATTATCACTACGTCTCAAAAGAATCTTGTCTAAATTCGAAATCGGTATCTAGTTATATCGTATAAACCATTACGGTCGATGGACGATTCTATAACAACTATTTAAAAATTTGATTTGGATATAAATCAAAATCTATACGACGAAATCTCGATTTTTCTCTTCCACTAGAAATATATATTTTAACAGATTCGAACATTTCTTGTTTCACGGAAATCCGATTTAAAACAAATCATGTACATTCAGTTGAAGTTCAAATCGCCAAATAACGAACTGCAGTGCCATTTCAAGCTCGATTTTAAGTATATTATAACTCTACGTTCAAACTATCATTTATATACTATATTCGTTATTCAAATTCAATTCCAAGCTGAATTAAATATCACAGATGATCCGGTTCACACCACATCGTCATTTCAGCCAATTCTGATTATTTCAGAATTAAATATATTATTTAATTATTATTTTAATTAAATATTCCCAGCTATTTAATTAAACCACCATTTAATTCACTATATCACTATTTATATAATTAAATAAATTAATTATAATACCTCTGCAAATGTTGATCATTACAATCTTCCCCACTTAAAATAATTTCATCCTCGAAATTGCTAAGGTAGAGAACGACCCTATCGACTGGTTAGAACATATTTGTTCACTTCTTAACTTCAGTTTCAACTAAACCAATTTAATTTCAATTTAATTATTAATTAATTTTTACCAATGAAAATTTCCAAAAATCCTGAAAATTTTCTAACTCCTTAACTTTTCGAAAAATTTCGCCAGCACATCCTTTGTATTGCTCAATAGGTCAAACTCCAACTCGCCTCTCTGGGCCATCTCCATCCCAAAAGAAAATCAAACAGCCAAGCAGCTTACCAATTCGGCTCATAAATCTCATGCTTATATCGAATATAAACTTGTACCTTTTTATCGGGCATATCAACTCTATCACTTTCACCTGTTGTCAATTCAGCGGATACAAGGGTCATCCCAATCAAATTCCAATCTGCTTTTATCCACAACACAACCATTTGCTTTTTACCAAGCCAAATTTTCATTTCAACTCGAGTTTCTTCTCGATTCCCAACTCTTAACTTGATTATCCCATTACACTTCAAATTTGAATCTCACAATCCAGTTTGTCTTGATATCATTCTAATTCAATCTCAGTTACCACTTTACTGGCTTTACTTTAATTCAAATTTGCTTTCACAAATTTCTATTAAATTTGTTTTTAATTCAAATAGTCTTTCCCTGGGAGTTTTTAAACAGTTTACTCTTTTCAAAATGTCAAAATTTTCTTTTTGAAATTTCAACACAACCTGTCTTTCCCAAAACAAATTCAAAACAGTATCTCTGGTAGTAATTCGTCACTTACAACTCGAAAATGAATACTGATGATGCAGCTGTCATCATCAGAATCTAATTCCCAGCGATCGAAGTGAGTTCAATACTATAAAACCATTTCTAAACATTTCCACTTTGAAATTCATTTCAAAATATAATTCGCACTGCTTGTAAAACAATTTAAAATTTCGCAGGATCTAAAATTTTCCTTATTTTTAATCCAAATCCATTTACAAACACTTATCCAATTTTCCAGAATTTTAATTCAATTTCTGGTTTAAATTTCAGATTTAACTCATCGGATTTCACGTATTTCACTTATATGAATTCTGATTGGTTATTTACATAACCATTTAATTTATAACCTTACTCGATTATATACAACCAATATATCCAATATGTATCAAAATATACTTTGGGTAAAATTATTTTAATTTACCCTCTTTTCAAAACATATCGTGACGACCCATCGTATTCGAGTGTTTAGTAACTCCTACCGATACAGTGGATCAAACTGATCGACCAGAACTCATAAACAACTCAACCAATAAATCCACACAATATAAAACAAATTTTTATATCAATAACAAGTACGTTTACTCGTATATATACACTCAAACTCAATCTAGGGTATTACTAACCCTATCTCTACCGAGTCACGCCACAGAGCCAAGGTAATTCACTTAACCTTATGCTCTGATACCAACTGTAATGACCAGGAAATTTGGCGATCTTGGTTATAGCCATAAACTCAATGACGACTAACCAAACATCAAAAAATCCCGATAATTAATGAAAGAAATTAGAGGGTGAGGAAAGATAAGATAGAAACTTAGAATAAAAGAAGAAGAAGAAGAAGAAGAAGAAGAACATAACATCAGAGTAACACGAACCTCACAGCGGAACGAATAACATATAACATAACTTTTGAAATACAAACAGTATATGTATACAATAACATTGCAGAGTACAACACTTACAACAACAGCGGAAATAACTATAGTATATAATCCTGAAGCCTCTTGCTCCAGCTCTTCAAGTGTATTTGAAAAATCCTGACTACTTAACTGCCCGCACAAATTTAGGCACCCAAGAGTTTAGGGAAAACAAAACAAAATAAACTCCGGGTCAGTCATGGGACTGGTATGAGTAAAACAGTTTGAACAAGTAAATGATATCTCATAAGACCACGCCATATAACGGAACGGGTTTTTCCCTTATGAGAATCCAAATTATCTTTATATCAAAAACCTTTTGATATTATATTAATGTCTATCAACCACAACATAATAATCATCTAGCAGAAACGCTTTCATCTCACGTTCTACATATATAGTATACAAATCAAAACCGCAAGCACGTATTGGGTAATGGATTTCCAACTATGACAAGGTATGGAACCACCTTCCGCTAGTGTACCTCTAGAGAGGAATACACTGGGTTCAACAAGAACATCTTGCAACCCGGCCACACATGACCGTCCACTCATTTCACTTGAGTGTATCGAATGTATATCACCAACAGTTGGGATCAACAACCGTTTCCCGAATGAGACAGCATCAACAATGGATTTTTAGAAATAAATGAAACTATAGATCAGGTGATTATACACCCTACTTCGGAGCGACCGACTTAGCCATGCTACTTGCCTAATTTCTGTCATTTACCGGTTGATGAGGCTTGAGGTTACGCTTCATCATCACATCAGATTCACTTCGAATGCCACATTGTCAGATCCATCGAAAATCACTAATTGACGTCTACAACAGTACATTACGTGTTAGCTAAAGAAGTTTCCTTCTCCGCTTCCACTCTTGGTACAGTTGAAGAAATCAATGTATGTGACCTTTCTGGAAATACTCTGTCAGACATTCATCCATACAAGTCATCCAGGAACAGGATGAACTGAAGGTACTATTCAGTATATCCATCTTAGGCACTGTTATCTAAGACTTATACAATAGCCCTTGCACTTTACTCTGTCCTCAATTATCTTTGGCATATATGATTCGCAACGCTTATGCCAATACAGAGTGGTTCTTTGGATAATAATCCAACCGGTCTCTCCATATTAACAATGTTAAAATGGTCAAAACTTCGATAGTCTGTGATTTAACCATAAAAGAAAACACGTGTGCAAACAACGATATTATTTCCTAATGGAAATTCTATCAATCAATCATCAATCATATATATGTATATATATATTCATATTTCCTATTTCAATATTTGATTACGTTTCTGATTCTATTTGGAAAACATTTCCAAATCTTCTTTACTTGGATTTAAAACAGATGTTTAAATCAACATTGCGACGACAACTCAAACCACTATACTTATTTACTAAATCACTTAACCACTTTTACTCTCGAACCTTAACCATTTCTAAATTAAAAACGAAGTCAATCAAGTTGGGGTATAACTACCTCTCAGACCTTAACTGAACAACATTTCAAATCTTGAAATAGGGTAAGTTCATCTTTTAACCCTTTAACACTTCCTTATGAACCCTCGGATTCTATTTACGAACCCCCTTCTTTTACAAGTCTACGTTATTATAACAATGGTGTTATAATCTCCTGCATCCGAAATATATTATCTTTAATATGACTTTTTTTTCCTAACTCGAATAATATAACGACAACTAATTTATTTACTCATATTCGGTTAACTCTAATCTATAACTCTTATTTGAATAACTCCAACCTAATAACTCTTACTGGATTAACTCTTATTCGAATAACTTATTCGAATAACTCATATTCGAATAACTTATATTCGATTTTCTTACTTTCGAATACTTATATTCGATAATCCCTTTCTTCGAATAAATCTTATTCGATTTAACTCCTGTCGAATAACTAGATTCGATCAACTCACTTCGAATATTTCTGATTCGATTTACTTCTTCGAATAACTATATTCGATTAACTAATTTCAACTCTATTTGAATAAACTAAATTCGATAAACTCCATTTGAATAACTCTAGTTCGATTTAACTTTATTCAATTAACTCTAACTGATTAACTCTAACTGTTTAACTCTATCTGTTTAACTCTATCTGTTTAACTCTAACTGTTTAACTCTAACTGGTTAACTCTAACTGGTTAACTCTTTGTCCTTATTCAGTTCAAACATCGATGTTGAAATCGATTCTTACTTCTTTGTATAAGTCCTGACTTATACATTCTATTTATCCGAAGGACAAATATTTAACTTAATTTATAAATATCATTTATAAATCAATCTGCTCCTTTTATCTGTTTACTTCTTCATATATTAGTTCAGACTTATATATATATATATTTATCCAAGGATAAATATTTTCTTTATAAACTATTTGCAAATGGTTTGCAAATAATTACCTTTTCTATTGTATTTGCAAATGGTTTGCAGATATTCCTCTTTCTATTTTATTCAACACATGCTTCCCTTTTCATTTGGTTTACACAAATATTTCCTTTAATATCTTTATTTATTTATCCTAAATGAATAACTCTTTTATTTTCTTATTTTCTACATAAATAAATAATTCACTTAACATATCCTATTTATTTACTAAATGAATAGTTCATTCAATATCTCCTATTTATTTAACAAATGAATATCTCATTTATCATCTTCTATTTATTTAACAAATAAATATCTCATTTCATCTTTTTCCTACTCTATTTGCAAATGGTTTGCAAATATTTCATTTTTCTATTCTATTTGCAAATAGTTTGCAAATATTTCCTTTTCAAATTATTCTTTGATTTTAGAATAATTCCCTTTCTAAATATCTCCTATTTATAAATATTCAAATTTATAAATATTTCTTATTTATAAATTTCCATTTATAAATATCCCCATTTATGAACATTCTCTTTTAAAAAATCCTTTTTGATTCTATAATTATTTTATTTTCAATATTCACTTTGAAAATCACCTTATCAACATTCCGGTATTTCTATGGTAATTAACACACCAAATCACGATGACCAACAGCGTCCAAACAAACATAATCGCCAACAGATTATATATCACATCACATATTCAATTATATGAAACAACAGTATTTTAAATATTGAGGAATCCAGTCGGATCCCTCCAACCTGTTTCCCTGCATCCACAGATGTTACACAATATAATCAACATAACTTTCAGTTCCATATGATATATTCTGTTAAACAGAATCAATATAGAAATTCAACTAACTGACTAGCAGTTCAATCAAACAGTCAACACACAGTCAATCAGCCAATATTTAACAGTTCTGAAAATACAACATGAAATTATAAACTGTTCAGAGTTAGTGAGATTTACTCACATTTGCAGTTCATCGTTAAAGAACGATAAACTATTTGTTTGATTTGAGTCAAACAATTTATTTCGCTGTAAATTTTAACGAACCCCAATCCACTCCCAGTCAGTTCCAGTGCGTAGCCGTCGTCCATACGATCCCAACGCAACTTACGGTTCGTCAAACTGATATTGTATGACCAAGATATTCGATTTACAAGATTATACTAATTTAAATAAAAACAAAACTTAATCTATTTTCAAATTTTGGGCTTTAACCTTTTATCACCAGCCCAAAAAGGCCAGACCCGCCCGTACAAGATGCTTCTTCCTCGTTTGGATTTCGCCGTGACCTGCTCCTCAAAAACAACCCATGACCGAACTTCCACTCTAATCCGTTCCTCCACACTTCGAATAAATCCACAAAAATAACCAAAATTCTCCTCGTCAAAATTCGGTTCCACCTATACCAGAAACACCTAACTCGCCGTCTTCTGGAAGAACCCGATCTCAGCAAAGCCTCATGATACACTGTACAGTATCGACAAATTTTTTCATGAAAAAAACCCAGAAATTCACATAAGATATGATTCACCACCACGAACTCAATTACCCAATCGAAAACACCTATCGTCGCCTCTTTTTATCGCGACAGTCAACCCTAGCCGACGCTGGATATATTTCACACGACAGAAAGCAGTTCGAACTCCTCAAAATTCATACGAGGTTGAAGAGCATACGACTAGAAATCCAAATATATTTATTTAGGGATTTAAGGATTTGATTTGATTTTGTGAAGCACGGTATTTTGTTTGGGGAGAGCCAAAGTTAGATCCAACGATGTAAAAGGGTACTTATAGGGTATTTTATCTCATTTAGTGTTGATTTCTATTGCCACGAATTTGTTTAAGGACCAAGGAGGACTTGTGGACGTTAGGAGGGGAAACGTGGCTTTATTATTCATCAGAGAATAGATTTTTTTTGTTGAGAAAGAGTCCCCTTTTTGTTTCCAGAACGAAGTTTTACGGTCTACGTTACACCAAATTTCGCCGCTTTACGAGCCACTATAGACAGAATTAAAAATACCGTTAAGATGAGTAACGTGCCACGATCCCAAAAATATAATAATACCGGTAGATTAACTCATCTTGTGAAACCTCAAAATGTTGATTACAGGGTGCAATATACTCCAAATAAAAAGTCGCTTATTTAATTAATTAAAAATTACAATAAAATTATAAAAATTAAATTATCACTACGTCTCAAAAGAATCTTGTCTAAATTCGAAATCGGTATCTAGTTATATCGAATAAACCATTACGGTCGATGGACGATTTTATAACGACTATTTAAAAATTTGATTTGGACATAAATCAAAATCTATACGACGAAATCCCGATTTTTCTCTTCCAATAGAAAAATATACTTTAACAGATTCGAATGTTTCTTGTTTCACGGAAATCCGATTTAAAACAAATCCTGTACAGTCAGTTGAAGTTCAAATCGCCAAATAACGAACTTTCGTGCCATTTCAAGCACGATTTTAATTATATTATAACTCTACATTCAAACTGTCGTTTATATACTATATTTGTTATTCAAATTCAATTCCAAGCTGAATTAAATATCACATATGATCCGGTTCACACCATATCGTCATTTTAACCAATTCTGATTATTTCAGAATTAAATATATTATTTAATTATTATTTTAATTAAATATTCCCGGCTATTTAATTAAACCACCATTTAATTCACTATATCACTATTTATATAATTAAATAAATTAATTATAATACCTCTACAAATGCGGGTCATTACAGAAAAGCAGAAGTAGAAGAGCTAATGCCAAAGATTTTAGAAGGAGATGATTTATCAGTGATAGCTGCTGAAGGAGGATCATTAACTATTGAAGGTGGAGGATCATTGAATGATGATAAAGGAGGATCTTTGGAAGAAACAGGATCATTGCAAGTTAAAGGAGGAGGAGGAGGTAGAATTAAATTTGATGGAGGAGCTAAATGACTATAAGGAGATGTATATGAAAAAGGAGGATCATTCATCTTACGATTGAAAGAAGAGTTCAAGGGTATATTAAAACTGAAAGAAGAATCATTGGAGACATTATGACCATTTGAGGATGATGAAAAACTAGAAGAGCAAAATGTTGAATGAGAGCAAGAGGAAAAAATTTAATGCTGGAAAGAATTGCTTGTTGAAGTAGAAGCCTCTGTTGAATTATCATTAAGAATCGAAAATGGATTTGTATCATGAAATTCATTCTAAACTGCCTCATTAAAAATACCATCAAACTCCGAATTCCTTTCTGCTTTAAATCGACAACATTTGATTTATGATGCACCTCACAATTACCATCTTTATTAACTACCATAATATTCTGAATTCCTTTTCCTCTACAAATTCTACTATCCATTTGTTCTTCATTATTAACTAGATTATCGACATTTCCAACCCCGTTAATTTCAACTACCTCATCCATAGCTTTATTCACTTCCTCTTCAACATTAGTTCCAAATTTACCTTCCTTCCTTTTCCACATCTGTTTGTTTTTATTATTTACTCTATTCCAACCTTGTTGGCTTCCAGAAACTGGAGCTTTGAATTTGACACTTTCATCTTTATGACTAGCTGAAATGCTTGAATTCATAAACCTATCATCAGACTGTATTCCTTGAGCATATTTATCTTTATTATGAATACCACATTGAGAGGTATGATGTCCAAACACTTTGCAAAGAATGCAGATACTAGGCTTTGAATCATAGGATACCACTACAGGGGGACATTTATCACCAAGTCCACCTTATTCAATACAAATAGGCAATTCTGATTCAGCATCAATTTGCACAAGACTTTCGCATATCTAATCCTGTGCATCTTTTCAGTATTAGAATCAAAACAGTTGAGCTTTCCTACTTGACAAGCCAACCAATTAATGCCCATAAGTGTCCAAAGCAGAACATGAATTCGATGAAGATGAATCCAGGTAGGAACCTTCTTAATTTGTGATTGTGCATCTCCAATGAAGATCCCAATTAGTAATAATGAACATACATCCCCTTATGAATACAGTATCAGCATTCAAAATGTAACAACCCATATTTTTTCGTATATTTTAAAATTTTAAATTTAAACAAGTGAATTGGATAATATAACTTAAAAATAAAATTTGACTGATTATGATATCAATAATTTGTTGAATTGAGACAAGCAAATTTTGAAGTAAGTTATACTTATAAATGTTGTAATTTGAAATTTAATATTTTATTAATTATACAAATTTGAGTTGTTTAATTTATAATTGAAATTAAAATTTAGTTTGATAAATGGTGAAATTCTGAGTTGATATTACAATAATTGGAGAGAAATCGAGTCCATTTATTTATAATTGAAATTCAAATTTAAATCTGTCGGGAACTTAAAATTTATGATATCGATTTATAAAATTTATTTAAGTTCCAATTGGATTAAAAATGAAATTTGATAAATATTTAAACAGGATTAAAATAGTTAAATGAATAATTGAATATTTTATTAATTAATTAACTCTGAAATTTAACTGTTTTGACAAACTGTCTCGGAACCCGACAAAACCAGTTTCATTGGATCTGAAATAGTGAATTATGGTGGGATTTCAAGTTTTGGTACAATCGGACTTGTAATTTAATCATACGGGAGAAAATGCGAATGGAATCAATGTAATATGATAATTGTTTGGTTCTTATGTTTGGCCTTCTATCCATATATAAATCAAATTCATTCCTACCTCAACGGTTCATTTTCTCATTCAAGTAGGTACAATTCCTTCTCATCTCTTTCTAACGGCTGAAACAATATTTTCCAAAAACCCTAGAAGAAAAAAAAATCAATCTTGAAAATCAAATCTCTCCAAAACCTAGCAAATTATATGTCAAAACGAAGGCCTCGACAATAAGAAGCTACGAGTACCATCAGTTTCAACATGCAGTGCATGGATTCGCCAGAAATCTCGGTCAAAGCTCTAAAATTCGAAACCCTAAGATTGATTTTGGGGTTTTTCGATTTAAGGCTTAATCGGGAATTTGGGCTTCTGGGTATTGTTCATATCATCATCTGGATTTCAATGCACTTGGTCTCTTCAGCCATCATAAGCCATGGCGCCAGAATTTCACCTTTTAGGGTTTTCGAACCCGGCTGTTTGACTGGCGGTGGTGCATGCATGAGACTACCGAAGATGGTGGCGGTTGGAGGAGAGGTGCGGATTTCGATGAGCTTCAGTTTAGTGGTAGTCGCTGGTCTTAATTCGGCCGAAGGAGGAAGATATTGGCAGTTAAAGGGTGGTGGGTTTTAGGGTTTGCGTCGTTCGATTACTGTAGCAGGCTGAAGTTTGAGCGGGAGAGGAAGATGACGTGTCAATTTCTGAGTGGTGAGAATTTTACTTTATTAATTTTATGTATTTAAAATCCAAATGATAAAACGCTGATAACTTTCACATGCGAACTCGGATTTGGACGCGGTTGGGTGCGTTGGAATCGGGGCGAGATTGCGGACGATTTGAGACTGGTTTGGCTGCGTTTGGAGACAGAAAATTTTTAGCCTTTGGTTGGATGTCCGATCCACTAAAAACCCAAATGTGGGTGATTTTCTCACTCACGATTGACTGAATGATTCCAATATTTATTAAATTAAATTATGAAATAAGTTGGTTGCAAGGTTGTGATTGACTGTGAATGGTTGCTTAAATTTGACGTGCAAGTGTGCTAGCATGTAAATGAAGTCGATAATTAGTTATTTAAATTTAATTAAATTTCTAGTTGGAACCCCGACCCTTATTAACCAGTGAAATGATTAAATAGTTACCATTTGAAAAAAAAATGGTTGTGATGGATGCCTTGGCTGATTTTATTTCTGAATTGATATTGCCTGAAATGTCCCTTTTTTAGTATATGGATGTTGTATCTTCATTTTGACGACGAATCCCATTTTCACCCTTGATGTTACGGGCATCTAATAAACCCGTGATTTATCGATTTAAAATAAATTAAGAACACAGGTTGAAATGATAAATATCTGTGACCCTGATTTAGATTGAATTGATATATATCCATCCCTGAAATATCGAGAAACTAAATTTATTCTCACTTGGCCATGGGATAGATAATTATATATGGACATCTGTCGGTTAAAAGATTTTAAATATTTGGAATTTGTTTGATAGAGATTTTATAAAAAGAAAAAAAGAAATGTGCCGATACTCGATAAATCCATTTTCTTTAAAAATCTGAACTTGGAATGTTTATTAAAAAGGGTTAAGGAATTATCCCAAAACAAAGTGGAAATTCTTAAATTGGTCTTTGAATATGATTCGGAATTATTCAAATTAATGGTGTAGACTTAAAGGTAATAAATACTCATGGAATTTAATCTTGGAATAATGGAAATCGAGGGTAACCAGAGTTATTTTAACTCAGTTTTGATTATAGATTTGAATTCTTGAAATCGAATGGTTGTTTTGAACGATGTTTGAAAATGAGATATGGAAACAAAATGAACTCCATTCAGACTAGAGTATAGATTCGAGTATTTGAAATTTGGAAGAAATGAACAATTACAGTTTAAAGGATTTTATTTTTATAAGATTACATATATATATATATACACACACCAGTACGGAGGCACGTCCGATGGACGTGTGTATAAATAATCAAAGTGAAAATGGGTTATGTGCAGAAGCAAGTGGAGAAGTAAGAAGGAAAATCAGTAAAGGCATTAGCAGCGCTGTAGATGAAAATACATAAAGTATATATAGTGATACGAAAACTGCACTTAGTCACGCATCATGCGGATGACGAACAGATGAAGATATACCCCAGTAAAAAAAAGGAACAGCTATGTGCAGATAATTATCTACTACAAAATACGGTGATGCCTATGGAATGTTGTACACTTATTTAAATGTATGAAATAAAGGCTTTATTACAGAACAATCACGGTACAGGCTGAACAAAACAAACTACAAAAAGGAACAAAAAAATCAAAATTAATGGCTAGTGACAGACGTGATTCAAAGCATCTATCCTTTACAACAAAGAAAACATGCATGCTTGTGAAATTTCAAATTACAGAAAAGAAATAGCAAACTTTCAAGTATATAAATTTTTGGTATAAAGCTATGTGGATTAGCAAGAATTGTTCATGAAGTCGATAAGCAAATCCTGCACCATACATCAATCAGGCATCCCCTTCCTCCTGCACCATACACCGGAGCAAGACCTCCAGCAACTGGACCTGGGTTTGCACTCACAGTATTTACAGCATCCTTCAAATCTGTTAGGAAGTCTTCGAACACTGTAATATGTTGAAGCGTCACACAAATATGTATATTGTTGGGTCACACAAATCTTTCAGGAAGTCCTTCAGTTCCTTATATGAATACATATTTTACTAACCATAATATATTACATGAACTAATTCTTACAATATAATTCTTTAGAATTGTCCAAAAGTTGGTTAAAATAGCAAATCGAACAAAATTAACATGACAGGTAATATTGACCATTTTATTGAAATAATGTTTTTGCAAAGTCAATAATAGTATGCTGGTAGAGTTCAACCACATCTATGTAAAGTATCATACTGATCTTCAGAGTTGAAAGTGTATCACGGTAGCGTAAAAAATAAAGAAAAGGATATTCAATCAATGGATAAAGATGAGTGTAAATCACGGTTTACCCACGATAGTTCTTACTAATCGTTGAATATAGAGTAAAAGGCTACATTGCCTAAGGTTGCATCCAGATTTGGTTTAATCATGATTAATCATGACACTACAGTTTTATCGAACCTTACTTATCACATATTTGTAGTAATATCAAGTGCGTAATTGACATGCCTGTATCAGAGTATTTAATTTGCAATGGTAAACCCATACTGTTTCAAACTAACACAAACTATTTCCACCGATTTCTTTTTAAATTCAAGCATATAAAGTCCATCTCAGTAAATCCAATTACACAAATTTCAGGTTAATAAATTCATATGAAAGACGATGACATAAAAATTGTAAGGTGGAGATAAAAGAGACAATACTGAAGAAGTGAGCAAGTATTACTTAAATAAACTCTAAAGTTACTTATTAAAATATGAGTTTTATGGTGTGGATACTATACTAACTTTTCAATTTTTAGATGGGAAAACTAAGCAGTTTTCAATTTTCAGATGGGAAAACTAAGCATTTCAAGATGAAAATTTTCCCTTGCAAATTTTAAAGTTCTTAGTCACCCAAACAAAGTAAAAATATACACCAAAATGGGAATAAAAGCAACCAAGACGCATCATTTTTGTAAGTCATTTTATATAAACCCACAAATCAAAATTCTTAAACAAAACCGTTCACTTAAATAAATTAAATGACGTACATGTAATGCAAATATATATATATATTTTTCTTTTATAGTTGCTCTATAGGAAGATACAGTAACATTAAAAATTTTGTCATGCTTAACACAATAGTTAGAATCTCGGTATAGCATATGTGGTTACCAAGATCTTACTGCAAAATATGCAATTTGTTCCTAGCATTAAATGAAGTTGCAAAAACTAATATAAGGAGCCACACACTGATATGATTCGCTGTCTACATTATGCAAGGATCGTATGCTGCCTGTCTATTAGATACATCTACACATGTTGCTGAATTTAAGCACCTTCAACTTGAAATACATATATTTTATAATAATAAATACTGAAAATGGTATAATAACAGAATTGAACCTACTATAGATATGTTTATACTAACAAAATCCTTTTAATTTAGTTTTGAATGTGTTAAAAGAAGATATGTCGACATTATTGAAAGTAAGGTGGCCTCTTAAATGGGAAAAAAATCTTTACGTGTCAGAAGTAGATGAGTGTGAACGTTCAAATTTAAAGTACCTAATGTGCAAGTGTTTGAATTGACCAACTTCTCATCCCCAAATTCTTCCTTGTACCCACATAGTATAAAAAGTAATGGTAATTGCTAAAATTAGCATTATTTATGGTCATGGAAGCAAGTTTAATTATATACATGATTTTTTATTCAGAAACTACAATCATATGACCTTCATTATCGGTAAGCTAATATAAAATGGCACACATACTTGGAAGATTCGGTAAACATGTCTTAGAAGCAAAGTAATTCTTGAGTTTTTTTAATATATGCCTAAAAATAGCTCAGTAATAACCCGGAAATCTGGGCCAGTTAAAATTTTTTATTTTGGCGAATTTTGATTATTTAAAATGAATTATTTTAAATAATAATGACGAGAAATTTATTTTGAATAGGATTCGAACGTATATATTATATAGATCGTCGTTGGAATATAAATATTTATTTATAAATATAAAAGGAATTGAAAATGGCGCGGTAGTTCGATAATTCGATTTCAAACTTTAAATGAATGTACAGGATTCAAAATAAACCGGATTTTAGTGAAACCAAAAATAATAGAATCTAATAGAGAATATCTTTCCAACGAATCCGAAAAATCAAAATTTCATAGCGGGAATCAAAAGATACGTCCAGTTGAAAATTCTGAATAGTCGCTATGGAATTTCGGCCTTTGAAAATAGCCATTTTGCAAACGACCTCGGATTTCGACGAAATCACTTTTGTTGGATCCGCAATGTCAAATTATTGCTAGGTTTCAAATTTCATAATTTTTCGAATCAATATGTGAGCGTGGCAAAGGAAAACGCGTTTGACCAGTTTCAGTTGATTTTAATCGACTGGAAAATGGCCATTTTTCCAACGGTATCAGAATTCGACGAAACTAGTTTTGTTAGGACCGTATCGTCAATACGAAGCTAGAAAATATTTTTCTGGGATTTTTCGAGTTAGTATGTGACCCCAGTAAATTGAAATGCGCGTTCAAATTCAATATATAGAGTTATATGTTGATTTTGACGAAAACTGATCGAAACGATCGAATCGGCTTACGATACATATCCCATTGTGTTCGGAATGGGGGTAATTAGCTATGGACGACAGGCGGTGGGCCTCGTTTAGAGTTCGAAAATAAAAGGTACTTTTTGAAATGAAATAAAATAAAATAAATATATTAAATTACCTTTTATCCCTCCCCTTTCTCCACGAAATGGTCAACCCTCCCCTCACTTGTTCAGATCGAGATTCAGAAAGGAAAATAGAAAAAAATACGCTCGCTCCTCCCCTAGGTGATCCGTCGCCACCGCGACACCTCCCCGTCCCTCCGGCGTTCGAAGACGCTAGCACCCTCTCTCCTCCTCTCTCTATTCTCGCCTCCCTCCACTTCAAGCCTCGCGCATATCGAGACCTCCCTAGTCGCCATCAGCCGACCGCAGGCCCCACCTGACCTCCGACGCGCCGCCTCCTGACCTTCCCCCTCCTCCGCTCTTCTCATTCTCCCCCTTACAGTCGATTCGAACGCAACCCCCCCTATCCCCAAATCAACCGCCACCGCACCCCGTGGGCCATGCCACCACTGCCGAACGCCAGCGTCCATCCTCCGGCCACCACTCCGACGCAGCAGTGCCAGACGCCCTCTTTCCTCCCCTGCGCAGTAAGTTTTTAATGTATTTCGTTTAGTTTAGTAATTTAAAAATGTGATTTTATAAAAGCGTTGATTTTTAATTTATAAAAGCTTTGATTATTATTATATATAAAAAGGAATTGATTTTTTTTCATTTTATGAATAGCATTTATTATTAACGGCAAAGACCATATTGTTAATGATGTAGAGAATATATTTTTATATATATATAAAAAGATTTGATTTTTATCTGAGAAAAGGTAAGATTTTTAAAGGGATAAAGTTAAGATTTTTAAAGGGATAAAGTTAAGATTTTTAAAGTGATAAAGGAAAGTTATAATTTTTAGCTTGAGAGAAAGTTTGATTTTTAACTAGGAAAAAAATACGATTTCATTCATATGAAAGTGGTGATTTCTATACTTGTAAAGATTTGATTTCTATATGTAGACTAGTGACATAAAAATTCGATTTTTATATGAATGAAGGCGAATTAAAAATATATTTTTTATAATATAGAAAGGTTAAAAATATAATTTTTATATAATAGAGAAGTTAAAAATATAATTTTTATACTAGTGGCATATTAAAAATATGATTTTTATTTTATTGAAATGAAGTGATAAAAATAATATTTTAATTTGAACAGCGTGAAAAGAACTGCATTGGAATTTCAAGCAGATCGAAACGTTTCAGCAGTTCAACAGCAAAGCACGGCGGAGTGGAACCCTCAGTGAGAATTTCTCACTCTTTAATTAATTTTCTAGTTACATATATATACTAGGATGCAGATGGTGTTTAGTAGCACCCGACACCCGTCGTCCACAGACCATGGACGACTTGTATGTTTGTTTGTTTGATTTTGATGTGTAGTTGATTGTGTGATGTGAAGTGAAATGGAATAAAATATTTATGTAGTTAAAAATATTTTATAGTTGAAAATATAATTTTTAACATGAAAATGAAATAAATTAATATAAACAAATCGAACGATTTGTTTATCTACACACATTTGACTGATATTGATTGGGACGATAAATTTTACACATCGCCCAACAGCACAAATAAAATCTGTGTTTGATTGTTTGAAACCCCACACGGGTATTGGGATGATATATGACATACACTAATCCCAATAATTAGTTGTATGTCGATCGATAGATTGACAGACTGTTATAAGCGTTAAATATTTATATTCGATGCTTATACAGTGTAGAATGCACTTTGGATGATGGTTGATTATTCATCGTTGTTATTGTATACATGTGTTGTAGAAAATCCATATAATTAACATTATATGGTAATTGATTGGGCCTCATTCCATATTGGAAAAAGAAATATTTGAAATAGAAATATTTGAAATAGAATACTTAAATAGAAATATATGAAGCCGTGTTGATTAGATTGATGTCATTTTGACGTGAACGATATTTATATCGATATTATTCATTTTATAATGAATATCGAAAGTGATTTCGAAATCTGATATTTTGAAAAGAATTGAAATTCGAATCAAATTGAATAGAAATGAATTCGAATAGAAATTGAATATAAATAAATTCGAATAGAAATTGAATATAAATGAATTCGAATTGAAATTGAATATAAATGAATTCGAATTGAAATTGAATTGAATTGAAAACGAACTGAAATTGAATTAGAAATCCATTTGAATTGAAATCAATTTGAAATGAATTTAAAACGAATTTATAAGGAAAAATTCAATTTTGATTTGAAATTGAATATGAAGTTGAAACCGTTTTGAAAATGAATTTATAACGATTTATAAATGACTTTTTGAATTGAAATTGACGAAGTATATATTATATATATTATATATATAATATAATGGCCTGAATAGAACGCGCCGCGCTGCGGCAGTTCGCGAATTTTGACCATTGACTTCGAACGGATATTACGGGAGACCCGACCATCGGATTCTCCTAAAACCGGAACCGTTGGGTTCGTATCGAAAAGAGCTTTCTAACGAATATTAGAAATTTGAAATCTAACGGTTGGATTTGGAGTTATGCCCAAATCAAATTTGGAAAAGATCGCTGTAAGTGCAGTTCGATGGCCATTGATGGAAATCGACTGTACGGGCCCTGATAAAATTGTTTAAAATAGTAATAATTTGTGTAAAATCATAAGAAATGATTTGGGAAGAATTGGGATGAAAAACTCCATATTTGAAAAGATAAAAATAGATTTTTATCGAAATGAACTAGTTTTGAACTAGAATAGTAATTTATTTATTTTTAAATAAATAAATTGGATTTGAAAGGGTTTTGAAAATAACCAGAATTTCCAATAATTGCATTGGAATGGATTTGAATCGAAATTGTCTTCAGAATATTTCGATGTTGGATTTCGTGATTATACAGGTGTTGTTATGGAAATTTGAAAGATATACATATATATATATCGTTATTTCCAATACGATATTTGTTGGTCGTACAATTTGATATTGAATATAAGCCGATATATTTTCTATTCAGAGCCTTGTATTTAATATCAAATGTGATTTTGGTTTGTCGTGAATGGTGTCTTCATTAACACTGTTCTTAAGCCCAGCTGAGGAAAATATTAAATCTTTTTATTTGGATTTAATGAAGTGTACCAATTAAATAATATTTAATTGGAATTGAATTGATATTGATTTTTGGGTTTATCGTGAACAGTGTTTTAAATAACACTCGTTCTTTAACCCGATAATTAATGAAACGTGATTTTGGGTTGTCGTGAACGGTATCTTCAATAATACTGTTCTTAGACCCAAAGGAGTTAAGAAAATTCAGAAACTAACTGGAGATTTGTTGAGTTGAATGGTTTCTGGGGTATTGATCTGATGTTGGTTTCGGCCTTCGGGGTTAATACTTAGGGAACTGCTCACTTGCTAATTTGCGGTTAGGGACTGATTGAAATGTGATGTGATTTTAGGTTTATCGTGAACCGTGTTTTAAATGACACTGATTCTTTAACCCAGTCGCAGATTAAAACTAAGTGGAGTTTTAATGCATCTTTAATTAGATTGAAATGATCGAGAATGGAGTATCACCAGTTTTGCTCCAGGCGATAGTTAAATCTTTAATTAGATTTGAATGTGAAATGGTAATTGAATTTACCGATAACTTCGTGGTGTTAGATATGAAGTATTACCAGTTTTACTTCATGGGATGAATAGGTTGGGATTGGGAAATTAAAACAAAGGATTACTTCGGTAAGGTTCGTTAATCCCGACTAGTTGAATCGAAATTCAAAAGAAGATTAAAGAATAAATTCAAGGAATTTATCTTTGATAAAATTAATGGGAACCTTTCCCTATGAATGTGAAATTTAGAAACTAACTGTCGGTTAGCTAAGCAGAATGGTTTTCTGGATATTGATCTGATGTTGGTTTCGGCCTTCGGGGTTAATATTTGGGGAATTGTTCTCTTGATTAATTTACGGTTAGTGACTGATGAATTGGAATGAGGCGTATGTTGTGTTTGTGTAACACTTATTTAAAATATACGCGAATTATTCGGAAAGACCGGGTTTATCCCATTCTGAATAACTGATACGACGATAAGTCGAAGATGAAGATGGTGGTCGAAGACCGGAGGTCTTCACGTCGTTTGGGTGATTACTGATGATCTTGATTGGGATGTACACCCAAGAAGATGGAAACAGTTGGTGATCGTCCAGACGTATTTGGAGATCGATGGATATGCGGGGTACTAGGTGCCTCCGGTTTCGTTCAGACCCAGAACGAACTTGTAAATGGATTGTGTGTCTGACATTGGATTTTAGTCTGTGTGATTGATTTCTATTAAATATATATCTGTTTGGCGGTGGAGAATTTATTCTCCTGCTTAACGCCCTTCTCTGAGACGTACGAGCTCAGGGGTTATATACTGATGGATATCAAACGCGTAGAGTGAATTGCCTGTGTGGCATGCCTAAGTGGCAAATGATCAAGGCTTCTGTTGAAAAGCAAAGTCTTGTGGTTGATGATCGAAGCACGGCCTTTGTGGCGTAGCTTTGTGTAACGTTTACTTCGCGAGTTTCACCCCCGGTGTGAACCAGAAACGGGAGAGGACATCAGGGAGGACATGCGTTTCTTTCTAGCTAGAAGTAGCGTCAGTGGTTTTACACGCCCTGACGAGTTTGGCTTATGTGGTTGTTGCTGTTGCGAGGCGCCTCGGATATACCGGTGACTATGTGAAGCCGAAGGAGTCATTTGTTGGCTCATTTACACCCCAAAGGGTGGGGAAACGCAGTGTTCAGGCATAATAATCCACATCGGTGGACCGGCCCTGACGATCCAAGGGGCAGTTGCGGCTGTTCCTGAGGGGCGGGCTAGAGCGTCTCGAATCGGTAGTGGACTATCTTTTGCCTCGGTTCACAGAAGGAAATCCAATTTCCAAATACGTGACATTTGCGGTTTTGATTGTAGAGCCTAGTATGGCGACATGATATATGGTACTCATGCCGTCTAGGATTGATACTTATGATTTGAAATTGTTTTGACACTATACACTTATAATAGTATCAAATGATTTGTTTTTAAACGTACCAAGCATGTTTGGATATTATAAGGGAAAATCCTGTCCCCCGGCTTGCGTTGCATTGTGTGATAGGACCTGGGTCTTATAATAGCTTCATTTTTCTTTATTTAGCATTACGCTGTTTGTTTTATGCACTGGTGTTCTTGGGAGGAAACCCGTTCCGTGTATACGGCGTGGTCCCTTGATATATCTGATTTAAAGTAAAGTTTTAAATAACTGTTTTAGTTCTCACACCAGTCCCATGACTGACCTGGAGTTTATTGTTTTAACCTAAACTCTGGGTGCCCTTATTTCTACACGGGCAGCTAGTAGTTTTGGTTTTGCAGATTTATATTCACAGTATCCTGGTTTACAGCTGGAATGATATCCGGAAAGCTTTGTATCCGTATATCTCTTCTAGTTGTGTATTGTATTATTTTCCGCTGCTATGTATTTAAAGGTAATTTAAATCTCTGATATTTCTGTATAATATTCATTCATACTCTGTATATTCTTGTATTCTGATGGAATTGTTGTAATATACAATGAAATGTTCTTCCGTCCTCGTTCTTTTGTGGCTTTTTCTCGAACTATCTGCGCTTTCCCTCACCGGGGAAGTTACGGGTTTTTATAGTTGGTATCAGAGCTTTGGTTTACAAAGCTCAGAGAACAAGACACGTTAGAACCAAACGAAAGAATTCATCAGATATTGGATTAGTAATATCCAATGCGAATGACTCGTTAGAGATGGGACCAGTAGTATCCTAGAACGAGTGTGAAGAGTATATTTTTGAAAGTGAAAACAAATTTCGTTTTGAAATTTAAATCAAGTATTCGTATTTGATTATTTATATTGAATTGGACAGTCCAGTATATAAAGATTTTGCGTATACGTCTGATCCACGTGTATTTGAAGTTTTAATATACTGGATAGATATAGAATCACACTCTAGCCGCATAGAGATGATGTTGATAATGACCATGGCATCATCAATATTCATATTCGAGTGATGAAGGTGAGATATCTATATATCTCCAATTGACTGGTGTGAGAACCGAAATATAATTAGAATATATTGTTGTGATTTGGCACCAAAAATATGATTTTTGACTATATATCAAAATTATGAATTTGAAATGATAATTCACTAATTGATTGATGATTGTGTTGTTTGATTATTGTTTGAATAATTAAATGTGGAACCTTTAACAAAATTGGTCAAATATTGAACTATATTGAAAATTTGGTCGCATTTGCTTGCATATACATGTACTTACATTGAACAGGTCATAGCAAGGAGGCTAGAGCAGAGAATAAAATTTGTTTGCCCGACAAATAGGTACATGTTTATCATAATTTACTGTTTTGTTTGGGTGATGATGATTTTATGAGCCGATTGGCTAGCCGCTTGGCTTTTTCTTTTTCTTTTTGAGATCAGAAGGCCTGTATGGCAATTTCGGGATTTTCCCGTGCTCCCGGTGCGGGGGAGGTTATGGCGAAAATTTACGAAAATTTAGGGTGTTAGCCAAATTTTTGAAAAATTTGAAAAGTTTTTAGAAACTGAAAAGTTGAAGAACTTAAGCCGTAGTCAAAATAAGGGAAGTTGAGTTGAATTGTTAAACAACTTTCGGCTTTGTTCCTTTTCGGGGACGAAAAGTTTTAAGTGGGGGAGATTGTAATAACCCAGAAATCTGGGCCAGTTTAAAATTTTTATTTTGGCAATTTTGGCGAATTTTGATTATTTAAAATGAATTATTTTAAATAATAACGACGAGAAATTTATTTTGAATAGGATTCGAAAGTATATATTATATAGATCGTCGTTGGAATATAAATATTTATTTATAAATATAAAAGGAATTGAAAATGGCGTGGTAGTTCGATAATTCGATTTCAAACTTCAAATGAATGTACAAGATTCAAAATAAACCGGATTTTAGTGAAACCAAAAATAATAGAATCTAATAGAGAATATCTTTCCAACGAATCCGAAAAATCAAAATTTCATAGCGGGAATCAAAAGATACGTCCAGTTGAAAATTCTGAATAGTCGCTATGGAATTTCGGCCTTTGAAAATAGAAATTTTGCAAACGACCTCGGATTTCGACGAAACCACTTTTGTTGGATCCGCGATGTCAAATTATTGCTAGGTTTCAAATTTCATAATTTTTCGAATCAATATGTGAGCGTGGCAAAGGAAAACGCGTTTGACCAGTTTCAGTCGATTTTAATCGACTGGAAAATGGCCATTTTTCCAACGGTCTCAGAATTCGACGAAACTAGCTTTGTTAGGACTGTATCGTCAATACGAAGCTAGAAAATATTTTTCTCGGATTTTTCGAGTTAGTATGTGACCCCAGTAAATTGAACTGCGCGTTCAAATTCAATATATAGAGTTATATGTTGATTTTGATGAAAACTGATCGAAACGATCGAATCGGCTTAGGATACATATCCCATTGTGTTCGGAATGGGGGTAATTAGCTATGGACGACAGGCGGTGGGCCTCGTTTAGAGTTCGAAAATAAAAGGTGCTTTTTGAAATGAAATAAAATAAATATATTATATTACCTTTTATCCCTCCCCTTTCTCCACGAAATGGTCAACCCTCCCCTCACTTGTTCAGATCGAGATTCAGAAAGGAAAATAGAAAAAAATACGCTCGCTCCTCCCCTAGGCGATCCGTCGCCACCGCGACACCTCCCCCTCCCTCCGTCGTTCGAAGACGCCAGCACCCTCTCTCCTCCTCTCTCTATTCTCGCCTCCCTCCACTTCAAGCCTCGCGCATATCGAGACCTCCCTAGTCGCCATCAGCCAACCGCAGGCCCCACCTGACCTCCGACGCGCCGCCTCCTGACCTTCCCCTTCCTCCGCTCTTCTTATTCTCCCCCTTACAGCCGAATCGAACGCAACCCCCCTATCCCCAAATCAACCGCCACCGCACCCCGTGGGCCATGCCACCACTGCCGAACGCCAACGTCCATCCTCCGGCCACCACTCCGGCGCAGCAGTGCCAGACGCCCTCTTTCCTCCCCTGCGCAGTAAGTTTTTAATGTATTTCGTTTAGTTTAGTAATTTAAAAATGTGATTTTATAAAAGCGTTGATTTTTAATTTATAAAAGCTTTGATTATTATTATATATATAAAGGAATTGATTTTTTTTTCATTCTATGAATAGCATTTATTTTTAACGGCAAAGACCATATTGTTAATGATGTAGAGAATATATTTTTATATATATATATAAAAAGATTTGATTTTTATTTGAGAAAAGGTAAGATTTTTAAAGGGATAAAGTTACGATTTTTAAAGGGATAAAGTTAAGATTTTTAAAGTGATAAAGGAAAGTTATAATTTTTAGCTTGAGAGAAAGTTTGATATTTAAGTAGGAAAAAAAACGATTTCATTCATATGAAAGTGGTGATTTCTATACTTGTAAAGATTTGATTTCTATATGTAGACTAGTGACATAAAAATTCGATTTTTATATGAATGAAGGCGAATTAAAAATATAATTTTTATAATATAGAAAGGTTAAAAATATAATTTTTATATAATAGAGAAGTTAAAAATATAATTTTTATACTAGTGGCATATTAAAAATATGATTTTTATTTTATTGAAATGAAGTGATAAAAATAATATTTTAATTTGAATAGCGTGAAAAGAACTGCATTGGAATTTCAAGCAGATCGAAACGGTTCAGCAGTTCAACAGCAAAGCACGGCGGAGTGGAACCCTCAGTGAGAATTTCTCACTCTTTAATTTAATTTTCTAGTTACATATATATACTAGGATGCAGACAGTGTTTAGTAGCACCCGTCGTCCACAGACCATGGACGGCTTGTATGTTTGTTTGTTTGATTTTGATGTGTAGTTGATTGTTTGATGTGAAGTGAAATGGAATAAAATGTTTATGTAGTTAAAAATATTTTATAGTTGAAAATATAATTTTTAACATGAAAATGAAATAAATTAATATAAACAAATCGAACGATTTGTTTATCTACACACATTTGACTTATATTGATTGGGACGATAAATTTTACACATCGCCCAACAACACAAATAAAATCTGTGTTTGATTGTTTGAAACCCCACACGGGTATTAGGATGATATATGACATACACTAATCCCAATAATTAGTTGTATGTCGATCGATTGATTGACAGACTGTTATAAGCGTTAAATATTTATATTCGATGCTTATACAGTGTAGAATGCACTTGGGATGATGGTTGATTATTCATCGTTGTTATTGTATACATGTGTTGTAGAAAATCCATATAATTAACATTATATGGTAATTGATTGGGCCTCATTCCATATTGGAAAAAGAAATATTTGAAATAGAAATATTTGAAATAGAATATTTGCAAATAGAAATATATGAAGTCATGTTGATTAGATTGACGCCATTTTGACGTGAACGATATTTATATCGATATTATTCATTTTATAATGAATATCGAAAGTGATTTCAAAATCTGATATTTTGAAAAGAATTGAAATTCGAATCAAATTGAATAGAAATGAATTCGAATAGAAATTGAATATAAATGAATTCGAATAGAAATTGAATATAAATGAATTTGAATTGAAATTGAATATAAATGAATTCGAATTGAAATTGAATTGAAAACGAACTGAAATTGAATTAGAAATCCATTTGAATTGAAATCAATTTGAAATGAATTTAAAACGAATTTATAAGGAAAAAATCAATTTTGATTTGAAATTGAATATGAAGTTGAAACCGTTTTGAAAATGAATTTATAACGATTTATAAATGACTTCTTGAATTGAAATCGACGAAGTATATATTATATATATAATATAATGGCCTGAATAGAATGCGCCGCGCCGCGGCAGTTCGCGAATTTCGACCATCGACTTCGAACGGATATTACGGGAGACCCGACCATCAGATTCTCCTAAAACCGGAACCGTTGGGTTCGTATCGAAAAGAGCTTTCTAATGAATATTAGAAATTTGAAATCTAACGGTTGGATTTGGAGTTATGTCCAAATCAAATTTGGAAAAGGTCGCTGTAAGTGCAGTTCGATGGCCATTGATGGAAATCGACTGTACGGGCCTTGATAAAATTGTTAAAAATAGTAATAATTTGTGTAAAATCATAAGTAAAGATTTGGGAAGAATTGGGATGAAAAACTCCATATTTGAAAAGATAAAAATAGATTTTTATCGAAATGAACTAGTTTTGAACTAGATTAGTAATTTATTTATTTTTAAATAAATAAATTGGATTTGAAAGGGTTTTGAAAATAACCAGAATTTCCAATAATTGCATTGGAATGGATTTGAATCGAAATTGTCTTCGGAATATTTCGATGTTGGATTTCGTGATTATACAGGTGTTGTTATGGAAATTTGAAAGATATACATATATATATCGTTATTTCCAATACGATATTTGTTGGTCGTAGAATTTGATATTGAATATAAGCCGATATATTTTCTATTCAGAGCCTTGTATTTAATATCAAATGTGATTTGGGTTTGTCGTGAATGGTGTCTTCATTAACACTGTTCTTAAGCCCAGCTGAGGAAAAGATTAAATCTTTTTATTTGGATTTAATGAAGTGTACCAATTAAATAATATTTAATTGGAATTAAATTGATATTGATTTTTGGGTTTATCGTGAACAGTGTTTTAAATAACACTCGTTCTTTAACCCGATAATTAATGAAATGTGATTTTTGGTTGTCGTGAACGGTATCTTCAATAATACTGTTCTTAGACCCAAAGGAGTTAAGAAAATTCAGAAACTAACTGGAGATTAGTTGAGTTGAATGGTTTCTGGGGTATTGATCTGATGTTGGTTTCGGCCTTCGGGGTTAATACTTAGGGAACTGCTCACTTGCTAATTTGCGGTTAGAGACTGATTGAAATGTGATGTGATTTTGGGTTTATCGTGAACCGTGTTTTAAATGACACTGATTCATTAACCCAGTCACAGATTAAAACTAAGTGGAGTTTTAATGAATCTTTAATTAGATTGAAATGATCGAGAATGGAGTATCACCAATTTTGCTCCAGGCGATAGTTAAATCTTTAATTAGATTTGAACGTGAAATGGTAATTGAATTTACCGATAACGCCGTGGTGTTAGATATGAAGTATTACCAGTTTTACTTCATGGGATGAATAGGTTGGGATTGGGAAATTAAAACAAAGGATTACTTCGGTAAGGTTCGTTAATCCCGACTAGTTGAATCGAAATTCAAAAGAAGATTAAAGAATAAATTCAAGGAATTTATCTTTGATAAAATTAATGGGAACCTTTCCCTATGAATGTGAAATTTAGAAACTAACTGTCGGTTAGCTAAGCAGAATGGTTTTCTAGATATTGATCTGATGTTGGTTTCGGCCTTCGGGGTTAATATTTGGGGAATTGTTCTCTTGATTAATTTACGGTTAGTGACTGATGAATTGGAATGAGGCGTATGTTGTGTTTGTGTAACACTTATTTAAAATATACGCGAGTTATTCGGAAAGACCGGGTTTATCCCATTCTGAATAACTAATACGACGATAAGTCGAAGATGAAGACGGTGGTCGAAGACCGGAGGTCTTCACGTCGTTTGGGTGATTACTGATGATCTTGATTGGGATGTACACCCAAGAAGATGGAAACAGTTGGTGATCGTCCAGACGTATTTGGAGATCGATGGATATGCGGGGTACTAAGTGCCTCCGTTTTCGTTCAGACCCAGAACGAACTTGTAAATGGACTGTGTGTCTGACATTGGATTTTAGTCTGTGTGATTGATTTCTATTAAATATATATCTGTTTGGCGGCGGAGAATTTATTCTCTTGCTTAATGCCCTTCTCTGAGACGTACGAGCTCAGGGGTTATATACTGATGGATATCAAACGCATAGAGTGAATTGCCTGTGTGGCATGCCTAAGTGGCAAATGATCAAGGCTTCTATTGAAAAGCAAAGTCTTGTGGTTGATGATCGAAGCACGGCCTTTGTGGCATAGCTTTGTGTAACGTTTACTTCGCGAGTTTCACCCCCGGTGTGAACCAGAAACGGGAGAGGACATCAGGGAGGACATGTGTTTCTTTCTAGGTAGAAGTGGCGTCAATGGTTTTACACGCCCTGACGAGTTTGACTTATGTGGTTGTTGCTGTTGCGAGGCGCCTCGGATATACCGGTGACTATGTGAAGCCGAAGGAGTCATTTGTTGGCTCATTTACACCCCAAAGGGTGCGGAAACGCAGTGTTCAGGCATAATAATCCACATCGGTGGACCGGCCGTGACGATCCAAGGGGCAGTTGCGGCTGTTCCTGAGGGGCGGGCTAGAGCGTCTCGAATCGGTAGACGACTATCTTTTGCCTCGGTTCACAGAAGGAAATCCAATTTCCAAATACGTGACATTTGCGGTTTTGATTGTAGAGCCTAGTATGGCGACATGATATATGGTACCCATGCCGTCTAGGATTGATACTTATGATTTGAAATTGTTTTGACACTATACACTTATAATAGTATCAAATGATTTGTTTTTAAATGTACCAAGCATGTTTGGCTATTATAAGGGAAAACCCTATCCCCCGGCTTGCGTTCGTTGTGTGATAGGACCTGGGTCTTATAATAGCTTCATTTTTCTTTATTTAGCATTGCGCTGTTTGTTTTATGCACTGGTGTTCTTGGGAGGAAACCCGTTCCGTGTTATACGGCGTGGTCCCTTGATATATCTGATTTAAAGTAAAGTTTTAAATAACTGTTTTAGTTCTCACACCAGTCACATGACTGACCTGGAGTTTATTGTTTTAACCTAAACTCTGGGTGCCCTTATTTCGACACGGGCAGCTAGTAGTTTTCATTTCGTAGATTTATATTCACAGGATCCTGGATTACAGCTGGAATGATATCCGGAAAGCTTTGTATCTGTATATCTCTTCTAGTTGTGTATTGTATTATTTTCCGCTGCTATGTATTTAAAGGTAATTTAAATCTCTGATATTTCTGTGTAATATTCATTCATACTCTGTATATTCTTGTATTCTGATGGAATTGTTGTAATATACAATGAAATGTTCTTCCGTCCTCGTTCTTTTGTGGCTTGTTCTCGAACTATCCGCGCTTTCCCTCACCGGGGAAGTTACGGGTTTTTACAAGCTCATAAACACATAAGCATCTAACAGAATGACGATTATGCATACTCTTTGTAGTTGGGACATACAATAATAATGCATCCAGTATATATGTACATCACATGCTTTTAACATTTAATGTTCTAGTACCTGTTGTGAATGGAAGGACCAATTCCCAGGCCAAGTTTCTCCCTTTGAACGAAATGTAAGAGTGTTACTATCTTTTTGTCATGATCTAGAATCCAAGCACATTAATCACCACTCTGGTCAACTATAAAGTCTTCTACAACCTATATATTATTGCCGATTATGAACATATATTATGAAAAGAAAAAAATGCACCATACAAAAAAAAGCGTGTTGATCAATCACAAAATCAATAAAGCAATCGTAATGAATAGTATACAAACCTGCACATAACTTTTGTATACTATTCCTTCCTTGAATGGTAATATAGAAGTTACGTATAGGTTGAGTAACCATTTCAATACATACACATTACTTTCCATTATCCTTCATGACAATTATGCAATGCAAAAGATCCAAGTATGGCACATCAAAAGTTGTTAACAAATAGAAATAACGTATCAATATTAAATTAACCACCCACATAGCATTTGCTAAATTAAGTAGTTCCATTAGTAAACATTTAAGCATTAAAATCAGTATAAAAACTTTGGGCCATACTTCGTCTTCCTGTGTGAAATGATAAACATTAAATAAATTTCGTTCACCTAGGTTATAAATTCCTACAAAATTTGATATGTTTACTAATGGAGGTAAAATCATATATTTCGTTCACCTAATTCAAATGCTTGTAGATTCTAAGATTCTATCTACATGATAGTATACAAATGCATCACAAAATCAATATAATATGCAACGTTACTACAAATCACCTAATTTGGATTCATTTAAAATAAACAACCCAGAATTAAGGTAAAACTATTTACAGAAAAAATTAATGTGACAGTATGAAATACATAGCAATATTCAGTGAATCAATCACCAGATGTGAAAAAAATATCTGGAATCGCAATTCGGCACATACAGCAAGGAAAGTGTAAAAATGTTAACGCATAACAGGAAAAATTTCAAATACGGTATACAAATTTGAGCGGTAAGTCGATTTTACCTATGACAGCGTGATAGAGGAGGAAGAAAGGATCTTCGACGGTCATAGATGAACAGGAGTGCTAGATCTGAGCAAAAGACAGCCAATAAAAAGTAGACTGAGTTCAACGAACAAACAAAATATAAACTGATAAACATACCGACGATGCAGGAGAAAGGTTCGACCACGGCCACAGGTGAAGAGGGGTGGCAGATATGAACAAACAACCGCATAGAAATAAAAATTATAGTAAGCTGTAGCAGCGGAAGAACAAATAAAGCATGGAAAAAGGACAGGTAAAGTGATCTTACGTACGACAGCTTCTTGGAGCCGGGAGTAAGCTTCGTCGACGGCCAGAGATGAAAAGAAGTGGCAGATCTGAATATAGGTGAGGAGAAGTGCCGGATCTTGTAGTGGAAGTGGCAAATGTGAGGGATACCGAGAAGAAAGAGCGGTTGAACCCATGGTAGTAGATCCAAAGCAGAAAACTCGGTAGATCTGAGAAGGTGAAGTTTGTAAGAGTTGAGAGGAGTTGGAATTGGGGGAGGAATGGGGTAGAGCTGGAGCAGTCATGGGATTTTTAAGTCGGTTAGGTTTTAGTGGCAGGGAGGAAGACAAAACGAAAAAAATGAAAACGTAAAGAACGGAGTGGATAAAGATGGGAAAAAATGTGGAAACAAAACAACTGTGTTGACTAACGGAAACGTGGTAGCGGGGTAGTGGGAAGAAGCCACTTTTGCCTTGCATTTTAATAGTAGTTTTATAATTCAGCACTGAAATGGTATAAGGACTTTTCTGGAAAGGTATAAAAGCATCACCATGGGAAGGTATTTGTATTATTAGTAAAGATATATACCCTGCTTGATTTCAAATAAAATATTCTTTTTCTTAAATTTATTTATTTAAACTTTTAACCTATAAACTATTTTGTCATAAATGAGTTTCCCTTATATTTTATTACTTAAAATTGTTTAGTAAACTTTTAATTTATGTATATAAATAGCGATTTAATTTATCTTATTTTATTCTAACTATTATATTCTATATATATATATATTATATAAAGATCTTTTTTTATAAGCATCTATTTTCATAATTATATTTTATGAATTGTAAATTTCTTCTGGTTGGAATTTGGGTTTAAACTGTTGGTTCAAATGGAGTTGAATAAAATATATTCCATTTTAATATGAATCGATTTTTAAATTGATTTTAATATGGAAATGTAAGTTATATTCTACTCAAATATGAATGGATCTCCTAAGGGATTGAAATGAGTTGTAATGAGATATATGTATATTCTATTTGAATATGAATGGATTCGAACATAAATCGATTTTGAAATAATTATGATCTTTGATATGAAGTGTATTTTATTTGAATATAAATCGATTTTGTTATATTATAGGATTATGATATATGGATCTAGAAATAGTATTCTAGTTTGAAATATAAATCGGTTTGGAATGATTATGATATGTTGATATTGAAATTTTATTCTTTTTTAATATAAATTGGGTTCAAAACAAAACATGATATTTTGAATATAAGGCAAACCTTTGTGAAATGTAAAAGAACCGACCAATGTGAAAAATGTAAGCGTTGGTTGTTAAAGAGACCGGAGTCGGCAAATGGCATACTCTCTGTCAGTGTCGATACCACTTTAACAACTGTGAATGTTATGATGTATCCAGAATGAAATATGATGACTTGGAGGCGATTTTTGGATTGATGAAGATGAACGATGACGAAATAGCCTTGACCTTCGGGTCATAATTGAAATGACTAAAACAGGAGCTATACCGTGACTAATTGAGGTAGCACTTTTGATCGGACACACTTCTCCGATACTATTTCTATGACTATGATGATGATTTGGGCCCTTTTTGATTTAGGAGTTTGTTCCGAGGTGGGCGGTAGTGGCTGCTATGCGTTACCACCGGTCCGGGAGTGAAACTAGTAGAATCCTACCCTGGGCATTGCCTCGAGTGCCTTGTCATATTTATCCTTATCGAGCCCCTAACGATTTTGATTTGTATCGTACCTATGGAGTGCCCTCTGATGCCATCGGTTACGGTGGGTTTACGGTACTGTATAGACTATGGTATTATAAACGGTGTAAGGGTAAAAATGTAATCCCGCTTACGCTATTCTCATTATGTTTACTTTACTGAATAAACATTACAATAATAGCGTATTATACTATGTATGTATTAGTTTAATGGATCCTTGAGAGATGGAAAAATCCCGTAACATCTCTTGAGTTACTGCACCCATGACACTCATGTTATTTCGCATTTTAATTTGACTAATATGAGAATGATTTAGTGCTGATCCGAATGTTTGTTGTGTTTTCTTTTTATGCAATATGCTCGGGTCAGCAGAGGTTGCAGTTAGCAAAGATTGCAATAGCTTGGAGGATGAAGACGAGGATTTGGTATATATATCAATTATAAGTATGTTTTTTCCGCTGCACTTTATTTCCGCTGCATTACTGTATATACTTGTATTAATGAATTCTGATGACTGAAAATGTAACTAGAATGTATATGTTTTAAATGTTTTGAACCATTATTTGTTTATTATATGTTGTCCTTCAGCCGTGAGATTTTGTGATTGTTTTCTCTTATTTCTTCTTTTCTTTTTTTTTCAATAACTATCTGGGTTGGTGATTTGTTTGGATCGACATGTGTGGTTTATTGTCGATTAGAACGGTCAAAAATCTAAGTCGTTACAAGTTAGTATCAGGGCGATGGTTAGCGATAACGTTGGCTCTGTTTGGGAATTAACTCATTAGAGATGGGATTAGTAATGCCCTAGAATGAGTTGAGGGTATATATGAGAGAGCGTACTTGTACTTTTTGATATAAAATGATTTTATATTGTGTTGACTTGTTCTGTTGAATATTTATGGATTCTGGTCGATATATGGGATGCCATAGAATCGATAGGAATTTCTAAATAATCAATTAGAATGGATTGACATAATATGGTTTTCGATTATATTTTATATATATCATATATATTATTATTAGTTTTAAGTGTATATACATTCGTATTAGTAGGTAGTAATATTAAGTCATTATCCATTATGGTTGATTTGATAATAAATCTAATGAAAAATTTAAATGGTTTAAAGAGATTTGGAAACGAAATCTTTTGAATATAATTGTTCGCAAAATATGTTCGCATATAAAATAGGAACGAACTTGAGAACTCGATTCCGGGGCTTTTGAAAATAGTTTTTCCAAAGTTTTTAAATAATGATGTATTACGAGAAATAGTTCTCGACGTAGTTTTCAAAGGATTTTAAATGAAATGAATGTGATCCCTTCTTGGACCTCAGAAATGACTTCGGTAATGGATGCATGCATTATCGATGTTTATTTTGAAGAGTCTAAGTGGGGGAGTGACCGCTCAATTATTATTATAATGTATTGACAAAGAATTTTGAATTTAATTTCCTATGGTATAAATTTTTATAAAAGTATTAGTATATATTATTTAAGGTTGAATTTAAATTAAGCTAGGATCAAAATTCCTATGTTCTTGGTAAATTAAAGTATGGATTTAAATTTTTATATGGTATGGTTTTCTATAAAATAGTATAAGTACATATATTATTTTAAAACTTACTTTATAAGCCCGGAATCAAAGAATTTAAGTTCATCTTATATAATAATGTCGATTTATGTACTAAGGTAACTCGATTCGTTAGAATTTAGACTTTGAACTAGGAAACGGACTTAAGTATTATAAGAAAGAGAAGTAGTCATTGAAATGCTTAAACATGATTGATAATAAGTTTAAAGAAATTATAAGTTTGGTCGATGAAAGTGTTGGAGAAAATTTAAAATTAACTATGAAATAAAATTCAATTAAAGTCGACACAAATGAAATGGAAGATTTAGTTGAGTAAATGAGAAAGGAAACAACCCTTGACTTGGGAATTTAATGAATAGTGCAAGCTAAATCGAGAAGGATTTTAGAGAAATTTATAGGTTATTAGTAAATGTGAATGGCCGACAAATTAAAAATGATTTTTAAGGAATTAAATAGCAAATTTGTGTATATGTGAAATGAAAGCATAGAAAATCAAAAATGGAAAAATTTGGTTAAAATAATATGTTGAATGTGATGTGGTTTTGAATAGTGAAATGAATGGATGTAAATTATTTGCCGAATGGAAAATAAGTTAAGTTGAGTAAAGGAATTTAATTAAATAAATTTAACTTAATTAGAAATCGAATAACGGGTTGAGAACTACATAAAACCGTTTTTAACTCAATTCATGATTCGAGAACTTAATAAACAAATTAAGTAAATAGAATAACTTTAACTAAAAATGCATATGTATATAAGTGAACAAGAAAATGGAAATGAATATAAAAGTTGAATGAATAATGATTGAATGTAAATAAAATAAACAACAAATTGAATATAAACAAAAGAAATAGAGAGTAATTCAGTATGAATGAAAGGAATGAGGTTAAACTAAAACAAAAATCGATTTAAAATTTAATACGTAGGGAAGAGATGAGTTATACAATAATGGAAAATTTATTCATTGGTAATGAATTAAAGATTTAGTATAATCGAGTTAGTTCAGAAAGTAAAATGGATTCAAGTTTTAATTAAAATTAGTGCTTGGAATGAAATGGGAATATGGATAGAAAATATATCGGAATAGGGTGAGCAATCGAATATGAATCTGCTTCTTGAGTAAGGAAGTGATAACAAATTTTAAAGTATTAAAGATTTATAAAATTTTGGAATCCGAAAGTTTGAAACTTCAAATAAAATAAATCGACGTTTATGCGAAAATCTGAAATATTCGATAAGCTGAGGTAAAATGACCATAACTTTTGATGAGCTGGTCGGAATTCGACGATTCGGACTTTTTTGGTAACCTTAGAAACTGAGCTAAAATTTTTATTTAAAGAGCTATGTCGAAATTCCCATGTTTACTGAGCTGAAATGCAAGTTTTAGTCGTAGTACTATGTGCAAGAAATTTAAAACTAAAGCGTATGTCGATATTGTTTCGACCATAACTTCCTAATGGAGCGTCGGATTTTAATGTGCGAGTACAATTCGGAAAGGCCAGGATCTGAACTAAAACTTTTCTTAAATATGCTTTGTAAGGTTTTAATGTTTAAAAGGCCGAAAACTGCCTTGAACAATTCAGGCCTGCATTTTACTGGTACGGGCTGAAGCGTTCGCTGTCGCTAAAATAGTCATAACTTTTGAATAAATTATCCGAATTTGACGAATCCGGACACTTCGGAAAGTCTGAAATGAATGCAACAACTTTTGACTGTGTGTTTTAGTCAAAATCCATCATTTATAGGGTGATAATTGAAGATTTGTTCGCTGGCCTGATATGAGTATGGTGGTTTAGTAGTTGAAATGTTCGATTTATGTTGTGTAGGTTATATACATTTTGTTATGTATTATATATATGGTTAATTCTTATGCGTATGTGAGTATGTAGCAGGTGTAAGGAAGTCGCGCTACGCTTTGGAGCTCGCTTGCGTTAAATACTAAAGTGCTAAGGTAAATAAATCCGCAAATAAACGCTAAAGGAGGTACGTACTCAGGTTATTTAGTTGTGTGGTTATGTATATATGTTTTTTCGCCATTTTGGGATGCCTCATCGAATGATGAGATGTATATTTGAATTTTATCCATATTGTGATTTTTCCGGACCTCTCCGTATAAATGAGATGCTGCCGAAATTTTCTGTGATTTCGGGAGTTGAAAAATTTATGAGATTTTTTTTACAACTACTAACTTATTTCATAAATGCTATTTTATAAGTAAGGTTTTGAAATATATATATATGCTCAATATCATATTTCGTTCTCTTTTCGAGGACGAAAAGATTTGAGGAGGGGGACGTAACAATCCATATTTTTCTGTATATTTTAAAATTTTAAATTTAAACAAGTAAATTGAATAATATAACTTAAAAATCAAATTTGATTGAATATGATATCAATAATTTGTTGAATTGAGATAAGCAAATTTTGAAATAAGTTATACTTACAAATGTTGTAATTTGAAATTTAATATTTTATTAATTATACAAATTTGAGTTGTTTAATTTATAATTGAAATTAAAATTTAGTTTGATAAATGGGGAAATTCTGAGTTGATATTACAATAATTGGAGAGAAATCGAGTCCATTTATTTATAATTGAAATTCAAATTTAGATCTGTAAAAAATTGAATTTGGGAACTTAAAATTTATGATATCGATTTATAAAATTTGTTTAAGTTGCAATTGGATTAAAAATGAAATTTGATAAATATTTAAACTGGATTAACACAGTTAAATGAATAATTGAATATTTTATTAATTAATTAACTCTGAAATTTAACTGTTTTGGCAAACTGTCTCGGAACCCGACGAAACCAGTTTCATTGGATCCAGAATAGTGAATTATGTTGGGATTTCAAGTTTCGGTACAATCGGGCTTGTAATTTAATCGTACAGGAAAAAACGCAAATGGAATCAATGTAATATGATAATGGTTTGGTTCTTATGTTGGGCCTTCTATCCATATATAAATAAAATTCATTCCTACCTCACCGGCTCATTTTCTCATTCAAGTACGTACAATTCCTTCTCATCTCTTACTAATGTCTGGAACAATATTTTCCAAAAATCCAAGAAGAAAAAAATTCAATCTTGAAAATCAAATCTCTCCAAAACCTAGCAAATCATATGTCAAAACGAAGGCCTCGATGATACGAAGCTACTAGTACCATCAGTTTCAACATGCAATGCACGGATTTACCATAAATCTCGGTCAAAGCTCTGAAATTCGAAACCCTAAGATTGATTTTGGGGTTTTTTGATTTAAGTCTTAATCGGGAATTTGGGCTTCTGGATATTGTTCATATTATCGTCTGGATTTCAACGCACTTGGTCTCATCAGCCATCATCAGCCATGGTGCCGGAATTTCACGTTTTAGGGTTTTCGAACCCGGTTGTTTGACTGGCGGTGGCGCACGCATGAGACCACAAGAGATGATGGAAGTTGGAGGAGAGGTGCGGATTTCGACGAGCTTCAGTTTGGTGGTAGTCGCTGGTCTTAGTTCAGCCGGAGGAGGAAGATATTGGTGCTCAAAGGGAGGCGGGGTTTCCGGTTTGCGTCATTCGATTACTGTAGGGGGCTGAAGTTTGAGCGGGAGAGGAAGATGACGTGTCAATTTCTGAGTGGTGAGAATTTCACTTTATTAATTTTATATATCTAAAATCCAACCGATAAAACGCTGATAACTTTTACATGCGAACTCAGATTTGGACGCGGTTGGGTGCATTGGAATCGTGACGAGATTGCGGACGATCAGAGACTGGTTTGGCTGCATTTGGAGATAGAAAATTTTTAGTCTTTGGTTGGATGTTCGATCCACTAAAGACCCAAAGGTGAGTGATTTTCTTACTCACGATTAACTGAATGATTCCCATGTTTATTAAATTAAATTATGAAATAAGTTGGTTGCATGGTTGTGATTGATTGTGAATGGTTGCTTAAATTTGACATGCAAGTGTGTTAACATGTAAATGAAGTTGATAATTAGTTACTTAAATTTAATTAAATTTCAAGTTGGAACCCCGACCCTTGTTAACCAATGAAATGATTAAATAGTTACCATTTGGAAAAAAAATGGTTGTGATGGATGCCTTGGCTGATTTGATTTCTAAATTGATATTGCCTGAAATGTCCCCTTTTCAGTGTATGGATGTTGTATGTTCATTTTGACGACGAATACCATTTTCACCCTTGATGTTACGGGCAACTAATAAAGCCGGGATTTATCGATTTAAAATAAATTAAGAACACAGGTTGAAATGATAAATATCCGTGACCCTAATTTGGATTGAAATAATATATATCCTTCCCTGAAATATCGAGAAACTAAATTTAATCTCACATGGCCGTAGGATAGAAAATTATATACGGACATCGGTCGGTTAAATGATTTTAAATATTTGGAATTTGTTTGATAGAGATTTTATAAAAAGAAAAAAAATGTGTCGATACTCGATATATCCATTTTCTTTAAAAATCTGAACTTGGAATATTTATTAAAAAGGGTTAAGGAATTATCCCAGAACAAAGTGGAAATTCTTAAATTGGGATTTGAATATTACTCGGAATTATTCAAATTAATGGTGTAGACTTGAAGGTAATAAATTCTCATGGAATTTAATCTTGGAATAATGGAAATCGAGGTTATTCGGAGTTGTTTTAACTCAGTTTTGAATACAGATTTGAATTCTTGAAATCGAACGGTTGTTTTGAACGATGTTTGAAAATGAGATATGGAAACGAAATGAACTCCATTCAGACTGGAGTATAGATTCGAGTATTTGAAATTCGGAAGAAAGGAGCAATGACGGTTTAAAGGATTTTATTTTTATAAGATTATATATATACCCTGCTTGATTTCAAATAAACTATTCTTTTTCGTAAATCTATTTATTAAAACTTCTAACCTATAAACTATTTTGTTATAAATGAGTTTCCCTTACATTTTATTACTTAAAATTATTTAGTAAACTTTTAATTTATGTATATAAATAGCGATTTAATTTATCTTAATTTATTCTAACTATTATATTCTATATATATATTATATAAAGATTTTTCTTTATAAGCTCCTATTTTTATAATTATATTTTATGAATTGTAAATTTCTTCTGGATGGGAAATGTTTGTATTTAAACTGTTGGTTCAAATGGAGTTGAATAAAATATATTCTATTGGAATATGAATCGATTTTTAAACCAATTTTAATATGGAAATGTAAGTTATATTCTACTCAAATATGAAAGGATCGCCTAAGGGATTGAAATGAGTTGTAATGAGATATATATTCTATTTGAATATGAATGGATTCTGAACATAAATCGATTTTGAAATAATTATGATCTTTGATATGAAATGTATTCTATCTGAATATAAATCGATTTTGGGATATTATAGGATTATGATGTATGGATATAGAAATAGTATTCTAGTTTGAAATATAAATCGGTTTGGAATGATTATGATATGTTGATATGAAAATTTTATTCTTTTTGAATATAAATTAGGTTCGAAACAAAACATGATATTTTGGATATAAAGCGAACCTTTGTGAAATGTAAAAGACCGACCGATGTGGAAAATGTAAGTGTTGGTTTTTAAAGAGACTAGAGTCGGCAAATGACATACTCTTTGTCAGTGTCGGTACCACTTTAACAACTTTGAACGTTATGACGTATCCATAATGAAATATGATGACTTGGATGATATAGCCTTGACCTTGGGGTCATAATTGACTAAAACAAGAGCTATACCGTGACTAATTGAGGTAGCACCTTTGATCGGACACACTTCTCCGATACTATTTCTATGACTATGATGATGATTTGGCCCATTTTGATTTGGGAGTGTATTCCGAGGTGGGCGGTAGTGGCTGCTATGCATTACCACTGGTCCGGAGTGCAACTGGTAGAATCTTACCTTGGGCATTGCCTCGGGTGCCTTGTCATAATTATCCTTATCGAGCCCCATACGATTTTGATTTGTATCGTACCTATGGAGTGCCCTCTGAAGCCATCGGTTACGGTGGGTTTACGGTACTGTATAGACTACGGTATTATAAATGGTGTAAGGGTAAAAATGTAATCCCACTTACGCTATTTTCATTATGTTTACTTTACTGAATAGACATTACAATAATAGCATATTATACTATGTATGTATTAGTTTAACGGATCCTTGAGAGATGGAAAAATCTCGTAACATCTCTTGAGTTACTGCACCCATGACACTAATGTTATTTCGTATATTATTTTGACTAATATAAGAATGATTTAGTGTTGATCCAAGTGTTTGTTGTGTTTTCTTTTTATGCAATATGCCCGGGTCAGTAGAGGTTGCAGTTAGCAAAGATTGCAATAGCTTGGAGGATGAAGACGAGGATTTGGTATATATATCAATTATAAGTATGTTTTTTCCGCTGCACTTTACTTCCACTGCATTACTGTATATACTTGTATTAATGAATTCTAATGACTGAAAATGTAACTCGAATGTATATGTTTTAAATGTTTTGAACCATTATTTGTTTATTATATGTTGTCCTTCCGCTGTGAGATTCTGTGATTGTTTTCTCTCTTTTTTTTCAATAACTATCTGGGTTGGTTATTTGTTTGGATCGACATGTGTGGTTTATTGTCGATTTGAACGATCAAAAATCTAGGTCGTTAAATAAAACTTTCTCCCTATCAAAATCATTAAAAATTTTGAAATAAAAATACATTCCATCAGATTTTTTGTCAACTCCACCATGTAGTTTCCAGAAACCACAAAGAAAGTTTGTGACTGACAAAAATGATAGAGAACCATCAAGAAAAAACCCTGCTAAATGTTGTTGCCAGTATTTCATACCTTCCATTTTCACCAGATCTGGAGGAATTCTTTTCTGAGGATCTTTCACTTTCTCAAATTCCACAGGTTTATATGATCCAGCATTCTTTAGAAGCTAGTTAAAGAGAGAGGTAATCAATTTTTTGGGGGAATAGAGGAGGAATTAGGGTTACTGATAGTAGAAGAAACATTATCAATACTTGCTAATGAAGGCATAGAAACATTCATATGAGCTAATCCAGAGCCACCAACAATTTTACCATATACAACATTGGAAACATTCATGGTGCTCAACGAAATGCCAAACTGTGATTTATCAATGTTCTTAGAACTTGAAACAATATTCTCATTGCCAGCATCAACTTGAACAGAGGATCCATCATGACTAATGCTCGCATTCACATCAATAATTGGATCAGAGTTGATGTCACTAGATCTAACATCAACTAAAGAATTACCAGAAAGACAACCAGAAAAAGACAAAGAGCACGAATCAAGATTAGAAAGATCTTGATTAGGAAAAACAAGATTAGGAGAATTACGATTTGAATTAGAATCAGGTAAAACACCAGAGATGCCAGTACCAGATGATTTCATAGTCGAAGGATCAGGAGGATCAGGTGAATGGGGGCGATTTGGGAGAGGAGGGAAGGAGGACGAATCAAGAAGAGACGACGAAAGAGATGAATCAAAAATGGGGGAAGAAGATGCCATTAGAGCAGAGTTCACGAGTTTTGTAAACAGTGTTTTAGTCGGTTTTAGTGTACACTTTGTATATGGTTATATATACTTATCTCTGATATTGAACAACAAGTATAGTAGATTAGTGATTGTTTTGAAAGAAATGATTGTCGCTGAAAATCATTGAAAATATCTGGCAAGAACTCATGAATTTTACAAATATATTATTCAATCCAAGATGCATAATTGTAAAATATGCATTAACAGGCTCTGTTAATGCACTGTTAATGCATGATTGATGCACTACTAATTTTACAAATATATTTATTCATGCACTGTTAATGCAACCTGTGTCTCTTAAATTCACACACTCACGCTTTGTTATTGCAGCCTGTATCATGCATTTTACAAATATATTATTCAATCCAATATATTGGCATCACAGTATCCCATCATATCTCACACATGTAAGAAATCAATATGAGCTTCTTGATACAAATGCATATGCTGATAGTATATATTCACACTGAGTATTTCATAACATCCTATACGTATGCGGGAACTCATGAAGGCTGCAATAAAGATTAGATGGAATCGACTGTCAATTGCAATAAAAACAGAATAAAAGAGTATGATAAGTTTACTTCACTAATCGGGTGTATTTTCTGTCAATATGATGCTATATCTCAAAGAATGTGGTTAATGTATTTCCCTACATTTTATTGAATTTACACGCTTGCATTTTCTGTAGGTGAAAACTTAAATAGTATATAGCTTTTTGAGTAATCTAATGACTGGGAAGATAAATGTGTATTTATGTGCAATATGAAATTAGGCTCCTTCACTACTGTATTACATGTTATGTGAAGGTGTTAACTCCTTTTTTTAAACCATTCGATCTTGAAAAGTTGGTTCGCTTCATTTACAGTTTTTGATGAATAAGAAACTTCACTGAATTTAGATCTGTATTCAAAGGTAATAATGAATAAACACAACTCTTGAGACTTATAACAGAATTTTTTTAATATATAGTTTCGAAACTAAAAAGAAGCCACATGAAAGAATGTCGCTAGTGCATATGTGTTTCCAACTATTTAAGTAAATCTATAAAATGAAAATTCAAATGTGACTTTAGTTCCTCATTCAGTGTAGTTATTCTCCTGTAACGACATTCTTTAATGGATTATACTTATTTTTCGCTATAGCACTTAATAACTTGCTTCAAATATTTTTACCTTCATACCGATTGCCAATCAAGTGTATTAATTTATGTTATTTACTTATTATTATTATTATTATTGATATAATTGCATTAAACTAAAAAAGTGCATCTTCATGAAATCTATTCAAGTTAAATTGTAGCTACAAGGATATTTTTGCTTTTCATACAGTGAATAGTGTATCCTTATAGGTCCGTCGGCTGATATAATTATATAACACTAATGATCTCATTTTTTTATAGGCTATGGGAGACATACATGCAGTCAGCACCTACTGTTGTTGGAGCTTATCTTATGTGTAACATGACTGCATTAATTGTAAACGGGTTTAAAAACACAAAAAGACTTATGGATAAGATGAAAGATCTGATAAGCTATATGAATAGGGATAGACTTGAAAGCATAGTAGTCAAGGCGCTAAGGCGCAAGCATTGAGTCTAAGGATTTTTTAAGCTTTAGGTTTTTTGTGTGTCTTTTATATGAGTTTGATCTAATATTTTACTAGCTACAAATTAAATTTTAAACCATATTTTATAATTCATTCAATTATCTACATATTTTATTAATAAGATTTAAATTTTAAACCATATTTTATAATTTATTGGACAAATAAATTTTTCTATTTAACTACTTATAAACAAAATTTTGAATTTAGCAAAAAAAGGCCTCAAATTGCAAGAAGGCGCAAGCCTTGATCCTTGGGCTTTTTTGCGTTTAGGCACGCCTAAGCGCGCGCCTTGATAATTATGCTTGAAAGAGATGTACAAGATCAAATTAAAGGGCATGGGTGCTTATAGTACGGGAGCAAATATAAAGAAGCTTCTATTCCTCAAGATCTAACTGTATCGATTCCTGCTATTGACTCGGGATGTACGTGGTTTTCATTTGCTTTTTAATTTTTTTGTATGTACTGTAATATGAAAATACCAAGGAGTAACTCACTGTGTTGGTGTTGTGCAGGTTCAAAAGATACATTCATACAAGTTTAGTTGTTGATTATGTATCCTTTGCTAAATTTTAATTCAGTGCCATTATTGAAGGGGACGTTGGATAAATAGGGGAAAAAACTTATATTGTACGTTTAGAGGTTCAAAATCTACATGCCAAATTTTTACACAAGCATATCATAAACTTCTATTTGTTGTGTACTTTGTGTGAAAACTAAATGATACACATATTTTGTTTTACAATAAAAATATGTTATTGATGTAATATGTTAAAGTTAATTCTTCTGACTTATTGTTCTAGCTATAATTTATTTTGGCCAACAATTACAAGACAATGATATTCACATGAATTCACTAAATCAAGTATTAAATATAGTCAAATTAATTTTTCATTTTTTGGAAAAACCACAAATCAAATTCATTCTGGATTTTTGACTCATTTTCCTGATAATTAACAATTTTTGAGTCATTTCATTTATACATAGTTGTCAACCATCCTTTTCATTTTGTGAATTTATGATGTTGGTCACTTTTCTTCTTTTTCTCTCTTTTTTTGGCATACTTGCACAATTTTATCATATATGCATTATCATTTTCTATTAAAAAAAATTTAAGTTCTTTGTTTTGTTGCTCTTAAATAATTCAAGCATAAGGATATAGAATGGTTGTCTGTGTATTATATATGCACTTTTAAATTTTATTGGTTGTTGGTGGTTGGATTTTATAATCTATTTGGTTTTTAAAAATGAATTTCTCAACCATACTAAATTTAAGATTTACTTTTGTCCAACCATATAGCCTATATATAACAGTAGATTTTGGCATAATCTATTTAGTTTTTTTCCACCTTTTTGGGGGCCTTCACATGTTAAATAAAGCCCCCTATATATGCACACATTTCTAAATCTAACGAAAAGAATTAATGACCATATAAAAATGTATCCCTTATTCCTTATGGGTATTTTCTCTTTATAATATTTTTATTATTAAGTGTATTGTACAGTTTTGAACTTTATGTAATGCATTAATGTTTACAACTGTGCCTTCTATATTCAAACTTTGAATTATGCAGATAATGTTATTCAGAGAAAATACTGCTAAGAACTCTACATTTAATAATAGAATGCCTACAAATGAAAGGAAAAAAAAAACTAAACTGCTAAATAATTTGTCACCAAAAAATATATCTGATGTTCTATTTGCTTTATGTTAGTTTATCAAGTTTATTGAGTGATTGATTCATGGTTACGTACTAAGTGCTTTGAATATGACTATAGTTCAGATTTGGCATGTAAAAGAGTTTTGATGATTCTCAGTTTATAATTTCACAGTTTAGTTTTGATATAAAAGCAATGTAAAGAATTATTGACTGAATTGAATGATTTGTACAATGATATACAGCCATATATATAGGCTGGAATGAACAGAACAAATGTACATGGATAGAGTCTATTACAAAATGAAATTGGGCTTTGGCCATATAATATAAAATGTTTTAACAGCCGTCATATTTCTTCATTTGCTCTTTTACTCCCCCTCAAATCGAGATTAGGGTTTTCTTCTGTGAGCTCTTTTGAGTGGCGATCTGCTGATTTTGATGTTCCAAAGCTTGTCTTCATAGATGCGTGATCATCCTTTCTTCCTTCCTCTCTTAATTTTCTTTGCTTTCCTTCTGATTTCCAAGTTTGAGCTTTTACTAACAGCAGTGTTGTTGATGTTAGAGTTTGTGACGGAGGAGCTTTTGCCTTTCGTGCTTATGTTGGATGAATGGTCTCTAATGTGCTTGGCATCAGCTTTGTGGTGAGTAATCTCTACGACGTTCAGCTTCTCTCGAAATCTCATAAAATTCTGAAGTGATAATGCTTTCATTAAAGTATCAGCACATTGGTAAGTTGCAGGTACATGTCTCACCTCTATTTTTCCTTTGATTACTTGCTCTCTGACGAAGTGTTGATCTATTTCAATGTGTTTTGTTCTTGAGTGTAAAATAGGGTTAGATGTCATGTACACTGCACTCTGATTATCACACCGTAAGATCGATTTGTCTGTTTCGATGTTTAACTCAGAAAGTAGTGATGTGATCCACATTATCTCTGATGTAGCATTAGCCACACTTCTGTATTCTGACTCTGCACTTGATCTGGATATTGTAGATTGTTTCTTTGAACACCATGATACAATGTTGTTTCCCATGAAAATGCAATACCCAGTTGTAGATTTTCTGTCATCAGGATCAGATGCCCAATCTGCATCAGCATAGCCAGTTATGTTATAGTTGTTGCTTGCCTTTATATGCAGTCCATAGTTGATTGTAGCCTTTAGGTATCTTAGAATTCTCTTCACTGCCTTCCAGTGAGTGTCCAAAGGTGCCTGTATAAATTGACAAACTTTATTCACACTAAACACAATGTCTGGTCTAGTGATAGTTGCATACTGTAAAGCACCAACTACACTTCTATACTGTTTAATGTTGCATATGGATTCTCCCCTGTGTTTTGAGTAATGTTGATTGCTAATCATAGGTGTTGGCATTCCCTTTGCATTGCTCATTTGAGTCCTTTTAAGTAGTTCAGCTATATACTTCCTTTGGGATAATATGATTTCTGTTGATGATTTTCTGATGACTTCTATTTCCAAAAAATAATTCAGTTGTCCAAGATCCTTGATAGAGAATTCTTTATCAGGTTTCTTGACAATTGACTCTATTTCATCTGCATTATTACCTGTCACAACAAGGTCATCAACATAAATTAGGACATATATTGTAGAGTGTCTGCAAGCTTTTATAAATAATGAATTATCTGATTTGGCAGATTGAAATTTCATTGAGTACAATGTACTTTTCAATCTGTCAAACCAGACTCGTGGGGCCTGTTTTAACCCATATATTGCCTTGTTAAGCTTGCAAACATATTCAGGATTTTCACAATAACCCTGTGGTTGTGCCATGTATACATCCTCTTTAAGTATGCCATTAAGAAATGCATTATTGACATCAAGTTGCCTTAGTGGCCATCCTTTATTTATGGCAATGCTAAGAATGATTCTGATTGTAGATGATTTGACTACAGGGGAGAAAGTCTCCTTGTAATCAAATCCTTGTTGTTGAGTGTATCCCTTTGCGACCAGCCTGGCTTTGTATCTGTTTATGCTACCATCTGAATTATTTTTGATCCTATAAGTCCATTTACATCCAATTATGTTCTTGTCTTTTGGTGGTCACACAAGATTCCATGTTTTATTTTGTATGAGTGCCTGATACTCTTCATTCATAGCTGCTTTCCACCTTGCATCAGTCTTTGCTTGATCATAACTTGCTTGTTCTTCTAGTAGGGTAACAGCTGTGAAAAGTTTGGGTTTGAAAATCCCATTTTTTGCTCTTGTTACCACAGGATGTATGGATGTAGCTTGAGGTACATACACAGGTTGTTCCTTTTGACTTTCACTTTGATTGCTTCCTTCTTCTGTTTCATTATTTTGCTCATTACTTATGTTCTCATTGATGTTATCTCTTACAGGTGATTCCCTGTTGTGGTCTAAATGCTGATCAGTGTCATTACTTGATGGAGCTGATCTGGTATTGCCATACATTGGTTCACCTGCACTTACTATTTCAGAGTATACAGGTATGGATGGTATGGATACACTAGTGTCATAAACTTTGTTTGTAGTTTTTATGTTTTCAGACTGATATGGGAAAATTCTTTCATTGAATACAACGTGTCTGCTTATAAAAACTTTACCATTCTCATCCAGACACTTATATCCCTTTTGGTTTTGAGCATAACCTATAAAGGTACATGGTTTTGACCTAAAGTCTAATTTGTGTCTGTTATATGGTCTAGTGTAGGGATAACATAGACAGCCAAAAGTTTTCAGATAATGATAGTCTGGTTTGACATTCAATAGCTTTTCATGTGGGTTGTTTCCCTTAAGAACTTTAGTAGGTAGTCTATTTATCAAATAAACAGCTGTACTACAGGATTCTGGCCAAAATTTTAGAGGCATTTTAGCATAAGCTAGGAGTGTCAGGCCAGTTTCTACAACATGTCTATGTTTTCTTTCCACAAGACCATTCTGTTTAGATGTGTATGGACAGGTAATTCTATGAACTATTCCTCTTTTTGAAAAATAGTCTTTTAGTGGTTTGTATTCAGTTCCACCATCAGATTGAAAGATTTTCACATGTGTATTTGTCTGTTTTTCAACTTGTGTTATGAAGTGTATGACTATATCACATGTTTCAGACTTGCATTTCATAAAATAAATCCATCACTACACCAAAATAGCAAATTTGGCACATCAAGATATGAAGATTTGATACGGCTTAAAGCCGTATCAAATTTGATGGTGCTCATAGCCGTACCAAATCCATTTGGCGCACCGGTTGCGATCCGCATCATCCCTCTAGACTAAAATCTAGCCCTACATCTTGAAAATTTTGGATTAGTTCATTTGACAAGGCTTGGAGCCGTATCAAATCCACCCATATTTTTGGCCCCGCTGTTTTCTCATTTCTCACTATCCCGTGTCATAACAACTTTGAGAATAAAAATGTCCGCTTTCCTCTTTTTGACTTCTGACTGAAAAACAAAATTAGGGTTTTGACCCAAATCGTGACTGCAACGTTGCTCTTCCGGTGATGCTGCTCTGCTCTTCTCCAACTTAGCTTCCGCGTGTTGAATCCAATTCAGGTATACTTCACCTAAGTCCTCCTTCAATTTCCAAATTGTATCTTGTTTCTGAAAGACCACTATCGTAAATGGATGCATAAAAACGGTCTTGGTAATTTCAGATTTGCTCAGAGATCTGCTTCATAATTTCCTGTTCGCATTCTGTTGCATTCAATTTCTTGAGAGTCTACTACAATTATCCGTGATTATGAAAAAGGGGGTTTGATTTAGGATTATTTGTTGGGGATCTGGCTGTTGATGAAGACGTTAGCAGGTAGTTTTGAAGAAAAATCATTTTCAATATTTATACTTCAAATTGCTTCGTTATTTGAACTGATAAGTTTCTACTTTTACACACACATACTTTTAAACTTGTTATCAATTCCTCATCGAACGTTGAAATTAACTTCTTATTTAATACCCATCAGAGCCGGACCTGGAGTTTATAATGGCCTGTGCAAATTTTTAAATGATGTCTCTCGCTATTACCTTTACTACTCCAGTTTTTTTTTTGGCCTGTAGAAATAATATAATTATTTCTTAAACTGAAGTACAACACAGCTAATGCTTTGTGCCTCACTTACAGATAAACATTCGTAATTTTTCAAAAGCATAAAAGTTACCTCTTCTTCTTTGGCAAAGGTCAGGAAACTTTGTTTCTAAACAAAGAAAACATACATGTACAACAAAAACAAAACAAAACAAAAAACAAATGAAAAAAATACAATTGAAGTTGCATCACTCGTGAACTTTTTGCAAATAATGTTATGATTTAATTATATGTTACTATTCTAGTCATAGATTCCACATAAACTGTCAAATAGCCATACAGTAAGGCTGCAAAATTGTTTGCAAAGTGAAAAAATGAAGGACATGGAGGCTTTAAGGGGAGATAGACGAACCAAGAAGAAAGAGTAAGAAGAATGAGGGCAGCGGAATCAGTCCCCATTAACGAGGAACATCGTGAAAGTTATTGATCGTGATAGTGGGAATTTGCTGCCCCCTTCATTTTGCTGCCCTGTGCTTACGCGCTGTTGGCACTAGGTCAAAACTGGGCCTGATACCCATATTCAGTTAGGAACTTGCAGATTCTATCACTTATGTCAGTACTTAATCTGGTGTTCTACTTCTAAACATCACATGTACCATTTATTGCTTTTAATCTTAATCAACTGCAGACCCATATTTGGAATTTGATAGGTTTCTACTTCTGCTGCAGAATTAGGAACAGCTTCTCTTGATGTAGGCATCATGGGATGACTTGTTTTTATTGGTTGTCATCATCTGCATCTCTATAACATTGGCTAGGATTTTAGGATGATTTAATTAGTTAATCGGTATAATTTAAAATTATTTTGTTCAAGTAATCAAGAAGCGAAACACCCTAGTTTTGTTCGTAAACCAAATTATGTTATTTACCTTTTCCTGTTTCCTTATTTATACTACAATGTAAACTGTGAAAATATACCTGTCAGTAGCTTAAATGTCTAACAGAACTGATTAAGTTAGCTGTGTAGGATTTGATACACTTACAAATTCCAATAGTTGGGTGTGGAAGTAGAAGCAAATAAAGATACCATCAGCGTATGTCTAAAATAAATGGCAATAGAGAACCAAACATCGAAGTGAAACATGGTGATTTATATAATTACTCTGTTTTTAAAGTCCGAATATTATACAAATTTATTTAATGTGAAAAATGCTCATATTCGATTTTTGATAATTGTTGCCTTGAAATTAACTTCTACTTAAAAAAATTATGCTTCTTCAAGAATCTTTTGTCTATTGAAAGGCTTCTAGCACTAAAGTAGTCACTTCTCTTTATAGTGGTTTAGCGGGTAGTATTTGTTATTGCTTCACTATTTTTTGGTTATAATTTGATCATAGGTTTTAGAGAGCAAAGGCATGGATATGGTAATCGATTCATTCAACTCTAGTGCAATAAATACAATGTTTGCAGCGTTATTCAGGTAAAGCAAGTGAATTTTATTTCTTTGCTTCATGTAAATAAAGAATCTGAAATTTGATTTATTTGCACTTGTAAGCTTGGAGTTTGGTTTAAAAACAACATTTTGACTGATGTTCTAGAGAAAGCTTTGGATGGGACTGTCACATTTACTGCATGATGTCAAGATTTTCATCCGACAGGTATGCGCGAAAGTTTGTAATTAGGATTAAGATATTAGTTTAATTTTGTTTTCACTAAATCTAAATTAGAGTATCTTTATTTATGACCAATTTTTATGGTTTCAAACTTGTTGATGTCGCTTAAGGCTTATCGATCCAGCAAGTGCTTGTCTTCATTGGTGCAAAATGCCTATCGATAAGGTGACGTATGGACAAGAGCTTTGAACCAAGAAGGTGGAGAACCATAGGTACGGGACTTGTGTAAATATTGATCTTATGTTATCAGGTATGAAATCCATATTTACTTGCTGATTCAAAAAGCTTGGTGTCAAATGTTTTGGGCTCAAGTTTATTATAGATTTGTGATTAAATGTCAAATGTCCTGAATATATTTTTGGAAATACTATGGATGCAATTGCATTACCAAACATCAACAAAGTGTTTCTTAAGAGATCGTGGTACACCAAAAAGGTCAATTTGAAAATTGTAAAGTTTGTAGTTGAAGTTATGAATTCAACAGTGTAGTTTCACAGTTAGAGCAAATTAGATTAATCTATGTCCACTGCTTTCAGTAAAAAGTAAGTGTTGACAAAACGAGCATGAAGCTGAAAACAGAAGAAAGGATACTGAAATATTTTATCTGATGTTATATTCAGAGTGGAATATGATATTTGAAGTAAGAATCTGAAGGGCATCTAATTTGGGTCCGATTTGAGATCTCTATGTTATCAATTGAAACTTGAATTGGCTAATGTCAATATCAACTACTCTTGCTTTCAGCAGTGTCAGTTCACTAAGACTGTACGTTCGTTGTAGCAATACATGATTATAGAAGTATGATGCAGCCATTTCACGTGTGATTAAGTATCCGATGTAGCCAATATTTGGTTTTGATTTAGACAATTGTTATTATTGTTTTTTAACAATATATTTTGAGGCAGGGTGATCTAGTAGATGAATTTGAACGCCTTTGTGAAGTTCAAAGTGACAAAGCAACAATTGAAATTACTAGTCGTTTCAAAGGAGAAATTGTCCAGCTTCATTTTCTACCTGGTGACATAGTGAAGGTAAAGTTATTACAAGTAGTTGTAACTTTCAATGTGTACAGTGTACTACACCCATCTCACGATGTTTTGAAACAAGTAGTAAACTTTATATCAGATGCATTACAGCTTTATGTTTGGGCATATCTGTCCCACCTTTTAAAGTTTTTGCTGCTAAAGGGCATTGACATGCTTGAGGATAAGGTCCATTTGTGTGACTGATTTGAGCATGTAATAAACTATCATATATATTCAAGTTTTAATGCTCATCCACAATCACAGAGTATAGTAGAACGACCATACAACGTTTTCTAAGATATACTCAGGGTAAATATGTGAATTTACCTATGGATACACAGGAGAATCATTGTTGTGATCTGCTACATAATTTTTTCCAGATAAGCGATATACTATCTACTTCTTTTGGTTATAAAAGATGTTGACAACTGATGAAATTGTTTTCCTTCTACAGGGGATTTCAGAGAGCTATGGTAAAATCGATGACCGTAGCTGCTAAAGTTCCACACTTTCATTATCTAGAAGAAATAAATTGCGATGCACTTTTGAAGCAAAAAACTGCATTTCAAAATGCAAACACTGATCCAGACATCAAACATACTTTTCTTCGATTCTTAATAAAATCCCTTTCCGTGGCACTTGATAAGTACCCACTGCTAAATAGTTCCTTCAACGAGGAAAGCAATGAGATCATTCTCAAAGGTAATTATGCAATATGCATTATTTATAGAAATTTTTGGTCATGTTCTATTTCTTATTTTCCTGTATCTTTTTTTTTTGTGGTTGTATTGTTTTCCTGCTTTGCTTCTGCTTTAGCTTTTTTGAGATAATCATGACCTATGAGATTTGATCATCAGTGCAACTTTTTGGAGTAACTGTTATGCACAAATTTACCATTATGTTTCCATTTTTATTCATTATTGGAATTTTTCTTGTAGTTATGAAATGGTGTTAACAAAAGCAGTAGTGCTTGATGTTAGCGGTTATTGTTGAGTTATATCATTTACACTTCTTTCTATTGTTTTAAACTAATGCACGACCTCTCATGATTTAATTTTGTAGGATGCCATAATATTGGAGTTGCCATGGCTACTTCATTTGGGTTGGTTGTACCAAATGTGAAGAAGGCTCAGTCGCTCTCCATTTTGGAGGTAGGCTCAAATTTATTTCTTGTAACTTCTGCTGCATACATTTCTTTTCGTAAGCAGGCTTTGGGTATCTAGTATCATGAGTTGGATTTAATTTTATTGATTATTGTTGTTAACATTGATATCTTAGTCTCGTTTTGTAATTGATGGAAAACTGATTGGTAATGTGACTAAAATGGGTTCAAAAAAAATATCCATGTTAAAAACAACATCATGGCGTCGAACTTGAATCCCATTAGTGACCCCAACAACATCATGTTAAAAAAAATATCCATGTTAAAAAAATATCCATGTTAAGAACAGTTGCCATTTTCTTAGTGACCCCAACAATATACATATTCATATTTATATCATTGGACTAGGTAGGTTGACTAGTTGCAAAGTGTTCTAGAGCATGATATTTTTCTTTTCTTTTCAAAGCTCCTATTTATTTCTTTAATTCACCGAGTAAATAAAGTATAAACAGAGTGTGAATGGAGAAGAAAGAGGTGCCACTGAAAAATAGAAGTACAAACAACAGTCATAATAAAGTTTCTGCTCAATAGATTTTCCTGTTTTTTCTCTCATGTTTCTACTTAGGCTTTCTTTTCACTGACCGGTAACATGGTTTTTTCGGCTGATTTTTCTTTTTATACACTGCCTGGGCTTTCTTTCCACACTGTCTTCTGTTATTAGATTCTGGATTACTCCTGAATCTGAGACGAGCACAGTTTCAGATGGACAAAGAAATCAAGAACTTAAAATCATCTCAGATGTCTCTAAGTCCAATGAGGTTAGTTTATCTCTTGAGTGTATTCGTTACTCGCTTCAAAAACGAATATGATAAATGCACAGAAAAATTATTTGAATCCCTTTATAAGATTTATCTAAAATCATGGTATATATTATTATCTGATATAATATATTAGCCTCTTTTGCGGCATAACAGGTGAATTCATGTTTCCTAACAAAGATTCATACTGCTCTATTTATTTACCATACATTAATATGCTTCAATCCTTTACCAGAAGCATGACCAATACAAGGATGCAAATGAAATGAAGATGGACAAAACTCCTGTAGTACTTCAGTATGTAAAAGAATTTTGATCAGTTTATCCAATTTTATATATTAACGTCACAATCGATTCTTTTTTTAATCTTATGTTGATTTACTGTTTTCATTGGTTTGGATGATATAATTTCACTACAAAAGGAACTTACTGAGATTAAGGCAAGTGCGAGTTCACAGCTAACTGCGAAAGTGCCTCGAAAAAAGAAGGCATTTGTTGTTGTTGGTATAAATACGGCATTCACTAGCATGAAGCGGCGTGATTCGCTAAGGGATACATGGATGCCTCAAGGTTTACTTCTTATTTTTATAAATTTGTTAAATCATATTATATTGTTACTTATTAAGATTAAATGATATATGTATTTGAATCTATTACTAATTATGGTATGTAAGCTGCAACTTATGATTATAGTATTAATTAGTTTTAATATCAACATCTTTACCTTACACATGCACTGATACCCTTAATCTGCTTGCATAAGTAACTATACTACTAACACCATTGGATACAACATATAAATGCTGTGAGATATTTTTTTTGTGCCTACTGTTTGGACTGGAAATGCCTTTAAATATCCCTTGGAGGGACCCAACATTGATACTTGCTCACTAACCTGAGGGAGTGCTGAAAGTGAATCAGTTCAAGCAATTTTAGGCTGGCAGCATAGAACAATGGAGATGATGTATAGTGACATTGCCATTGCACTTGAAGGTAAAGGATTCAGAGCACCCAACCTCAAGGAGTATCTTACTTTCTTTTGTTTAGGAAATAGAGAGACGAAGAAGAGCGTGGAATATGTTCCTCCAGAGTGACCAGAGCCTGATACCGACTATAGTAGAGCTCAGCAGTCAAGGCGGTTCATGATTTATGTTCATGCTAAGATGATGATCGGTATGTTAATGTTATAATTTCATTACATTTGCATTGATTTATTGGAAATCTTTAGGACTCTAAATACTAATATCAGTTTGAACTTGCAACTCTTAGGTAGTTTTTCATGAATAGTAAATGGCAATAGTATTTGAAATTTTTGGATATTTAAGTTGAAATATTGGTTCAATCCAATGGAAATGAAATATGCAACTATTTTCTACTACTGACTTGCTGACTTAATTACTACTTATAAATCAAAATTTCATGTTGTTCATAAACACAAAGTTACTGCATTACTGTTTTTTTTGTTTGTATGAACATCTACACAGTGGTGAAGCCATTCTATACTTTAATGCTGACTGCATTTTCAACCAAATCAAATGCAATATTGAAATCGATAATGCATAACTGAAGTACAAAATAGGTGTCAGGAGATGATCAAGTGGTTAGTTAAGTAAAATGATAATAATTCAAAAGTATGAGCTGAATTTCTGTACCAAATTGGATTACATTATTTCCAGTAATTCATTACTCAAACGTCCATGCATCCAGTGGTTGGCTACAAGTGTCCCTAGCACATTTAGTCTGGTCTTTCACTGCGAGAATGTTGTCAAACTTCATTGACTCGCAAGGATGTCTTAATGACAATTGATTGCATCTTATCACGGTTACTTACAAGAATATTTTACTACCGAGTCCTATTGTTAATACTATTTATATTCCTCATGAAGAAATGTTAGTTTGGCCTTCTATTAAAGAATTTTATTTCATGTTCACTAGACAGAAATTGATGCAATTCATTCTGAAAAATAAGCAGACAAGCGCTGTATCAGTTTGCGAACAGAAGTCGCAAACTGGATCAGTTTACGACAGAAATCACAAACTGAGTCCATGTCAGTTAGTCTGCGGCAAAATGATGCTTGTTATTGTTGTCTTCTTGTTGTTGTTATGGAGACGGAACTAAACAAATGTTTGTTATTTTAATTCCTTTTCAGGATTTGGAACAAGCATGAGTTGCATGGGCTCGACAACTGCAGTTTTGTTATTTTTTTTAAGCAAGAACTGTGAACATTATGCTTTGTATATATTGTGTTATGTGGTTTGTATTAACTGAAATTATGGTTTATATATTAATCGAATTACGTTTTGTGTATCTTCTTTATATACTGTTATATGGGTGCAGCGTATCTTCTTTATTGCGCATATATATATATATATGTGTGTGTGTGTGTGTGTGTGTGTGTGTGTGTCTATATCTATATCTATATATATATATATCAATGGGTATAGTGTTTCTGTATATTGCATATATGATATACCGATTTTGATACGGTTAAAAGCCGTATCTAATTCGTTGATAGCATTGTAAAAATGAGGCATTAAATACAGTTTTAAGCCGTATCAATCTACTAAATTGATACGGCTTTAAACCGTATCAATCTATGAAGTTGACAGTGTCAACATATTAATTTGATACTGCTTTAAGCCGTATCAAATTATTAATTTGATACGGTTTTAAGCCGTATCAAAGCAACAGAGACGCCATTTTTTGATACGGCTTAAAACCGTATCAAATCCATTTTGATACGGCCATGAGCACTGCCAAATTGGCATTTTTGGTGTAGTGCATGTATATCTGCTAAAAGCATCTACAAAAGCTATATAATATTTGTATCTATAATCTGAGCTGATTGGTGCAGGACCCCACAAATCAGCTGCAATTAAATTCAGGGGTTCTGTGTATTCAGATTCAGATGCATTAAAAGGTAACTTATGACTTTTGCCCATCTGACAATATTTCAAACATGGAATGAGTGATTCTTATCAAATTTAACATTGTTTTCAATAAGAACTTGCTTTACTACATCATAACTTGGATGACCAAGTTTATTATGCCACAAATTTAAGGTATTGCAATGATTTTCATCATTGATTTCACTGTGATTACATAGCATATTTTTCTTCATATCACTATTGTAGTGACTGGTAGTGAACTTGTATAGCCCTTTGGTCTCATTGCCCAGCAATAAAACAGTTTTAGTAAGTATGTCCCTGACCAAGAAGTATTTAGGATGAAATTCAAAATACACTTGGTTATCATTAGCAAATTGTGATACACTTAAGAGGTTTTTCTTGATCTCAGGGACTCTTAATAAGTTATTTAGTATTAGTTGTTTATTGCCATTGATATATCCACTACCAGTATGAGTGATAGAGATAGACTTACCATTTCCCATGATAACAGACTTATTACCTTTGTACTCTCTGCATCCAGTGTTGAGGTTTTCCAGATTATTAGTTAAATGATTTGAGGCTCCTGAATCAGGGTACCAGCTTTCATCATTTATATGTTCAATTCTTGCAATGTCAGATTGTCCTGTGTTGTCACCTTGCGTACTTTGGTCTGATTGAACATTTGCCACATTAGCATTAGGGTTTCTTTGGTTTGCATTGGCCTGATTTGGGGTAAAATTTTGATTGAACCTGAAGTAGCACTTGAGTGCTGTGTGTCCAACTCTTTCACAAATTTGACATTTTGGTCTGTTTCCAGTATTGTTATTCCTACCCCTGCCTCTGGCTCGGCCACTGAAACCACCTCTTTGTGTTTGATTACTGTTTCTTGTATCTTTCCCTTTGATGCTGTTAGCATAGTTGATTGATAGGTCTGATTCTTGTGGTTTCTTGCTCTCTAATCTTGCCTCATGTGCTAAGAGTATAGAGTGTACATCTTCTATTGGTGGTGTTGTTCTTTGAGAGGAAATGATAGCTTCAACTGCCTCATACTCATTTCCTAATCCATGTAGAATAGTCATAACATGTTCAGATTCTGAAACCCTTTGACCAGCAGCCTCTAATTTATCACATATGCTTATAATCTTTGCAAGATATTCCCTCATATTACTGTTATCCTTTCTTGAGTTGTGTAGCTGTCTTCTATAATGCATGATCTTTGCAGAGGATTGAGAATTGAAGTTCTTTTCAATATTGTCCCATATTTCATTAGCAGAATTACATCCTATCACTTAAGATAGGAGATTGTTGCTTATTGATGATAACAGCCATGCACTTATTAGTCTATCTTGTCTGCGGTATTTTGTATACTCCTCATTTGGCACAAACTTGTTTTCTTGATCAGTCACAAGTTTTGCTGGAATTTGCAGGGTACCATACAGGTGTCCTTCTAGTCCATATCCTTCAATGGCTGTTTGTACCTGAAACTTCCATAGCAAGTAGTTGTTTTCATCGAGCTCGGTTGTTATGAGTTGGCTTTGGGGGCTTACCACAGTCTTGACCAGTTGATCAACTGCTGTTGGTGGAGGCACAGGAGGATTTGAGGATGCAGTTGATCCAAGAACAGAACCTTGTATAGGAGTTGAGTCCACCATGATGAACTCTGATGTGAACAGAAAATTCTGAAATCAAGAACAGTTGGGAATCAAAGCAGGTCACCTTCTAGATGCTGAAGACCTTGAATGATGCTCAGGTATGATGCAATCAGTTGCCTATCAGGTGATGACAAGTTTCTGATGACAGGCACTGGTATGGCACTTTCTTGAGTTGATTTCTTGGTTTTCTTGGTGGCAGACGATGATCTTTCTTTGGTTGGTTTTTTTTTCTGTTCAGGCTTGAACAGATCAGATTTGTTGCAGCCAAACAAGATTTGGCGAGGCACTGATCTGATATGAAGGCCAACTCTCAAATGATGAGTTCTCAACTCAGATGAGAGGAATAACCCAGGTGATGATAATTTTCTGATGGGTTATATTTTTTTTTATTCACAACAGAAAATTGCTTTTAATTGATTTGCTGTAAAGCTTTTGGTGGCTCTGATACCATAAAAGAGTTTTGATGATTCTCAATTTATAATTTCAGAGTTTAGTTTTGATATAAAAGCAATGTAAAGAATTATTGACTGAATTGAATGATTTGTACAATGATATATAGCCATATATATAGGCTGGAATGAACAGAACAAATGTGCACGGATAGAGTCTATTACAAAATGAAACTGGTCTTTGATAAATGGGCTTTGGCCATATAATATAAAATGTCTTAACAGCCGTCATATTTCTTCATTTACTCTTTTAGCATGAGATGATTTTCTTTTATACTATATACACACATGTATGTGTTTGTGTGGGTATGCTTCCCTTAGAATAATAGGTTTCGATTTCAATTTTCATGCAGTAACCATCAATCCCTTTTAGGTGACTAGAACCATTCTCTTGCACAAGTCCATAAGGCACAATCCGAACATGGTCGGCAACAGTTTTGGAGAACGTGAACTCTTTTGTGGGCAGATCAGCAACTCTGGAGTACCTCAAAAGCTGACATACCTATGTTGGAACTTTGCATCATCACAAGGCCATAGGGCACATCGATACGGTTTGTGCATGCACCTTTGGTTCTCACTCCTTTGTAGAAGTCGGTACAGAGATGCCTCTTAGAGAAGCCCATGACATTGGAGAAGCTTTGCAGGAGAAGCTCGAGTCCTTGCCTGAAATTGAGAGGGCTTTTGTTCATCTTGATTTTGAGTCTACTCACAGACCTAAGCATGCACATCATAGATAGATAATTGGAAGGATGGGTATATGATGCCGATGACATACAGATATTCGTTTGTCTGCACCACGTTTTACCAGATTTCTCATTGCTGGTCTTGGAGGTTGTGATTCGGAGAAGTTGTAAGGAAAGCTCTGAGGGGATTGTTAAGAAAGGTATAACATAGGAACGTAATGTTTTATGGCACTTTTATTATGTACATACATAGAAGTATATTCCATTTCTCGATGAGCGTGTGTGTGTGTCTTTCATTAAAAAAACATTCTTTTGCATATAAAGACATTTGAAACTTGCATACTTTGATAATTCTCAATTAGTTTGGTCTAATAAATCATTTCTTATATAATTTGTACCGCTATGCACACAACCTTTATTATTTTTCAGAACATTTTGTATATCAAGATTTTTTTAAAAGCTTTCAATATAAATGACCAATTTCTTATCTAAAAAGAGCATTTTTGTCTCCTTCAGTTCATAAAATGCCTATGCCATTCTAATTGAATTTTAACTTTTCAGTTTGATTTTTTTCCCTTTAATTGGTTAAGAGTCTTTTGATTGCGAGGTGTCTTACTAATTATTAAATAATTCATCTAATTTCTTATACAATTATAAATGGTACAAAGGTTAATGTGACAGGCTACAAATGGTAAAAAGACTAACGTAACACACTATTCTACGTGAGCATATCTGAATTATCTATGCTTATATGATGAATTCTTTTAATTATGTGATTGCTGCATATATGCATGTTTATATGATATCTAACCTTTGACTCATTACAATGATTAGTGATTTAATAATTAGAATCTCAGTGCATTTTTATTTTAAAATACATTGTTATTGGTGTCAAGATATAATACTAAGTACGAATTTTATATAACAACAAATGCATATTTTTTATTTTTTAGGACCATCAAACCATTATCAACCCACAAGTTTTGTTGTAGTTAACCATAGGAATTTTCTGTAAATATGCCGTGCAGATGATGTTTCATTTTTTGTTCACATAAGAATTTTATACGTCCAAACTTTGTCCTTTTGTAAAATAATTTAGCTACACTTTGTCCAAATTATTTTTTACTTTATAAAGGAGAAACTTTCACAACAAGAAAAATACCATATTGCAACTAGCTATTTGCAACAGGCGACAAATGAAAGTTGCAGTAAATGATATTTAGCAACAGACCTATCATAACAGTTGCAATAGGCGGAATTTAGCAACATGCCTTTTTTTCTGTTGCGGTAAACATATTTTTAGCATCTGCAATTCCCTTCCTGTTGCGAAAACATACTTTTAGCAACTGTGCTTCCATAACAGTTGCAACAAACATATTATTTGCAGCTGCGCTTCCAAGCCAGTTGCAAATAAATATCTTTTGCAATTGTTTTCGCCTTTTGCAATAACTGTATTTTTTACAACTAGTAAAGCCAGTTGCAAAAAACATACTATTAAAATTTAGTATCAGCTAACTTTTACTAATTAATTTTAAATATTTATTATTAATGATTAACTACTAGTAATTATATAATAATTATGGTTAATATTTAATAATTATTCATTAATAATAAAATTAAGTATTATAAAGTGATATTTATAACTGATAATTAAATAATAATAATAATTACTAATTAACTAATAATTAACATTAGGTAAGCATAGTTACTATTAAATATAAAAGTACGAGGTAATAAGTAATATTTAGTTATAATATAATATGCATTAAGCAATAATAATTAATTAAGGGAAAATCCATTTAGACACAAAACTTTGACACAATCGGTGACACAATTGATTTGCATCGTTGGATTACCCTATGAATTCCACCCCCCCCCCCCCCCCATGAAAAGACAAAAAGATCGAACGGTATGCTTTGTGTCTTTCTTTTTATGTTCAATTTTGTGTCTATATAGCCGCTCCCATTAATTAATATGAATTAATATTTAATTATTTATCACGGTTAATTGTTAATAATGTATAAATTATATTTAAAAATTATTTACTGCATTTAATAATAAATTTTAAATAATCATTAAAATATTCATAATATTAATCAATAAAATATTCATAATATTAAATAATTAATAAAATATTCATAATAATTACAAAATAATTAACCATTAGTTATTACGTAATAATTATGATTATAATTTAATATATTATTAATTGATAATAAAAAAATTATTGTTATAAATTGATATTTATATTTAATAATATTATTCAGTAATTTTACCAAAAATATTTGCAACTTTGGATTACACAAAATAATACCAGTTTTTTACGGTTCAACTCAATTTTGTGGCTCCGAATCTAAGTACGTTTTAGTTCGTAGCTAGCTATATGTTTGTGCCCCCTTTCCCTCGAAAATTCACGCCAACCGACAAATAAGCAAAACAATTTATTACGAACTGACTTAATCTAACAATTTCCCAATTCATACCGCTTCCCCAAATCCTTAGTTTATTGATGGCGACTGAAAATGATCAGAGTTACTAAATAATTAATATTAATAAGTATTTTTTATTTAGTATTTAATATATAATTGATAATCATATTTAATATTCAATAATATAAATAATTAAAACTTAGAAATAAAATAAAACTAATAATCTTCATAAAATTTTCTTCTTTTCTTTTAAATGTGAAAGTCAACTTTTGTATTTTCTATGAGAAGGTTAAAAAAAAAAGGTGAATTCTAAAACGAAATTTATTGCAATGTGTATTGAAATTTTACAACATTGGACTACATAAATCAATACAAGTTTTTTATGGTTAAACTCAAATTTTCGGCTCCAAATCCGAATATGTATTACTCCAACAAAATAACCACTGTATGTTCGTGCCCCTTTTTCATCGATAATTTCATTTCCCGCTTTCACCCCGAAACCCTATAATCCAAATCCGCTGAAATTTCCGGATCCACTTCTCCACCTTCACATTCCATGCAGCCACTATGACCTTCGTCTCGACCTTCAAATTCAGGTACACATTCAAATTCATATTTCTGTGACTCTCCCTCTCCCCAACACACTCTCTCTTCGTTTGTTCCACTCCAGCCTCCTCCGTCACCTCATCTTTCCTTTCTCAGACGAAACCTTAACTTCCCTCGAACTTCTCCACCAATTTCACAACAATTCCGTATCTCTTCAGGATACCTACTTTGCAGTCGTGGTGTACTTAACCGTTAGGCTTTTAAAAAATTGATGGCATCGTGGGATTTAGCAAGAAAGTGGAGTATTTATGGAGGAAGAGGATTAGAGATTTAGAGAACGAGGGAAAAAGGACCTGGCTGCGGAGGCGTTGAGGTGATAGAGGAGGACAATGGAGGTGGTGGTAGGTAGCGAACTGGTAAGCGAGGAGCTGATGACGAGGGATATTTCTAGAATGGTTGCAGAAGCTGTTGAGGTTTTCCTCGAGGAGGCAGAGGTGGGGATGGGATTGACTGGATTGGAGGTTGCTGTAGAAGTTGTTAAGCATAGAGAATCCCATGCGAGAGGTATTATGGTAATTCCAGGCCTATTTTCCCTTTACTCATTCAGATTATCATATAAGCATTTGGAATGCGAGATGTCTGTTCGTAGGTTTCAACTTTGATATCATGAAATGGTTCATTTTTGTGCCAAACAACATATAGCATATAAAAAATATGTGTAATGGCTTGATTTCAGTTGATACCTATCACAAACCTTTGAATTATCATTCGGGTATTTGAAATGTGAAATGTGGGATGAAAATTATATAATATTTGAAAGCTAATGCTTGGTGTGATTTCAGTTTGCTAGCTTAAACATCTACTCTCACAATTATGTGGAATGTGAAATGATTGATCACATGGTTCAATGTTTGATATCATGAATTGTTTTGTTTGCTACAATACAGATAAATGAATATAATGTATTTTATATAACAATATGTTATGCAGTAATGAATGCATGCTGGACTAGCTAGCATTTCCCTTAATAAGTTAACCATGACCAAATTTATGTCAGTTTCTTTGGAAAATCTTGCAATGAAATATCGTTGTTTTTCTCTGGCCATACGCTACTTATTTTCTTTTTGAGAATAGAGAGTAGTACTGAAATGGATGTGCACTATCTTATTGCAAGAAAAGCCTGTGTCATTCCCTATAAGAGTTGAACTTTGGGGTTTCCTGATTAGTTGAAAACAAGGGATGCTTCCAAGTGGTGTAAACTAAACTGCATTCCACAAAACAGGTGAGTGTTCGACTCGTGCTCAATTCCATAAAAATATAAGTATCACCGATAATTATCCTTCCCAATTTGAGTTTGTTAATACTTAAGAAATATTTAATGTATACTGGTCAATTCGCATAAAAAATTGATTGCATATAACACATGATGTGCTTTTTATTTTGTTTATGTTGGCTCGCTTTTTGACCAAGCCACCCAGGATCATTCGTAAGAGGAAAGCATGAAACCACGTTCTCCAAGTATATGAAGGAACGGATCGCACTCTATCGACTCGCCCATGGATCGCGTCTCGACGGATCGCCCCCATCTCATCAGCGAACGACGCATCCAGGCGATCCGATCCAAACTTATATTGTTGCCCAGAGCGAACCGATCCAATCCCTTGGTGCATGGCGAACCCTCTGACCCGTTCGAGCGCGAGCTAGTCTTCAGCGATCCGAATCGCACGGATCTGGCGACACGTGTCCCTAACCGTCATCTGGACCAATTCTCCCCATCTGCACGATCCGATTTTCAAGCAGATCACGACACCTGTCCACAACGGCTAATTTGACTGTTTCTTCAACGGTGGCGATGCGATCTGATGTTCTCGGGATTCGTGCCACGTGTCCACGATCCGCCTGACAAAATCAGCTATAAATAGCCCAGAGCTTGGCATTTTTTGGGATCTTTTTGGCAATATTGAGTACAGAATCCGCCATTATTGTCAAAGTACGAGAGCATAGAGAGAAATCTTTGTTGTATTAGCTTTCAAAGCATAATCAATAATATAAAAAGTGGACGTAGGCTCGTTAACGCCGAACCACTATAAATTCTGTGTGTTATTTTCTTTTTCCTCGTTCTTCATTTGAAACTCTATAACATTCAGAACAATTTGGGTGTTAGGTCCAAATTTTGATCTAACATTTTGGTGCTTTCACTGAGAACTCAGTCCTAAAGTTTCAATATTCACTTCTTTGAAGATTCCAGCGATTCGGATATCATGGCTGGAAAAAGATCTAAAGCTTCGCAGACCAACGAAACAATCGAAGAGAGTATGCACGAGCTGGGCAATGAAGAAACTCTGGATCGCGGAGCGCAGGGGGCGAACCGATCCGATGAAGACACCACGCTCCGAGTCGATGAGAACGAGACGATCCAGGCCGCTGAAGGGGTTGTTACTCGATCCCGAGGTAACGTCTCGCAGCCTCTGCGTACCACGACCACGAGTCGACCTCAGGGGGGCATAGCGAGTCGCCATCCACGAACCGCAGCTGTCCGAATTGATGATCAGACTACAACTCGACCTGGAAAGGAACCTATGACCCGCTCCTATCGTCCTGGCCCCTCTGCTCGGCCCGGCTCGAGCTCTTTGCGCATAAGAGAGAGTGATGATGACCAATATGATCCTGCTGCTCCTGTCACTGAGGGGGATCTCTCTCGCTTCGCCGAAATGTGGGATAGATTGTTTGATGAGTTGGCTGCCCAAAGGCAGGAAAGTTCCATCCTGCGGCAAAATTTAACGGCTATGGATAGAAGGCTTGACGAACTCGCAAGGCAAAGAACGCCGTCGGTTCGTTCACCCACTCCGGGATATTCTTCTTCGTCTGAGGAATCGCCGAGACCTCCACGACGACCGTATGAGAGAGCCGAAAACATAGAACAGCTTCGGTTCGGAACCCTCCCATCACAGGAAGAAGAAGCGCTGGGGGCGGGGCCCTCAAACCGTAATGAGAACGATCAAGCCACAATTCTCAGGACTCGAGATGTGAACAGTCCTGTGCATAACAGACCACCTCGGCCCCGTCGCCGCACACATACTCATGATAATAGGGGGCAACGAAGCCCTATCCGAGCCCCGGATTTTGTGACTGCTCCCCGAAGAGAGATCAGACAACCCCGCCGAGCCAGAGGTACTGACCCTGAACCTCCTTTGACCAGTGCAAATGTCGCAGCCATGGTCCACCAGATTCTGGCAGATAGCCGTGGACAACGGAATGAAGATTGGGGGATCGACCGCAGTCATACTCCTTTCACTGATGATATTTTGGATGCAACTTTTCCAAGGCGTTTCAACATGCCACAAATGAACCGATATGCGGGAAGATCTGATCCTGTCCAGCACCTGATGAGATACTCTTGGTCAATGACCGCTGCCGCAGCCTCTGACGATGTTAAGTGCAAAGCGTTTCCCATATTCCTGGAGGATGTGGCTTTGTTATGGTTTACTCGCTTGCCGGCGAGATCGATTTCTAGCTTCAGGGAGCTGAGTGAGAAGTTCGTAGAACAATTCCGTATCTACGCACAGAAGACAAAAAGTGTGATCGATCTGTTCCTTGTCAAGCAGCGACCAGGAGAGAGTTTAAGGGTATATCTGGATCGTTTCAATTTGGCCGCTACTGAGGTTAAAGATCCCCATGAACCGACCGTTGTCGCAGCACTGATTGACGGAGTGGATAAGGACACTGAATTCGGGAGGTACCTGGCAGGCAAACCGCCCCACACTAGAGAGTTATTCTATGAGAAAGCCAACGTACATTTACGCCGGGAAGAGGTATATGCTAACCGAAAGGCTAAAACAACTGATAAGGAGGAAATTCAGAGCAATGTCGCCATCAAACAGACGGGAGATAGCTCGGGGAAAGTTGAAGTTAACGTTGGAAATCAGAATCAGGGTGGTCGTCAGCCAGGTAACAACAATAATAATGGTAACGGCAACAACCGGAAGAGGAACCGAGGGAACGACTCCCAGAGAAGGACTCGTCCCAGGGCCTTTGAAAGTTATACACCCATAAGTGATACTCTGGAGAATATCTTCATGGATGCGTACGAAGTCCTCCAGAATAAGAGGCCACCTCCCAGAGAGTCGACGGAAAAAGAGCGTGAAACAGGGAAGTTTTGCCTCTTTCATCAGATTAACGGCCATTCAACGAATGAATGCCGTCACCTAAGGGATGTAGTCGAAAGGCTGCTTCGAGAAGGAAAGCTAGATGAATACAGAGTAACGCCCAGGGACAGGGGGCAAGCAGTGCAGGCCCCGAATCAGAACCAAAATCAACTTGCTGCTAGGCCGACTGCTCAGCAAAAAGGAAAGAATATTGTTATCAATACCGTGATCGGAGGACTCTATCTCGTTGGGCACAGTTCCAAAGCATTGGATCAATACGTCAATGCAACCAAACAACACCTCGAGGTAGGGGAGTGTAGCAACCCCGAGGACAGTATCCCGGTGAAGCAGCAAAAGATGATGACCGACGATGTCGTCTTCCGAGAACGAGAAAGCATTGGAGTCCATGCCCCAACTGAAGATCCATTTGTGATAACAGTACATATTGGACCAGCCATTGTTCATAAGGTTCTAGTGGACAACGGGAGTTCCGTCAATATTCTTTTCAAAAAGACCTTTGACCAGATGAATCTCGAAATAAAAGACTTGAAGCCCTGCCAAGGATGGATCCGTGGATTCAACGGAGAATCCACCGCTCCAATGGGTTATGTAGAGTTACCAGTTACACTTGGGGAAGGAGAACGCCAGAGAGTGAGAATCCTTCCCTTTATGGTTTTGGATGTTGAATCGCCCTACAATGCCTTCTTGGGCCGACCGGCCCTCGCAAAGTTCAGAGCCTGTATAGCCCCCTGGTGCTTGTTATTGAAATTCCCCACAGAAGCTGGCATTGGTATCGTCAGAGGGGATCAAGTTGCTGCGCGAGCGTGTTATGTTGCCGAACTAAAGTTACTTCGTAATGGAGGGGATATTGAAACTAAAGGCACCTCCCCCCCTTCGGGGGCGGAGACCTTATAGCAACCAAAGAGGATAGTCGTTGGAGAGTCGCCCAGAGAGATGCCCGAGGATATAGATCCCAGAGAGGATCAAGAACCCGGGGGCAAAATGGCAACTCCCAACGAGACAACTGTGGATGTACCGATCGATGACAGAGACCCGGAGAAGGTCCTTAAGATTGGATCCCAGTTAAGTCCGAATCTTGCTAAAGATTTGACGGATTTCTTAAAAAACAATTTGGATGTATTTGCTTGGACCCACGCGGACATGTGTGGGATATCCCCATCAATCATGAGCCATTCCTTGAGCATTCACCCTAAACATCCTCCAGTAAAGCAAAAAAGGCGAATGCTGGGCCCAGAGAGGTCCGCTGCCTTGAAAGAAGAAGTTGGAAAGCTAAAGAGTAATGGATTTATCAGAGATTCGACCTACCCAGACTGGATTTCAAATCCGGTCCTGGTAAAGAAGGCCAACGGGAAGTGGCGAACGTGTATCGACTTCTCGGATTTGAACAAAGTCTGTCCAAAAGATAGTTTCCCGTTACCTCGAATTGACCAGTTGGTAGACTCAACGGCAGGTCATGAGCTTCTCTCATTTATGGATGCTTATTCAGGATATAACCAAATTCCGATGCATGTTCCAGATCAAGAACACACTAGTTTTATCACTGATCTGGGATTATATTGTTATGTGGTAATGCCCTTTGGCTTGAAGAAAGCGGGCGCTACATATCAACGCTTAGTCAACAGAATGTTTTATAACCAAATCGGGAAAACAATGGAAGTATACGTCGACGATATGTTGGTTAAGTCCAGGCAATCTTCTCAACACACTACTGACTTGGCAGAGATGTTCGGTATTCTTCGAAAGTACGGAATGAAACTCAACCCAACCAAATGTTCGTTCGGTGTTGCTTCTGGAAAATTCTTGGGATTCATTGTCAGTTCCCGCGGTATTGAGATTAATCCAGATCAGATCGCGGCAATCAGAGACATTCAGGAACCTAGGCAAATTAGGGATGTGCAAAGCCTTGCCGGAAAAGTGGCCGCATTGAGCAGATTTATCTCCAGGGCTACGGATAAGTGCATCCCATTCTTCGAATTAATAAAGCGAGGAAAACGCCACTTCAAATGGACACCCGACTGCGTAGAAGCGTTTCAGAATTTGCTCAGGCACTTGGAGAAACCTCCGATTTTATCTAAGCCAATAGATCACGAGGATTTATTCGTGTATTTGGCAGTGTCATCCCATGCGATCAGCTCAGCATTGGTAAGGGAAGAGGATAAGGTTCAAAGACCTGTGTATTATGTGAGCAAAAAATTGACAGCAGCAGAGCGTAACTATCCATGGATAGAGAAGTTGGCGTATAGTTTACTAATCGCCTCTAGAAAGCTTCGGCATTATTTTCAGGCACATCCTATCACCATATACACCGATCATCCACTCAAGCAAGTTCTACAGAGACCAGAGGCATCTGGAAGGTTACTCAAATGGAATATTGAGCTAAGTCAATTTGATTTGAACTTTCAGCCCAGACGGTCAATTCGGGGGCAAGTGATAGCCGACTTCATAGCAGAGTTCACTGTCCCTGAAGAAGATATAGCAAACGAAGAAGTTGATCCTTCAAAATTACTTTTCGATCCCAATGCCTGGAGATTGTATACTGATGGCGCTAGGAACGACGAAAGATCCGGCGCTGGAATAGTGCTTGAAACCCCCGAGAAACGATTGATAACCTATGCAATCCGAATGGAGTTTCATGCCACTAACAACGATTCTGAATACGAAGCTCTGATAGCCGGATTAAAGATTGCAAAGGAACTAGAAGTCACAAAGCTGAACATCTTCTGCGACTCCAAGTTAGTTGTGAATCAAGTCACTGGAAGATTCCAGGCTAAAAGTGCAAGATTGATTTTATACTTAAAGACAGTGAAAGAACTGCTGAATGACTTTGATCACTACAGCATATCTCATATTCCGCGGTCAGAGAATCAGCAGGCAGACAAGTTGGCAAAGATGGCTAGTTCTTACGATCCTGAAGTGAATGGGCTAGCCCCCGTTGAAGTACTTCGGTCCCCTAGCATAGATCAGATGGAAATCGACCTAGTACTAGAGACGGAACCAGAAAGGGAGTCCTGGATGACCCCTCTAAAGAATTTCCTGATGGATGGAACGCTTCCGACCAAGAAAAGCGAGAGGCGTAAAGTGATTCGTAAAGCCGCCCGATACGTTCTGCAAGGCGGAGTTCTTTACAGACAAGGGTTTTCAATGCCCCTCCTTCGGTGTGTAGCCCACGATGACATCAAACGTGTGCTGCAAGAAGTCCACGAAGGCGAATGTGGCGACCACGCTAGAGGGCAAACTTTGGCAATAAAGGTGTTGCGGCATGGTTATTTCTGGCCTACTATGAACAATGATGCAGCAAGATATGCACGACGGTGTGATGCGTGCCAGAGATTTTCAAAGATACCTAGAGCGCCTCCTAGTCAGTTAAAAACAATGATGAGTCCATGGCCTTTTGCTATGTGGGGAATTGATATCATTGGAAGTCTCCCCATAGCAAGGGGCGGAGCAAAGTTCGCTATTGTGGCCGTAGATTATTTCACTAAGTGGGTCGAGGCTGAACCACTAACTACAATCACAACCAAACGAGTGATCAACTTTGTCGTAAGAAACATCATCTGTCGATTTGGGATTCCAAAGATTGTAATAACGGATAACGGGACTCAGTTCGATAGCGCTGAATTCAGAAACTTCTGCCAAAAATACCACATTGAGAATCGGTACACCTCTGTGGCGCACCCACAATAGAACGGACAAGTCGAAGCGGCAAATAAAGTAATTAAGTCCATTCTGAAAAGAAGAATGAAGCGGGCCAGAGCCATGTGGGCTGATGAATTGCCCTTGGCACTATGGGCCTACAGGACAACATATAAATCGGCAACAGGACATACCCCGTTCTCCCTTGCTTTTGGAACGGAAGCAGTCATCCCGGTTGAGATAAAGGTACCTTCTCATCGGGTGACTTATTACGATCCAATGACCAATAATGAATTTCTCCTTGAGTCCCTGGATATGATCGAAGAAAAGAGGGATGAAGCAGACCTGCGTGCCTTGAGATGCAAACAACAGGTCGCCCGATATTACAACAAAAAGGTTCGAGCCCGAACTTGGGAACCCGGAGACTTGGTTCTGAAACGTGTCTTTCCACCCCCAACTCATATGGGAGCGAAGTGGGAAGGACCGTACTCTATTCTGAGCAAGCTTGATAATGGAACCTTCAAGCTAGCAACCGTAGATGGAAAGGAAATCCCCAGAGTGTGGAATGCCCAACATTTACGGCCATATTTAGCGTGAAAGTTTCAAATTTATTCTTTTGCTTTGTTAAAAAACTATGTACAGGGCATGACTTGCCTAGAATAGTCTGATTCCTTAAAACAAGAGATTATAAAGTGGACGTAGGTCATGATTCGACCGAACCACTATAAAATATTGTGTGCCGTTTACCTTTATTGCATCTTTACTTATCTGCCTATTTATTTTTGTGAAAATCACTAGAATGATGCAGGTACCCGAAGTCTGTTGTCAACCGTTCCTCCCGTAGACTGTTCGGAGAAACTCAAAGCCTTGGCAAATGCTCCAACTGCCTGTTCGACTGGTTTTAATCCTCGGAGCTTGGGTTAAAATGTAAACCTAGAACGAGTTTGATGAGTGTGCATGATTGCAGATCGCTTGATCCGTGACTCTAACTCTCCAGAGCTGAGAGAGAGTATAAAGGACGCGAAGATGACAAGGTAGGGCGGTGTACCATGATCGGAGCCGCCTGAGCAAAAGTCTAACCTTGGCGACCGCCAGGGGAATATAAAAGCGTCCATGACTTGGCGCTGAGAAAGGACTCTTACCCCGCTGAAGGATCGGGGAGCGATGGAACGGCTGAGTCCCAACTCTAACTCTCCAGAGAGAGAGAGAGAGAGTATAAAAGCATCTCCGATTGAGCGCTGAGAAATAGCTCCTTCCCCGCTGAAGGATCGGGAAGCGAAGGAGTCGTTGAGCATGAACTCTAACTCTCCAGAGAGAGAGAGAGTATAAAAGCGTCTCCGATTGAGCGCTGAGAAATAGCTCCTTCCCCGCTGAAGGATCGGGAAGCGAAGGAGTCGTTGAGCATGAACTCTAACTCTCCAGAGAGAGAGAGTACAGAAGCGTCTCCGATTGAGCGCTGAGAAAGAACTCATTCCCTGTTAAAGGAATAAAGGCCGACCGCGCCACTGTTATCCCATGAAATATCCTAAGTCCCCCGTATTCAGAAATAAGGGGCAACCTGCCGACAGTACTGATCAATCCTAAGTAAACCCCAGTCAGATGCTACAATGACAACTGATTGGGGGGCACATACACTCGTATACATACACTGAACTTTGATACAGCAGTGTAACATAGCATGAAAATTCTTCTTCCTGTTGATTGACCGATTTGTAGTTATTATTAGTTAGCTAATGACTAAACATGGAAAGTTTATCTGAATACAGGTACACAATGATGCAAGGAGAGATAAACTTTTGTTCATATACTGCGAATCAACAAAGTGAAAAAACAACCTAGAAACAAAAGTGAGGACCAGTCTCACAATTACATTTCCTGGCCAGTGGAAAACCTAAAGACAAAATATCAACAAACAACAAAAATCCTATTTACGCTTTGGCCTCTTCTCTTGCTTCTGCTTCTCCAGCTTCGCCTTGTCGGAATCAGACGGATCCCCTTTCTTCCTCTTCCTTTTGTCAATAAGAGGAACATCCGATTCTTCTGAAGATTCCTCTTCCGCCTCTTTTCTCTTCCTTCTATCAGAAAGGGAAGCCGGGAAGTCATCGGGATTTGCAAAATGAAGCTGTCGGCTAATAGATTTGGGCTGAATCTTCACAATCATCCCAGTTTTGGGATCGAATTCTGCAAGAGGGACTATGTCCAAAGCCTCATCCCCCACCTTCTTCGAAGACAACTCTTTCTCCTGTCTGGCTTTTCGGCTGGCCAGGGTTTCCTTGTCATCATCATCAGCCTTTTTGGCGCCGATAATGTCTTCTTCGTCATCTACATGGCGCCCATCCATGTCTTTCAAAGCTTCGATGGTCTCAGCATCTTTGGGTACATCAGTGCTAGGTGCCGGGATGCTTCTTTCAGCTGTTGTGACCTCGGCCTGCTTTAATACATCAATACCAGCACCTGGCAGGACAGCCTCCTTCTCCACTTCTTTCTCTTTTGCAGTACCCTTGTCGACGGGCTCGCCACCTGTATTACGAGAAACACACATTACTAATTCAATTGGTTGTTCTGCCAGACGACGACGATTCACAATTGCTTTGACAAATTGTGGGGAAAAGAGAGAAATACCTTCAGCAGATGCTTCTTCTTGAGTAGTTGCAGAGGCTCCAATGACCATGGGAGTTCGACCCAAAGGGATTAATGGATCATCGGGATGGTATTCCTCAACCCCGGAGGTCTTGGACTCCACAGCCGAACTCGAGCCCTCATCAGCTTTGCCTTTACCCTTAGCCAGGGCCCTCTCCTTTTCCATCTCCGCCAGAATTAGGCGACGACCCTCTGCCAGGTCCTCAGGCTCATTGTCCCTTAGGATGCTCTTCATCAATTCATCCTCATCGATTTCTTCGGCCCCCAGTCTATGTTTTTCACCCTCCACAATGGCATCCCATAAGTTGGCCAAAGTAACATGGTAATCCGGGATCCATGAGATGTTGCGAGTTTTGAGAACCTGGCCAAGGAAATCGAAAATCATTTCTTTAAACCCCTCGATCTCCTTCTCTCTTTCGAGGAGCTTGTGGTTAGAGGCAGTGGCCAACTCGATGGCACTTTCAACATTCTTTTCGGCGAGGGCTGCCCGTCTCTCCGCGTCCGCGACCTGGTCATTCAAAATCACCTTTTCTGCTTTAGCCAAGGCCAAACTTTCTTTTAAACTCGCTTTTTCTGCCTCCCAAGCAGCCTTCTCAGCTTCAAAATGGCCTTGTGCTGTTTTCAACTCGATGTTGGCCATTTTGAGATCTTCGACCTCCTTCTTTAAGGCCATTTTCTCTTGGCTATTGGAGTCCAGTTCCGAATGGAAGCGTTGCTTAGCATTTTCCAATTCAATCTTATAATTTTCAACGTCCCTCCGTGCTAAAGCAAGCTGGGATTGAGCATCTTCTAAGTCCTTCTCCATCTTGGTCCTGGCCCTTTCGTTGTTTTCGAGTTTCGCCTTGGATCTGTGTGCTTCTATTTCAAGCGATCGGATGACTTCAGAAAGGTTAACAGCATGTTTTTTCATCATCTCATATTGCCTGGCTGCGTGCTGGATGTGCCCGATAACTTCATTATCCCAATTTTTAGGGACCGGTTCCAAGGCAGGAACAAATACCATCCTGTCGAAGAATATGCCTGGAAATTGTTCCCGCAGCTTTTCCAGCCTACCTTGGATCTCGGGACCATGGACGTAATCCCGTGACCCGGGGGCAGCTAACTCTGGTTGGCCGGTAGGGACAATGTCACTTCTCTCCTTCTCAGTCTCTTTGGATGAATCTTTGTCCCTATCTTTAGATTCGTGATGCCTTTTTGATGACCGACTGTGGGAAGGTGCACTCTTTGGAGGAGTTAACTCTTTTGGAAGTTTCTTTCCCCCGGTCGGAATTGTCGGATGACTTGAAGGCCTGGTAGAGGTTGATTTTGGTGGAGATCGAGGTTGCGAGGAACTCGGCCTATGAGAAGGACCACGAGAGCGCTCAGTATCCGGGCGAAGGCTGGGTGTGCCCTCACGAAGAGAACGATACGAGTAAGATTTCCTGCGGGACATCGTTCCTGCAAAAAAGAGAAGAGCATATTAAAACTTTGAATACCCACGGTATAAGAGTGCAGGGTCAGATAGTGTGTGTGGTGTGTGCATCCCATATAATTCCCCCTAACAGACCCGGGCCTGAAGACAGGCTCATCTGACCAGTTTCTCGTCCTCTAGTTGGAGCGATAGTCTCTTCAGAAACAGGGAAGAAAGGCCCCTCTCCAAAGTCCTTCTCCGTATATACATCATCGGGTAGAGGGATTTTATTCAGCTCGTCAAATAACTGCTCTTCTGACAAGTCATCGGGAGCAACGGTTTCGATTGGAGCAGAGATAGGAATTTCCTTGGACACGTCATCGCAGACCTCATCCCCTCTGTACGTGTTCAGATCCTCATCGTCTTGGATAACTATCGGAGAAGGACTCTTTCGAAACTTAGTTGTTTCTGCCGCTTGCGAAGTTCCCTCTCCTTCCGTTGGGGGCACATACTTATAAGGTCTGCTGCCAGTGCCAAGTCCAAATCTTCTATCTAGAAGACGATGCTTATGAAGATTGTCGTCAGTAATGCATTTTTTGATCCTTAGAAAGTCAGACCTGCTTTGATGAAGAATAGATAACCGATGGTTGTATAACGGACCCTCCGTTTTCGGGAAGATGTGATCTGTTTAAGACAAAGGAAAAGGCAGAAGAATGTTAATACTTAGACTCCTTGAGCAAGACATTCGATTAGGTGATCAAAGTTTACTTGATTTGAGCCATCTTCGTGAGCATCCAGCCTGTTTCCTTATATAAAACCAATCGGACTTAGGATCCCCAATGTTGCTGTATCCGTCATACAGAACTTTCCTATTCGCCACCGATTCAAAGAAAGAGAAATTTGGAGTTGCCGAAGAACGGTGCTTGAAAAGAAAGAAGAACACCAGATCTCTGAATTTAAGTTCGGCGTGTAGGATCTCCGCATATGCAACATATAGAGAGTATAGAGATGCGTAGGCGTTTGGATGAAGCTGCATCGGAGCAATACCTAGTCGTCTTAAAGTTTCGATGGCGATCGGAGGAAACGGAGGAATAGCTCCTACTAGACACATTGTTCGACTGATCGCCATATACCCTTCCGGAGCTAGGTGGGGTCTATCTTCGCTTCCAGGTGTCAAGACATCGTCCCAAGGAATTCCGTGTCTTAAGCAGATTCTTTTAAGTTTTATCTCGTCGAGCTTGGATGCTAAAGAATCAGAAAATTTATCTATCCCGAGTGCGCCTGGGATCTCGTCAGGAGCTCGCTCATCAGTCTCGGAATCACCGCTAGATGAAGTATTTTCGGATGGATTTGATTCCGTGGCCTCGTACTCAGATCCAGAATCTCCACCTCCCGGATTAGTTGGGGGAATTTCTGGGTTGTACCGCTCAGGAACCTCGGATTCCGCTTCTGTTGCGGATCTTGAAGAAGAGTGATTATTCGACATTGCTGCTAGGACGAGAAAATATGAACAATAAGATTAACACTACCCGTCCCCCGTGTGTGCAAGTACTGGTGTGTGTACTCGTGTGTGCATTAAAAATAAAGCGTGAAAGCAATCAAGATCATCAAAACATTAGTCGTCATATGCAGTCAAATTATGAGGTCATTTAGTCCAGAAAGTCCCACGTCAAGGCTCTAGCCTAACTGTTCAGAGTTTTATGGTGACAAGGCGTTGATTAAAGTCTGAGATTTCTTCGTATCGTCAGCTATGAGTCGGATCGCATGGCAGAGGGTCGCCCCCTTTCGGATCGCATGGCAGAGGGATCGCCCCTTTCGGATCGCAGGGCAGAGGAATCGCCCCCCATCGAATCGCCGGGCGAAGGGATCGCTCCTTCACGAACCGTTGCGACCCCCACGATACGTCCTTTTGCTGCCACCACGATCTTTCGTCTCGCCACTCGCTTTCGTCTTCTCTTCTTGACCACGACCCGAACCGGCCTTCCCTCTTCTTCTTCCTCCTTCGTTTTCCTCCTCTCTTTTCCATCCTCGAACTCCGAGCTCTACGTCAGTCAGCCATGGCGTTTTGATGATTTCGTCAGAAAAACAAAAATTTCCATCGTTTCTAGTCGAGAAAGTTCATGAAAGAGCGGCGTTCACAAATAAGAATACTTTTTGTGGAGTTACCTTTCTAAAAATTGAGAGAATGCTCGGATTTTCGAAGGTTTGAAAAACTTGGGTTCGTTCTTCGATAGTGCAGGCGAAACGATTCTGCAGAAAGAAAAAGGAAGGAGAATGAAGAGGAGAGGTTCAGCTTATATAGGCAAAGAGGGCAACCGTTTGTCTCCCTTTCTTTGTCCTATTCGGTCCACGAAACACCATACAGGCCACGATCCAAAGCTTGTGTCGCATGGAAGCCCACGGACCGCCTCAGACGATGGCCCACCAAGCTCGAAGCCCGACACGGCTCGAAGAAAAGTCCGCCGCGTCTCGCACAAAAGCCTAGATACTCAGCTCGAGACGAGCACGTGACCACTCGGACCGTGGCGCTCTATTGCGATCCGATTCATGCGTACGTTGATTTGAACCAATGCGACTGTTGATTTGCGTCCCTTCAGGAAAAAGTAGATCAGAATCTTCGAAGCATGTTCCATCATCGATAAAACATACTTCGAGGGGGCAAAATGTTGGCTCGCTTTTTGACCAAGCCACCCAGGATCATTCGTAAGAGGAAAGCATGAAACCACGTTCTCCAAGTATATGAAGGAACGGATCGCACTCTATCGACTCGCCCACGGATCACGTCTCGACGGATCGCCCACCGAGGATCGCGTCTCGACGGATCGCCCCCATCTCATCAGCGAACGACGCATCCAGGCGATCCGATCCAAACTTATATTGTTGCCCAGAGCGAACCGATCCAATCCCTTGGTGCATGGCGAACCCTCTGACCCGTTCGAGCGCGAGCTAGTCTTCAGCGATCCGAATCGCACGGATCTGGCGACACGTGTCCCTAACCGTCATCTGGACCAATTCTCCCCATCTGCACGATCCGATTTTCAAGCAGATCACGACACCTGTCCACAACGGCTAATTTGACTGTTTCTTCAACGGTGGCGATGCGATCCGATGTTCTCGGGATTCGTGCCACGTGTCCACGATCCGCCTGACAAAATCAGCTATAAATAGCCCGGAGCTTGGCATTTTTTGGGATCTTTTTGGCAATATTGAGTACAGAATCCGCCATTATTGTCAAAGTACGAGAGCATAGAGAGAAATCTTTGTTGTATTAGCTTTCAAAGCATAATCAATAATATAAAAAGTGGACGTAGGCTCGTTAACGCCGAACCACTATAAATTCTGTGTGTTATTTTCTTTTTCCTCGTTCTTCATTTGAAACTCTATAACATTCAGAACAATTTGGGTGTTAGGTCCAAATTTTGATCTAACAGTTTATATTAACACATGTTATGGTTTTTAATTTGTTTTCATGTTAAGTTGCTTATCTGATTCTACTGCCCAGCTGTATAGTATCATACCCACAACAGCAAGCGATATTTCGAGAGTATTCTTGAAAGTGAGGGCTGAATCGAATAATATCCATCCTAATATCAACACACAAACACCGTCTTCATGTGACCCAACACTTGGCATGTAGTCGCTGAAAATCGTCCAATGAAAGGTATTGACTTATGTTGCAAAACACCGCAACAATGCATGACAGTAGAATGAACATCTGCAAAAAAATTCATATTGCGTTATGTTAGGGACTGGTTGATTTTTTTTATATGTTTACTCATTTAGTGGGAAACTAATAACTAATTTTTTTCAAAAGAGAACATTTGCTTGAAGTACAATATTCATGATAGTACTTAGACACAGTTATTGGTACAATATTCTCGTTATGTTTAGATAAAAGAAGACAATATCGACTTACAAGGGGTTCAGCAGCAAAGTGATACTTTAGGATAGACAGACCATTAAGGTAATAAATAATCAATGATATGGCCAAACAGAAGAAGGGACACTCCTTGTATGGTGCTGTTTTGCTCACTAGTTCAAAGGAACCAATGCTATATTTCTTTTGGAAGGACTCAATTGTCGTTTATGGGAGTTGATCAGTATGCATATGAATTATTTCTTCTGAGCAGGTATATATTTGTAGTTTATCTTATTTAATGTTAAATTTGTTGCACTCAGTATTTGGTGCTGCTGGTTTCATATGTGAGTGAATCAACTCTCTGATTGAAAACACTAGCATATGCTCTTTACTACTTACATACAATTTGATAATGAATAGCAATACATGTATTTATACTTTGTACAACTGCAGTTATATTCCAAAGCAAAGCCACAGGAAAAAAAACGAACGGGGAAGAAATGAAGGAGAAGGTAGTGGAGCTAAGGCGGGAGTTTTAAGTGAGGCGAGGAAAGAGGTAGCAGAGGTGCTTTACTGGCAAAGTCAGAGCAACGGTAATAAAACACGCTTGGATATAGTTATTTCCAATGTATTATTTCTAATGTATTATGTGTTTTTAATATGTTAGAACTTGAAGGTTAATGTAACTTATCAAATATTTTAAAATGTATGTTATGAATTTGTGTATGTAAATTGTATTTTTCTTTACCTTAAGGAGTGTGCTTTTGATTATGTAATTATGATATTTGTTTTTAGCAATAAATTATTATATATTGAAAGTGGTGAATTATAACATATATGTGTGTGTATGCGCGCACACGCATGTAGTGCTGCAAATAATCAATTTGCAGCTGTTTTAAATAGTTGTAGTCGACTCATTTGCAACTGTCAAAAATAGCTGTAGTATTCTCACTTTTTCAACGTATATTTCAGGTTTCAACAGACATTTGTTGTTGCAAAAAGATCTGTTGCAACAACAAAGGCCAGTTGCAGAAAAATGCATATCGCAACTGGTAAAAACTGTTGTGAAAAGGAGCCGATATATTACAACTTCGACCATACCAACAGGAGTGGGTCTGTTGCAATTGGTCTACTGCAACAGATATTGTCTCTTGCGAAAAGTATTTTTTGTTGTAGTGTTTCCTCCTTATTATATATTTATGAAATTTTCCGCATGTTAAAGTGTGGATGGTAATGAAAATGAAAATGAATTCAACATTTATGCATCTTTAATATTTAATTTTGTTTCCATTTAAGGTTATGCATTCATGCTATTTTCCTAAGTTTGTACAGGGATTTAATAAATAGTAAAAAAAATCCTCTTCAATATAACTGTTAATGTATTTTTATACAAACTCAGTTAAACTAAAATATAAAATTTAGAATATATTGATGCCACCGGACTTTCGTAAACAAACATATCAAAGTTATATGCATTACAACTGAAACACGTCTCAGACTATTTGTGAACTTTTTTTTTCATAGTTGGCTTTTTAGATTTTGTTTTCTATACAGGGCACAACGAAGAGGAAATCAATATTTTAGGCATGTTCTTTACCATTGGAAGCAGCACGTTGTTGAGGATCTTGAACTCATAAATAATATGTCAAACTATATATGCTTGACTGCATTCTTATTTGATGAGTTCAACACAAATTTGCATAAACATTATTAAGGTTTTCTTGCTCGCGCAACTATTATCAAGAACCATGAAGAAATGGACCAAGGTGACAGCTAAGCATGAATACAAAAGCCTACTACACTTAATTTTGTGAACCTAAGTTTATTTAATTCCAATTCTTTTGTTGTCTAATAGTTTTAATTGACTTTTGGGTTTAATTGAATATGAACATAAATGTTAACCTAGAGACAGTGTGTTTCTTTTTAAGTAAGACTGGAAGAACAATCCATGATTGGAACGACAAATGATTTCTTTTAATGCTTAATTGTGGCCTTTTTACAATTTATATTAAATCTTTTATGATTTTGAGCAACTGTAGAACATTGGCTGAGATTTCATATTAAGTAGCTTGCTTCCAAAAACCAAAGAAATAAAATAATTGTGGGATTAGTTTTTTACTTCTGTGGGTCCAAGAGCCTTCTTATGGCATCGTATCAATTAAATTGCTTTTTTGGTTGATTTCCAATTCTTTAGTTAAATGTTTTAAAATATTTATATTGGATGCCTATCTATTATAATTCCTAATCAGTTGTCCATGTATAATTATGGTTTTAACTATAGGCTATTCATTTTCAAAATTAGTTATGTTTCTTTTTAGTTCTTCAAATCTTCTTTACTGCAGGAACATGCACATTGATAATTGATAATTAATAATTAACATTTGATTTACTACAATGTTTGTTACAATTTAAGGCCACAAACTTGTGTGCGAAGCACGAGTTCACGGTTGTTCTTAATAACATCATACAAGCATGCAAACTATTTTGTTTACACTTACAATCTATAATATGTATAGATTATCAATGGTAGGATATGAAATAAAGAATTCAGAATTATACCTTCGTTCCCGCCATTTCTTGTAAATTGTTGAAAACAATAACGATTGCAGTTTTTTTTTTTAAGATCGAGGCTAAATTGATGATAATCGGTTGCCGATTTCTAATTTTTTTTCATTGATCGAGTGATGTGGGACTTGATGGATGAAATGATGAAGATTCGTGGGTTAAGGGTTTTGAAGAGTCGTAAGGGTAAAGCTAGAATTTTTTTGCTACGTTTCAAATCTAGGGACGTAATTTGTAATGTTTCTACGATCGGATTTTTTTTTTTAATTTAAAACTTAATAAGGATGTTAGCCTAACACACCCTTTTGTTTAATTCACTAAGCCAATACATTTGTACGTTGACAACTAGGTGATTTGTAATTATAAAAGAATAAGATGTTTTCCTACTAACATGACTACTTTTGAACCTTAACTCATGATGCCATTAGGTAAAGTATAAATTTAACTAGGATAGTCACGCTATACATGCAGCCATTTTGAAATAAAGCAGGTTAAATCAGGAGATCACACTTTCCACGACTGAGCTTAGACCAAAACACATGTAAAACAATTCGTGCATGGTATACACGTGACTCCCAGACCTCAAGTGCTCTACTTAATTCATAAAATATGTCCTAAATAGTGTAACATTTAAGAGGTGTCCTTAAGCATGAAAAAGCCGTTAGCAGTTTACAAGCAGAAAAACTACATTTATTATTATGACATTCAACTATTTATACAACAAAACAATCATTTTAGATTCTAGCACTATATATTGTCAAATTACGAGCTTGATACTGAATAACACAAATGAATAAATTCTTAGTGCCGAATAAACCGAAGATACACAGAAACTAAAGCTGCAAGTAGACCTATGTTACATTGATGTCTATCATAGCCGTAAAAAACATATATCAGGTGCATAATGTTAACTAATTCTGATTCACAGTGTGTGTGTGTGTATAATTCAGAAAATAAACAGCGATACTTGCAATCAAAGTTTCCCTAGAAGCAGGAGACATGAATCCAAGTGGAGCAAACAAGATTGTAATAACTGCCATTCCAAGGATTTGAACTCCATCCCCAACCATAACACAGAACAACCCAGGATTACTTGGTGCCCTAAACACATCTCAACCGCCAATTTCCAACCTAAAAGCTCCTCATTCATCTGCAATTGGGCCTCCTTATCCAACTCCTCATACCTTGTCAAATCCCTCCTCACTATGCTAAAAAATATAAGCCAAAAAAGTGGCCACCATAATTGAATTCAATATTGAAAACCAGTGCACTTTTGCACCTGACTTCCCCCTACATACATAGGCAGAATGAATAGTTCATGGAATAGAATGCAATTTTATACAAGCATTTCAACTTACAGCAGAATGTAACCTAAGTACACATTAGATTACCCTGGGACATATAAATCCAACTATGGCATTTCATGAAAAATTTAAGGCAGACACTGGATATTTTACATGTGTTTGACAATTCAGTTGTTTATAAATATCATTAGTTAACTAACATATTCTCTTTATGATCAATTTGTGAACTATACAATGTTGCATAATACAACGTTTGATAATGGAGTTGCTTGTTTACATCATTTGCTATAAAAAAATTGAAAAATAAAGGATGAATCTTTTTGGAGCAAAAATTCTGGATTATAAAATCGTGTTACCGAACAAACAAAGGGAAATATAGACTGGTAGCTTGTTTACTCATATAAAATATGTACCATGAAAATTTTGTTACAAACACAAATTTTAATTCTCTGTTGCATCAGATAAAAATTTGAAGACCATAACAATCAAATTGACCCTTTCAAAATAGATCATCGGAGATCAAATTAACCATTTCAAGATCAAAACAAAAATATAAATAGAAGGAAAAACAAACCTACGTCAAGAATAGTTAGATAATTTAGTCATTAGGAAAGAATTAGTAGATTAACGAAAATTTATGGAATCACATTGAAAAAGGAAAGTGACACATAACCCTAGTTTGAAATTGAAATTAGATGAATATATGTTTGGAAAATTAAAAAAAATGAAAGAAGAAAAGATGTTACCAAAAGTAATAAAGAACGATGGAAATCGAATCATCGCCAGTTACCTAATGAGAAGATCTGAGCGGGCTTTTTTTGCGTGTAGAGAAATGAGGAAAGAGGGAAACTGAGGAGATTTTAATGAAATTTTCTTCTACGCAAGGAAAAATGAGAAAAGAAGCGGAAGCTTTGAGGCGGTGAAAAAGTAGGGTTGAAATCTGAATCATTGGTTCAATAACTTATCTAACGGCTGAGAAACAAGGGTATCAAAGACATGGATTGCTAATGGATGCAAAGAGCTGTTGTTTTGTATTTAGCATCTCCATTTAAATATTAAATAAACAGTCAAATATAGTTAATTGAAAACAAAATAACATTTTTTGTCATTCATTACGCATAAGTAGTTTTGGACAATAAATAATATTAAATACAATAAAAATTATAAATAACCATTGAACAAATGTTTATCATGCCTTAAAAATAGTGCCGAATAAAATAAATTTACAACACCAAAGAGGTTGGAAGATTTTAAATTTAGTGACTTCCCATAAATATTATGAAGAAATAAAATACGATACAATGCAAAAAAGGCCATTGTAAAATATATTGTTTAACAACTATTTAAAATAATATTGTAGAGTTTAGTATTATTACAACGTTTGTTTAGAAAACGCTGTTTGGAAATATTGATTGCAACGTTTATTTAAAAACATCCCCTTCTGTATATGTGTAGATAATACATTTTACCTACATACAATTATTAGTAGATAATCATCCTTCAACGATTTTATAACATTAACGATATTTACCTACCAATAAATTTTACCATTAGACATTAGTAGATAAAGGTTCTCTTTACCTACCCATATTTGTTGATAGGTAAAATATTGGTAGATAAAGGTCAAAATTCTTGTAGTGAGAATCAAGGAGAGAGCCTTAAAAAGTTCTGCTTTACTATTATTTAATAGATGAGCTTAAGCATGAATGAAACGATAATTCATTAAAGAATTATATTTCATAAAATAAAAAACATTGGTGCCAAGGTGTATAACTAATTTTAGTGTTAAACAACTTAGACATTCTTTTATGATTATAGCTATAATTATCAATTTATTTCAATCAGCCAATTATCTATTAATATATAACTTATCACTAAAAATAGAGTTTCATCTTGCATTGACCCTGATCTTGGCATAAGCATATATTTCATTTAAATTTTTATTTGTCTCTTAGCAACTAATATGTTAAATTAACATTTTAGAAGAATAACTACACCATATTTATTGAGTCACTACCTGTGTAATGAGAAAGATATCTAATTCATGTTGGGGTCATGGGTGCATCACGCTAGTTTCATTATACAATAGAGATCTATCTTGATAGAATATGATGTCAAAAGCTCTCAACATATAGCTAGTCATGTCAATAAACACTTATGCTGATATGTTGTTTCATATCTGTGTTAGCATCTGAAATCATTCAAGAATATTAGATATACGCATCCGTAGATACGGATGAATATCAAATTATTATTCTATTCGCTAAAGATTGACAATTTTAGAAATAAAGGTAGAAAATTTTGATTTAACAGAACCTTTTCAATATCATTTATTATAAAAATGTTGAAAATAAATAAATATGATGATAATAAATAGTTTTGAGCAATTAATAAATATTAAATGCATAAAATACAAACTACTAAAATAAAAGGCAAATAATTTTTTTTTTAATTGTAACAATACACAAAATATATACTAGAGAATTGCTAGGGACAGTTGCCTACTAGCAACTGTCTTTTATACTCTCTTAATAATTTATGGTTGCTTTTACGAGGTCCCAAGTTAATTAGTGAGTATTACTTTCCATCCAAATGACATTATTTTCTCATGCACAGTTTTCTTGACGCATACATTCCTGACAGTGATCATTATTTCTCTAATACTTCTTTCATTTACAATCTTTGCTCTCTTTTAGATCTCTTACCTCTTCATCAAACCAATATTTTACTGTAACATCTTTTTAACTCATCTTTATTCGTTAATATGTATATCGTTTAAATTTGAACGTTAAAGAGTGCGGCGAGGAAGATGAGCCACATCGTGAAGAAAATTTCAATGTGGATGAAAACCTTGATTCAATGGAAGAAAATAATGCTGAAGTTGAACCACATGTAAGAATGAAGTTTGACTCACATGAAGAAGCAAAATCACTTTATTAAAGTTATACAAAATCCATTGGTTTTTGTACATTATTAAAGCTAGTCGACGGTCAAACAAAGAACCGCATGATTTCACTGATGTAAAATTCGCTTGTACAAGACATGGTCATAAACGAACTAAAAATGCGTCTAATCCACGACCTTGCCTTAAGCTTGATTGCAAAGCTACTCTACATATAAAAAGAACACAATCATAAACTATTACCATCATATGCTCATTACTTTCCTTGTTATAGGAATATTTCCTTACATGATAAAAGTACTATTGATGATTTGCATTCGGTTGGTGTTAAAACAAGTAATTTTTTTGGTGTAATGGTTAAACGACGTGGAGGTTATGAAAATATTGGTTTTATGGAAATGAACATACGTAACCATTTAGATAAAGAGAGGCCTTTAGAGTTAGAATCTTGAGATGCTAAAGCTATGCTCGAGTATTTTATGCACATGCAAGAAGAAGATTCCAAATTTTTTATGCAATGGATTTAGATGAAAACGACCGATTAAGAAATGTTTCTTGGGTTGAATCAAAAGGTGGTGAAAACTATGAAGTATTTGGTGACATCGTCTCTTTTGATGTCGTTTGCTCCATTTATTGGGGGTAAACAATCATTTTCAGTCCAGACAACTTGGATGTGCATTAATTGCAAACAAAACTACATCAACATTTGTTTGGTTAATGCAAACATGGCTTCGGACAATGGGCGGAAAAGCTCCCATTTCTATACTCACCGACCAAGACAATGCCATGAAATCCACCATTGCACAAGCATTTCCGAGTTCTCGTCACCTCTTTTATCTATGGCATATACTAAGAAAAATCCCCAAAAAATTGGTCATGTGATTAAAAAACATGAGAACTGTATGACCGTTTTCAATAGATGTATTTATAATTCATGGACATGCGAAGAATTTGAAAAGGAATGGTTGGATATGATTGAAAATTTTGACCTTGAATATGATGAATGGTCTGACTCATTGTATAATGATCGTTGTTATTGGGTACCTACGTATATGAGAAACATTTTTTTGGCGGAATGTCTACAACTCAATGGCCTAAAAGTATAAACTCATTTTTTGACAAATATGTAAACAAAAAAACTAGTCTGAAAGAGATTGTGGTCTAATACAAAGTAGTCTTGTAAGATAGAGAAGAAAAGAAAGCTTAAGCGGACTTTACAACTTGGCACAAACAACATGCTTTAAAATCTCCATCGCCTATTGAGAAACAAATGTCTAATGTGTACACCCATAAAATTTTTAAAAGTTTCAACTCCAAGTATTAGGAACCAATGGATGTTTTTCTACGATGGAAAGTGGTGACAATACAATTCAAATTTTTAGGGTCACGGACCTTGAAAAGAAATATTAATATAATGTAATTTATGATGCAATAAGGGAAGAAATTTAATCTGGTTTTCATCTATTTGAGTATAGTGGATTCCTTTGTGGGCATGATATTCTTATACTGTTTGAAATTCCAAGTAAATATATATATTAGACCGATGGACAAAAAATGTTAAAAGTATCTACATCACTAAGAAAAATTCAAAATGTTTCCAACATACGAGGCAATGATTTGATAAACTATTACATGAGCCTACTAAGTTATGCAAGGAGGGATCTTTATCGCAGGACAGCTTTGAGATTGCATTACATGAAATTAAAGAAATTTTCAAAAAAATGCGAAAAAGTTAATCAACCGTGCAAAGATTTAGAAGAGCCTCAAGGCAGAACAAGTGATGTCGCAAATGGTGATGTGTGCGGATCAATACAAGTGTTTGATCTTATGACATCAAAAACAAAAGGAGCTCCTAAGAGAATAAAAGCAGGAGTAGAAAAGCAAAGCAAAAGGAATGCTAAGAAAAATATTTTATCGTCTTTTATTATAATTTAGTATTAATTTGTCTTATTCTTAAACAACTGATGGATCCTTTTTAATGCATAATATTTCCTGAGTGCCAAATAGCAGTGTATAACCATACGGTACAATGGGCAGTACTTCTGCTACTCCATTCAATCACTCCCAAAGAAATGGTATTAGAATAAGTTGTATTTATTGATTATAATTAATTATAATTGTTTATTAATTCCTTTAAGTTTTGGTAAAAATCCACATGCATTTCACAACCCGGATGCTTTTGAAGGAAACTGCACATTTCACAACGTGAATGCTTATGAAGGAAACTGAACATTTCTCAATTCAAATTCTTTTGAAGGAAACTACACACTCTAAAATATTAACTTGAAGGTATGTTAATAGAATTTTTCATGAACACTTGTACCATATTAAACCATCCTAAGTTATTCTTATTTTATTTTTGATCGAAAAAGCTTTGGAGCATCTTTTGGAACATACCTTAGGATGGTTTAATATGGTACAAGTGTACATGAAAAATTCTATTAACATACCTTCAAGTTAATATTTTAGAGTGTATAGTTTCCTTCAAAAGCATTTGGATTGAGAAATGTGTAGTTTCCTTCATAAGCATTAGCATTGTGAAATGTGCAGTTTTCTTCAAAAGCATCCGGATTGTGAAAAGCATGTGGACTTTTAACTAAACTTAAAGGAATTAATAAGCAATTATAATTAATTATAATCAACGAATACAACTTTTTCTAATACCATTTCTTTGGGAGTGATTGAATAGAACGGCAAAAGTATTATCCATTGTACCGTATGGTTGAACACTACTATTTGGCACTTGAGAAATGATCTACATTAAAAAGAATCCATCAATTGTTTTAAAATAACATAAATTAATACTAAATTATAATAAAAGACGATAAAATATTTTCTTAGCATACTTTCTTTTGCTTTTTTCTTTTACTTTGCCTTTTCTTTTCTACTCCTGCTTTTATTATCTTAGGAGCTCCTTTTGTTTTTGATGTAATAGGATCAAGCACTTGTATAGATCCGCACACATCACCATTTGCGACATCACTTGTACTGCCTTAAGACTCTACTAAATTTTTGTACAGTTGATTAACTTTTTAGCATTTTTTGAAAATTCATTTAATTTCATGTAATGCAACATCAAAGCTTTCTTGCGACAAAGATCCCTCCTTGCATAACTTAGTAGATTCGTGTAATAATTCATCAAATCGTTGTCTTTTGTGTTGGAAACATTTTGAGTTTTTTTTAGTGATGTAGGTACTTTTAACATTTTTTGTCCATCGGTTTAATATATATTTACTTGGAATTTCAAACATTGTCGATGATTGAAGTATAAGAATAGCATGCCTACAAAGAAATCTACTATACTCAAATAGAGGGCAACCACAGTAAATTTCTTCCCTTATTGCATCATAAATTACCTTGTATTCGTATTTCTCTTCAAGGTCTGTGACCCTAAAAACTTATATTGTACTATCACCACTCTCCATCTTAGAAAAACATCCATTGGCTCCTAATACTTCAATTTAAAATTTTAAAAAAAATTCATGGGTGTAAACATAAGATATTTGCTTCTCAATATGCGATGGAGATTTTAAAGCAGGTTGTTTGTGTCAAGTTGTAAAGTCTACTTGAGCTTTGTTTTCTTCTCTATCTTGTAAAGCTACTTTGTATTGAACCACAAACTCTTTCAGATTAGTCTTTTGTTTACATATTTGTCAAAAAATGAATTTATACTTTCAGACCGTTGAGCTGTAGACATTCCACCAAAAAATGTTCCTCTCATATAAGTGGGCACCCAATAACAACGATAGTTATACAATGAATCAAGCCATCCATCATGTACAAGATCAAAATTTTCAATCATATCCAATCATCCCTTTTTAATTTCTTCGCATGTCCACGAAATATAAATACATCTTTTAAAAACGGTCATAAGTTCTCATGTTTTTTAATTCTATTACCAAGTTTTTGGGGATTTTTCTCAGTATATGTCATAGATAAAAGCGGTGACGAGAACTCGGAAATGTTTGTGCAATGGCCGATTTCATGACATTATCTAGACCGGTGTGTATAGAAATGGTAGCTTTTCCGGCCATTGCCCGAAACCATGTTTGCATTAACCAAACAAATGTTATGTAGTTTCGTTTGCAATCAATGCACATCCAAGTAGTGTGAACTGAAAATGATTGTTTACCCCAATAATGGAGCAAACAGCACCAAAAGAGACGCCAAACACTTCATAATTTTCACGAGCTTTCGATTATATCAAAAAAAAAACATTTCTTAAATGGTTGTTTTCATCTAAATCCATTGCATAAAAAAATTTGGAATCTTCTCCTTGCATGTGCATAAAATACTCGAGCATAGCTTTAGCATCTCCAGCTTCTAGCTCTAAACGTCTCTCTTTATCTAGATGGTTACGTATGTCCATTTCCATAAAACCAATATTTTCATAACCTCTACGTTGCACCAAAAAATTTACTTGTTTTAACACCAACCGAATGCAAATCAACAATGATACTTTTATCATGTAAGGAAATATTCTTATGACAAGAAAAATAATGAGTGTATGATGGTAAGAGTTCATTATTGTGTTCTTTTATATAAGATGAACAATCCACTTGTCATTATATTTTCTTTCTATAACTATAGTAGCTTTGCAATCAAGTTTAAGGCAAGATCGTGGATTAGACACATTATTAGCTCGTTTATGATCATATCTTGCACAAGCGAATTTTACATCTGTAAAATCATGCGGTTCTTTTTTTATCGTCGACTAGCTTTAATAATGCACAAAACCAATGGATTTTGCATACCTTAAATAAAATGATTTTGCTTCTTCATGTGAGTCAAACTCCATTCCGACATATGGTTCAACTTCAACATGATTTTCTTCCATTGAATCAAGGTTTTCATCCGCGTTGAAATTTTCTGCACGATGTGGCTCAGCTTCCTCGTCGCACTTTTCAATGCTCGAATTTAAATCGATATTCATATTAACAAATAAAAATGAGTTAAAAAGATGATAGGAAAAAGATGCTACAATAAACTATTGGTTTGATGAATATGTAAGAGATGTGAGAGCAAAGATTATAAATGAAAGAAGTAGTAGAGAAATAATGATCATTGTGAGGAATGCATGCGTGAAGAAATCTGTGCATATAAAAAATAATGTCATTTGCATGGGAAAGTGATTTTCATTAATTAACTAGGGACCATGTAAAAGCGACTATAGATTATTAAGAGTGTATGAGGGACAGCCGCTAGTAGGCGATAGATGTCCATAGCAATTCTCATATATACCATACTTTTAACATAAGCTGAATGGATAATTTTCAAATATGGCTAGATCAATTAGGTTCACATCCGTATTTTTTCTGTTTCAAATAATAGTATTTATCCATTTTTCATACCAATACCAACACCAAATTAAAATATTTACTATGGTAGAATCTAAACATTACAACAGAAAGATAGTGAAAATCAGGGAAAAGTTTTGAGTAGAAAGCACTACTACAGCATTGAAAGAATACGGACGGATTGGATTATGGTAGAATCTAAACATTACTCTGACCTGAATGTTCCGCAGGATAAACAATCATAATCCCTTGGACAATCCGCTAGAACAACAGTTTGAAGAAGCAAAAAGGATAAAATGGTGCAAACAGTTGCCTACATCTTCATCTTCTTCACGGAAAGATCGGAACCTGCTCTCGATTCCATCTTCTGGGCTACGAATTAGGCGAAACAGTTCATCTATGCCTATCGCCCCACCACTGTCTACCTCCAATTATGGGAATCGGGTCGCAACTAACCTTTTTATCTTCTCCTCGATACGTCTGTGAGTGATATTCTTAATTGAGGATGAGCAGGACTTACAGGTACAGCCGAACTTGAAGAGAGCTTTGAGAGGCAAACGATTGAGAATCTCATTTACTTTTTCGGAGGAAAGGTAAATTTTATTTGGGGATTCCATTTCCTTTTTGAAGAAGCTGAGCGGCGGCGAGAAAGAGCTGAGAAGACTAGAGCTGTCAAATGGGTAGTGTCGGGTCACAATGGGTAGGGTCAAATTTGACTTGACCCTTTTTATGACTCTAACCCATTTATCATGTTTATAAATGACAAACCAAACCCAACCCATTAGTTTCTAGGGTCAACCCATTTAACTCATCATAACTACAAATAACAACAAAACATGAGCAGCATAAATAAATGAAATATAAAAGTGAAAGTCTGAAACTGCTTATAACACTCAAATTGCATTTGGATATGGTTAATATAATCGTATATGACATCAATACAGCACTGAACTATATGATAATGCATCAAATAATATCAATATAACGCTTAAAATGCATCAACATAAAAATTCCATCAAATATCATTAAAATAACATCAACACTACACTGAAAATGCATGAATACAACTTTGAAACATCAAACTGTGATAAAACTGCATCAAATAATGCTGATATAATTATACTGTAATTCATATCAAAACAACACCAAATCTGAATACCAATATAACACCGCTATTTAACCGATATACTAGTCAAATGATTCAGCCAATAATCACAATCGATTCATATAATATCCAGTCATTTATGGAGCTGAATATATTTAACTCTAATAATTACATATATAATTGTGAGTATAACTCATTGAAATATTAAGTGAAACCTTGTTTTTTTTCACTGTCCATTATAGCAGCAGCAAAAATCAAAATCAACTACTTTTTTCACCATCGCTACAATCAAAATCGAATTAGAGCCGCCCACTTTCTCCCAGACACAACAACAGTGATCCATTTTTTTTGTGTTGTGCCACTATAGAGTTCAAACAGAATACATGAGATGAATCAGAACATATGACTTCAACTCCACGGCTGTTTCGATCCAGAAATTGCAAAAATTAATTCAGAAGTTGATCTAGAAATTGATCCAAAAATTGCAGAAATTGATTCAGAAATTGCAAAAAGAGATAGAGTTTACTGCGTATGCAATAGATTAAAAAGTTTATCCCGATCTCTTCAATTATCAACCATAAATAAAATTTTCAGAACTACGTACCTGGTTAAACCATAACTTTGAAGGTGAAATCATTTCGAAGAACCACGCAAGAGAGATCGAGAGCTTTGAAGGGAGTCGAATTCGAATCGAAAGGGTTGGATCAGATTAGGGATTTAGGGATTGAGACTCGGCTTCGTATTTTCTAGCAACGAAGTTCTGAAGACCTAGGATTCGGAAGAGTAAGTGGGTAACTAAGGTTGTACTATTTTGTAAGCGGACTGAATGGGTATTTGACCCATCGAAAATTATAGCTGAATTGTTTCGACCCAACCCTGTTAAAGTTGGATTAAAAGGGTTGGGTTATAGGGTCATCTTCAACTTTGGCAGCCCTACTGAGAACGGCTTCTTATGATTTGCTTTATGTTGAGGTGGTAATGGGTTGGGCAGAGATAGGTATGGGCCTTCCGCTGAGTTTTTGTAACGAAACAAAATAATTTTAAACTTAAAAATTGTTAACTAGGTCAATAATTAAGAGAACGTTTGGTACAATGATGAGGCCATGGATATACATACGTTACGCTTACATGTATTAGGACAAGCTTATTTTTAAACTCCGTTTTTTTTTGGAAAGATAAAATAGGCCCAAGGCCCAAATAAAAGCAATATCCACCCAAAATCAACGGGTTACCAGACCCGAACACCCATCAACAAAACAATACAAACCTACCCCCAAACGGTACAAACCAGCCGTCACCAAACAAATTAAACGAAGAAAATAAATGGCGGAATCAAGAAGAACAATCTCAAAACTACTACATCAACCTAAGAAGAACTTCAAGGCGGCTTCCAACTGAAATCTACTCTTTTCTTCTTCCTTTGAGATCTAGAATCCGTACAAGGGTTGCATAGATTCTAAGTATGAATCTTCGAGATCCTTCAAATCAGCATTCATAATCATTTTAATATCATATATCTATGTCTACAAATATGGACAAATGTCAGATTTTTATCTTATCTGCTAGCCGGTTAATAAATCAAAGGACGTAAACATAAAAATTTTGTTTAACATAGTCCGTTGATCATATAAGCATGTAAAGTAAACAAATATGATCCTAAATCAAGAACGTTTAGTACTCCATTTAGCCACATTAAAAGAAAATGATTGATTTGACTAATTCTCCTTTAAATAAAACCAATAAAGTTAGAGTAAACATCGAATTTTAAGGTAAAGGTATTCAATATAAATTAGAAATCTGTAGTGGTCATCAAATTTGAACCACTTGAACCATGATATTTTTCGGTTTCATTACCTAAGATTATATAATATTTCATTTTCCTGCAGAAATAATGTGAGGAGAAAAAGTAACATTTTTTGAAATTGTATACTTATGTACGAGTCTAGCCAATACATACCATACAACATATTAATATATATTTAAATCATGCAACGCTAGTTTCGAACCTCAAAAGTTTTGCATCCAAATCGAAGCGTATCATCATTAGGACAATTGTGCTAGTCATTGAAAAATTATAATTGACTTTACATATTTGGTTCTATATCCATTTAAACTTTTTGCACCTCGGTTTTTTTTGTTTTATCTTTACTTTAACTTTTTGCACTTCCACATCTATAGAATCACTCACCGCCGAAGTTGTATTATATCATATACATGCACCTTATGTGTTTTAATGTGTAGCATATCATTTCATGAAAATTGCAACTTTCCCCCATATATATTGAAGGATATATGTTTCAATGGGCACATTAGTTCATACACTTATGTAAACACAAAAAGGAGAAAAAAACGCATTTCTCCAGTGGCTCAAAAAAAGACAACGTTGGTCTCTGAAGAACACTTGCCCTACTGACTAAACAAAAATGAGCATTAACCAAAAATATATAAACATAATACAGACTCTAAATCCCTTCTGACAACCTCCTAAACAAAAAATAATCACTGAAAAACTGTAATAGAACCAAAACTCTAAGGATGAAGCCCCGACACAACATAAACATAGGAAGATTGGTCAAGGAATATAATGAGCATGTAAAATCATGTCTCGGAACCAATCAGATAGACGAATAATACTCCAAACTAAGCAGCACACAGAAGGTCTTACTCCAACACAAGACTAAGCGAAGCAGCCAAAGAAGACAACCTGCTTCGGACCCAACAGCCAATCCAAAAAGATCCAAGCAAAACCAGTTAGATTCTATCAAAAGCACATAGGGGCCCCTCTCGAGGCTTAACTCCCCGGGAAATAGGAAATCCTAGAGCAAGAAGAACGAACGCAAGGCTTATGGCACATATGAAGGGCATGCCTCGGAAAGTGAAATGAATATCAGAGGAAACCTTCCGAATAACAAAGCAGAAAGCATGGTGGTACCATTAAAAACCGCCTTGTTCCTCGCACACTATAAGTGCCAACATATAAGACAAGGAATGTACCGGAAAAGAATAGAGAGAAGATATTTTCCGTGACCCACAGACCAACAAGATCGGAGAGAAGGAAGGACAGAAAGGGTAGGCACCTGGCAACCTATGAGAGGCCTAAAGAAAGACCATGTCACCACAGCCGAATGGCTTTCCTAAGTAGATGGGATAGCGTTTACATCGTTCCGATCTTGCAGCACCAGCAACGAGAGGCAAGCTGGATACCAATCCTCATTAAGGTTACCATCCAACAGAAGGGAATCGTAGAGGACCTTCCACATGAGGATGGATACTTTGGGAGGAATGTGTTTGTTCCAAATGAAAAGGAAGTCAATGTTTCTATGTGTTAGCATCTTGGCAGAGTTCCACACAACCCTCAAAGAGAAAGGTCTACAATTCTGGTAAAAACCGCAACCATGGTTGTCTGAGAAGACACTGACAGATCACGTATGTTTCCACGTCTCACTGGAGTAAGAAAAGGTCCTAGAAAAATCTTTAGGGCATTAACCTTTAACACTTAGCATGTAGGAACGAAGCTCATAATGAATCATTAGCTCCAAAACATGCCCAAAGCTTACATGTGTAAGCTTTGCAAACGTCCTGATGCTTACGAAGACTAAAACCGCCTTATCGCGTAGGCATGCATACGGTATACCAGCAAACCCAATGGTGTTTCCAAGTATCGTTTCTGCCACCTTAGAAGAAGGATGAAGCCGCGCGAATGATAGAGACAAAAGAAAGATTCAACGGGCGTCATAGCGTCGAAGACAAGAGATCCAAGGGAATCAAGCATAGATTCAATAAGAACCATCCTTCTCGCCTGGGAGAGGAGGAAAAAATTCCACTTTGAAATTTCCCCTAGATTTATTGGTTAAGGGGTCGAAACGGGAATTAAGATTACGCCCGCGATAAAGCTCAATGCCTAGATTGATGAGAGAAAGACTAGTTAACCTAAAACCAGTAAAGTTGGAAATTCACAACACCTTTGTAGGGTTTGTGGCTTTGGATTTTACGAAATAATTCTTTGTGGCACTGATCAGCTGCCCCAAGTGTTGTTCATAGAGATGGAGGAAGGATAAGAGGTGACGAATGGACTGACGATGGCCATTTGTGAAGATCATAATATCATCCACAAACGAAAGGGAATAAATGACTAGACACCCACTAGGAATGCCAAATCGCTTAATTTGGTCATCGGTGTTGAGGGAATAAATCCCTCTAGCCAACGCCTTGGCTGTAATGACAAAGAGATACGAGGATAAAGGATCTCGTTGACGAATGCCCCAACCCGAGAGAAAGAGACCTCTGGGCACACCGTTAATAGGGACCAAGAACCAGTAGTTAGAAATAAGATTCCATACAAGGTCCATAAAAGATTTGGGAAAACCAAAGGAACAAAGAATGTGAATGACGAAAAACCAAGAAATGCAATCATATGTTTTAGCCATATCAAGGTTGATAACCACGTTGTAACCGCAAACCTTCTTATCTATTTAAGAGATCAGCTCTTGAGCCAGGAGAGCATTATCGGTGATGAGCCTTCATTTAATAAAACTAGCTTGAGAGGAGTAAATGATATGGTCGAGAAGAGACACAAGCCAATATACTAAGATTATCGAAATGACTTAGTTGGAAAGGTTACAAAGGCTGATAGGTCTAAAGCTGGAACAGATCTGAAGATTCTTGATTTTCGGAACAAGAACAAGGTTAGTCGAGGCCCAGCTCTTGGGGAGGGAACCCTGGTAATTTAATATTGGATGGGGACAGGAAATAAGCCTGAATAAATTCTCTGACTGTAACGACCTGCATTCTACGTATCGGAGGATCGTAGAATATTTATTTTATTCTCATACGAAGTCGTATAGTCATGTAACTTTGGGGAACGACTATTGGGGTCATTTCCCATGTTCACGATTTTTGCCAATTTTTAAATGACCGTTTTGCCCCTGGCGAATCTTGTTTCGCCTATAACTTTTGATTGGTAAGGTGTTTTGACCTGAGACAACTTCCATTGGATTCGGATAATGGTTTACCTTTCCGTAGATTGGTCACATTAATCAAACGGACTTACCGTTTGAGAGATATGGCTGAAATAAGGTTTGGAAGGTGAAAAACAACATAATTGGGCTTAACCGGATGATTAACAGCTAAGCCCATAACCGATTTCGGGATTAGGGTTATGGGAGGGCTGATAGGGTTTGGGAAATCAGTTTTATTCATTTTTCTAGCCGCCATTTACCTTCCTCTAACCTTAGTCATGGCCTCCAACTCCCAAATCACCTTTTAATCACTTTGTAATCACATATTAAGCTAATCAACATCAAATCAAGGCAAATTAATATCAAATTAGAGGTAGAGCTGCTGTGTTGCATTGGGATCCGTGCCAAATCAGTTAGAGTTTCAGATCTGAGATTTATGTGGCTAAGGTGAGTGATTAGCATGTTTTTACATTAATTATGGTTAATTAGGGGTGATTAGTGATAATTAGTGAAATTATAACTCAGAAAAATCTGGAAAAATATGTACAAATTCTAAAATATTATTTTATGTCACTGGTGAAAATTTGGGTTAATTTGGATTAAGTTTGCTAATTTTATAGTTAAAACATGCTTAAGGGGATTAAGGGGAAAATCATGTTTTTGGGTATGTTTGATCTAAAATATTTCATGTGATTGATATTTTTGTGTTTTTGGTTGATTCTACATGTTACTACTGTTGTTTGGTATGTTATGTGACTTCATAGTAAGATTAGAATGGTTGAAAACGCCATCGTTTGGTGAAATTAGCTTGCTGGAAAAACTGCAGAAAATCGGTTCCTGAAGGGGTTATGCCTCACGAACCGCCCAGGAGAACTTCGATTCCTGAAGGGGGTATGTCTCACGAACCGCTCCAAGATGATGGTCACAAACCGCTCTAATATGAGGACTCACGAGCCGGGGAGGGGGTCACGAGCCGGGGAGGGGGTCACGAGCCGGGGGGTGTCACGAACAGGGGGGTGGTCATGAGCCGGGGGTGTGGTCACGAACCGGGGGGTGGTCACGAATCGGGGGGTGAGCTTTCCTATACTTTGTCACTTCATCCAAGCGAGAGAGGGATTCCGAGGGCGGGATTCCGAGAGCGCGAATCCAAGAGCAGGATTCCGAGAGCGGGATTCCAAGAGCGGGATTCCGAGAGTGGGAATCCGAGAGCGGGATTCCGAGAATGGGATTACGAGAGCGGGAATCCGAGCTTTAATATACTTTGTCACTTCATCCAAGAAGATGACTCCAAATTGAACCTGATTCGAACTTCTACCATGCGATGATAATTGTGAACTCTTCTGAAGATCAAAACCAATTCAATCAAAACCCGAGATGAAAAGGAGGTCCAAGTGAGAAGTTATTACTCAGGATCCAGCTGGGAACCAATGAGTTAACTTTTGGAGTTGGGTTTTGCTGTGGGACGTGTGCAAAGGGGTTATCGATATCCATAATTTTGGTTCACCAATGAGAGACGAATTATGGGCTATGGACCAGTGCAATGGGGTCATTGTGACTCCCAGGGGCAAAGTGATCGTAACAAAAGATTGGGTGATCGAAGTGATGGATATCGTATGCTTTACGCACTGAGTGAGTGATGCAAGGATGATTGCTATGTTTGATGTTTGCTATCACCATGACAGGTGCACTTCCACTTTACACTTTATGTTAGTGTTACCTTAGAGTACTGTACATCTTGTTGTGCTCAAGTCCAGGTTCAGGTATGATTATTTATACCTGTTATTGTTTTGTTCTGCTGCTATCGCTCATACCACACTTTTGTCTAACCTAGAGTTTTATGTCTCTTCTTATTACTCTGGGTGCTCCTAAATGAGCAGACTAGAGACATGTTAGGTGTTTATGCACGTGTAGTTGTCCGGAGACGAGCAGGAGGCTTCCACGTACTATTTACATATATTCTCCCTGTGTTGTTGCCGGTCACAATTTTGGGCATTAGTAGTGTACCTTTCCTATTATTTTTTAGAGACAGTATTTTGAAGTTGTAATAATGGTTTGGATCATAAGCTGTATTTTGGATTCCACTGCTATGATGGTTTAGTTTTCAGCTTATGCACCGTCTCGCCTGTTTTATGTCAAGTTATGTTATTATTATGTTTTATTCCATGCGATGTGAGATATACTACAGGTTCTTCATGATTCATCATTTCAAAACCCTTTTTCTTTGACGACTGCCCCGTGCTAGTCGAGCATTGGCATAACGCATTTCGAGGGAAATGTCGGCTGGTGCGGGGCGGGCCGTCACACTGACATAACGATAGAAAGCACCGTTTAAACCATCCATCCCACCTGCGCTATCCTTGCTAAGGGAGAAAACTGCGGATTGGATTTCCTCGACAGTGGGAGGGAAAATAGAACATAAGACTCGAAGGATAAGATGAGATAAGGATTATGAAGGAGCACTCCCGAGCCAGGGAGACTGGCCGAAGGATCCTGCATAAGGGATTGGAATTAGGATAAGAAGGTATCTTCTACATCCTTGAAGGAAGATGCCAGAGAAGAATCAACTATATGAATTTGAATAATGGATAGAATTTTCTTTTTCTTCTTAATGGAGGAGTGGAAAAACTTCGAATTGGTATCACCATCGATAACCCATTTGGTCTTGGCTTTCTGGAAAACAGTCTCGACGCCCAACTCAAAGTTAAAAATATATTGGGACAAAACCAAATCCACCTTGTTCGAAACTGATATATCCACGCCATAATTTCCTTTTTCTAGGATGAGAGCTTCTTTAACAGATCAGACCAGATCGAAAATATTCTTAAAGACAGAAGAGTTCCAGATCTTAAGGCAATTTTTGATAGAAAATTACTGCCGAATTACCTCCAACTGACGAAGAACAACAATCTGGCGCCATGGGAAGCAAGAAATGGTGAGATGTCCACATCAAATGAAACTGAAATATTACTAGGACTGATGTAACACCCCATGTCCATTAATGTCACTCACAAAGGGAATGCATTAACTTCTATGGAGCGTTTTAAGTGAGTATAGAACATAAACTTAACAACAAGACAGATATAAATAGTACTTGAAAAATTAAAAACTTTATTTCATTGCAGCGGAAAATACATATGTTTGATTACATCATCAAAACCAGAGCAAAGTACATAATATCCATCTTGACTAAATCAAAGTACATAAATTGAAAGACATAATCCCCAATACAAAATATCCATAAATAAAAGAGAGGCTGAACTTTACTTCAGCGATCCAAGCAATCTTCTAAAAGCAAGAAGCACAGCTGTCCAAAATCAAGCTCCACTGGTGCTAGTTCCAACCTGAGCACCTAGGGGGGGGGAGGAAGAGAAGAGGAGGAAACAAAGAGGGTCAGACAAAAAGTCTGGCGAGTGCGATAACTTTAACAATATAATCACCAAAGTAACTAGGCTAAGGCATAAGTTGGAAAATCAGGAAATGACCATGAACCATTGAGTATGGCAGAGTAAACAAGGAAACAGGATGAACAACGATATCGTTAAAGCGCACCTAACCCACTATAAGATAATTGCTAAACTACACCAACACTATGAGATAATTGCTATACTGCACCATCACTAGTCACCCTAAGGTTGATCCCGCCTACTGAACATAAGTGATAATAATAATGGTAGTTTCGTGTACCCCTAGCTGCTATCATAGGTGTCGCCTGTTCCTATCTCCACTAGTGGTACCCACTACCCTCCCCATTCTAATTACAATATTCATAATATGGTAGCTGTACTCCTAGTTGCTGTCATAGGTGCCGCCTGCTCCTATCTCCACTAGTCGTACCCACTACCTTCCCCATTCGATCGGCTCCCTAACTCGTAGATACCCGTGCTGGTCCTACAGTGGGGTGTATCACTCCCCAAAGTGGCAACCCAATACTACCAGAGATGCACGGCTTATACCTACACGATGCAACAACGTCTTACCTACCAGCCCGGGTCCACACACGCATATGAACCCGTTGGACTTGTGTTGCCACCGCTAACCCGGTTTGGCCTCTTACAGTCAAGCCCAGTATGCGTGTCCCGTCCTCGACTTGGGTCGAGCCCACAAAGATACGTATGGGTTACTGGTTGAAATGGGCCCCCATGACTTGACACAAGCTATCCACCTAAGCTTGGTCCCCTCTAGTATTTCCCACTTAACCCACTTCTTATTCATGTTTCAATTACATGTTTCAATTTTGGTTAAGTATTTCTAATCGTATTTCAAATGCCACCCAAGGCACCCACTAGATTCCACATGCCACCCAAGGCACCCACTTAACCCCTTCATGTCCCACTACATGTTTATCTGGTTAAGTGTTTCTTAATTCATTAAGACCGTAACCTCATAAAGACATCTCACATTAGACTGGCATTTGTGGCAGCTGGATTTGTCGGGCGGGTCCGGGCAGTCTTACAACACAAAAGGGCCAAACCTCGTGTCTTTACAATTGTTACGTATTTAATTTATGCTTAAGACCTCCCACATTAGACTGGCATTTGTGGCAGCTGGATTTGCCGGGCGGGTCCGGGTAGTCTTACACCACAAAAGAGCCTAACCTCGTGTCTTAGACGATTAATTACTCATAATTAATCATTCCCGAATTTGAATTATTTTCCCTATTCAAATTATCAATTAATTCCAAATTTAACTATGGCCATAATTGGCTCAATTATGTCCATCTATTTATGGTATGTAAAATCATACCAATTTTCATCACAAATTTATTTTATGCCTTTTAAGGCATCTATGCCAATTAAATCTTTTAATATTATCCCCTTTTACCCCACGTTGTACGTTTGTTCGTTTAACATAAAATATACGTTAGACTCGAATAGTCTAACTCATGGAATAAAGAGAAAACATCACAACATACATATAATTAAAACTAGATCTAAACATAAGGGGTGAACTTGCATGTGTGAATGATGTTCTACAACTAAAACTTGCATAGGCCAAAGTAACAACTTGCATAAAATTACATATGTCATAAATCCAAATCTAAAGGTGTGAACTTGTTTAGATAATGGTCACAAACTTGCATAAACCATGTATGTCATAGATCTACATCTAAAGGTGTAAACTTGCATAGGCAGTAACCACAAACTTGCATAACATGATTCATATTCAAACACATGTATTCATATAAACTTGCATATGTGATTTATGCAACATAACAATGGTATAAACTTACATCTAAACATGTAAACTAGCATGTACAATTTGACATATAACTCACACATGTTATAGCCTAACTTTAGATCTAAAATAGGTGTCATGAAGCATATAAGGTTATACATATAATTTTCCCCAACTTGCATATGATTCATGTCTTAATAAAAATCTAAACTTGCATACATACTTATTATTTATCATATGAATCAACATACCCAAACTAGCATATGAACAACATGGTGATTCGATTATACATAAGCCAATCATAAAATTACAACATAGATGATCACAACTTTACAAGATTGCATCGTAGAATTTACAACATAAACATCACAATTTTACTACATGAATAATAACATGCGGTCAATAATTCACATCATATCCAAATAGTCCACATCATAACTCAATCCAATTAATTTGCTAATTATTTTATTAAAATTATCGAACTCACAATTCAGAGAAGGTCTTGAATTCTGAATTCTGAGTTCTAAAGTTGTAATAGCTTTCCCTTGAAGAAGATTCGTTGTTAAGGTTGAAAAGGATTGATTTAGACTAGCTTTCTTCCTCTTTAATTGGTGGTGGCTATGCTGAGTTGCTAGGTGATGGCATGGAGGCCATGAATCTAATTTTGTTTTGATTTTAGGGTTTGAGTCTAGAGGTGTTTTTATAGAGTTTAGGATTAATTTAGGTCATCCGATCAACCTAGAAGCAACCTGAACCATCCAAACAAGATAGGGTGACACCTCAGCCCTAATGACTCAGCACAGTGTATTAAATGTTCATTTTTTCTATAATTTACATATTTCTTATTTATGACAAATTCCATATGTAAATTATTCCCATTTTAATTATGTCATAACTATATTTTTAATTATGCTTACAATTAATGGTATACAAAATATACCATTTCATGAACCAATCTATGCCATGTAATTTTCATGTTTATCCTTCATATTTATATGTAAATTATAAATCTATTATTGTTAATTACATATTATCCCTTTTACCGTATACATTAATTACCCATATACAAATATCCATTTATACATGCATAAATCTTTCTTACCTTTAATTTGTCATAAAAGCCAATCAAAGAATGCCACATAAAAAACAATCATTGACAACCAAAAATGTGCCACGTACGCCACATGATGCGTACACATCATATATATATATATATATATATATATATCTATGTATGTATGTATGTATGTATGTATGTATGTGTGTGTATATATATATTTTTTCTATATATATATTCTTTTTATCTATCTTCCCAATTACCCATTTTCACACTAAACCACTTTTTGAACTGTGTTCACACTAAGCCATTTTAAGCCATTCCCCTAAAACAAAAATATGGTGCTGGCGGAGATCGAACTCTGTACCCCTTGTATGCAAGTCACGTGTTCCAACCAAATGAGCTACTAAATCTTTTGCTTACAAACCTTAGAACAATGCTAAACATTTATTCTTTTTTTTTCATGTTTTGCTACAATATTTAATTTAAAGATATCTTTTTCATACGGAATCCAATTTACGCAAACTCGGACTCTATCTCAACCAGAATTCCAAGACGAACACAATGGCGCAACCCGTTTCCCTTAATTCTCACATCTGAGATTAATTATTCTTTAATTTAGTTGATTCGATTATTCAAAAATTCAGGGTGTTACATTCTCCCCTACTTAAAGGATTTCGTCCTCGAAATCTCTAAGTCAAGAAGAACGTATCCTACCATCCAAACAACCATCTACTCAACCATCAAACACAGGCATCCATTGTCGTTAAAATTTTCTAATGCTGTATGAACATATGCAAGAAGTGTGTGTATATGTTCCTTATCTAATGCAAAATCAGGCGGTCTACTGATTCAGTTGACCTCCTTAATGCAAACCATGATAGTGCCATGCGTCCATTATGTATGCGAAAGAATTCTATCGATACATATTATCTCTACATGCGTGCACAACCATTCACCAAAATGCAACATCCATATGATAATACAACCATTATACATCCATTAGCTTAAATATGCACACACATTTATATGAAATATGCAATATGAAGTGACTGAGCCGATCTAGTGCCTAAAGTGTGTGTATATGCATCCACGAGCAACCACTAGCAAACACTTGCATCCACATGCATCCATCATACATAACATGTCTCAAACACATGTTTCAACCATAGGACTACCCTATCTAAAGGTCAAAGATGCTAGTGAGAGGACATACTAAAGATAAGATAAGGTAAGCGATAAAGGAGAAATTAAAAGACATACCCTCTGGTATCTCAAATGCTTCATACATGCTGAAACGAAAAATAAAAGATTCAATACAAAAGAACCGAAGGAAAGATATATGGCCCTTGGGGTTATGCTTTCTAAAATAAGCTTTTCTCTTGAAAATACTTTCCTTAAAACATACTTTTGAAGGTACTTCTTTATAAAATTGTTTTTGAAAAATAACTTTTCAAAATTCATATTTGTTATGGTAACCTTCAGCTCTGATACCACGTGTAACACCCCATGTCCATTAATGTCACTCACAAAGGGAATGCATTAACTTCAATGGAGCGTTTTAAGTGAGTATAGAACAGAAACTTAACAACAAGACGGATATAAATAGTACTTGAAAAATTAAAAACTTTATTTCATTGCAGCGGAAAATACATATGTTTGATTACATCATCAAAACCAGAGCCAAGTACATAATATCCATCTTGACTAAATCAAAGTACATAAATTGAAAGACATAATCCCCAATACAAAATAGCCATAAATAAAAGAGAGGCTGAACTTTACTTCAGCGATCCAAGCAATCTTCTAAAAGCAAGAAGCACAGCTGTCCAAAATCAAGCTCCACTGGTGCTAGTTCCAACCTGAGCACCTGAGGGGGGAAGGAAGAGAAGAGGAGGAAACAAAGAGGGTCAGACATAAAGTCTGGCGAGTGCGATAACTTTAACAATATAATCACCAAAGTAACTAGGTTAAGGCATAAGTTGGAAAATCAGGAAATGACCATGAACCATTGAGTATGGCAGAGTAAACAAGGAAACAGGATGAACAATGATATCGTTAAAGCGCACCTAACCCACTGTAAGATAATTACTAAACTACACCAACACTATGAGATAATTGCTATACTGCACCACCACTAGTCACCCTAAGGTTGATCCCGCCTATTGAACATAAGTGATAATAATAATGGTAGTTTCGTGTACCCCTAGCTGCTATCATAGGTGCCGCCTGCTCCTATCTTCAGTAGTGGTACCCACTATCATCCCCATTCTAATTACAATATTCATAATATGGTAGTTGTACTCCTAGCTGTTGTCATAGGTGCCACCTGCTCCTATCTCCACTAGTCGTACCCACTACCTTCCCCATTCGATCGGCTCCCTAACTCGTAGATACCCGTGCTGGTCCCACAGTGGGGTGTATCACTCCCCAAAGTGGCAACCCAATACTACCAGAGATGCACAGCTAATACCTACACGATGCAACAACGTCTTACCTACCAGCCCGGGTCCACACACGCATATGAACCCGTTGGACTTGCGTTGCCACCGCTAACCCGGTTTGGCCTCTTACAGTCAAGCCCAGTATGTGTGTCCCGTCCTCGACTTGGGTCGAGCCCACAAAGATACGTATGGGTTACTGGTTGAAATGGTCCCCCACGACTTGACACAATGTAATGACCCGCATTGGCAGAGGTATTATAATTAATTTATTTAATTATATAAATAGTGATATAGTGAATTAAATGGTCGTGGAATTAAATAATGATGAATATTTAATTAAAATAATAAATTTAATAATATATTTAATTCTGAAATAATCAGAATTGGCTGAAATGGCGATATGGTGTTAACTGGATCATCTGTGATATTTAATTCAGTTTAGAATTGAATTAGAATAACGAATATATTATTTGAACGACAGTTTGAACGTAGAGTTATAATATAATTAAAATCGTGCTTGAAATGGCGCGGCAGTTCGTTATTTGGCGATTTGAACTTCAACTGAAAGTACAGGATTCGTTTTCAGCCGGATTTCTGTGAAACAAGAAACGTGTGGAGCTGGTGGAGTATATCTTTCTAGTGGAAGAGAAAAATCGGGATTTCGTCGTGTAGATTTTGATTTATGTCCAAATCAAATTTTAGAAAAGTTGTTGTGGAATTCCTTTATAATTTATAAAGGAAATATTTATATTTAAAAAGGAATTTCAATATAAATCGAATATCGGGTTGACCCAGATTTGAAATATCAAGTTAGAAATTCATATAGGAATATTCTAGGGCTATATGGTATTCCACTGTGAATATATACGATAATATAAATTTATTTATATTTAATTTAATTATATTTAAATATATTTATATATTTAAATGGGTCATCCAGACCTTTAAAAATACGTTGTGTGAGCAAACGGAGTCGGAATTCGATGAAACCAGTTTCGTTGGGACCGTAATGTCGAACTCTAGCTACATGTCCAGTTTCGTGATTTTTGGGTATCGTATGTAATCACGAGAATTTTTAGAAAGCAAAATGAATATATAAATGAGAATATACCGGGAATATTCCTTTTATAAAATATCTAGATATTTATTTTTCCTACAAATAATCCCAATACTCTTCTAACCTAAACACTTTTCCGCTGGGGTCAATTTTTGATCCGCCAACAAATTCCTGAGTAAAACGTGAAGAACTCAAATCTTCATAAATTCAAAGAAATCCAAAACAAAATCTATAAATCGGGAAATTATTGTATTCAGATTCCTGTCGAGCTCCTCTACGCATCTATACCGGTTTTCGGTTACTCGAAATTCCTTTTCATCGCGGTCTGGTGTACAGCGTTGGTTCATGTGATGCTAGGGTTCCCCTTTTCTTGATGTTGGGGCGTTGTTGTTCGAATTGGAGTATAGAACCTTGGTACTGAGATCGAATGGCACGACGGAGTAGATTTTGTGAAGGATCAGCACAAATTTCCGTCGCTACCTCTTCTGGAGCGATGTGAAGATGACGGACGAGGAAGGGAGATCTCGAGTTCTCCATGGTGGCTCCCTGGTGATGGAGAGCGCGACGAGATGAGGATTGGTGGAGGAGGCGTTTACTTTCAGTAATGGTGGAGAGGAAACGAGGCATCAGGAATCGAAATGGGAAAGGGAGTGACAGTAGCGATTGGAAATGAGGAGGAAGAAGGGCCATGTTGTATACTGAAGGGAGTTTGGCCGGAATATAAGGGTAAAGCCCAAGTCTAAAAAGAAATTAGTTTTATTTTAAATTATAACAATGTATTAACTGGTAAAATGAATTTCTTATCCATACGATATCAGAATCACGAACGGTTGGATTCGTTGGGATCGTATGGACGGACACTACACGATGGAACTGACTGGAAGTCCATCGGAACTCGTTACAATTTATAGCAAAATAAATTGTCCGTCTGAATCAAATCAAGCGACAATTATCGTTATTTAACGATGATAGTCCAATGTGAGTAAATCTCACTAACTCTGAACAGTTTATAATTTCATGTTGTATTTTTAGAACTGTTAGAAATTGTCTGATTTACTGTGTGTTGATTGTTTGATTGAACTGCTAGTCGGTTAGTTGAATTTCTATATTGATTCTGTTTAACAGAATATATCATATGGAACTGAAAGTGATGTTATCTATATTGTTTAACATCTGTGATGCAGGGAAACAGGTTGGAGGAATCCAACTGGATTCCTCAACATTTATTTTACTGTGATTCATATATTGTGATATATGATGTGATATATAATATGTGTTGATTATGTGTGTTTGGACGATATTCATCGTTGTTATATGGTGTGTTAAATACCATAAGAAGTACCAGAATGTGGAAAAGGGATTTTCAAAGTATGTTTTGAAAATAATTTTTTACTATAAAATCAATGGATTTTATATTATAAAAGAAAAAGGATTTTGAATAAAAGAAATATATTTGTAAATCAAATATAAGGGAATTATATTTGTAAATCAAATATAAAGGAATTATATTTGTAAATCAAATATAAGGGAAAGAATTTGTTAAACAGATATAGAGGGAAATATTTGTAAAACAAATATAAAAGGAAATATTTGTCAAACAAATAAGAAGAGAAATATTTGTAAACCATTTACAAATAAAATAGAATTATAAAGGAAATATTTGTAGAACATTTACAAATAGATTAAAAGGGATTATTTATTTATTTAGGGAATAAATAGAAATAGAATAAAGGAAATATTTATTTAGAAAATAAATACGATATTTTAAAAGGAGTTAGAATTAATCGGTTAGAGTTAAAAACGAACTAGAGTTAATCGTATAAGAGTTAATATAGAGAGTTAAACAAAATTAGAAACTGACTAGAGATTATTAAATTGAATGGTTTTCTAAGTATCGATCTGATGTTGGTTTCGGCCTTCGGGGTTTATACTTAGAGAATTGTTCTCCTACTAGTTTACAGTCAGGGATTGATAGTTGTGAAATGATAGTGATATGTAAATAAGCTATGGAAATGTTTTCCAGTGTTAATAACATATATTTTCTAAACATAGAAAATAAGGAAATATATATATATATATATATATATATATATATATATATGATTGATGATTGATTGATAGAATTTCCATTTGGAAATAATATCGTTATTTGCACACCTGTTTTCTTTGATAGTTAACTCATTGACTATCGAAGTTTTTAACCATTTTAACGTTGTTAATATGGAGAGACCGGTGGGATTATTATCCAAAGAACCACTCTGTATTGGCATAAGCGTTGCGAATCATATATGCCAAAGATAATTGAAGATGGAGTAAAGTGCAAGGGCTATTGTATAAGTCTTAGATAACAGTGTCTAAGATGGATATATTGAATAGTGCCTTCGGTTCATCCTGTTCCTGGATGACTATTATGGACGGATGTCTGACAGAGTATTTCCAAACGATCACGTATATTGATTTCTCCAACCGTACCAATAGTGGATGCGGAGAAGGAAACTTCTTTTAGCTAACACATAATGTATTATTGTAGACGTCAATCGGTGATTTGATGGATTTGACGATGTGACATTCGAAGTGAATCTGATGAGATGATGAAGCGTAACCTCAAGCCTCATCAACCGGTAAATGACAGAAATCGGGCAGGCAGCATGGCTAAGTCGGTCGCACCGAAGTAGGGTGTATAATCACCTGATCTGGAGTTTCATTTATTTCTAAAAATCTATTGTTGATGTTGTCCCATTCGGGAACGGTTGCTGATCCCAACCGTTGGTGATATACATTCGATACACTCAAGCGAAATAAGTGGTCGGTCATGTGTGGCCGGGTTGCAAGATGTTCTTGTTGAACCCAGTGTATTCCTTTCTAGAGGTACACTAGCGAAAGGTGGTTCCATACCTTGTCTGTAACAACTCGAGTTTTAGTGATTACCTGCTGTAGGTATTAATAAATTATAAGTGAAAATTTTGAAGTAATTACGTCGTAATTATCAAATTAATTGGTGAATTCAACATCCATTAGCGAGTTGGAGATTTAAAAATGTAAGTTTGGGGTTTAATGTGGTAAAAAGAAAAGAATTAATCATTTTAGTGATTAATTTGAGGCTTGGGATTTATTAAAAATTTGAGAAAGTATGTGTTGAAAATTTTGGTGATTAAAAGAAACATAGTTTTGCAAATTATGTTTAAATTTGTATGACAAGAATTTTTGAGAATTTTAATAAGCATAAAATATTTAATTTGAATAATTAACTGAAATTTCATCCAAAATATTATTAAAATATATAGAAAATGTAAGTTTGGGTAATTTTGGTGAATTATGCAGAATTATAGCGTTATTGAAATATTCAAATTCAAGGTTTTATGAAATTTACACAAATTGTGTTAAAAAGATTGCATTTTGTATAAAAGTATGGAAATTTGTTGTAAACATGATTTTAAGTGTTAAAAACTTCAAAACAATGTAAATATCGTGTTTGAAATTTTTCTTTATGTTAATCTAGTCTCGACATACTTATAGTGGAAAGAAAAGTGTTAAAAACATGTTAATTTGTGTCATTTTAACTTAAATATGTGTTATTAAGGGCTAAATTGCATTGTTAATGGCCTAATTACTTGAAATTAGACTTAAGATAATTAATTGGGCCCAAATACCTTTGATACGAAAAAGACTTCTCTAGAAATCCTTAGTACGGTGTTTTCCAGAGGAAGACGTATTCCTCCTCCTTCCCCTTTCTTCCTCATTAAGAAAAATTGAGAGAACTTCATTGTAACTTCAATTCTTGGCTTATATCTTGTTCTAATTGCTAATTTGGGGTTTCTAATCTTATTAGCAGCAGGTAATCATCATAGAATTATGATTTAATTCATCAATTTCATATTTTATTTGAGAAATTCACTGTATATTCTTGCATGTTGTTGTAGTTGAGAAATTAGGGAAGAAGGCTCCTATCTCTTAGCAATTTGGCCCCAAAAGCTTCCAAACTTCCTTCAATTCGCTGCAAATCTAAGGTGAGGGTTCCCTCACATAAATTCTAACTTGTTTCAGTTGTTTGCTGTTATGATTTGTTATGAAATCTTAAGTTTCATTGAATTTGTCATATGTGTTTTGTTGTTTATGTTTGGCTGAAACTATTTCGATCATAACTCACTCGTTATTGATCGGAATCCTTATTATTGTATGTTTTTGGAATGCTCAGACTGTGAGCTACAAATTTCAGTTGTTCAATTTACAAAATTTTATGATTAACATTGTCAAAATCGTGGTTTTGTACTGCTGTTTCGAGATAAAAATCGACAGCCATGTTTTTTTTGTTAAGTTGAAACCATTTCGATCATAACTCTCTCTTTATTGATCGGAATCCATATTATTATATGTTTTTGGAATGCTCAGATTGTTGTCTATAAGTTTCAATTATTCATTTTGCAATATTTTGTGATTAACATTGTTAAACTCGGGGTTTTGTATTGCTATCTCGAGATAAAAATCGACAGCCATGTTTTTTTTTGTTAAGCTGAAACCATTTCGATCATAACTCTCTCTTTATTGATTGGAATCCTTATTATTATATGTTTTTGGAATGCTCAGATTGTTATCTACAAGTTTCAATTATTCAGTTTGCAATTTTTTGTGATTAACATTGTTAAACTCGGGGTTTTGTATTGCTGTCTCGAGATAAAAATCGACAGCCATGTTTTTTTTTTGTTAAGCTGAAACCATTTCGATCATAACTCTCTCTTTATTGATCGGAATCCTTATTATTATATGTTTTTGGAATGCTCAGATTGTTATCTACAAGTTACAATTATTCAGTTTGCAATATTTTGTGATTAACATTGTTAAACTCGGGGTTTTGTATTGCTGTCTCGAGATAAAAATCGACAGCCTTGTTTTTTTGTTAAGCTGAAACCGTTTCGATCATAACTCTCTCGTTATTGATCGGAATCCTTATTATTATATGTTTTTGGAATTCTCAGATTGTTATCTACAAGTTTCAATTGTTCAGTTTACAATATTTTGTGATTAACATTGTTAAAATTGTGGTTTTGCGCTGTTGTCCGGGAGAAAATCGACAGCATCTTTTGTGACTCCGTGACACATGCACCATTTTTATATAAATCATTTTCAAAATATTTCAAGTATGAAATTATTGTTTTCAAACAATATATTGCCTTGATAAAGTTTTATAAATACATTAGAAATCATATTTTAACAAGTATTCCCAAACTTTACGGGTTTTAAGATATTTCTATGAAACTTCATTTTGTTCAAACAACTATCTTAAGTTTGTTTAAATATAAGAACCTCACATATTGGTCACCTTCGAGAAGACGTGATGGTGAATGAATGATATCGTAAACCATACGGTATGGGACGTGATGGTATACGATATATATTCATCCCAGATTCGTCCGATTGAAGTAATAAATCTCAGTACTTCTCAGTGTTTATGTGATTTAAATAATTTCTTGTGGCTTTTTGTGTTTTCAAACCTCAGTGTTTTCACAGTGTTCCTGTGATTTTAGTGATTTCTTGTGACTATTTGTGTTTTTAAATGTGAAGCTGAGAATGTGTGGTATGTGACACACTATTTTCACTTTTTGGGTTACTATCTGAGAGTCTGTGACACATCCCTATGTGACCACCAGTACTAGACCTTTGGGTCAATCCTGTGTGAACTCTGTGTGGACCTTTGGGTTAATCCTGTGTGACTCTAGGGACCTTCGGGTCATTCGGGTACCCTCCTGTGTGATATAGTACTGGCTAAGGCTTTAAGCCATTCTGTGTGATAGCACGTGCAGGCGTAGCTTTGACTCGCCACACCTAGTGATGGATCCGTAATATGTATTTTTGTGTTTCATATTCCTCGTGATTTCTTTTATGGATTAGAGTTCAGTGATTTTGTGGATTCATGATTTAGTGTTTTGATGTATTTGAGATTTTAAGGTTGTTTTACTTTTATTTAGTGAACACCTTGTGTTTCATTAACGATTATAGGAATTCGCTCGCCTATTACTTATATCTATCTTATTCCTTTATGTTATAAAGGAATACTCCTTTTAGCGGATCATTTACTTATTGCTTTTACTGATTAGTTGTTACAAGTTAGACTGACCCGTGTGTATGTCCCTCGGGTCAGACCGAGTTACAGGTTAGCTTATCCGTTCGTGCTTTACTACCTACTTGGATATCCTACTCATTTTGGAGATGCACAGTTTTTGTCTGCTTTGGTAGTTCCCCTTGGACATGACATTGTATATTCTTTTGTGGGGTTTTTGATGTATGGATATGTATGCATATTTTGTAGTAACTATCATACTTATCAATGTATGATGTATTATATGGGAAGTATGGGTATGTATATATATCAGTGATTGTTGTTCTGTATTCTACGATCTATATTATATTGTATATTGTTCTGAATAGATCCTAAAACCATCATGGTGGTGTATTGAATAAGTGTTAGGCATGTTACTAGAAAAAAAAATATTGACATGTTTAATACTTATTCTATGCAACAGTATGGATGGTTGCTCCTATATGCCCTATTCTCTGCATTAGTAGACAGTATTACCAGCTAATGCTCTTTGCTAATGTGGGTCTCGGGGCGGGTGTTACAGATTGGTATCAGAGCGAGGTTCCGAACAAAATGCGACATAGATACAGAACAACATTTTCTTTATGATACATCACTGTATAATACTCATACAAACATCATAACCCAACAAGAGCAATCATTGCCATGTCTTTAAATTCTCTTACATTCAACGAAATTGTTTGTGGAATACGTTTAGGAACTGGGTTTTAATTTCGTAGTATTCCTTTCGGGTTTATAATTCATGCATAATATCTTATTCAAGTGTTTAATCCTATCTATATTTTCCTATAGCTTATGGCTGGTCGTGGAAAGAGGCCTCAAACGGCGTCTGGACCGAGCAGTGGTCCAGGCCTCGAAGCAGAGAATGTTAGACCAGCTAGTGATTTGCGCCCTGAGGCGGTCACTATATCTTCTGATCAATTATTGGTGCTTCTCAGGGGCACTCGATCTTCTCCTCCGCGTAAATCCGCCTTCGCGCGGATGTGTAGTGATTTCTCTCACCTCGGTGGTAAGCCCTTTAAGGGCACTGAGACGGTTCTTGAGACTCAGGCTTGGTTGCGTACTTGTGAGCGTATTTTCACATGGATGGGAATTTCTGAGCATGATCGTGTTCTTGTAGCATCAAGTATGCTAGAAGGTCGTGCCCTTAATTGGTATGATATTCTTATAGCTGAGTTGGATGAGTCCACCTTAGAGTGGAAACAGTTTAGAGAGAGATTTGAATTAAAGTTTATTCCGGAATCAGAGAAAGAAATTCTAGCTAGCCGTTTCCTCGAGCTTAAACAAGGGAAATCGACCGTTTTAGAGTATGTTGCTTCTTTCAAGGCCTTGTCAAAGTATGGCCTAGAGCATATATCTACATCGTATAAGAAGAATCTTAAGTTCGTTAATGGACTTAAAAAGTATCTTAAAAAGCCTCTTCTATTGCAGCTTGATCGGACCTTTGAAAAGCTTGTTGATGCAGCTCTCCATCTCGAGGCAGTCGAGAAGGAGAAGGATAGTGATGATGGTAGTGAGGTTTGTAAGAACCTAGGCAAGAAAAAGTTTCCATTTCATAAGTCAAAATCTTTTCCGAATAAGAAGAAGAAGCAGGATGGCTCCAGCTCTCAGTCTCTTATGATATCGCCTTCGACTCAAGCAAAGGGATGTTACAACTGCGGTTCTCTTGATCATTTCGCACGTTCTTGTCCTAAGCCGCGCATGTGCAGATATTGTAAGAAGGAAGGTCATGAGATTTCATCGTGTCCTAAGAGGCCTAAGAAGCCAGATTCTGGTAGTCTTAATGTGGCTAGTCCTTCTGGAGTTTCTTCTCAGTCGGGAGGTACGCCTTCTATTCTCGAGGGTGCTTTATTATTTAAAGGTCGTTTAATTCGTATTCTATTTGATACGGGTGCGTCACACTCATTCGTATCGAAGGAACTAGTGGATGCTTTGTCTATGGATATGGTATGTTTGTTGACTTCTCTTCAGATTGCGAATCCTATTGGAGGATCTGCAACCCTTAGCTTGATGTGTAGTGATGTTGAGTTGTTTTTGTGTGGCTTTTCTTTCCGTACGAATCTTCACGTGATATATGCCTTGGGCTTTGATATGATTCTTGGTATGGACTGGCTCGTACGATACGAAGCCAGAACTTTGTGTGCTGAGCGGATATTATATTTACGACATCCTGATTCTCCCGATCAGCTATCTCTTGTTCTCAAGGATGTTGATCCTAGTTCTATGGCTTCCTTATATTCAATTGAGTCTAGTGACCATGATGTATCTTGTATTCCTGTTGTATGTGACTTCCCAGATTTGTTTGAGCCAGTTTTGGGTTTGCCATCCAAACGAGCCATCGAGTTTCGTATAGATTTAATTCCCGGAGCACAGCCAGTTAGTCGGCCTCCTACTCGGATGTCGACTAAAGAAAATGAGGAGCTTAAGAAGCAGCTTCTTGAGCTCGAGTCCAAACATTTCATTCGATCCAGCTCTTAACCGTGGGGTGCCGCGGTGGTATTTGTGAAGAAATCTGATGGGACTCTTAGACTATGTGTAGATTATCGCAAGCTTAACGAGTTGACCATCAAGAACCGATATCCATTGCCGAGGATCGACGATATGTTCGATCAATTGAGTGGAGCTAAGATCTTTTCCCAACTTGATCTTGCTACAGGGTTTCATCAGCTCCGAGTTGCGGAGGATAGCATACCCCTTACTGCATTTCGCACTCGTTATGGGTCCTACGAGTGGCTCGTCATGCCATTCGGTTTGACGAACGCTCCAGCTTACTTTGTCGATCTCATGAATCGGGTATTCCGTGAATACCTCGATAAGTTTGTTTTGGTTTTTATTGATGATATTCTTGTGTATTCCAAATCTGAAGCGGCTCATGCAAATCATTTGCGCATTGTCTTAAGTATGCTTCGTCATCATTAGTTGAAAGCAAAATTATCAAAGTGTCACTTTTGGGAGAAGCAAGTCCGCTTTCTTGGCCATGTTGTTTCAGCAGAGGGTATTTCTGTAGATCCTTCTAAGATCGAGGCCATCCAAAATTGGAAAAGGCCCGATAATGTCCATGAGATTCGCAGCTTCTTGGGTCTAGCCGGGTATTACCGTCGCTTTATCAAAGATTTTTCTCGTATCGTACTTCCTTTGACTAGTCTCACGAAAAAGGGAGTTCGCTTTGTGTGGTCCGATAAGTGTGAAGCTTACTTTCAGAGATTGAAGGAACTTCTCACTCATGCTCCTATTCTTGTGGTTCCGGAAGGGTACCAAGATCTTGTCATATATACCGATGCAAGTCATTGTGGTTTGGGTGCTGTATTGATGCAACGTGACAGAGTCGTTGCTTATGCTTCTCGTCAGTTGCAGCCAAATGAGGTTCGATATGCTACTCATGATCTTGAGTTGGCTGCTATCGTATTTGCTTTAAAGATTTGGCGTCATTATTTGCTTGGCGAGCATTTTTCCCTCTTTACTGATCATAAATCCCTTAAATATCTGTTTTCTCAAAAGGAGCTCAACTTGCGGCAGCAGCGTTGGCTTGAATTTCTTGCTGCCTATGACTTCGATATCCAGTATACTCCTGGGAAGGGTAATCGTGTAGCAGATGCACTTAGTCGCAAACACTCGGCAGTAGTTTCTATGATGTTAGCCGAGTGGGATATTCTTGAGACCCTATCTCTTTGTGATATTCATGATCGAGCACCCTCGCTTGATTCGCCTGTTCTATTATATAGCTTGGAAGCTCGCCCTTCATTATTTGTTCGTATTTTCGATGCTCAGCGGCGCGATCCTGAAGTGATGCGCCTTATCCATCTTTGTGAATCTGGATCCCATGACGAGGAATCACGGGATTTCAGTATTGATTCTCACGGTTTCCTTCGTTTAAGGAACTGTATTGTAGTTCCATCTGATCCGGCACTTAGGCGTGACATTCTTGATGATTGTCATCGCTCTAAGTATACCATTCATCCCGGCAGTAGTAAGATGTACGCCAATATGCATCGCCTTTATTATTGGAAAGGCATGAAGCGTGACATTGCAAGTTATGTAAGTAATTGCATGACCTGTCAGCTTATTAAGGCCGAGCATCATCGGCCATCTGGTCTTCTCCAACCTCTTGAGATTCCATTATGGAAATGGGATCAAATTTCAATGGACTTCGTGGATGGCCTACCTCGTTCGAGGTCGGGTCATTCGAGTATTTGGGTTATTGTTGATCGCCTCACAAAATCAGCCCACTTTATTCCCATTAAGGCTAATAGGAGTGCACCTCTCCTTGCTAACATATATGTGAAGGAAGTCGTTCGACTTCATGGTGTTCCATCTTCGATTGTTTCTGATCGTGATCCATTATTCACGATCCATTTCTGGGATAGCTTGCAACAAGCTTTAGGAACAAAGCTTAATTTCTCTACAGCTTACCATCCTCAATCTGACGGGCAGACTGAACGTGTTAATCATATTCTTGAGGATCTTCTTCGTGCGTGTATTCTTGATTTTGGTGGCTCTTGGGAGGATCATCTTCCTCTTGTGGAATTCTCATATAATAACAGTTTTCAGTCGAGTATTGGCATGATGCCTTTTGAGGCTCTCTACGTAAGGCCTTGCCGTTCGCCCTCATGTTGGCTAGAATCTGGAGAGAAACTTATTCTTGGTCCGGATTCAATTCGAGATTATTCGGAGAAGATTATTCTTATTAGGCAGAGAATGAAAGAGGCACAAAGCCGACAGAAATCCTATGCAGACAACCGTAGGAAGCCGCTTGAGTTCTCTGTTGGGGACCTTGTTTTTATTCGTATTTCTCTGCTGAAGGGAGTTATGCGATTCAGTACGACGGGGAAGTTGGCTCCTCGTTATATAGGACCGTTCCCTATTACTGAGCGCGTAGGATCTGTTGCATATCGAATATCTCTTCCAGCTCATTTATCAGGCGTCCATAATGTTTTCCATGTATCTCAGCTTCGCAAGTGTCTTCGAGATTCTGATTCAGTGTTGAATCCCTCTGAGCAGCTTGAGCTTGAGATCACCCCCGATTTATCTATTGTGCAGCATCCTATTCGTGTTCTTGACTCAGAGGTGCGACGCCTTCGAAGTAAGAATGTACCGCTCGTCAAAATTCAGTGGTCTGAAAATCCTAAAGATTGTACTTGGGAAACTCAAGAATTCATCGAGCGTACATATCCTGGTTTCCTTTCTTCTAGTGATGGGGGTAAGTAATTTAATTTTGGATGTTTTAATTATCTGTTTTCGTGTCATTTTTGGGTGAATTAAGGAGCTTATAGATTCAACCCTTAGGAAATTGCGAGGACGCAATTTTTGTAAGGGGGGAAGTCTGTAACAACCCGAGTTTTAGTGATTACCTGCTGTAGGTATTAATAATTTATAAGTGAAAATTTTGAAGTAATTACGTCGTAATTATCAAATTAATTGGTGAATTCAACATCCATTAGCGAGTTGGAAATTTAAAAATGTAAGTTTGGGGTTTAATGTGGTAAAAAGAAAAGAATTAATCATTTTAGTGATTAATTTGAGGCTTGGGATTTATTAAAAATTTGAGAAAGTATGTGTTGAAAATTTTGGTGATTAAAAGAAACATAGTTTTGCAAATTATGTTTAAATTTGTATGACAAGAATTTTTGAGAATTTTAATAAGCATAAAATATTTAATTTGAATAATTAACCGAAATTTCATCCAAAATATTATTAAAATATATAGAAAATGTAAGTTTGGGTAATTTTGGTGAATTATGCAGAATTATAGCGTTATTGAAATATTCAAATTCAAGGTTTTATGAAATTTACACAAATTGTGTTAAAAAGATTGCATTTTGTATAAAAGTATGGAAATTTGTTGTAAACATGATTTTAAGTGTTAAAAACTTCAAAACAATGTAAATATCGTGTTTGATTTTTTTTTTTATGTTAATCTAGTCTCGACATACTTATAGTGGAAAGAAAAGTGTTAAAAACATGTTAATTTGTGTCATTTTAGCTTAAATATGTGTTATTAAGGGCTAAATTGCATTGTTAATGGCCTAATTACTTGAAATTAGACTTAAGATAATTAATTGGGCCCAAATACCTTTGATACGAAAAAGACTTCTCTAGAAATCCTTAGTACGGTGTTTTCCAGAGGAAGACGTATTCCTCCTCCTTCCCCTTTCTTCCTCATTAAGAAAAATTGAGAGAACTTCATTGTAACTTCAATTCTTGGCTTATATCTTGTTCTAATTGCTAATTTGGAGTTTCTAATCTTATTAGTAGCAGGTAATCATCATAGAATTATGATTTAATTCATCAATTTCATATTTTATTTGAGAAATTCACTGTATATTCTTGCATGTTGTTGTAGCTGAGAAATTAGGGAAGAAGGCTCCTATCTCTTAGCAATTTGGCCCAAAAGCTTCCAAACTTCCTTCAATTCGCTGCAAATCTAAGGTGAGGGTTCCCTCACATAAATTCTAACTTGTTTCAGTTGTTTACTGTTATGATTTGTTATGAAATCTTAAGTTTCATTGAATTTGTCATATGTGTTTTGCTGTTTATATTTGGCTGAAACTATTTCGATCATAACTCACTCGTTATTGATCGGAATCCTTATTATTGTATGTTTTTGGAATGCTCAGACTGTGAGCTACAAATTTCAGTTGTTCAATTTACAAAATTTTATGATTAACATTGTCAAAATCGTGGTTTTGTACTGCTGTTTCGAGATAAAAATCGACAGCCATGTTTTTTTTGTTAAGTTGAAACCATTTCGATCATAACTCTCTCTTTATTGATCGGAATCTATATTATTATATGTTTTTGGAATGCTCAGATTGTTGTCTATAAGTTTCCATTATTCATTTTGCAATATTTTGTGATTAACATTGTTAAACTCGGGGTTTTGTATTGCTGTCTCGAGATAAAAATCGACAGCCATGTTTTTTTTTGTTAAGCTGAAACCATTTCGATCATAACTCTCTCTTTATTGATCGGAATCCTTATTATTATATGTTTTTGGAATGCTCAGATTGTTATCTACAAGTTTCAAGTATTCAGTTTGCAATTTTTTGTGATTAACATTGTTAAACTCGGGGTTTTGTATTGCTGTCTCGAGATAAAAATCGACAGCCATGTTTTTTTTTTGTTAAGCTGAAACCATTTCGATCATAACTCTCTCTTTATTGATCGGAATCCTTATTATTATATGTTTTTGGAATGCTCAGATTGTTATCTACAAGTTACCATTATTCAGTTTGCAATATTTTGTGATTAACATTGTTAAACTCGGGGTTTTGTATTGCTGTCTCGAGATAAAAATCGACAGCCATGTTTTTTTGTTAAGCTGAAACCGTTTCGATCATAACTCTCTCGTTATTGATCGGAATCCTTATTATTATATGTTTTTGGAATTCTCAGATTGTTATCTACAAGTTTCAATTGTTCAGTTTACAATATTTTGTGATTAACAGTGTTAAAATTGTGGTTTTGCGCTGCTGTCCGGGAGAAAATCGACAGCATCTTTTGTGACTCCGTGACACATGCACCATTTTTATATAAATCATTTTCAAAATATTTCAAGTATGAAATTATTGTTTTAAAACAATATATTGCCTTGATAAATTTTTATAAATACATTAGAAATCATATTTTAACAAGTATTCCCAAACTTTACGGGTTTTAAGATATTTCTATGAAACTTCATTTTGTTCAAACAACTATCTTAAGTTTGTTTAAATATAAGAACCGCACATATTGGTCACCTTCGAGAAGACGTGATGGTGAATGAATGATATCGTAAACCATACGGTATGGGACGTGATGGTATACGATATATATTCATCTCAGATTCGTCCGATTGAAGTAATAAATCTCAGTACTTCTCAGTGTTTATGTGATTTCAGTAATTTCTTGTGGCTTTTTGTGTTTTCAAACCTCAGTGTTTTCACAGTGTTCCTGTGATTTTAGTGATTTCTTGTGACTATTTGTGTTTTTAAATGTGAAGCTGAGAATGTGTGGTATGGGACACACTATTTTCACTTTTTGGGTTACTATCTGAGAGTCTGTGACACATCCCTGTGTGACCGCCAGTACTAGACCTTTGGGTCAATCCTGTGTGGACCTTTGGGTTAATCCTGTGTGACTCTAGGGACCTTCGGGTCATTCGGGTACCCTCCTGTGTGATATAGTACTGGCTAAGGCTTTAAGCCATTCTGTGTGATAGTACGTGCAGGCGTAGCTTTGACTCGCCACACCTAGTGATGGATCTGTAATATGTATTTTTGTGTTTCATATTCCTCATGATTTCTTTTGTGGATTAGAGTTCAGTGATTTTGTGGATTCATGATTTAGTGTTTTGATGTATTTGAGATTTTAAGGTTGTTTTTCTTTTATTTAGTGAACACCTTGTGTTTCATTAACGATTATAGGAATTTGCTCGCCTATTACTTATATCTATCTTATTCCTTTGTGTTATAAAGGAATACTCCTTTTAACGGATCATTTACTTATTGCTTTTACTGATTAGTTGTTACAAGTTAGACTGACCCGTGTGTATGTCCCTCGGGTCAGACCGAGTTACAGGTTAGCTTATCCGTTCGCGCTTTACTACCTACTTGGATATCCTACCCACTTTTGGAGATGCACAGTTTTTGTCTGCTTTGGTAGTTCCCCTTGGACATGACATTGTATATTCTTTTGTGGGGTTTTTGATGTATGGATATGTATGCATATTTTGTAGTAACTATCATACTTATCAATGTATGATGTATTATATGGGAAGTATGGGTATGTATATATATCAGTGACTGTTGTTCTGTATTCTGCGATCTATATTATATTGTATATTGTTCTGAATAGATCATAAAACCATCATGGCGGTGTATTGAATAAGTGTTAGGCATGCTACTAGAAAAAAAAATTGACATGTTTAATACTTATTCTATGCAACAGTATGGATGGTTGCTCCTATATGCCCTATTCTCTGCATTAGTAGACAGTATTACCAGCTAATGCTCTTTGCTAATGTGGGTCTCGGGGCGGGGCGTTACATTGTCATAGTTGGAAATCCATTACCCAATACGTGCTTGCGGTTTTGATTGTAATACTATATATGTAGAACGTGAGATGAAAGCGTTTCTGCTAGATGATTATTATATTGTGGTTGATAGACATTATTATAATATCAAAAGGTTTTTGATATAAAGCTAGTTTGGATGCTCATAAGGGAAAAACCCGTTCCGTTATACGGCGTGGTCTTATGAGATATCGATTACCTCCATGAACTGTTTTAAACTGTTTTACTCATACCAGTCCCATGACTGACCTGGAGTTTATTTGTTTGTTTCCCTAAACTCTGGGGTGCCTAATTTTGTACGGGCAGTCAAGTAGTAGGGATTTACAGATATAGTTGAAGAGCTGGAGCAGGAGGCTTCAGGATCATGTAGCTATAGTTTATTTCCGCTGTGTTGTAAGTGTTGTACTTTGATAATGATGTATATTCAAGTACAGATTTATATTTCAAAGTTATGTTACATATATTATATGTTATTCGTTCCGCTGTGAGATTCGTGTTACTCTGATGTTGTGTTCTTCTTCTTCTTCTATTCTAAGTTTCTATCTCATCTATCCTCACCCTCTCAATTCTTTCTATTAATTTCCTGATTTTTAGTTTAATTTGGGGTTGGACTTGTGTTTTTGGTCAGCTCAAATTGGACCGGATTTTCGGGTCATTACAGTTGGTATCAGAGCTTAAGTTATGTGATTTACCTTGGCTCTGTGGCCGTGTGGCGTGACTCAGTAGAGATAGGGTTAGTAATACCCTAGATTGAGTTTGAGTGTATATATATGAGTGAACGTATTTGTTATTGATATAAAAATCGTTTTATATTGTGGGGATTTATTGGTTGAGTCGTTTATGATTCTGGTCGATCAGTTTGATCCACTGTATCGGTAGGAGTTTATAAACACTCGAATACGATGGGTCGACACGATATGTTTTGAAAAGAGGGTAAATTAAAATAAGTTTACCCAAGGTATATCTTGATATAGAGAAGATATATATATATATCAAAATTATAATATAGTGGATATATTGGTTGATATTATAATCGAGTAAGATTATAAATGAAATGGTTATGTAAATAACCAATCAGAATTCATATAAGTGAAATACGTGAAATCAGATGAGTTAAATCTAAAATTTAAACCAGAAATTGAATTAAGATTCTGGAGAATCGGATAAGTGTTTGTAAATGGATTTGGATTAAAAATAAGGAAAATTTAAGATCCTGGGAGATTTTAAATTGTTTTACAAGCAGTGTGAATTAGATTTTGAAATGAATTTCAATGTGGAAATGTTTAGAAATGGTTTTATAGTATTGAACTCACTTCGATCGCTGGAAAATAGATTCCGATGATGATAGCTGCATCATCAGTATTCATTTTCGAGTTGTAAGTGACGAATTACTACCAGCGATATTGTTTTGAATTTGTTTTGGGAAAGACAAGTTGTGTAGAAATTCAAATGGGATTTATAATATGGAATTTGATATATAGAATTTGATATATAAAATTTGAATAGAAATTGAATAGAATTAACTATGTCGAAGAGGAAGTAGTTATTCAAGTTTTGAATTTGAAGTTAAACTTTGAAAGGTGAATTGGATTTGTAAATGGATATTCGAAATCGAATATAGAACTTAAATTTAAAATTTGGATTCAAATTAGTTAATAAGCAAGTTAAAATATATTTGAACATGTCATGTTCAAATATAAAAGTGAAATAAACTAAAGAGTTAATTAACAAATTAATTAACGAATTGAGTTAAAACGATCAGGTATAGTTAAAATAGATTGGGCAGGTATAAATATACATGAGATTGGTATGGATAAGGTATGAAGGTATATAAATAGAATGCTCGACGAAAAGGTATGTATTTAATTCATATATGAGATTTTATGCGCCGTATCGGCTAGCCGCTTGGCTTTTTCTTTTTCTTTTGGATTGGTGAGGGCCATGGGAGGCTATTTGAAATATCTCGATGCTCCTGGTACAAAGGAGGTTATGGCGAATTTTTCCGAGAATTTAAGGAGTTAGAATATTTTTAAGGTAATTTGATAAGTTAGAAATCAACATATCGATATATATATAGTAGTCGATAAGGAAACGAACTTAGAAATAGAATAGTAAAATCAAAAAGGAAGACTAAGAATAAAATCTAGTAAGAATAGAAAGAGGAAGCGTATACGTGTTTAAAAGTGAATAGGTAGTTGTATGGTATTGATTATTCGAGTAAGTAGTCATATCTGTTTTGACGTTATAAATGTTATTCAGTCAAGGTCTGAGAGGTAGTTATACCCCAACTTGATTGATTTCATTATTAACAAATAAATAGTAAGATTTCAGGCTCGAAGATCAATGTTGAATAGGAGTTAGTTGAATATAGTATTTGGGTTGTCGTAACGATGTTTTACACAACATCCGTTTTAACCTAAATAAGTGTAAGCTTGGAAATATAATAAAGAATATTTCCTAAGTATAGAAATAAACGAGATCAGAAAAGAGATAAGTAATTGGAATATTTTCCAATTATAAATAACATATATTTTCTAAAGTTAGAAAATAAAGGAAGGCGATATTCGGAAGTGTTTTCCAAATAACATAAAAGGCCAATATGGTTATTGAAAATATTTGGTTAACAAATATTGATAAAGAAATAGAGAAGTGATTTAACTAATGGAATATTAATTAAGGGCTCAGTGACATGTTCAAAAGGAAAATTTGATTTTTGAAAAGAGTAAGCCGTTTAAAAACTCCCAGGGAAAGACTGTTTGAATTTAAAACAAATTTAACAGAAATTTGTGAAAGAAAATTTGAATTAAAGTAATGCCAGTAAAGTGGTAACTGAGATTGAATTAGAATGATATCAAGACAAATTGGATTGTGAGATTCAAATTTGAAGTGTAATGTGACAATCAAGTTAAGAGTTGGGAATCAAGAAGAAACTCGAGTTAAAATGATATTTGGCTCGGATATAAGCGAATGGTGGTGTTGTGGATAAAAGCAGATTGGAATTTGATTGGGATAACATTGGTATATGCTGAGTTGATAGCATATGGAAGTGATAGAGTTGATATGCCGACAAAAGGTACAAGTTTATATTTCTATTGGATATAAGATTTATGAGCCGAATTGGCAAGCCGCTTGGCTGTTTGATTTTCTTTTGGGTTGGAGATAGCCCAGAGAGGCAAGTTGGAGTTTGACGTATTGACCGGTACAAAGGAGGTGCTGGCGAAATATTTCGAAGAGTTAAGGCGTTAGAAAATTTTCAAGATTTTTGGAAATTTTCGTTGATAAGAATTAATTAATAATTTAATTGAAATTAAATTGGTTCAGTTGAAAACTGAAGTTAAGAAGTGAACAAATATGTTCTAACCAGTCGATAGGGTCGTTCTCTACCTTAGCAATTTCGAGGACGAAATTATTTTAAGTGGGGAAGATTGTAATGACCCGCATTGGCAGAGGTATTATAATTAATTTATTTAATTATATAAATAGTGATATAGTGAATTAAATGGTCGTGGAATTAAATAATGATGAATATTTAATTAAAATAATAAATTTAATAATATATTTAATTCTGAAATAATCAGAATTGGCTGAAATGGCGATATGGTGTGAACTGGATCATCTGTGATATTTAATTCAGTTTAGAATTGAATTAGAATAACGAATATATTATTTGAACGACAATTTGAACGTAGAGTTATAATATAATTTAAATCGAGCTTGAAATGGCGCGGTAGTTCGTTATTTGGCGATTTGAACTTCAACTGAATGTACAGGATTCGTTTTAAGCCGGATTTTTGTGAAACAAGAAACGTGTGGAGCTGGTGGAGTATATCTTTCTAGTGGAAGAGAAAAATCGGGATTTCGTCGTGAAGATTTTGATTTATGTCCAAATCAAATTTTAGAAAAGTCGCTGTGGAATTCCTTTATAATTTATAAAGGAATTATTTATATTTAAAAAGGAATTTCAATATAAATCGAATATCGGGTTGACCCAGATTTGAAATATTAAGTTAGAAATTCATATAGGAATATTCTAGAGCTATATGGTATTCCACTGTGAATATATACGATAATATAAATTTATTTATATTTAATTTAATTATATTTAAATATATTTATATATTTAAATGGGTCATCCAGAACTTTAAAAATACGTTGTGTGAGCAAACGGAGTCAGAATTCGACGAAACCAGTTTCGTTGGGACCGTAATGTCGAACTCTAGCTACATGTCCAGTTTCATGATTTTTGGGTATCGTATGTAATCACGAGAATTTTTAGAAAGCAAAATGAATATATAAATGAGAATATGCCGGGAATATTCCTTTTATAAAATATCTAGATAATTATTTTTCCTATAAATAATCCCAATACTCTTCTAACCTAAACACTTTTCCGCTGGGGTCAATTTTTGAGCCGCCAACAAATTCCTGAATAAAACGTGAAGAACTCAAATCTTCATAAATTCAAAGAAATCCAAAACAAAATCTATAAATCGGGAAATTAGTGTATTCAGATTCCTGTCGAGCTCCTCTACGCATCTATACCAGTTTTGGGTTACTCGAAATTCCTTTTCATCGCGGTCTGGTGTACATCGTTGGTTCCTGTGATGCTAGGGTTCCCCTTTTCTTGATGTTGGGGCGTTGTTGTTCGAATTGGAGTATAGAACCTTGGTACTGAGATCGAATGGCACGACGGGGCAGATTTTGAGAAGGATCAGCACAAATTTCCGTCGCTACCTCTTTTGGAGCAATGTGAAGATGACGGACGAGGAAGGGAGATCTCGAGTTATCCATGGTGGCGCCCTGGTGATGGAGAGCGCGAGGAGATGAGGATTGGTGGAGGCGGCATTTACTTTCAGTAATGGTGGAGAGGAAACGAGGCATCAGGAATCGAAATGGGAAAGGGAGTGACAGTAGCGATTGGAAATGAGGAGGAAGAAGGGCCACGTTGTATACTGAAGGGAGTTGGGCCGGAATATAAGGGTAAAGCCCAAGTCTAAAAAGAATTTAGCTTTATTTTAAATTATAACAATGTATTAACTGGTAAAATGAATTTCTTATCCATACGATATCAGAATCACGAATGGTCGGATTCGTTGGGATCGTATGGACGGACACTACACGATGGAACTGACTGGAAGTCCATCGGAGCTCGTTACAATTTATAGCAAAATAAATTGTCCGTCTGAATCAAATCAAGCGACAATTATCATTATTTAACGATGATAGTCCAATGTGAGTAAATCTCACTAACTCTGAACAGTTTATAATTTCATGTTGTATTTTTAGAACTGTTAGAAATTGTCTGATTTACTGTGTGTTGATTGTTTGATTGAACTGCTAGTCAGTTAGTTGAATTTCTATATTGATTCTGTTTAACAGAATATATCATATGGAACTGAAAGTGATGTTATCTATATTGTTTAACATCTGTGATGCAGGGAAACAGGTTAGAGGAATCCAACTGGATTCCTCAACATTTATTTTACTGTGATTCATATATTGTGATATATAATGTGATATATAATCTGTGTTGATTATGTGTGTTTGGACGATATTCATCGTTGTTATATGGTGTGTTAAATACCATAAGAAATACCAGAATGTGGAAAAGGGATTTTCAAAGTATATTTTGAAAATAATTTATTATTATAAAATCAATGGATTTTATATTATAAAAGAAAAAGGATTTTGAATAAAAGAAATATATTTGTAAATCAAATATAAGGGAATTATATTTGTAAATCAAATATAAAGGAATTATATTTGTAAATCAAATATAAGGGAAAGAATTTGTTAAACAGATATAGAGGGAAATATTTGTAAAACAAATATAAAAGGAAGTATTTGTCAAACAAATAAGAAGAGAAATATTTGTAAACCATTTACAAATAAAATAGAATTATAAAGGAAATATTTGTAGAACATTTACAAATAGATTAAAAGGGATTATTTATTTATTTAGGGAATAAATAGAAATAGAATAAAGGAAATATTTATTTAGAAAATAAATACGATATTTTAAAAGGAGTTGGAATTAATCGGTTAGAGTTAAAAACGAACTAGAGTTAATCGTATAAGAGTTAATATAGAGAGTTAAACAAAATTAGAAACTGACTAGAGATTATTAAATTGAATGGTTTTCTAAGTATCGATCTGATGTTGGTTTCGGCCTTCGGGGTTTATACTTAAAGAATTGTTCTCCTACTAGTTTACAGTCAGGGATTGATAGTTGTGAAATGATAGTGATATGTAAATAAGCTATGGAAATGTTTTCCAATGTTAATAACATATATTTTCTAAACATAGAAAATAAGGAAATATATATATATATATATATATATGATTGATGATTGATTGATAGAATTTCCATTTGGAAATAATCTCGTTGTTTGCACACCTGTTTTCTTTGATAGTTAACTCACCGACTATCGAAGTTTTTAACCATTTTAGCGTTGTTAATATGGAGAGACCGGTTGGATTATTATCCAAAGAACCACTCTGTATTGGCATAAGCGTTGCGAATCATATATGCCAAAGATAATTGAAGATGGAGTAAAGTGCAAGGGCTATTGTATAAGTCTTAGATAACAGTGTCTAAGATGGATGTATTGAATAGTGCCTTCGGTTCATCCTGTTCCTGGATGACTTGTATGGACGGATGTATGACAGAGTATTTCCAGACGATCACGTATATTGATTTCTCCAACCGTACCAAGAGTGGAAGCGGAGAAGGAAACTTCTTTTAGCTAACAAATAATGTATTGTTGTAGACATCAATCGGTGATCTGATGGATTTGACGATGTGACATTCGAAGTGAATCTGATGAGATGATGAAGCGTAACCTCAAGCCTCATCAACCGGTAAATGACAGAAATCGGGCAGACAACATGGCTAAGTCGGCCGCACCGAAGTAGGGTGTATAATCACCTGATCTTGAGTTTCATTTATTTCTAAAAATCTATTGTTGATGCTGTCCCATTCGGGAACTGTTGCTGATCCCAACCGTTGGTGACATACATTCGATACACTCAAGCGAAATGAGTGGTCGGTCATGAGTGGCTGGGTTGCAAGATGTTCTTGTTGAACCCAGTGTATTCCTTTCTAGAGGTACACTAGCGAAAGGTGGTTCCATACCTTGTCATAGTTGGAAATCCATTACCCAATACGTGCTTGCGGTTTTGATTGTAATACTATATATGTAGAACGTGAGATGAAAGCGTTTCTGCTAGATGATTATTATATTGTGGTTGATAGACATTATTATAATATCAAAAGGTTTTTGATATAAAGCTAATTTGGATTCTCATAAGGGAAAAACCCGTTCCGTTATACGGCGTGGTCTTATGAGATATCGATTACCTGCTTGAACAGTTTTACTCATACCAGTCCCATGACTGACCCGGAGTTTATTTGTTTGTTTCCCTAAACTCTTGGGTGCCTAATTTTGTACGGGCAGCCAAGTAGTCGGGATTTACAGATATAGTTGAAGAGCTGGAGCAGGAGGCTTCAGGATTATGTAGCTATAGTTTATTTCCGCTGTGTTGTAAGTGTTGTACTTTGATAATGATGTATATTCAAGTACAGATTTATATTTCAAAGTTATGTTACATATATTATATGTTATTGTTCCGCTGTGAGATTCGTGTTACTCTGATGTTGTGTTCTTCTTCTTCTTCTATTCTAAGTTTCTATCTCATCTATCCTCACCCTCTCAATTCTTTCTATTAATTTCCTGATTTTCAGTTTAATTGGGGGTTGGACTTGTGTTTTTGGTCATCTCAAATTGGACCGGATTTTCGGGTCATTACACACAAGCTATCCACCTAAGCTTGGTCCCCTCTAGTATTTCCCACTTAACCCACTTCTTATTCATGTTTCAATTTTGGTTAAGTATTTCTAATCGTATTTCAAATGCCACCCAAGGCACCCACTAGATTCCACATGCCACCCAAGGCACCCACTTAACCCCCTCATGTCCCACTACATGTTTATCTGGTTAAGTGTTTCTTAATTCATTAAGACCTTAACCTCATAAAGACCTCTCACATTAGACTGGCATTTGTGGCAGCTGGATTTGCCGGGCGGGTCCGGGCAGTCTTACACCACAAAAGATCCTAACCTCGTGTCTTTACAATTGTTACGTATTTAATTTATGCCTAAGACCTCCCACATTAGACTGGCATTTGTGGCAGCTGGATTTGTCGGGCGGGTCCGGGCAGTCTTACACCACAAAAGAGCCTAACCTCGTGTCTTAGACGATTAATTACTCCTAATTAATCATTCCCCAATTTGAATTATTTTCCCTATTCAAATTATCAATTAATTCCAAATTTAACTATGGCCATAATTGACACAATTATGTCCATCTATTTATGGTATGTAAAATCATACCAATTTTCATCACAAATTTATTTTATGTCTTTTAAGACATCTATGCCAATTAAATCTTTTAATATTATCCCCTTTTACCCCACGTTGTACGTTTGTTCGTTTAACGTAAAATATGTGTTAGACTCGAATAGTCTAACTCATGGAATAAAGAGAAAACATCACAACATACATATAATTAAAACTAGATCTAAACATAAGGGGTGAACTTGCATGTGTGAATGATGTTCTACATCTAAAACTTGCATAGGCCAAAGTTACAACTTGCATAAAATTACATATGTCATAAATCCAAATCTAAAGGTGTGAACTTGTTTAGATAATGGTCACTAACTTGCATAAATCATGTATGTCATAGATCTACATCTAAAGGTGTAAACTTGCATAGGCAGTAACCACAAACATGCATAACATGATTCATATTCAAACACATGTATTCATATAAACTTGCATATGTGATTTATGCAACATAACAATGGTATAAACTTACATCTAAACATGTAAACTAGCATGTAGAATTTGGCATATAACTCACACATGTCATAGCCTAACTTTAGATCTAAAATAGGTGTCATGAAGCATATAAGGTTATACATATAATTTTCCCCAACTTGCATATGATTCATGTCTTAATAAAAATCTAAACTTGCATACATACTTATGATTTATCATATGAATCAACATACCCAAACTAGCATATGAACAACATGGTGATTCGATTATACATAAGCCAATCATAAAATTACAACATAGATGATCACAACTTTACAAGATAACATCATAGAATTTACAACATAAACATCACAATTTTACTACATGAATAATAACATGCGGTCAATAATTCACATCATATCCAAATAGTCCACATCATAACTCAATCCAATTAATTTGCTAATTATTTTATTAAAATTATCGAACTCACAATTCAGAGAAGGTCTTGAATTCTGAGTTCTGAAGTTGTAATAGCTTTCCCTTGAAGAAGATTCGTTGTTAAGGTTGAAAAGGATTGATTTAGACCAGCTTTCTTCCTCTTTAATTGGTGGTGGCTATGCTGAGTTGCTAGGTGACGACATGGAGGCCATGAATCTAATTTTGTTTTGATTTTAGGGTTTGAGTCTAGAGGTATTTTTATAGAGTTTAGGATTAATTTAGGCCATCCGATCAACCTAGAAGCAACCTGAACCATCCAAACAAGATAGGGTGACACCTCAGCCCTAATGACTCAGCACAGTGTATTAAATGTTCATTTTTTCTATAATTTACATATTTCTTATTTATGACAAATTTCATATGTAAATTATTCCCATTTTAATTATGCCATAACTATATTTTTAATTATGCTCACAATTAATGGTTTACTAAATATACCATTTCATGAACCAATCTATGCCATGTAATTTTCATGTTTATCCTTCATATTTATATGTAAATTATAAATCTATTATTGTTAATTACATATTATCCCTTTTACCGTATACATTAATTACCCATATACAAATGTCCATTTATACATGCATAAATTTTTCTTACCTTTAATTTGTCATAAAAGCCAATCAAAGAAGGCCACATAAAAAAACCATCATTGACAACCAAAAATGCACCAGGTACGCCACATGATGCGTACACGTCATATATATATATATATATGTATATGTATATGTATGTATGTATGTGTGTATATATATATTCTATATATATATTTTTTCTTTTTATCTATCTTCCCAATTACCCATTTTCACACCAAACCACTTTTTGAACTGTGTTCACACTAAGCCATTTTATGCCATTCCCCTAAAACAAAAATGTGGCGCTGGCGGAGATCGAACTCTGTACCCCTTGTATGCAAGTCATGTGTTCCAACCAAATGAGCTACTAAGTCTTTTGCTTACAAACCTTAGAACAATGCTAAACATTTATTCTTTTCTCTTTTTTTCTTCATGTTTTGCTACAATATTTAATTTAAAGATATCTTTTTCATACGGAATCCAATTTACGCAAACTCGGACTCTATCTCAACCAGAATTCTGAGACGAACACAATGGCGCAACCCGTTTCCCTTAATTCTCACATCTGAGATTAATTATTCTTTAATTTAGTTGATTCGATTATTCAAAAATTCAGGATATTACAACTGAAGTCGAGAAAGGTGAGCACTTCAGGGTCATCGGAGCATGGTTCAAGTTGGTCTGGTGAACGTGGTCAATGTTGAAAGAGAAAGGGAGCGCAAACCAACCAATATAGCCGAAAACCATGTCTAATTGAGAAAGGATCCAGTTAGGACCATCTTGGTTGTTGCACTAAGTAAAAACAGAGCCAAAGAAAGACACCTCGAAGAGGCCCGAGTGAAGAATAAAAGTTGAAATTCGAAACGGCTCGTTGATTGATAGCGACGCCACCAAACTTTTCCTCTTGACATGTGATGACATTAGAACTTCCCCTAAAATGAAGACGAAAAAATCATGCTACTATAGGAAACAATACCATTCCACAGAACAAGACAGTCGGCTTGATCACACCTGGTGTAGACCCTTGAAAATAAGAAAGAGGACGGTAAAAACTGGGAAGAGTAAGAAACAAAAAGCAGTTGGGTGAAGTCGAAAACCTACTGCACCGTGGCCTCCTTCTCTAAGAGGTTCCATATCGAGTTGGAGGAGTTACGCACGTCTCCTACAAAATTTAGTTGAAGGACGAGATTGGACATTGCTTCTAGCTCTATAAAAGGTTCCAGTATCACAACCAGTCGAATAGAGTTTTTCTTGATGAAACGTTGGAGATGTGAGATAGAGGCCTCATTCCCAATACCATGAATATTCCAAAAGTGACAGTCATCCATGGATAGAGGAAGGAAAAATAGCTAAGAAAAGGAAAATAAGATTAGAAATGGGTTACGATGTGTAGCCCTATAGATAAGTTCTTTAGTTGCGAGAGAAAGAGTTCTGAGTGTACGAGGAGTTAGAATCTTCTTCTTGCCTTTCCTACTCTTCGAAGAGCCAAGGATGGGCTGAGAAAAGGAGGCATGACATATAAGAGGCCCCCTTCCCAATTGAATGAAGTAGAAATAACCAAACGAGGGGTCGCTTTAGATGTAGTTTGAGAAGAAGCAAGGTTACTACGAGAACAAAGAGAGATGTTCTTAGTAAGCCGGGATAAGCGGCTATTAATTAGCCTTATCTCCTCAATTCTAAGAAGATCCCAGGAGTGAGGCAACGAGTGAATAGATATGGATGTAGAGACACCGACAGCGGGTCCGACTCCTCGCGGTACTATAATCAGATTAACAAGTATGCGGCAAGTCAAGAGACCAAGACGGATAAGGGAAGGCTAGTGGAACCTACCTACAGTCCTACCGAAGGTCGAGTAAGGGGCTTCCCCAAAGAGAAGAGGCAAAGAATCAAATGCAAACAAAGAGTTGCCGAGGCAGGAAAAGCACTGCTGTAACATAGTCCCAAACCCACTGCCATGGATACACATCTGACCGATAACCAAAAAATAAAAATGCAAATCCCATTGGGCCAACACGGAAACAAACAACAAAGTCCCTTAACCGGCCCAACTACAAAAGAAAACCTAAGCAAACCATCAGGAACACACATGAAAAAAGGGACGAGGGAACTCAAACCACTTAGAGAGAGAGAGAGAGAACTGAGGCATAAGGCCACCCAACCAAGCCACAATGGGCGAACCACAAAATTATGTGACCTAGAAATCCAATGTTTGCGTCGTCAGTCGCAAAGACGACAAGCTGCAAGCCATGGAAAGTGGACCACCCAATAACCCTCACTTTAACAACCACAAGGAAGGAATATGCCTTGTAATGCCAAGCAAAAAAAAAACCCAACATGAAAAAAAACCCTACCAAACCAACAAAATAATCCAGCCGGCACAACACATTTAGAAACAAACGTGACACACATCATCGAAGAACAAACCAACCACCAATGCATAACCAAAACACACCAAAACCAAGCATCGACCATGGACGCTACAAACACCACTAAGGATAACATTTACACCACCGTTGAAAAAAAATAGCATATCTAACATCAAGAGGACACCGCCCAAAGCAACAAAAAAAATGACCATCCGAGCTAATAGAAAACCAACTCATATGGACAAACATGAAGCCTGAATTGAACCAGAGAATCCAACGAAAACTAGGGAGAAAATATAAAGTTTGGAACATAAAAAAGGATGCAGGAAATAGAAATTAATGGAAACAAAGTAAAAATGGAAAAAGCATACCAAATCATTGGCAATAAAGGTAACCAAAAGACCATCAAAAGGGAATGAAACCAAAAAATCGTAATAATAACCAATCGCTGCCACATCGTTTGCCTTGTTGGAATGTTGAAATGCTTGCTGCATCAAATGAAGTAGATCTTTCCTTTCCACCTAATTAGCAAGCCATCTTGATGCCATTATACATTTGAACTAACATCCTTGGTGCCAAAACCTACCACCCATTGAAGGACTGTAGGGCGAGACTGAACACACATTGGAGTACCCAGACACCTCCTTTGGCAATGCAAAAACCAATAGAGTAAATTGGTTAAATAAAGGAAGATGGGGAAAGACTGGCACAAGCAAAGCAACCACTGGAGATAACAAGACAAGATACGACAAACTACGCTGACACATGAAAAGGAGATACTCGGACCGGGGAGACAACGGAGGCCCTACCTCCAACTTGAGATGATGGAACAAAATGACGAAGCGGAGGAGAAGCTTCACTGTCGGGGAGGTACCACGAAATGTATCTGGGTACAAAATGGATCGTCGGCACCAAAGTATCCAAAAATTCGACATCACAGTGGTGAGTGGACAAAAAAGAGGAGATCCATCTACTGTTGACGGAATGACTCCTCCAAAAAGTTTGGCTTCGAGTTAACGCCTATTAGAGTCAAAAGAGGCGAATTCGCATGCCACAATAGTCATGAAAAATCCACCCACCACTAAGAAGAAGTGACGAACCGACACCGAAAAATCAACCCTGGATGCTATCTGAAGTAGCAAGGAAGAGCCACCAAGAATCGTAATTGAGACAAAACACCAGAAGCTATGGAAACACCATGAAAAATCAGCCCCAAAGACGGGTAAACCCCACTAAAAGAGATAACAGCGGTAAACTCTAGAAAAGGGTTAGCCGTCACCATGCTAGATCTTTTACAAATCTGGCCAGAAAGCAAAATGAAACCAGGAACGGGAAGGAGGGTGAACCACATGGGAAATAGTAGCGGAGGAGCTTAAGAAAATAGAGAACTACAGGAACTACTGGAATATCGCTTGAAGGGACTGAAAAGAGTTGCCATGGAAATAACCATTGTTGTTTGCACAGTAGTTCTTCCAATATACAAATATACCATCAAAATATACATTTTATATACTTTTACTTTTATATATAAAATATTACAAATATACATATTTACATAAATATATATATATATATATATACACACACACACTCACACGTATAAACCTAAGAAAAAATATTAACAATAAGCACATATATATAATTATATAAATATGTTTAACTCAATTACAAAATACATTAAATATAAAAAATAGCTGCAATGCCAAAATCATAAATGTATAAATATAAGTGTGTATATATATACGTGTGCGCGCGCGTGTGTGCACACGTGCGTGCGTGTGCACGTGTGTTTATTTAAAAAAATATAAATGGATATATTAAGCACTTGTGTATATATATATATATATGTACATATATATATATATATATATATATATATATATATGCACAATGTTGTAAAAATATTTTTAGGCTCCCGCTTAGGCTTTAGGCTAGCCTCACAACCTTGATTTCTGATTAGTCTACCCAAATGATACTTATTACATTATATAAGCATATAAACATGTTTATAAACACCATCAATGCTCCAATTTGGGTTTAGTATATGTTATGAGCATAAAAATCCTTGTTTTTAATGATTTTGTCTCACTGTTTTGCGCTAAGATCTGAAAAGTCTATGATATATCATTGCGGATAAGTTAATGATAAATGAAATACTAAAATTTTATCGAAAGAATGTCTATCTCCAATTAATTCTCAATTAATTCGCGCTTAACTAGTTCCTATTTCATGTTTACCGTCGAACATCCGCCTAATGATCTTTACAACATTGATTTATAATAATAAAAAATACTAATATGAATAAAATCTTAAAATGATTTATATTGAATATGTACACATCTAGTCATGCGCATGGCTTGGATATTTTTAATTTTAAAATTTAAAATATATGTATATTAATAAAATCGTAAGAAATTACAAAATATGGTTACAAAATATATTATTTGAAGCCTAAATTTAGCTTTAAATTTCCAACAAGATTCGATGAGACTTTACAATTTGAAATACTATTATATAGATTTACAATTTAAAATAATGTAAAAATTCAATTTTTTTTTGGTTTAAATCTAAATATTTAAAAACTTAAAGATGTTCTTCTTTTTCAACTGAAAGAATAATATGTATTAATATAATTTTATAAAATAAAAAGCATATTTTGTAACACATATAAGAATTTATATAATTATTTGTATGATTAATTAATTAAATATTAGTCATGTAAAAACAAAAAAAATATTTGTGCAAAAAATATTATGCTTATTAAGCATTATGTATTAAATTAAATTTCATAATAGAAAGTGACATTTAAATTTATATAATATATATGTATTATATCAAATTATTCAAATAATTGAAAAATGTCTTATTTTTAAATGTAGAGTCATGTTACATGTAGATGCTTTTTTAGATTATATATATATATATATATGTAACAACCCGGAAAATCAGAACCAATTTAAAATTTTTATTTTGGCAATTTTAATGAATTTTGAATATTTAAAATGATTTATTTTAAATAATAATGACTAGAAATTTATTTTGAATAGAATTAGAACGTATAAATTTATTTAAATCAAAGTTAGCATATAAATATTTATTTTAATTATAAAAGGAATTGGAAATGGCGCGGCAGTTTGAAAATTCGATTTCAAATTTCAAATGAATGTACAGGATTCAAAATAAACCGGAATTTGGTAAAACCAAAAATATTTGAATCTGTTTGAAAATATCTTTCCAACAAATCTGAAAAATCTAGAATTCATAACAGGAATAGAAAGTTATGTCCAGTTGAATATTTAGAATAGTCGCTATGGAATTTTATATAATATATAGCTCTTAAAGTAGCAATTTTGCAAACGACCTCCGTTTTCGATGAGACCACTTTTGTTGGATCCGTAATGTCAAATTATTGCTAGATTCCAATTTTCATAATTTTTGGAATTAATATGTGAGCGTGATAAAAGAAAACGTGTTTTGTCAATTTCAGTTGAATTGGATCGACTAGAAAATGGTCATTTTTAAAACGGTCTCCAAATTCGACGAAATTAGTTTTGTTAGGACCTTATCGTCAAGACATAGCCAGATTTTTTTGGAATTTTTTGAGTCCGTATGTGGCCCCGGTGAATTAAAATGTGCGTTTGAATTTAAAATATAATGATTTGTATTTTAAATTTAGCAGAAACCGATCGTAACAGCCGAATCGGGTTACAAAACATATCCCATTGTGTTCGGAATGAGAGTAATTAGCTAGGGGCGACGTTCGTTGGACTCAATTCGGAGTTCGAATGAAAAGTCAACTTTTATGGAAAAATGATAATATTAAATTATTAATATATATATTTAAAACCCCCAACCCCTTTCCCATTATCAGAAAAACCCGATGCCTCCCTCTTTCTTCAAATCGATCCCGTCGCTGCCCCTAGCCACCGACCACCGCGCCTCCTATCGCGCCACCGCCGGCCTTCCTCTGCCTCCACCGCCTCAGGCGCCGCCCTTCCCTCCTCTTCCTCCGTCCAATCCACCATCTCCAAACCCAAAATCCCCCAAATCGCCAAAAACCATAGTCGTCGGCCAATACCCCACCAGCCGCCACCTCCAGCGACCCCCACGGCCCTTCCGACGATCAGAAAACCCCCTCCTCCGATTAACACAGTGAGTATTTATAATTTTTATTCGTTTATAAAAATATGATTTTTAGCGTTTGTAAAGTTATGATGTTTAAATATATAGAAGTTAGGGTTGTTAATCATATAAAGATTCGATTTTTATTATAAATAACATAACTTAAAAATGTGATTTTTATATTTGAATAACGAATCAAAATTATGATTTTTATTAGCCAAGATATGATTTTTATCATATAAAAGAATATATTTTTAGTTGTATAAAAATATAATTTTTATCGCAAAAATGAAATATTTTTTTTATTAGATAAAATAAGATTTTATTGTATGTATGAAAATATGTTTAAAAATACAAAAATATGATTTTTATATATGAATTAGCGGTATAAAATTCTGATTTTTAAAGACAAATATCATTAAACAAAAATGCGATTTTAAAATATATAATCATCATAATAAAAATATGATTTTTACTATGAACAGCGTGGAAAAGACTGCGTTGAATTTTGGGCAAATCCAAGCTATTTCAGAAATTCAGAAACAAAACTGGAGTGGATCCCAAAGGTGAGAACTTCTCACTTTAATTTATTTTCTAGTTAAATATATATACTAGGATGCAGATGGTGCTTAGTAGCACCCGACACCTTTGTTTGAAACCATGTTTGTTTGGTTGTTTGGTTGATTGGATTATTTGGTTGAATTTGGTTTGGGAAATGAAATGAATTGAATTGATTAGAATTTGGTTTGTATATGGCGCGAGCCATTATTAGACGTGGAATAAGGCTAGACCTTATTCCGGTTCTAGTATCGCGCCGTTATGCTGCCAAAATTTTCTAAAATATTAGAACAATAAAAATATCATTTTTATTGTATAAATGAATTGTATAAAATATTCATGTGTTGAAATAAATATTTTAGAGTTATAAATATAATTTTTAACATGTATATGAATAAAATAAATATTCATTTACAAATCGGACGGTTTGTTTATGTACACTCATTTGACTGATATTGATTGGGATGATATATTTTACACATCGCCCAACTGCACAAATAATAATCAGTGTTTGTTGTTTGAAAACCCCACACGGGTATTGGGATGATATTGGACATACACTAATCCCAACTGTTTAGTTATATGTTAATCGATTGGTTGACAGGCTGTTGTAAGCGTTAATTATTAATATTTAACGCTCACTACAAGAAAACACTGATTTTGCAGCAGAAAAATCCGTTGCTAAACCGCTGCTCAAGGGCATTTAGCGACGGATTTGCAGCAGAATACGATGGTCGCTAAAAAACACGTCAGTATTTTAGGACAATTTAGCGACGATTCTCCATTACTTTACCGTCGTTTATGATTTATTGTCATTTCATTTGTAAAATATTTTACCAACATTTTACCGACGAATATATATATATAATAATAAAATAATTAAATATTTATCCGTCGTTAAATGCACGCTATTTAACAAGAGATTACCGATGAATATAAATGACAACCATTTTGCATTTCGATTATCCGTCGGTAGATCCTAGCTATTTAGCGACGGATTAACGGCGAACATATCAATTTACACGTGTACATCCATTTGTTATCCGTCGCTATATTCAAAATTTCAGTTTCAATTTAGCGACGTTTTAGTGTCGATTTTTGTAAAAATTTTGTCAATTTTCCGTCGGTATTCCCTTTCTGTTCTGCTTATATTATTTTTTTCCAACTAGCTATCACCGTTACTAGTCGATATATATATATATATATATATATATACGCACACACATAAAATGAGCGACATTAAAAAAAAAGAAAATGCAATTACTAGTTTTTTTTTATCACAACATTTTTTTTTATTACAGCTAATATTCCATAAACAACACCGTCCACAATCATTCATCAATTCGTACATACACTAGACTGAATTATAACTAGCAAAACTATACAGCTAGTGCTAGTGGTATACCATAAAAAACATCCTTACTCATAAAAGAAGCATTTACAACGAAATATATCCAGCTACCATACCCGAGTAACTCATGAAGATGACGATGGCGAAGAATATGCATAATCAGATTCATCATTTCTCTGAAGCATTGCCATCACTTGTTTCATTTGTTCTTGAAAGTTTTCTCTATTTGCTTTTTGTTGTTGTGTAAGCCTTGTCTGCTTTTTTTTAAGTCCTTGGCAATTAGCTCGCTCACGCTCTCTTTGCCTCAATCCTAATCCGCTCCGCTCTCTCATTCTCGAGCTCTAAGTGCATTTCCTCAATGGTTTTTTGTAGCTCATGAACATCATCTTCATTGTCAACACAATAATGCTTTGAACTTGAGAAGAGGGAACGCTAGCACCAGCACTATCACCTGCAAACACAGATGCTTTTGAAAGAACTAACCATGAGACAATGCTAGCACCAACGCCAGTAAGAATATAAGAGAGCCATAATCCAATATTTCCTCTGCTTCTGCCAGTTTGCGTATTTAAAATCAATGGATGTAAAATGAAAAGATATAAAATGGATATGTATGCCATAAGAAACAGATGAACAACCTTGGAGGTTGTACTAAAAATATTCATGAAGTAAACTTCTGTACAGGCCCGGCCTTTATAACGTGCGAGCAGTGCACTTGCACGGGGCATCAAATAGTCGAGGGGCATATTTTTCACGAGAAAAAACCCTATCGCAAAATCCAATTCCCAAATCGCTAATCGCAATTCGCAACCGCCGTTGTCCACCTGCCTCGCCTGCCGCCCTGCCTCGCCTGCTGCTGCCTCGCCTGCCTCGTCGCAGCGACTCAGCCCTCCCCCTCCAGCAGCCTCCAGCAGCCTCCAGCGGTCCAGCCTCCAGGTATCAGATTCAGGTGAGGTACATATCTCTGATTCTCTGATTAACTATATTAATGGGTGTATAAGTTCACATTCATATTTCTGTCACCTATTTTATTTTGATGTGTAAATTATTACTATCATGATATCATCTTCTTGCCGACTGATGTAGTGCAAGCTTTGATAGGTGATTTTGGTTTTTTATTTTTATTTTAATTCATTTCTAAATGTCAATGCTGCTGTAGTTGATTTATGATTGTTGTTTATACTTTAGGGGAGTGTTAAAGGGACTCCGCTTTTAGTTAAGGGGAGTACCATTTTCAGTTTATTGTAAAATTGTTAAGGGGGGTTAAAATAAATTAGTCTCCCCTTAAACATATTAATAAAATTTCCAACACTAACCCTACACTCTTCATTAATGCAACCTTAAAACATAAACTCTAATTTAATTCTGCACACAGAAAAATAATAATACATGAAACATAAACGTTCTGCACACATGAAAAAAAACATATTCAAGCATTGTTTACTTTAGTTTTCACTATCAAAGTAAGCATGGAACACAATAACAACAAATAAACACATACAAAACACATTAGCCACAAATAAAAAAAAGAGTAATGACATACACATAAGCTTAACAAAGCATGAACATAAGCATAAATTCACTTAACAAACATTTGTTTCAATGTTGGAATATGTACACTGTTTTAATGTAATTACTTTTGACAAATCAACTCATAGCGAGCTTGTTTTTCTTATCAAGCTATAAGATTTAAACCGTAACACACTGTATTCGCCCTCAACAAAATCCAAACTTTCCACGACGAACTGTATTCATCATTCACGCAAATGAACGAAATTCAACCACTTTCTGCAAATTGTATTCATCTTTTTCAACAAAATCGAGAATTTCAAAAGGGGGATTCATCAACGTTTGATTTTTTTAACCTCGCGGCGTGTTTGGATCGAACTGAGATTGAATTTTGATCAATAGGGTTTAGGGGATGATGAGGCCGGGGTACTTTAGTCTATATTTTATTTTATTTTTAATATTCCAACCGCCTCCTTAACAAATAAAAAACAAGATAGAGTCCCCTTAAATTTATCCTCCCCTTAACAAAAAATGGAGTCCCTTTAACAATCACCATACTTTATATCCTGATCAATTTCCTGGTGTTTATTATGCTTGACTACGAATGGATATATATGCATATGTATCTTTTGAGTTTTGTAATTTTAATACTTTCAGGAATCTTTTATGGAAATAGAAAAATTGGTATTCTAATTTTTTTTTGGGTATCGCTGTAAAAAGCAGTAAAGTATATTTTAATGCAATTTGTGGCTGCTAGTTTTGTTTTAACCTAAGATTTTTACTACTCTATATAGGCATTTTCATTTTTTTTTCAATTATAGCTATTACTATAATCTTTTATTACTCTATATAGGACAATTATTTTTTGCTCACTTATTAAGTTATTTTATTTTATATTTTTGAAATGCACTAATGTTTTCTAAGAAACAACCCTCTGGTAGTCAAAATAGAAAGAAAAAAAAAAAAAAAGAAGAAGAAAAATGTTTATAAGGTTCATTACAAACTCTTTGGAAAAAAAGAAATATTTCTTCTGATAACCAAACTGAAAAAGAAGTTAATGAAGAGGTACAAGATTTTGTTCAAAACGAGTCTAATGAGGTGATCGAAGAAACAACAAATGTACTTGAAAATGAAGTGAATGAAGATACAACAAATGCGCTTGACAATGAGGCTACTGAAAATAATGAAGAAACTAATCATGTGGCCTAATGTCCTGGACCTTTTTTATCTTTGGATATATATGATCCTAGAGTGTGGGATAGTTTAGATGCAAAAATGAGAGATATGCTGGTTGAAAATGGTCCTATTAGAGAAACCAACATTAATTTTCCTAAGGATAATCATTATAGAGGGTTTTCCACATTTTACTATGATCAAAAATTACGAAATGGGGAACTTTCTAATAGAAAATGGCTGGTTTACTCAAAGGAATTGAATAAAGTGTTTTGCTTTTGTTGTAAAGTGGTTAAAAGAGTTCGTTCAAGAAGTCATTTGGCAGATATAGGAGTAAATGATTGGGCACATCTGAGTGAAAAACTTAAACAACATGAAGATAGTGTTGAACATCTCACTAACCTAAGAGCTTGGATGGAACTTCGATTTAGATTGAGCACTTATCAAACAATTGATAGAGAAGTGCAAGAGATGATTAAGAAAGATACAGAACATTGGAAACAAGTCATGGTAAAAATCATTTCAATTGTCAAACGTCTTGCGATGAATAATTTGGCATTTCGTGGAACAAATGAAAAATTCTATGAAGACTCGAATGGAATTTTTTTTAGGCTTTCTTGAATCAATAGCAGAGTTTGATCCAATAATGCAACATCATTTTCGACTTATACAACATAAAAATATTCATTACCATTATCTGAGCCATAAAATTCAAAATGAATTGATATCTTTGTTGGCATCACAGGTCAGAAGTGCATTATTAGAAAAATTAAAGAAGCTAAATATTTTTCTGTGATTCTTGATTGTACCCCTGATGCTAGCCACCAAGAGCAAATGACTTTGGTAATTAGATGTGTTGATGTTGCTAGCTGCCCAATAAATGTGATAGAGTATTTTTTGGAGTTTTTAAATGTGGAAGATACATCTGGATTAGGTCTGTTTGGTGAATTACAAGCTGCATTAAACTCATTTGATTTAAACATTAATGATGTGAGGGGGCAAGGTTATGATAATGGTTCTAATATGAGGGGAAAACACCAAGGTGTACAAAAAAGATTACTTGATATAAATCCTAAAGCTTTCTATATGCCGTGCGGTTGTCATTCCCTTAATTTAGTTATTTGTGATATGGCCAACTCTTGTCAAAAAGCTAAATCATTTTTTGGAGCATTTCAAGCCCTTTATAATGTGTTTGCTAATTCTACAAAACGATGGAACATTTTACTTCAATATGTAGACGAATTGACATTGAAGTCTTTGTCCACTACACGATGGGAAAGTCATATTGAAAGTGTTAAAGAGATAAAAAGTCAGTTTCCAAAAGTAAAGCAAGCTTTAAAAAAATTAGTTAAAGTTTGTGATGACTCAAAATTGACTTGAGATGTTGAAAAACTCCTGTCTTGTGAATTTTCAAGTTTTGAATTTATTTTGAATTTGGTCATTTGGCATGAGATATTGTACAAGATAAACTTAGTGAGCAAAAATTTGCAATCTGATGATATGCTTCTTGATGTTGCTATTAAGAGTTTGAAAGGGCTTGTTTCATTTTTTGAAAAATATAGAGAAAATGGATTTATTTCTGCTTTGATTGATGCTAAAGAGATTGCTGATGAGATGGAAATTGAGTCAGAATTTCAAGTAAAGCGTAAGTCCATGAGAAAAAAACATTTCGACGAAATTCCTAATACTGAGAGAGAGCAACAATCTACTCAAGAAGATTTTAGGACAGATTACTTTCTTGTTTTAGTTGATATGGCTCTTTCTCAATTGAGGATTAGATTTGAACAAATAAAACTTTTTGAGTCTATATTTGGTTTCTTATTTGATGCATCCCATTTAGTTTTTTTGGATGATGTTGAATTGAAAAACTGTTGTGAGAACCTTGAAACGGCTCTAAAACATGGTGAAGATTATGATATTGATGCAAAGAGTCTGCTTTCAGAATTACAGATTTTGCAGGAAATGTTACCTACTGAATCTTATGATACTGGTAAACCATGGAATTCCCTTAAAATTATGGAGTTTGTGAAAAAAATGGATATGTTCCCAAATGTTTTGGTAGCTTATCGAATTTTATTGACTGTACCTGTTACTGTAGCATCAGCAGAAAGAACTTTTTCAAAGTTGAAGTTGATAAAATCTTACTTGCGGACAACAATGACTCAAGATAGGTTGAATGGATTGGCAATATTGAGTATTGAAAAGGATATGTTGAAAATCATTGACCTTGAGCATATAATTGAAGATTTTTCTTCTAAAAATGCAAGAAGAAGTCATTTCAAATGAGACCGGATTTCTATTGTACCTATGCTTGTATGTCATGCATTGTAATATTTCTTTTCTCTTGTCACGTATCCGTACTTTGTTTTATCGTATGAATAAAAACATTCAGGCGTGGGGATGAGCCTCCTAGCATTGCACTTGGCTAGGTTCGAAACCCCAAAAAAATAGATTTTTTTAATATAAAAGGGCATATTTTTTTATCCCGCACTGGGCATGAAATTGGTCAGGACCAGCCCTGCTTCTGTAGATGAATGAATCATTTAACAATAAATATGGATGGTTGGGTTTAGAATGTACAATACTTAAAGGTAATAACTTCATTTCAGCTTTTACAGCCTATACTTTGCTTTTTTGAACTGAAAAGAAGTTCTAATTTCAATTTTAAACCATTTGAATAATTTATTCAAAATATCAGATCTGTTAGAATTTGCATGCATAAGTTGCTATATTATCTAAGTTCGACTCATTATCATAAACCCATATAGTCCTCCTGAATATATTTGATTTGAATTGATAAAAGCCACATGAAGAGAAAAATGAGCATGTTTTATTTTTCAAAATACTAAACATGCTAGATTGGAAGGATTTCTCTGCATATCCTTTTGAGCTGCGTTTAATGACTAAAGAAAATATAATCAATTTTTGATGACTAATAGTGTTATCGTTAAAAGGAATAAAATACAAGATTGCTCATCTAGAATATTAGAAAGGAGAAGGTATTGTAAACTCAATGATTTTTTTAATATCCCCTTTTTATTGAAGTTTTGGTAAATAGTGGGAAGAAAATTTCAAGCAAGCAAGGTTTAAGAACTGTTGGTCAAAGAATACAGACGATCCGACAGTGAAAACACGCTCGAAAAACAAGACAGTTACGTAAATATTTACATGCACACAGGTGTATTAACATCATAATTGTTCAAACTAATAAATAGGTGACACATCTTATATTTTTAGGCTATAAATAGTACTAAGGCTGCATACATCTGTTCATGTTTGTCATATACATGGAAGTGCAGTATGCAGCTCCACCTTGGATGAACTGAAGCACATCAGACATGCTAAAATCATACAGTTTCAGGTATACTAATTATGGACCATGCATTGTCAGACTGACACCAAAGCATCAATGCTATGTTTTTGTGTAGAACCAATGTCATGTTTGCATACACACGACCCAAACTTCTATAGAAAAATAAAGTTATTAAACCACAAATATCTACTTTTGCTAATGTACCTGATGCTTTTGATAGGTCTTTTTTAAACTTCTTGAACACAGCAATTAACACTAGGAATGCCTCAAATATGTCAAATGCTGCACAAAAAATCCAACATCTACTGCAATATCATCACTTTTCTACCCAGTAAAAGAAACTGAATACCTATGCCTTCACTCCAGTCCCAACCGTCTCTACAAACCTCATCGATCCTCTACTTCCTCCTTTGTTAGATACTCACAAATCCAATACTAGAAACAACCATGCAATAAACCTTGTTAACCCTTCCTTGTTCTCATCGTCTTTGATGATGCCACCCATTCAGATTCGACTGTTAGTGCCTACAGTAAAAAGAACTTCGGATTATATGTAAATGGAATGTAGTATTTGAACCTAAAAGGTAATTACTTTTTTTGTGGTATCTTATCATAAACACACTATTTTATGTGATGTGTGCAAGTCCAAAATGAGAAAAATGGATTGAAAGCAAGTTGCATTCGTTATCCTAACATAAAGGTGAACGTAGAAGGGGAAAAAATTGAAGTAATCGAGAAATGCAATTATTGGAGAAGTAAATTCAACATCTTACTATCAAGCAAATAAGAAAAACGTAGATTAAACAGTATTAAGATGTCATAAGGAAACAAAACCAAGGATAAACATGTGCTAAACAAATCAAAGGATAAACCAAAGGATTTTAAGAAAATATCAACTTGAAACACAACAATAAGTATGAAACTATTAGTCAAATAAACTACATTTCATAAATTCCGCTGAGAATATAGCATACCACTAGTGCCTTTCAAAAAACTCAGTGGAAAATAACCTATATTAGAAGGGATTTACTATTAATGGAATAATATCACAACATACACACTTTCGTTAAAGAGCCTTAAAGCTGCACTTAGCATCGACCTGCATATGAGTTAAAAGCGTTGGACTCCCTATTTTCATATGTCATCCAAAGTAACCACAAATTAACATTATTTGGCATAAAAATGAAGTTATGTCACAGATTAGTACAAATTTGGAGAATCAATCAATTAATTCCCAATGCTCCACAAAATCAAAAAAGATTTGAAAGAACCAAGAAGTGTGGCTCATGCAATTTACATACACTACAACTTTTAAGCATGGAACACATCTATGAAATTTCTTGTAGCTAAGTAGTTGAAATTATATGAAATTGTATTAGAGAATGGAACACATCTATTTTTCGAATGCCCCTACAACAAATACATATGCAGCTCAACTGAAACTAAATTTAATTTTACACTTGACATCTCCTCACTGCAAGATGAAGAAAATCTTTTAGTTGCAACTTTTGCTCAAAATGACCAGCTCGGAGATCTTGCATTCTCAGCTAGCTAGAACTACAACAATCTATCACATCTGGAAAGAATGGAATGAGTACAATTTTAGCAACAGGAAAATGGTCGAGATTCATAAGAGAAAGCAGATACAGAGGGAGATTACTTACTGGTTAGAAACAATGGAAGCAAATTGAAGAGCATTCCTAGTAATTCCGTCATCTTGCGCCAACGAGGGATCGATTTAGTCGCCACAGGCTAAACGTCGGCGACGAGAAGTGTAAACCCTAAAATTGAAGAGAAGGCATATCATCAGCTTGAATTATATCAAATGAAAATGCATGTCCATTGTAAAAATATGGATTTGTTATGCACCCTCTGTTTTCCTCTATACCATGACATTTATCATCACACTAACAATGATATGCATGCCAGAGAGAACTAAAGTATGTTTTTATTCAAAATCAATATTTTTTAATAAAAAAATAGAAGGATAAATGAAGACCATACTCTTGCATTGTTACTTACTTTCAGTTTTAAGCATTGATTTGATCACAAGATTGCGCTGAGTTATTTAAGAGTATTGCTAATATTGACTTTTGAGACCAACATTACTTTGACACTTGCATTTATCTTAACTCAACTCCTTGTCTTTTAAGTAAAAATCATCACCAATGCAAATCGGTGAATATAGTGTGAGCATACAAGATATTATGTAATATCCCAAATAATAAATGTTAAAACTTACTTGGTATTTGGTCTTATACAGATGATAAGCTTCTACATGTGCTAAAAGGAAAATGTGAGTTACAATATAAGGTTCAATCGTGGAGTTTCCAGCCGAGCAATTGCCAAACGGATAAGAACATCTTTGTGGAGGAAACATGCCGGTATCATAAGATCCCTGCCCTGCCACATTTGGTTCATCTACAGTTGTCCAATGTCGAACCCTGTCTCCAAACTCTCCAAAACACACATCTGCATATTCTCATTAATCATCCCTGCACACCTTAATGTAGCTAGAAAAAATATATTTATGTCAAGGAGATGCAAATTTATGCATTATAACACAAATAATATAGCTAATTACATAATCTTAGGACTCAACCATCCTCCATATTCATCTTCTAGTATTTGTGGAAGGTCTAGATGATAGAATGTGACATGAGTCTGGATTCCTGTATCATATCCCATAAAATTGTAACTTGCGGATATACAACGCTAGCATTTGAATTTTGCATTATTCTTCATATAAGGTGATAGTGTTTTTGTTAGAAAAAACTTACCGTACTTGGCTAATTCGTTGATAAAATCATTATAATACTTGAGCCCTTTTGGATTAACAGCCCCTCTACCATCTACAGGGTAAAAAGATGCATTCAAAAACATGTGTTGTTTGTTCTAGAAATGTGGTTTCTTATCATGTGATTTTGGTTCAGACGCAAAACAGATAGAACAATTCATGTAAAGGTTCAGGTTCTCATTAGATGAGATATTACAAATAGTAATATCTTAATAGCCAGTTGCCTTGTATCCATTATTTCTAGTTTTTTTTCTAAACAGGACCTTCATGCTGTAAAAGTATAATTTTTTAATACATTTTTTCAGACAGAAAGTCAGAGAGAAAATAATGTTAAAAAAACATATACTCTTTCACATGTGAGCATTTGCATGGGCTTGTGTACATTTAAATTAAATGATTAATTTATTTCAGAAACTTTGATACCAGTAGAACTTAAATCACATAATTTATTTCGCTTTTTTTCAGACAAAGTTGAAGAGAAATAGTGTAAAAAAAGCATATGCTTTTGCACATGTGATCATGCGCATGGGCCTGTGTACGTATACTACTGCAGCAATGTTACATACTAATGCAACAATGGTAATCAGTAAAACAATGAATCTAGATTATGCTACAACCCACAGGCTGTCTACATTTACAACATGACAAATGTTTGCATGACTAAAATCATGTGCGCAGTATTAAAGGAACCAAATTCCACACTTTCAACATGGCAAACGTTTACAGACTTGCCACCCACGACTCCAAATTTCACAATTTTAACATGAGTGGACTCCAATTTCATCAATCTCAATCAAATGCGCAGTATTTTAAAAAGAAAACCCAAAATTACCTTGAAGTTCATATTTTTAGGTAGAGTAGGAGGAGGATAAAAGAGGAGTTGCTACGTCGATGCTAGCTAGCTAACTTCATCGGTGGAGGTAACCGAAGGCGGAGGAGGTAGCTCACCTGCTGAAGTTTGTGAAGGCTATGGATCGGTGAAAGTTGAGAAGGAGGTTGGTGGTAAGGAGTGTGGCAAGGTTGAAATCTAGGTTTTATTTCAATTTGGGGATAATTCGGGATGAGATGGAAAAGAGAGAGCAGGTTTGCAAGTAGCGAAAAATAAAGTAAAAATATTCGAGGTGCGGATTGCCAGTTTTTAGAGTTGAATTTTCTTTATATGAACGGTTGAGATGAGAAATAAACGAGAGATGCGGATTAATAAAGTTGAGTGCAATGTAAACACATGGATAAGCCCTTTATGCTTTTATAACGTCAAGATAATTTATAAAATAAATGCAGCTGACGTCAAAACTTTGAGATTTAACGTAAAATATACTGGCATACTCACTGAATTTTGTGATGAAACCAGAGGACTTAATTAAGAATTTAGTAATTACATCAGTTATGAGCAAATATTATTTTGTTAATTCTAAATAAACAATGATTGTATGTTAGTTATTATAGAACGTAAATTATTATTTATTATTACTTATAAATCATTAATTAGAATAAATTAATTTTTAATTATTGAACATGTTAAAAATTATTAAAAAATAACACTAAAGTATATCATAGGAAAATAATATACACATCTCTTGCAAATCTATTGGAATTCTGCTGCAAAATTTCTTCGATAGATATTCGTCGGTATTCTGCCTGGATTTGCAGCGGAAAATAGCGGCGGAAACTTTCTGTTGGTAATTTGACACAATTTGCGACGGTTTAGTGAGGGATGATAGAAGACGACGGTAATAAATAAAAGAAAAAAAAGTTGAAAAACAAAAAACTATCCCTTGCAGATCACATGGAAATCCATCGCTAATTAGCGACGGAAATTTCCGCTTCTAAATATCTGACGCTAAATCAGTGTTTTCTTGTAGTGGCTTATGCAGTTGTGTACTGCACTCTAGATGATGGTTGACTGTGTTTGATTATTGTTGTGCACATGTGTGTATGAAATCCATATAGATAAAATTATATGGTAATTGACTGTGTCTGATTCCAATTCGGAAGGAATGAATATTTTAAATAACAAATATCTTCAAATAAGGAATATTTTAAAATAATATTCAGTATAGGATTAAAATCTGATTTTGATGTCCAATTTTGGATGGACACGAAATTATTGCAATATATATAGCCGTGTTGATTAGATATGCGCCATTTTGACGCGAACAATATTTATATCGATTTTATTCATTTTTATAATGTGTATCGAAAAGGAATTGATTTCAAAATCTGATATTTTGAAAATGTTATCATTTATATATTTTAACGATATGGAATATTCAATTTTGATTTAAAATTGAAAATGAAGTTGAAATCGTTTTTAAAACGAATTTAAAATGATTTATAAAATATGTTTTAAATGGAAATCGACGAAATATATATAATATATATATTATATATATTTAATGGCCTGAATAGAACGCGCCGCGCCACGGTTGTTCACGAATTTCGACCATTGACTTCAAATTGACATAATGGGAGATCCGACCGTCGAATTCTCCTAAAATTGGAACCGTTGGGTTCGTATCGAAAAGAGCTTTCCAACGAATATAAGGGATTTGAAATCTAACGATTGGATTTGGAATTATGTCCAAATCAAATTTGGAAAAGGTCGTTATAAGTGCAGTTCGATGAACATTTTTGGAAATCGACTGTACAGGCCCTGATAAAATTGTTAAAAATATCAATAATTTGTGTAAAATCATAATAAATGATTTGGACAGAATTGGGATGAAAAATTTCATATTTGAAAAGATAAAAATATATTTTTAATCGAAATGAACTAGCTATGAACTAGAATTAGAATCCAACATTTTTAAATAAATAAATTGGATTTGGAATGGTTTTAAAAATAACCAGAATTTCTAGTATATGAATTGGAATGGATTTGAATCGAAATTATCTTCGGAATATTTCGATATTGGATTCCGTGATCATACAGATATTGTGGAGGAATTTGGAAGATATATATATCGTTATTCCTAATACGATATTTGTTGATTTCAGAATTTGATATTGAATATAAGCCGATATAATTTCTATTCAGAGTCTTGTATTTAATATTAAATTGGATTTTGGGTTAGTCGTGAACGACGTCTTCATTAACACTGTTCTTAAACCCATTTGAGAAATGAATAAATCTTTTAATTAAGATTTAGTGAAGTTTTCCAATTAATTTATTGGAATTGAATAAAAGAATTGGATTTTGGGTTTGTCGTGAACGGTGTCTTAAATAACACTGTTCTTAAACCCCGTGTGAAAGGAATAAATCTTTTAATTAAGATTATTAGGGTTTCTAGTTAATTAACATTTAATTGGAATAAAATGGAATGTGAATTGGGTTTATTGTGAACTGTGCTTTTAATGACATTCGTTCTTTAACCCGATTTATAGTAAAATGTGATTTGGAATGTATAAACCTTTTATTAAGATTTAATGGAATTTTCCAAAGTAAAGTTTTCCAATTTAATATATTGAATTGGAATTGAATGGAATTCGATTTGATAATAATCGAAATGAGCTTCTGTGGAGGAAGAATGTTACTATATATGGAATTTAAAAGGCTTTGTCGTTATTCGATTTATATTATTAGTCGGATACGGAAATTTATATCAATTATATATTGATCTGTTTTCCGTGAAAATTCCATAATTAATGGAATGTGATTTTGG